>VTON01000011.1:2400000-3015396 GCA_009617725.1 Hydropsyche tenuis | reverse complement strand
CACCCTCATCACCCAATTCACGGCATGCTAGATACAGAGTATTTTATTGTTAAAAAAGTCGATTTAAAATTATAAGGTAATTATTTTCTCTAATTTTAGTCAGATTTTACAAAGTAGTTTTTTCAAATTCTATTTATTCTACTTTTACTTTGTTCGTACGTTCGTCGTTATTAAATTATTATATGTCATTTATAAAGCATGGTAGTTGAAATGATGTAGGTGTTTTAAAATTATGTAGTAATTATCTATGATTATGGACAGATATACAAGTTAGTTCGCTAATTAGATGACTAGCATGTTAATTTGAGATGAGTATAACATCCCTTTCGTTATAATAAAAAATTAAGAAAAAAATGTATTCATAGCAAGGCGATGGATTCTAATAGAAAATTGCTCGAGGTTCAAAACGATCTAGAAGATACTACTAGGTACAGAGTAATTAACGTAAAAGTTCGCAAAAGAACGTTCGTTGGTCATTATATCCGTACATCGATATTTCTTCGTCGCGGTTAATATTCTCATTGGAATGCACGTAACTTTGCAAATAAAACATACGTTTGCAATTGTATTTCGTCGTTTGAATATATATTTATGACGTTATTTATATCGTTATTTTAAATAAATCGTTGTCGACCTGACCGTTGTCAACCCGACCGTTGTCAAGTTGACCGTTGTCCACCTGACCGGTGTCCGCCTGACCGTCGGTGAGCTGCGGTCGGCCACCCGACCGTTGTCAAGTTGACCGTTGTCCACCTGAACTGTACCGGTTCGAATCTCGTCCCTTACGGTTTTTCCGCTGGAGGCTTGCGTAAGACAATTTTCGTGACGTGTATTGGATACGTCGCGGTGGAAATCGAGCGAAAATTCGAAGCGAACTGAATATCTGGCGAGTTTTATAATATACGAACATGAGGAGAATGTTAAAGGATGAATAGTGTCAAGATTTCTCGGGAATGAACTTTTTGCGAAACTCGAATACGATATAATATAATCGTATTCCATTTCGAATTTAATATAGTATCTGAAGGAAGATGAACATCGACGAGATGGTTTCCGTGTAATTTCGTCGAGAAGTGGAATCGCTTTCGAGATTAAGACAGCCGAAATTAAATCAGCACGCTAGGGGAATTTCGTCCACAAAAACACCCTAAATACTTTCGATACGACGCAACTGTTCCGGTTTTTCAACATGGGGTCGGTTAATTCTAAACAGATTTATGATGTGACAAGCACACACTTCAGCCAAAAATAGAAATACCACGAATGTCAATCGTTTCAATTTACCAAATCGACGCTTAAATTGCAAAATTGAGACGTAATATAAAATTTAATGAAACCGCGACGACGTCTGATACGCTGCAAAGTGAGCGTTCTTGATTCAATTGAGATTTCGCGTGCCGCCTGAAAGGATGGATGGTCGTTTCGATGTAAGTACAATCTCGTCCATTATCTTGATCACGAGTTCGTCAATCATGATGATGGCCGTGCAAAAAAATCGTTACCGAAAAAAATATTTAATAAACGAAACGTACCGGAATCGCATTTCGCGATTTTCGTACGTCCGAACGCTAAAAGCCGAACTGTTTTGGAAAATGATTGATAATCCGACAAAAACGCGAAATAATAAAATGGTCACAAATTTTCGACGCTCGGCTGTGACACGTGAACGATAAAAAAAAAGATTGATGTGACTGTCGAACGACTTTTTAAACGGTTAGCAATATCACGTAGGGAAAATGGAAATGCGTGAGCTGCAATAATGGGAAACATACCTTTTTTTCTGGCTAATGCTCTAGTTTTCCAGACGCATGCTGCCTAACACACCTGTAACAAATCAAATTATAAAATGATTAAATGTTTCGACAAAAATAATGGTATTGGTGATATAAAACAGTATTCGTGTTATAATGCATCATACTTTAACAAGGTGTACATTATGAATCGCAATATTGTATCATACTATTATTATCTTTTCTCTTTCTGACAGTATAAATTCTATATAAAACCTGGCTTACGAACACGTTTAACAGCACGTTATTCGGTTAGTGATGTGACAGGCATTAAATTTAAATCGTCTAACCACTTCCGTCTCACGCACAAAAACCTGGTCCACTCTTACGACAAGAACCACACGTATAAACGTTTGTTTCGCTAAAGGACAACGACTGACATTCACCCGAACTCTTCTACCAGGACCAAGTTTCGACGGTCCTGATTTATAATATCCGAAGTGGGTTGCCAACTTCGGCACGAGTTTTCCTTTGCCGCCCTTTACCTTTACCTAAAAGAGGACTAAAGGCGTTTATAGGAAGAGGCGGAAAGTTCGTCTCGTTCTTAATCTGCTTACCCGTCCCACTCGGATATTATAGGTGGGTGCCTTTATATACTTTCTCGCTTGCATCGCGTGCCATTTAACATGACAAAATGAATATTTTATCGGTCGTAAGCCGAAATGGCGATGGCAAACACACGGGGAGAAACCGACGAAATATGAACGCTCGTAAAATTGGCGGCGAACAGGAGGTATATGGGGGATGATCGTCTATAACGAAAATAGCGATAATTTTATCTTGTCTATCAAAAATGTTGAAGATATCACACTCACTTTAGAATGAATATTATAATATCGCAAAACACAGTGAAAAAACAGTCGATAACTATGCATTTCATTTTATTTCGAAATATAACCCATAAAAATTTTACAATGCATAAAATAAGATAGATAACATAGAAGCGCACATTGAAAGCGAGATGGGTCGCACAAAAATGAAATGGCCCATAAACGACTTCGCGAACTTTTAAGAGGCGATCGATTTTGCCATCGGCGACGGGCGGGCTCAGTTTTGTGCACAAAACAACTACAAAAATGGCGAAAAATGATTTTTGCGAGGTTTAATGGCGAATTGCAGCGCGGCGTTACAATAGTTCAACAGTTAATAACGTTGCGTTTAAAAGCGAGCGCGGTTTAACGGTGCACTTTCTCCCGGTCGTTAAGCCACTATAACGTTCCACTTTGATGATCGTTCAAGTCCAACAATCCCTGGGGAATTACTCGTGTCTTAACGGTTTACGATCGGTCGTAACGCTCGGGTTTGGAATTATTTTGCATTAACATATGCATGCGTTGTGAAAAATAGGGGAATTCCTATGAAAAAAATTGTGATTTTTTTTCTATGTTGAAAACATCGTATTATTCACTTCAACAACTTTTCTAAAACTGAAATATAATAAAAAATAAAAACGGGGAGTTAAATAGGCATTTCAAACCATCCCCGACAATTTTCTTTTGACGCTGCATAAATAAGCCAGTTATTTTTTCGTACTAAATTAACTGTACAGCGTAGAAACGCGATCGGCTCTATTTCGGCAGATGATGAACGATCTTGAGGGCGAAATCTCCAAAATAGCGACACAAAACAAATAACAGGGGAACTCCTAGTGAAGAAAAGATGCGACATTCCCGAGGGTGTGAAATTACAACGACGTAATAAATAGCTAGTGAAAGCAGCGCACATGTACACGACACGCACATATTCATACGAAAATATTCCAGTAACGAACGAAACCTTTCCTTCAACATCCCAACATAATAAATAAACAACTAATTAAAACTGTAAGGGAACCGCACACTATCACCGATGTTTACGCTTCCCCTGAAAATTTGCACACTCACAAAATTGACGGAAGCATCGCGTTCTTCGAAGGCTGCAAAGCGCGACGTCTTCGTCCGCTTTCGGCGTTCCGATCGACAATTTCGAGGATGGCAAACAAACGATCATCCGCCGCTTAACTTGTCGGGTAATCGTTGTGTAAATTTCATTAGCGCGTCTCTGGCAACCCCTTAGGTGCCTTTTGGTGGGTAGGGGGTGGTTCGGAACGAGAGCACGTCTCGGCGTAATCTGCAGACTCTGTGAAAGTTTGTGCCGCACGATCGATCCGGAAAAATTGCAGTGGTATAATCGGAATGGGGCTGATAGTTGAAAATTGCAAGTTCTGCGGAAAAAATAAGATAGTGAAAAGTATATGAATAGAACTAGATATAGATTTTTTTTGGGTAATTTATCGAAAAAAAAAACAAAATTGTTTGTTGAGAATATGGTCATATCATTTCGGAGTACTCGATACGAATTTGTAGTTTGAAAGCGCAGCTGCGATGGCGATGCTTTAACTGTCACTTAGATTAGTTGTGTTCGAAGTATTGTGACGTTCTGAGTCAGTCGTCGAATTAACTAGGATCTTCGAACGTGATGAATCTGAATTCAGATAAATAGATGTGAAGTTTATATCAAATTATACTTGCGAAGTATATAACGAAATTCGATCCGGTTCTTGTTCTTTGAATGGGACAGAAACTAATGTTGCATTCAGTTTAAGTTCGGTGAATAAAAAAAGACATGTGTGCTATAAATTAAGCACACAGGTAAGAAATAGTCTGAAAAAATAAAACCACGGCGTTAGAAACTAAACAAAAAGCATTCTGGCATGTTAATTAACGGCGTGAAATGTGGGGTCGGTCCAACGAGAGTGAACAACGCTTCTTTACAAAGAACGAACGTGAAAAATAGATTGAAATCTCCAAAAAGAAATAAGCCTTTTTAAGTTCAAAGTTCCGTAATTGAGCAGAGATCGAACTAATTAGTTCCATTAAATTAATTAAATACTTATTTAAAGAAATTCTTAAGCAAAAGACTTATAGAATAAAGAAAACATAATTAGCTATAAACGTTCGATACTCGAAATTGGAGCCAATAATTGTCTCAATATTATCCAACTCGCAGACAATATTAATTTATTTTTCATCCATCCTTCGCAAAACGGTTTTGTGCTTTTTTTATATCGGTCATGAATAATAGAACTGTATTTCCACGCTTTTCATTAAGTCGAACTACTCGTATAACAACCGATCATATTATTTTTTCTTCCTGTAGCGAGTTTGAGCGAAATCGATTCCGCGATAAAATCTTTCTCCAAAGGAAAATTCAACTCGCTCCGCGTAAAGAGCGCCTACTGAGGAGCCTGATGGGTTTTCATAATATATTTTTCACTTTTTTTTGCTCTGAAAACATGGGAAAGCGCATATTTTTCAAGACGCGCGCCGATCAGTAATTGGAAATTAGATTGGCCCCCTCCTCACCTTGCCAACACCGTAGTACGTCAGAAAAATAAATTTCGAAAAATGGATATCAGATTGAATTTCACTCTGACGATAATCTCGTGTAAGAAGTAGCGAATTGAAAAAAAAAGCATATAAGACAGATCATCTTTTTGTGTTTTAAATACGATTTCCGAATGGGAATGTAAACATTCGAAGCGTTGATTGATTCTATTGTCCGACAGAAGTGGACGTGGAACGATAATTTTACATCGGCGCGAATCTGTGGACGTTCACATGGAAATCCAATAGATTTCGATTCGGATTTGAATTGATCAAACATACAAAAAGTACAACCGATCCAAAAGTTCCGCATATAAATTCATCTGTTACACAAACACCCAAACTCCTACAAACCCACCAATCATTACGCAAACAAAACGACATCAAACTTTGACCGCTTTTTACCATTCCGCGGGATTATCGAGCATCCGAAAGCGACCAAAACAACAATGACCGCGGTACAAAATTCCCGAATAAAGCCGATTTCAGCGAACCGGAATCCCTCGGAGGCGGACGTCCGGCGAGAAAGCTCCGAAACTGACACGGTTCGCAACCCACGCCGACGCACAATACGCTCCGAATTCGCCAAAAGCATTATTATTTCATGTTTGCGTACACACGTGAAGCCTCCTCGGACAAAAAGGCGATCAATCATCGCACCAGAGGTCGGCAAATGGCGATATGGCGGTGGGATCGGTCGAGGGTTTTCTTTCATGGCGGAAAAACAGCGAGGTGAAGATCGGCCGCGCTTTGTGCGGAAGAATTGATGGTTTCGATTTTCGGCATTGTTCGAGCGTTGATTTCGAGATGAGGTGAACTCGAGTTTTCGGTACTTGTAAATAATAGCTTTTGAATATTCGATGAGAAAATAAATAATTAAAAAAACGTTTTGAAATTGTTGCGAAGATTATCAATTACAATTTATTCCGAGTAATCTGGGATAATCTCGCGTAAATAATTTCGAACGGGATAATTGAATTATTTTCATTATTATGCCAGACCACAAGCTGAATCAATTACAAAACAGCCGGATAGAAAACGGTATAATTTTCAATATAACTACGCCTGCAGAATTTTTATTCACTCTCACCTCGTTAAAAAAAATTGAATTAAAAAAATCAATGAAATTGTGGTGAAAAAATAATTTTTCAACGGAAGAAAAACCGTCTTAATAATTTAAAATTTCATAAATATTCAATTGTATATATATCACGAAAAGATACGAACGAATCGAAACCTTTTGTGTCGAGCGACTGCAAACGGCGTCGTAAGAAAATTTCAGATTTGCAAAGCTTGTCGCCCGCAGAGCTTTTGTGCACGAGAGAACCGTACCGACTACAATTAACTATAAGCCCAACCCATCGGTGAAAAGTTCCGGTTCGAACATTTGTCCTCGTAGATATTACAGGTGAACACAAAATGTGAATGCGTTCAAGCAATTTGCATACTGTGTCCATGGAGGAACTTTCGTGAACGGCTGAGGAAGTGGTACGTGCTGCACGGAACAAAGAACATTATCGTGTGAAACAAAGAATGCATTGACGATTTTTCATTATTATCATAACAGCGAAAATTTATCAAAGCGAAGCAAATTAATCTAAAACACTTTAGCGTTGTAAACAAAATATCCTCAACGTGGATCATCGTTCCGAAATAAGTTTTCATTATATACGTAAATTAAAAGTTTGCATATAAACCAGATCGTCAAAGCTCCACTTTTTTTTTTTTTACAAAGTTCATATTTTTATACGTTATTCCGACGCGGTCGAAGCATCAGAATCCACACGAGTTTCGTTATAAAGCACAAAGAAACAATTTAATTTTTCCCCGATTTTTTCGATACACGGTACGTGCGCGGCGAGCTTTATTGTGGATTCGGCGGAAGTTTGCCGACGTGCAAATTCAAACCGCCACTTTTGCCAGAATGCACAGCTAGACTTTTGTACAGAGCACCACGTATTGTGGCCGGTGTACACTGTGTACACGTGATTATGCTGAAATTATGGGAGTTGTTCAAAATTTGCAGCCGCTGAAAAACGGCGAAATTCCCGAACACAATAAACCGGCGGATATGGGAAATGCGCACTTTCAGCGCGCCCATGTGCAAGGACGCTACGAAATGCTTTATTTCTAGAAACTATGATATTATGGGTAAGATATTTTCGTTTAAGTGTTCATGTTACGTCTTTGTCTTTTAGATTGAAATAGAAAAGTCTTCGGCGACTAGAAAATCAGATCCGCAAAAATACATCGAAATCCCTTTGTAAGCTTCCCTAGACAAACTTTATAGTCGTAAAGTGTTTAATGCGAACATTTCACTGACGTTTGTAACTTATTTACAGTTTCTGAAAAATTGATGATGGAATAAAATCGTAGTGTTTATATGCACTGTAAAAAGAATACTTATTTATTTATTTCGCTCGAAATGAAAAAAAAACTATTTATATGGCTATTTTTATTTGTTCTGATCAAGGTGGAAAAAGTACATGAGCATTTCGAATACGTATCGAACACGTAAATTAAATATGAAATAGTACTATACTTTACCAACGAACAATCGTAAATGGAAAAGCCAACGAAATTCATGTCAAACAAATAAAGCACATGTAATATTCAATTGGAAGTATCCGTCATGTGTACGTGACGATAAAAATACAAAACGTTAACATAAAAACGCACAAAAAATAAGCGAAGAGAGAAATAAAATTATTGTTATGTTGAAGGTTTACATGGAAAAGTTCGAACGAAAGCCGCTCATAAACGGTAATTTTCCAACCCAAATAACCCGCAAATAATATAGTTTTTCGCTTACATGTCAAATGTCCGTACATTAATCCGATAAAATTTCCTAGATATGGATGGATACGTCGAAAGTTTCCAACAATAACACGTGTCCCAATTCTCAAGCCATCCCCGACGAACGTTTCAACTTCGTACACATTTTCTTCCATACTACTGAACTGAATACAATAGAAAGTTAAACGAAAACTTACAATTCCGCTTTATAGTTCGAACGTTGCAATAAATTATGGACAGAAACGACTTGAGTGCCGATCTACTAAAAAGTACGACTATATTGTTTAAAATTTCAATGAATAACTTTCTGTGAAAAATTATGTACTTTCGCCATATGAAAATTTTAACAGTTCTAATCGGTGGTTCATAATTCATTCAACAATTGTATCACATACAATAACACAAATACTAATGAGAATATTTTCTTTTATTTCAAGGAAAATGACTATAATAAAAAATCGACACTACTTCTAGAAACAATTAGATAACGAAACAAGTAAACTCAAATGGCTTTTCACAGATTGAAACTATGACGTCTGTACTAATTTCAACAAAAAAGACATTAAGAAACCACAGTTTACCACACAGTGTCATCGCGATACAAATGAGAATTTAAACATCATGGATGTTCAAATGCACGCGAAACTTTCTACTCAAACGGCATTTTTGTAGCGACAGCTTCTATGCTTAATGACCCGCGACTAAAATGTGGATTTCGTTACAAAAGTTGGGTCATTAAGCTTCTGTACCCTCGTCGTTCCCATTATTGGATGTCACCTTCGCCATGTCGTGTAACTAACTGCGATTGTGATACGGTTTAAATTTAACTCCGCCACACGTGCGTTTCGCGCGTTTTGTGTAAGTTTACGCGGTGTTAATTGCCGTACGTCCAAATACATACACGTTTTCGTGTTAAAATCCTTCTGGCTCCTTTGATCTATTCATAAATTATAGTCAGTCAGCTGGTTAATGAAATCCTATTCTAATTTTGTTACTCAAAGTAGCGATTTTCTTAATCGTCCGCTTAATATTAAAATTCGGGTTCTATTGAAGAAATTGAGTCAATTTAGATAATCTTCATCTATGATTTTGCAAATGACCTAATATTATAGTTGCGTGTTGATTTTTCAGCGCAAAAGTCTTGACCCACATATGGTAAAATTATACAATATAGCGAAATTAATGGGAATTCGTTATCGCGCGAATTTCGTTTTCGATACCCGCTTATTGTACGCGTATTAATATTAATGAAAACTGAAACTTTAACCCAGGAAGGTTTCCTCAACTTAATCCTCTTACGTTAACATTACATCTAACAAACTTCACAGCTGTCAGATAATCGAGAAGATCGATCCTCGTTCGAATTTAAAATGCAAATGGGCCAAATTGATTAATACTCACAACTTGGGGGGAAACTAATTAAAAAACAGACCATTAAAGTGATTGGACCGACCTACCATATAACGCGATTAACCTAATACGCGACGTATGCAAATATTTTCAGTGTACGAAACATTCATTATGCGTAACATGTTCATGTGTCGAGTTGAATTTGTGCATCGCGACGCAGGCACACATTATAATAATGATACGCCAGTTTTCTATGTCACCGGAGTTTCATTAATCAAAGCCAACAAAGTCGGTTCATTTATTTGAGAGGAGCGACAGCCGAATTAGAACGGCAGAAAATTGCTTTTGGAAATAGCGTAAACCAACAATTATTGTTAGTGCGTGCGAGTGTCGCTTGTTTGTTGATGTTGACGATGACGATGTTGACACGTACCACTTTTGCGTATGTCGAATTCGTACCGAAATGAAGTTGTGTACGTCGCATGATGACATCGATTCATGTGAGTTAATGTTATATTTTTTCTTAATATATAATTCGTTATGTAGGTTTTTATTTACGGGATAATTCGTGAAAAGCTATTATTACGTAATATATGGCATTAAAAGATAACTACAGACGCATACAAAAAATATATATATACAACTAAAAAATCAGTAATATAATATATTATACAGGTTTTTCATCCCAAATAAATATTTTTCATTCCAAAATTAATATTTTCAATTTCAGATCTTTATCGATTCAAGGACATTTAATTTGTTGAAAATATTTTTTCTCCATTACCCATTATCAAATCGCTTACCGGTGCTACAAATCCGAATGACAATGGAAAAAAATTTTCAACAAATGCCGTCACTTGAATCGACGAAGATGTGAAATGGAAAATATTAACATTGAAACGAAAAACATTCAATTTAAAATACAGAACATTTCATTTGAAACTGAAAGCATTTGGACCCAAGCGGAAAACATCGAACTTCGAGCCGAAAAAACTGCAACCCCCTCCCCGCAAAACTCACCCATCAATCGAAATTATAAAACATCAAAACCCGCCCAAAGTTTAAACGACCATAACAAATTAACCACCAACCGCGATTAGACCCCGAAAACGATCAGAATCGAGCCTCCGCCATGGCCCTACTACATTTTTCGCAGAGGACCATCCGGACTTCCGAGGATCTGACAGGACCTGGTGTGATGGGAGATGACAGCGTCACTCCGACCGGAAGATTGGACCCGGCCCTCAGATAGGACCATAAACCTGGACGAGGGGTCACCATTGTATCGAAAGAAACGAGATTTCGACGCTCCGACGGGTCCGGGTCGCTCGTTATTATTACGCCCGCCCTTTTGTGTGTGCTTCGTCGAGATACCGACGACAAATGCGAGTGTGAAATGTCATAAAGTGCGTATGACGTGAATTTGATAATTGTAATTCGGGGGCTGGAGGGCGGTGCTTGGATCTGTCAAAATGTAGAGGGGGTGAATTTTGGGGTTTGGGTCGTTTGGGGGTGTGTGACCGATTTGGTTTTTTTGTATAAAAAAAAATTATGTTAGCGATGTTGAGTTTGGTTATATTTTTTTCGAGGTGCAAAGTTCCGAAATAATAAAGACGGTAATGATGGGAAATATGGTCATTTCGAAGCATGTGTTCCTTAAGATAAGTCCAATTGTCAGTTTGTGTGAAATCGTACTTTCTAATACGTTTTATATCATATCACATTTTCTAGTAAATGAAGTGGCGGATTTACTCATAAGCGATGGAAGCGCTTCGCTAGCATTTTTGAAAAATAAATTTTTGAATTATTATAGTTTTTCTATACCAATTCATTAGACATTATAAAAGTTGAATCACTACTTGAAGAAAAAAAGGCATTCATTTGCATAAAAGAGAACTTTATTTTCTACAATCACCTATTTATCTTTCACATTGTAAAACCGACTACATATTACATCTCAATAATAAATTAAAAAAATTCGACTGCGGTGCTACTTTTTTAAATTTATTTTACGTATAATCGGGGGAGTAAATTTGGAATCCGGTCCTCTATAGGCCCTCAAAAATGAATCTGCCACTATATAAAAGACAATTTAATTTAAAAACAAAATTAAAAAGCATTCAAACAAAAATAATATATTTTTTAACTTTTTTCTCACAACCCAGAATTTCTACGCCCCTGCTTAAATCTGTTGTCACAAGCGTTGTTTTTAAATCGAAACAAACCCAAGTGTCGATGTATAAGATTTCAAAAATAACATTTTATAATGACGGTCGTGTCAATGGCGTTCGATCGATTAATCACGCGAACGGCGCGTTTTATTGGCGCCAATCTGCATTATTCGGAGAGAAACGCTCCCTATGGAAAAGGGGTGGCGGGAGGTCGCTGAAAATAATCTTTTTTCATCAACACCACACCCCGAATATACCGATATTCTATCGGCGAATTTTGGACGAGCTCGTCACGTCGATTCGGCAGCCGTCATGAACAGTTGATGGATGCTGTATATATTTTTTTTGTACGTATATTCCATTATGATGTGTGCGCGATCGCATCCACTTACAGTCTCGCGGTTTTTTCAGCGCTGTTAGCGGCAGTGTCTCTCTTGTGTTTGACGTTATTCAATGAATTCAATATATTATAATTTGCGCCGATTTCGCACGCCCTAAATAAATGTGATACGATGCGACAGTTGAGTTTTCCGATTCGATTATGGCGTAATGTGAAATTGTATCGAATTTTATAATATTAACAGAAAAAAAAAATCAAATGGAATATTTAAAATTTGCACTAAATAGAGTAGTTTTGAAAGAATATTTGTATGCTAATGAAGATTTTAGTTTTCTACTATTTCGACGATAAGAAAATTAGAAATAAAATTGTTATCTAATGTTTAAAACTCTTTGCAGAGTATATAGAAGAGAAATTGATATGATTCCATTTATTCTCAATGTATTACAAGAGTCGTAATACTGAAGAAACACATGAATACATAATCCGGCGCCATGATTTTTCTTTCTTATTCCTCACTCTTAATCTTCGCGTAGTATATGACAAGGTCTCCGAGTGAAACATTCGCAATACATTCATAAAAAATTAAACACAAAATCTCATATCCTACAGAACAATAATGAAAACAATTTATCGCGACCGAAACGAAAACGCGCAAACTTTCGCCCTAGTAAAAACATGTGACAGACACGACGCTGAAACGTTACGTGATAAGCGAACATATTTTTGCGAATTGTATTATACGCGACCGTAAAAGTATCTGTAAAAAGTCTACATAATGAACACATTTATTTAGCATATCGCGACGGCGAAGACATTACATAGAAATAACACAATCCGCGGTAGCGCGGAATCGAGACAATCGCCATAACACGTAATTGCTTTCATGGCGAAACGTTTTATACTTCCACTGGTCTTGCATCGCGATACGAACATTTAATTTCCGTCGTCGCAGTTCCAATATATTCCAGAGAACATGGATATTGCATGCACGAGTGGTATATGTAGTTCATAAGCTCACTATCTCTATTGGCAATGAAAAATGAGGTGCCATATCAGTCATGAATTGGCGAAGTGATCTTTTTCGTAGAGCATCCGTTTGGGAGATTGTGGATTGAATATAATTTTGTATGTGTGTTTTGTGGATTCAGGATATGCGAGGCTGTGCTCCAAAACTGTCAAATTCCAATCTAGTAATCCCCGAAACCGATATATTATTGCGTGACATTATCCCGCCGGATCGAAACTATTAACGCGGAATGTCGCTAATGAGAGAGACACGAGATTCGCCTAATACTGAGAGCTTCAGAGGAAACCGATGACGGAAACAATATTCAAAATACATGCCAGCTCGTGTGGAGTATATATTTCCGATAATGTTATGTTGAACGAATGAAAATAGAATGAATCCGTATTGATATTTTACACAAAGGTAAAAGAATAAACAGACGAAAATGAGAGATTAAAAAATTCACAAATATTTTATAACCTTTTCCATTTCACGTTCGATAATGGAAAAAAATTTTAGTAGGAGCTTTTCGACGGAATTTCATAAACCAGAAAGATTTTTTTTTCAAAATAATAAACACTAGCATCAAAAGCAATGTAATAACTTTTCAAAAAAAATCTCCGGAGAATATTAAATAAACAATTTACAAGCAAAAATAGTTCAAAGATGAAAAAAATACAAAGAAAAGAAAAATTATTTAGTCTATTACATTTTTTATCGAGTTCGCTGTTGGGAGATGGCAAATTTAATTTTCAACATTATATAAAACAAATACTAAAAATATATTTAATCTAAAGAAAAACAAAAACTATTACAAATCTGAAACACAACACATATACCGCACACGAATCGATTTCGTTCCCGACGAAATTACACACATCAGCTTAGGAAACATCGCATTATCGTTTCGCGAGCTTTCCTCTGAAAGCTCCCTTGTGTCGAGCCGGGAAAATATGTAATATAATAAATTCGCGAATGACACAAGCATAGTGCGCCTCTTCGGTCCCATATAACCAAACTGACCTACGAATGTTTCCCGAGAGTTTGTTCTCGCATAAGCGCACATATGAATACGCAATGACTCTTCATTCGAGTGCGCTTATTTCATGTGTTTGAGTAGCTTAAGAGCACATATTTAAGCGATACGCGGGCCATGAATAATTAATCTCGGAGAAATGTTCGCATTTTGTAGTGGTTACACACTAAGACGATTTCGCATATCGCAATTATTTATGCACGATATTTCGGCGGGCGCGCAAGCAATTCGGAGACAACAAACCAAATTTGCAAACTGTTACATTATACAAATCGTAATGATGTCAGTTGCGGATCGTGTGTGCTTGTATCTTAACGAGGATTAAGTCTGAGTACTTCGTACATATTGAAAGAATCGATTTTGCGTAGGTTTATAGGCGTTTGAAATCGATTCGGTGAAGTTTGCTAAATACTTATATTCGGATAATGAATTATGCGTAAATAGTTAATTCAAATAAATTAAAGTTCATTGACGTTTTGAATTTAATTAATAATTTATTTGTACGAAGAAGTCTTCAGCATTTTCAAGGATGCTTTTAATTGAGGAGGAATAAACTTGAAAAATATGAGATCGCTTTATAAATATGTATAAGATAAAAGATGAATACATTTCACAAAAGACAAAAAAAAACGTAACGAAAGGTAGGATAAGAACAAACAATCGTCCGACAATGCAATCTCTGCATTCGGCCGAACGAATCGGAAGAATTTTTTTCCCTTTTCATAAAAATTTCATATTCTTTGAAACAAACTCTGAAAAGAAGCGTCTCTGAACAAACGAATAAATTCAAATTATTTTTTTTTAGTCGCCTTCCCCGAATTTAAACGATCGAGACCGGCAGAACCCCTCATATTGATCAAGGTGTGCGCCGTATAAATTTAATTCCTCGAATAAGTAGGCCCCCTTATGAATTTTCAGATTTTCCGATATCTCCATTGTGGACACACACACCCACAAAGACAGACGGACAGACAGTGGGATGGCTTATATCCGGAGGAGGTTTCGGGAAGGTGCGATTTGTTTTTGTACGAATGAAACGTGACCCCGGTGCTGATGAGCCGTTACGACACCGGCGCCGGATCGTGACCCGCCCTTCGCTGTACGCACATACAAAACGGTATATCGTATAATAATATGATAAAATATATTATTTTTTATTCAATAAAGTTCCCAGCGAAGCTTCGGTCACGCTTTCGTGCCGTACGAAAGCTTGCGGTCGGCTTTAATCTGCCCGAAACGAAATTAACGTCGTTGACGGGCGGACATCATGCGAATTTTGCTAATCAGTTCAAGATTTATCTAAATTAATTATACTACATATTCGAATCGATAAATTAAAATTTGAAATTATAAAGATACATTACGAAAAAGCTTTTAGACTCGATATGAAAATATAATAAATTTTCCGAATGTACCGTACGAACCGAGTTCAGTTACAATTATTCATGTATAAAATTTATTTTATTTTATAACTGTATACTATAGGTATACTATATACTATTATCATATAAATTTCAGTCTATTCAGGTTGTATAAGTAAAATTAATCACTATCTTTAAATAACATCATCAGTCCCACATTCATCTATAAATATTTGAGTGAACACATCCATATCAAACATTCTAAATTCATAATTAATCAAAAGGGTTCAAATCAAAAGGTTACCGTATCAATAATATTATGATGGATATCTAACGATTCGAAAACGCCGTATTAGGTCAGCATTAAAGGTAGCTAGGCATAGGGATTGATATAAATGCAAAGCCGCACTATCGAAACTCTCACTCGGCGAATGGAATTAACAATCATTTACATATAAATAAAAGCCTACGGATTCGAGTTGTTTAACAATATGCACGGTAGACAAAAGCCGACCGAAGCTTCCACGAAGGCCCAAGACGAAGAGACATCACCTTAACACCACACCATACCATTCTCGTACGATAAATTACAATGCAATAAACCCTGTATAATTCGAAGCCGAGAAGATAGGAATTTGGTAGAAATGAGCATTAAACAGATTCATTTTTGAGCAAATCCCAATTTGACTACGCTTCAAAGGATCAAATACCAATAACAACACCGCATGTTATTAACGACAATAAATATGCAAAGCGAAAGATGAGGCTAGGCACGTTTGAGTCCAAACACACGTATAGAGTAGGCCGGGATTATACAATATGAGGGAAAATTGCTTTAATTTCGCCATGCTCGCGGTCCGCCATAAAAATGGAAAGCATATGTGGCCCTCGTGCAAAAAAAATTGAAAAAAATTGCGAAAAGCCGAAAAAATAAACGGCTGAAACGAAAAAAAACGAATTTATCAGATTAAAAATATAGGCGTAACAAAATTTTCGGAGCGATTCAATTACGCCGAAGAAATTAAGGATGTAATCGAGTGTGTTCTGAATAGTCATTTGAGCATGTTACAATAATTGGGAACGTATTATTTCATAGTGATTGAAAAATGTTTGTTATTACTGAAAGAGTTTTATTAAGTGAAAATTTATGTTGTCCAATTTGGTAATTAATATACATTGCGAACATGTAAATGTTTGCATTACTAGGTATCATACGAAACAATTAAGAAACATAAATAATCATCTATAACAAACAAATTACATATCATTATGAACAACCCGTTTGCATAATTTGAAAATAAATATATGTTATTATAAACACAAAATTTTAACATCTACTTATTTGCTTTCAAGTCTAAATTTAATGAAAAATATAATTTTGACGTTGCATGATATAAATTTAATTCTGAAAATATTTTAATAACATCACCACAAAATATCAAACGGCTCTAATTAAATTCGAAATATAATATGTAGCCGCATTGAATCACTAACATAATCAGTTTACACACGTCGAATCATTCATTAACGATTTACCAGGCTCATTTACACACAAAATAGTAACCTAGACAAATAAAATCGATATCATACGCCGGAACACGAATACAATATTCACGAAAGCCATAAAGAACACCCAAACGGATCATTACAAATCAAACTTTCAAAAGTTCCACAACTTTCGACCCAGTTACACAAACTCGCACAGAAACCGAACTTCCTTTCGAATATTCGTTCACGTATGCACATTAGAACTGACAAATCAATTATAGCGAACCCCCACGGACGCCCAAACCCATTCTGAATAAAGATTAATCAAACTTGCATGCAAACTTCCCACATCGAGCAGACAAAACGACGTCTACATATCGATCGCAGACACGGACGAGATCGGCACGTCAAACCGAAGTGGATTAAATAATAAGGCCGTCCATCGGAAAAGGGCCGTTCGATTTGATTACTAGGACGAGCCAGTATTCGAATCACGTTACGAAATTAACATATATACCGGCAGCTTTGCCTCTTGGTTCGGAGGTCTTTTTGCGGTTTTCTGTTTGCTGGCAGCGATCCTTTTCGCCCTTTCCGCGGAGGCCTACGGAAAAGGATTTCGCAGTGTATATTTACCTGCCCGAATATGTACATACGCCTGTGTACGTACGAATAAATGAGAATATGTTATAGTGGTGATTCTTTAGCTGTGATCCATGAATGGTTAAAGGTCACCATCTTAAGTATAAAGGGCGCTTTCGAGATAAGATTCTGTTCCGTGGAAAAGTCATAAATATTTTTTAGGTTCATTCATATTTTAGATATAGAAAAAATAGTAATAACTTGATCGAGTTTATAAAGAGATACGTTCGATTTCTGAATGGTTTTTTTTTACGAATTTATTGTGTAATCCGGATCCTCAATTACTTCGATAATTTAATTTCGAGATTCGCCTGCGGATACATGCGTAGTTCGATGTTCATTACGGCCTTTGTTACAATGGATTTGTTGACTTTAATCACTTTTTAATTTTGTATATCAAATGGCTAGGCGGATTTCGAACACGTCGGAAATTGCATTTTTTGTCAATGAGTGATTGCATCGAATACAGTTTTGATTCGAATGAATGCTTTTTGTGATTTTTTTTCAAAAGATTGATTGTGATGAATGATTTTTTAATAACCAATCACAAAACAATGGAAAAAAACATTTGTATCAGGATATATTCAATCTGATTCCATTTATTTTATTATTATTATTATTAATATTATATTTTTGAAATACGAAAATAGCCACAACAATTCAGTCCATTAATGAAAATTTATATGGAAAACGTTAATGGTGAATGAGACACCACAATGATACTGAGAAATGGATCACAATTGTCATTATGTAAAATTTGAATATTATTAATTGTGACAAGAAGCGCAAATGCGTATAATACGGCATCCGTTCGTCCAGGGCTCTCGCTTACATTTCCGAAATGAAGCTTTCTATTCTCACACTACAAAATCGGCGGCGGAGGAGAGGATCTGCTTTCCTCCCAGCCGAACAACGAAAGAGAAGAAGAAGATTAAAACGCCTTCGAGAGCCGTCTGTCGTACACACAGCCGCGTCGAAACGGAGCAACATTTAATGAGAAGGAGAAGAAGTTTGAAGAAATGCGTAATAAGCAAGACGGAGAGGAGATCTTGGCCGTAAAATTAAATTTTCGCTTTGAAGATTGGGTCCAGGTCCGCGAGGGCGGGCGTTTTATACACGAGATACCCTCAAAATGTTTATTCAACGTAATAGCATTGTTCTTCCACAGTGAGAAAATTCTTAGCTACATTTATGTTCAATTTTACCCTTTAACGACCGCGCGACACTCGCCCCGTACTGTCGACCCTACCAATGTTGACCGTGGTAATGAATGGTGGACGAAATGCTTTTCTTCGACATTAAAATGCTTATAAATTTGTAAAACACGAAAATTTTAATTAGTTATTCATATAGAAAAAAAATTATTAAATTTGATCACTTTCTAGAAAAATTGATACGATTTTTCACAATATGATGAAAATTTAAACTCATAATCTCAAAAATTAATCTCAGAAAATTCCTACCAACTCATTACTTCAAAAATACTTCAAATATAAAAAGAAAATCTAATAATTAGTGATTAATTAACATCCCTTTGCTCGAAGTCACGTCGCGAACCCTACGCGTTGTTTACGTCCCAGCGAGCTTGCGCGCTTTTGTCTAGATTTAAATTCAATTAATTTCTAAAATATGGAATGTTATTTGTAGCTCTTCGTCTCGGATGCTGAACAGAACGGGATTCAGGATAATCCTGGAGACGTGGCGTGTATCAAATGTGTGTAATACAAGAGTGAACACATCGACGGCACACGTCGATGCCTCTACTTCGAACAACACGCACAGATAAGCTCCACTGTAAGCGCTCAAATTAACGAATGGGTATAAAATAATGTATGCGTATGTAAATCGAATAATAACATCGGCTGTTCCCATAAATGGAAGGGTTGAATTTAGGATGACGTACATTTCACTCAACTATAAAGTTAACGGACGAATGAAATATTCGAAAACAAAATTGATTGGAGCAATTTCGACGTAATAAATCTACGGTATCGATTAAAGAAACGATTTATTATAAAAAGTAAAAGAAAATTACTGCTATCTGTGTCACATATAAACTCCACAGAGAAGAAATGTTAAAAAAAGTCGCGTACGCAAAAAACGCGTTGTATCCGCAGATCAAAAACAGGTTTCCATAAAATGGACGTTTCCGTACGAAAATTCCTATTTCGGGATCGAAACCGGGACATATCAGGGCTATCAATCTCATCAATATCTGTCGACCGCAACGAACGAATCTCAAAGGGAATATTTTCGATCCGCCGAAACGGAAATGGTCAATCTGCGCGAAAGGAGCCGCCGATTGTTTTCTTTTGCCCATGGACACACACGCACACCTTTTCTTTGACTTTTCCGTTTTTTTATATCGGCACCGTGAAACTTTTCTTCTTTGGCGTTTGCGAAATTCGCAATATTGCGCGCATTCGTTTGATACCGGACCGATGGAGCGCTCCTGACGCGCGATAAGGTCACATTTTCTACGTCTACGCGTTTTGCTTATGTATCCCTTTGAATATTATAAAAAATACAAGATGAAGAATTTTTCATGATCCTCGAAAATATTTGAGCGGTTTTAAAAAAAAAGTGTGAAAACGATAGTGACGATAGACCGTCATCAATTTAAAGCCGAAACGGAGAAAATTGCTATCGATTTGGAGAGCCTTGAGAAAAAATTCAAAAAATTTTCACGTACAATATTTACAGTAACAACTGAAAAAATATTGCGTCTATTTGTATTTTCAATGAAAACATAGTTTTATATAATAAATATGTATAAGTATTGTACCTAAAAAGCGATGAAATATCGAAAATTATACTGATAATAATATCTGAAAATCGATGAACATGTGTTATGATTTGTGTCATACGCTTTTTGTGAGTACCTGAATAATTCAATAGATTGTACAAAGTGGCCAGGAAAAATACGTGAACAAAAAAAGAAATAAACGCGTCCTATGTTAAACAAAATACAATCTCGCAGTCCGATCCATGTACATTGTACACGGTTTCCACACTATTGTGGCACATAAAATCTAATGGGAAATTCATAAGTCATCGTTATGATAATGTAACATCTCTTGAACCCTATTTTGAATCATTTGTTATGAAAGAGAAAAATGGGAAAATGAAATTGCAGATAATAAAAGCGGATAATTCATTAATATCTTATCACCGCACTATTATGTTATATTAAAAAATATTTTTTAAATCTCCAAGTATATTTTAAAATATTGAGTCCTTTCTCACGGAAGACGCACATATATCGTTTCTAAATCGCGATCATAGTTATGCGCAAGCTTTGAAACTTTGAATATCGCCTAAATCGGATCTGGATTATCGTGCGACTTTCCCGGCTAGAGTTTCCCTCCATCCCGAGAGTTTTCTTATCCGCCGGCTAATTCCAGGGAAAACCTCGAGAAAAGTTGTTACGAGTTCCGTTCGACCGATATTCAAATCTAGGCGATTTTAATCCAAAAATACGACCGCGCCAAATCCGATTTGCGGCCCAAAAACGGCGCAAAAAATCACCGTGGACGTCCTTTTCCCGAATTCCAGCCGATATTGAAATCTGTACAGTGCAGGACGCAGGACATCCGGTGACGGGTCCCGAATCTCGAATCTAATTTGCGACGAGGAATTTCTCTCAGGACGATAGATTCTCTTCTGTCTGTCCGTTCGTCTGTCTATCTGTCTGTCTGTCCAATAAACTTCGGACTCGCCGTCTGCCAATCAAAATTATCGAAAGCCGTCGCTGTTCCGTCTTTTCGGTTGAAATAATAATAACGTTGGGAGGGAAAAAATTAAACCGCGGTCGGTAACAGTTTCGAAGTCGAAAGGTTTGTGTAGGATGTCTGTTGGTGGTATCGGGGCGTGCGATTGACGTTCATTTTGTAACTTTTGACACGAGCCCACGCAATGAAAATGATAACTGACAAACGCAAAATGTGTTGTATCGATGATCCGTTGTGTTTCTCGAAATAATAAAATAATATTTCTGGAGAACTTAAGGGTGAAAATATATTTTGTGAAATATTTATGTTTTTTCGCGTCGATCGGGCGTTATTTTCCATCCACAAATCAGTCTAGTTATGAATGAATATCTTTTATAGTTCAACTATATTTAACTTTTCGATAGGCAAAACGATAAAATTTATACTCTGGCTATTTATACAGCGCACAAAAGGTTCAGTATCGGCGTTTAAATTTTAAAACAATGAATTATTGTCGGCCGCTTTTTAAAATTCAATATCTTCACTATGGCCGTATTAAATTTCGAAAACACAATACGCTTTAATTAATTATCTTTATCGACGTGTTTTATATATAAATTGTTTATTCCCGTATACGAACATGTGCCATTATTAAAGCGTTTGAAGAAAACTCAATTAACTATGCCCGGGGTGTACGCAGTGCGGCAAAGAAGTAATAAGACCAAAATATCACACGTTAAAAATTCAAAGAAGATCGTTTAATATGTTAATGTTGTAAATACGAAATATTGCATTCATTATTAAAATTTATATGCATTTTTTTCAACTGTTCCAAACAAAATAATATCTCCTTCTATACGTATGATGCTCCTAACTAAAATGTGTGTACGCTATTATTGCCTTGACCTTATTTGAAGCATGCTTCCAGCAAAGTTTCCGTAAATTCTGTTATAAATGTTTTCAGTCTCTTGAGTGTGATTACGTAACGTTACCGTATATAAATTAACAACGAAAATATAATTAAAAGGATCGTTATTCTCAATATACTACAGTTTGACAATTAATCAACTTGCATTACGTTTTCGTATGACTCGAATATTACATAGAAATGAGCCATTTATTAATATTTCACATACATAAGTCAACTACTTTAGAGCATTCAACTGAGCGGAAAAGTAAACGAAAGTATATTTATATGAAAGAGCACATCTGACTTTCGCGAACATCTTCTTGTAATTGAATGGTAAACTTTGCACCAGAGAAGGGAAAATTTTCAGAAACGAGCGAAATGCATTCGAACCGAGAACTGATTTTTTCCAGAAAAGAATTTCGAATCCCTAATTCAATTTATTTTTTTAATGAAAGTTACACGAAGCTTCGAATTTTCGCGGCCGCAGAACGAGAACTCTTATCGGTGACGAACAACGAACCGTTCTATTGTCCATTATTAATCGCTTAAATAAACCGAAGTAGAATTCGAACGGGGTTTTGCCGGGGAATTAATTCCTTGGTTATCAAACGCCAACCCCTACCCACCCCTTCACCCATCGAGTCTCATTTTGATAAATTCTAAAGAGATAATACAAAATCCATTATGATTTTGTTCGTGAAAAGCGATGAGTGTTTCCATAAGATTCTATACATAATGCAAATCATCTAATTTCGTATACCGGTCATTTATAGATCTAGACTTCAATATATGTAAAATTAACGATTATTGAATTCACTAGACATGAATAATCCGAATCTTCGTATTGAAACGCTTGATTTAATTAATAAAATTAACATAAACCGTTTTGATAACAATAAATTTTTCGGTTTATTTCCGCTCAAGGTAACTGTTGTATTATTTTTGTACAGTATTCTTTTGATATCTAACAAAACGTAATACACACTCGCACAATAATCCGAAGACTTGTTCACATACGAGTGCGTTATGTGTTCTGAATATTAAAACTGAAAATTCAAATTGTGTTCGCATTATATACGTATCACATAAAACATTTTCACATTATACTTATTACAATGTACGTGTTATACAAATGGAACCCGCACTCATAAATCTCATCAGCGAGCTAGATCTTGTTATGGCTCATAAATAAGGCATTTCGAATGCTAAGGGTTAAAAAGGTCAAAACATTGAAGCTACATTTTTTTTTAACCAAATCATGATTTAGTAGTTTTCTTCACGAAAATTACTCCGTTGAAAACAGATATTTTTATGCTAATCAAAAATAATAAAATTAGTTTCAAAATTAAATTTTCTAGAAAATTAATCCAGTTTTGAAATATTCGAGAATTTTTTTTCAGAAGTTTATTATAAAAAAAATCAAATAAAAAAAATTGTAAAAAAACTTGAATATTTCAATAAGCTTACGATCAATAACATTATCAAACCAAGCCAACGATAAATATAATATAATATCACAATCAGAAAAACTGATAAACGATGAATCATCTAATACGATGCAAATCCCATCGCACTATCATCAACACAACATCCGCAAATCAACCGCGAAAACACACCTCAAAAAAATAATTACAAAATCATCGACCCGAAAATTGAGTTAAGCAACAAAAAACATCCAACGAAGCGAAAACCCCTTGCACGTTGTACGACTCACCGTTTAAATATTAACGGTAATGAGGGGCAGTGGGCCTGTTTTTTCGGGTGGGCGGTGGGCGGTTTTTGGGCGGGCTTTCGTATCTTTGACACTTTTGTGACCGGCCGGCGACGTGTTAATTTCGAAAAAGCTTTCACGAATATAAATTTGTCATATTCCCGCTGGCCGTTAATTGGTATTAGCCGGCGCAGTGGGGGATTTCGCGTGCGTTCTTTTTGTTGTGCGAATTAGATTATGAAATTTAATCAATTTATATTTGCGAGTTTTAGATATTTTTTTCGACAAAATCCGATTAGCCTTTGTCGAAAAATACATATTTTCGTGTTATGGCATAAAACTTATGATTCCATCGTACGAAAAAAATAAAATGAAATTCGCGAATACGATAACTACGAAATTTGATTAATGTGAAAATTTTAACCAAACATATATTTATAACTTACATTTAATCCGTTGACGTTTCGGAAATGCGAGCAGTTTGCAGGTTGACATCGATACGAATGACCGTTTTTTTCCGTTGATCGATTCCGCTTATCAGGCAGACATTTGCAGTTTACCCTTGTTTACTTTGGATTTGATAGGAAAATTCAACAACACAAATTCAAAATCAAAAACCTAAGAAACGTTCAATCGAAAAACGGAGTATGAATAAAGCAAATTATTTACATTTTTTTCACATCACTCAAAAATCATATTATGAACCCTAAAATGGGGTGTCAATCTCGCACAGGATCTGCAATTTCACACTAGTCCTGAAATCGGCATCGCTAACATGGAGCATTCAAATGCAAATAGCTCTACGAACTGCAGTAGAAACCGGAATACATGACACATCCACAGACAGGTCTGCAGACAGACAAACAGACCGACAGACAACAAATTTACCGCCGTTGGTGTCCGTGAAAGATGACTAAGAGGATAGACCCGGCGAACATCCGAAATGGATTCCCCATTATATCAAACAGGAGTCGGCGTGCATGATTCGTTAATAATTCATGAGCGGTCGGTTGGTGGCACCGAAATTTATTCAGAAATTATAAAAAAGCGTATCGAGAATGTAGACAGTCAAAGGAGGAGACGTAAAGAAGTTGTCTGCTGCATCGACGATGCTGTAGGTATGTGCAAGTATGAAGCGATTATTTTCGTGGTACGCAGTTGTATACGATAAATAAATTTGCATAATGTGCGGTGAATACGTAAACGAAAATGTCAACCGAATATTTCCTAAGGATATTTCGAAGAAGTGTAAAAAAATTCTCATATTGCTTACGTGAAACTATCTTGTTATAAATTTTTTTTAAATATTTAAAATAAAATAAATTCGAAATATTCGTTAGACATCGAGATTTAAAACATCTGTAAAAAGAATCGGAACAATAAGCACAACTGTATTTTTATCATTTGTATGTCAAACAAGTATTATATTTGCACAACGAATACATTCAATGTGATAAAAATTTCTAAATATTGAACGCATATCGATTTTTTTAAACTCTAATCGAATGAACGCTAAAAATACGCACACTTTCCCACGCGAAAAACCATCCAATTTTCCCACCCATTCGTTTGCGGGAAATCGCGAAAATCGCGCGCACGAAACTCAACGGTTTCCTTAATTTCCCTCAGAAGAAACTCGGTCACGACGGACGTGCATTCGGGTAACAAATGCGTATTTAATGATTAAGAAGTAACCGAGAAGGAGGAAGAAGACTGCGGGAGACGCGTGCCGCCAGCAAAAAACGGAAAGGGAACAGGCAAAAATAACACGTGTAGAGACACACGATGAAACACCGCATGCGAAAAAAATTCGCACATGGTATGCGAGAGAGCAAACAAAACACATTTGACAAATCTGGCGAGTGCAAAACGTGGAAATGTGCGTTCGTGCGAAAACCATATGCGTAAGCTTCAGAAATAAACGCATACGCATCAACTGAGATCCGGTCGGCTATTGTTTCGACAAATTGAGATTCTCCGGAAAATTCAGCAATTTATAAAATAAATTATTCACTATAAATATTTTTTTTTACTTAAAAGTATCCACTTCCGCTAAGTAGCAATAAGTTAAATAACAGTTTTCAATACCTCGCGGTAATCGTGAAAAGTTTTAAACGTATTATGCAACAACGGCACCGAAGTTGCAACTTTTCAGAACTGAAGTTCTTTGAGCGATATTCATTCGAATATTTTCATTGAGTCGAAGTCGAAAAGTTTCGAATCAGCCATAAGAGAGCTGGCTGCACTCACTATGCATACAGAAGCGAAATTAATTGAAATAGTCTCGAATCTTTTAGCAGTTCATTTCCCTCGTTCGGCTAAAACGCAGTCATCGAAACAGGAACGGTTTCGCTGAGAGCACACACACATATAATACAATGTAATAAAATATAAGCGTACCTTTCCGTGATGGTAGAATGAAAGAAAAGTTTCAATTTAAAATGTGATTCGGTGCAAATCGAACGAAATCGACGTGCAGTTTCGTCGGCTGAAATTGGATTTCTCATATAGACTTTTACAATACATATAAATTTCGAATGCATATAATATAATGGTTTGAAAAAAAAGACGATTATATATATTTCTCAAGAGTGAATCAAATATATAAAAATGAACAATTCAAATTTATCAAGCTTAAAAAAAATTCTTAACAAATATAAAAAATTTCATCACTAAACATCTTCTCAAAGTGCAATATCGATAAAAGCATTTCAAATTTGCGAATATCTCTAAAGCTAAAAACACAACACTTTTATGATTTATTTATATAGAAACCCATGCGAAAACCCTCCGCCAAAACAAGAGAAATACCGAATTCAAATGGTCCGCATATTTATGCCTCACACCGAAACTGCTTTCGTAAAACGAGCCTTTATATCCTCCTCAAATCTTCGCATCGCCGAGACGACACACTATACAATATATAGGTAAACTCGAAGGGACACATTCTTGCACAGCCTGAACTGCAAGTTACCCAACTTGAACGTCAATATTGATCGAACCCAAAGAGAGACTAGGGCGGATTGCGGTCAAACGTGCCTAAATCCATCTCTATGGAAACAACCAGGAGGAACCCGATCCTCTGGAGTTGGAGACACTTTGATCCGTCTCAATTAAAATGACGAATCCCGACACGCTTCATTTCCGTGTTTTATTCTTGTTCATGCCCACGTTAAAAACGGACGATTTACTATGTACTAGAAACGGGGTTAGGGGATGTCGGTTAACGTGCGAGCACGCAAGTTAAATTCGCGGAATAAGCTAATTATTTTGCGGTTTAATTGAATTCGCGGAGAGCAACCGGAACGATACAGTAAAAATATAGCGCGGTAAAAAAAAACGGCTCGATAAGCGAGCGTTGTAATTTATACGACGCGGCGATAAAACGTTAAGCTATTTACGAGAATTATCTCGGTTTAGTACAAAATAAAACGCGATAAAAATATAACTGGAAATTCCGAAGCTTTTTGTAATACCTGTGATGCGATTAGTTTGCTTTAGTTGAGCTTTAATGATGAAAATTTATCAAATATTTTCATTCGAATGCGTCGTTGGATATTTTTCGATATTTTATCAGTTATTGAACATAAACGATACATCCGATAAATACGCGCACCGTTCAAACATCAATTCCAAAATGTTAAACACACCCAATTCATTTCCAAATCGAACATTTTATAAAAATCAAAAATCATCCCATACGTATATCGACAAATCAATCAACAAAACCGCCCATAATCCCCCAGAGCGGAAAAGTTCAATTGAAACATAACGGCCGATCGAAGCAGTATACAGTTACACCGCTCAGGCCGAACTTTCCAAGATTGATGACTCCGAACCGTTCTCGTTCGGATTCGGTCAATTTTTCAGCAATGGCCAGCCCATTTTGGCAGGAAATTCGCCGGCAGTTAGCAGAGGCGGCTGGTGCGTGCCTGTGCTCGTTTTCGACTTCTTTTCTGTCGGCCGGCACGCGAAATGCAAATATTTTATATTGCGCGAAAGTGGAGGGACACGCGCTTGCGAAAAGCCACAGATAAACGAGGAATTTGTGCCACCCCGTGTATAGGGTTTGGATGTGAATTTTCGAGCGAATCCTGTTATGTAAGCGCGGTTGAAAGTGTGGTTAATCTAAATTTTTTTTAAAAGGTTCGATCAAATACGAGTATGTGTTTATGATAATGTTAATATTTAGTTAGACGAATTTGTCGTAAATAAGATTACACTTGTCTGCGTAAACATGTAATGCCGTTTGATAATACATGTGTATCGAGTATTATGTAATATGTAGGAGAAATTGAGGCTCAAGCTGTAAGTCCATAATTATGTCGGAAAAGCCGCAATTTCTAACGACTTGAAAACAGTTGCTGAACATTCTTGTTTTAATACAACGAATTACTGTCGCGCATAATATAATCAATCTACAAAATGATCGAATGTTAAATAGAAATCTGATCTCATACACGGATAAATAATACGATTAAATACAATAATAGCCATAATACCAAAACTAATCAATGTAATTATACACGAACGTTCGAATAGACGCGGGAATATGCATATAATAGTACAACTCACCTTTCCCTTCAATTTAACAGACATACAGTAACAATCTACATATAGACACACTTCGAAACACGAACCATTTACCAGTCCGACAATGCGCGACCTACCACCACCGTCGGCCATCAATAAAGAACTGTGTACAAACACACGCACACGGCCATTTAGCCACACAGTTAATTGACTATACCATAACGACGTCATAATCGAAACGGAACGATCTCCCGATCATTGTTGGGGCACAAAATCCTCGCAAAAGCGATCGTTATACTATTTGCGTAGAACGGCCACCGGAACTGGTGCGGCGTTTCGCGCAAATTCGCAGCCGTAATCGCGAATTCCCGCCGAAATGTATTTCAATTTAGCTGCGTTGACTAATTTTAATCAGCCGGAACAGGAAACAAACAACTAATAAACGTTCGCAAACCTCGAAAGTTCGCTGAGCTAAACTTGAACCATTAATCGTGGCGCGATGATAATCATGTCCGACTTCTGCAAACTAAACGCGGAACGATCGAATGAAAATATTTCAAAAATCTTAACTTCGTAGTTAACCTTCGGAGAAAATCTCACGTGGATTAATGAAAAGCGATTTCGCTCGTTTCGTGTACGATTCAAAACTGAATTCAAGTCGTATATGAAATTTTCTAATAAAAAGTTCCAAGAGTTCGTTAATATTAAAAGAATCATTTGAGAGACAATTTGGGGGTGCGTTGGATACCCCATCGGGGACGGCAAGTTTGAAAACGACCCGAAAAAAATATATACGCGCATAAAAGTTGTGAATTTGGTGTACCGTTTGTGCGATAACCGGAGCCCACTTGTGTCAACAGTCGGGGCATTTTCCCTGTTTGTTTTGAATAATTAATATTTACAGTGAAACGTAAGCCTCTCCTGCCTACCTACCTTCCGGCCAAGCTATCTAGAAAGCAAGAGGAAAAGCTCGAATGCGATAGCCATTAAGGGCTGTTTTCAGGGGACGAGATGATCCAAAAAAGAGATCATCTCTTGAAGATCGTGGGATTATCAATTATTAATCTGACACCGAGCACACACAGCAATTACACCGGAATTTAATCTTTTCGGTTGCTCTCGAATTCCAACATTTACTTTGGAAGTACTCCTTAACCTTTTATGGGTCCCAGAATAAATTCGAATATAAAAAAATGATAAATGTACGAAAATTAACATAAAACCAATTCGATATCGACGATTCGACCCCGATCGAAAATAGCAAAAGACAAAAATGATAAACCCGCCGATCCGGAACATCTTTCATACGATATCAATCGGCTAAGCGCCATTGATTTATACGTCTCGTTTATCCGATTCCGAATTTCCATTCACTGCAACAGTATTTATATATCTCTACCACAGCACGTTTTATACACACGCAAAGCGGAGAGGCCTCGAAGAGCGGCCATTTATCAGCGGCCAATTGACAAACGCGAATAAATATCGGCCAAAAGCCTCATTTTCCCGCAAGAAAAGCTCGGCCTCGAATGCAGATGCGATCTCGCCAAATGAATAGTTCCTTAGGGGGCCGGATCAGGGAGGGCCGGTCCCTTTCTTCATGTTGGGCGGCCATCAGTCAAGTCGTTGCCCGGTGAAAGCCTTTCCGATTTTCGTTCGCAAATAAGCGCCGAGTGAAAAAACGGTCACTTTCTCCATTCAAAGGAGTCCCGTGACGTGTTTACGAATAATAATGTCGCCTTTAGGTCTGTTCCGCAATATTTAAGAGCCATTTCCAATAATGTGCCCGATCCTCAACATACACGTCCCTTTCACAAGTTTCTTTAGAATGTTAAAACTATTTATGGTATTATGAAAATATTTATAGAAAAATACCGTCTTTTACGATCAAGAACCAATTATTGTATGTTACAACCGATAGATTTTTATGTAGTAAACTTTTCAAATATTTATTTTAGTATACGACGGTTGTTACTTGACTCACAGTATCATACTATTCTCTTATTACCCCAACAATTGAAAATAAAATAAAATGAAAATACACAACAGTACACTGAGGGAAAACAAGAGTTTTTTTTATAGTCGAAGAAAAGCTCGTGCGGAGAAATTAACTTGATACTCTAGCGAGAAGAAACTTTTGTTCTTTGTCGCGCTATATAATTTTGCAACAACGTCTCTGAAAATAAGCCAATAATACAACATTGTGCGAAGGGATTGAGGTTTTCGCGAACAGCGCAAACGTTGTAATGCTTATTGTTCAACACAGATGTTGTATCCGTTCTCGCGCAGTTTTAACAAGGTTCATAAGCGCCGAATACAACACATAAACGGATTAGTCCATTTATTAAAACACGCGCAAAAACCTTCCCGCACCTAGATAATCGCGAAATGTTTTATTCATGCCGAATTATATTTCTGGAAAAAAAAACGATCCAGATCTATTACGGCCGCGAGTAAAAACAGTGTTTTACAATTCGGCCCCCCTTTGTGACGGAGCGTTTCAGAAATGAAGTTGTGATATACAAAATTGCCAGGTTGCGTGTCAAATAATACAATAAGCCGCCTTTTATTTCGAATTATTTTCATTCGAATGTCAGTTCCGAATTAAATGTAAATCGGCGAAAATGGCGCCGTTATAATAACGAACAAAAAAAAAACGAATTGTATTATTAACGAGACAATTACCTGGAGGTATACTGCGCCGGGATCCAATATTGATGAAAACGTAATTGTTCGATAAAAATTGCACGAAAAATGGGTAGACGTACCTGAAAAAAGAAGAAAAGTTAGTTGTTAAAAATGTATTAAACGAGATGAAGTAAGATGGGAATGAGGATTTTGTTTTTAAATCATCGAATGAAGGTGAAAAAACTGAAATAATGAATGCAGACAAATATGTCAAAAGCGTTTTCCATGGTGCGTCGAGTTGATGTAAATAGACCCTCCCCCCCGTTGAAAGCTTAAGGCGCTGTTGAGCCAAGAAAGGGGATGAAAAAATTTATAAAAAATGTGGGTATATTATTTACACGAGTTATGAATCGCTATGGGACGAGTTTTCAAGATATTTGGCGATGGTTTTGTAAGTAATTCATTATGTGTCTTTATGTAAATACAATATACAAAATTTATTATATTATATTGAAATATTACAAATTTATCTAGATTAAATAATATCACATTATATGAAGGATTATTTCAAAATATTTGAAAATGTAATTATTTTCTCGCTAATTAAAAAGTGTATGTTAGGATTTTGATATTATTTCTTTCATCTAGATTTGATCGTTAAAGTCGTTTTGCACTAAAAATCAATATTTTAGAAGTAAACAAATTTTCTATAGTGTTTGATAAAAGGATATTATTTTTAGAATCCGATATTCGTTTTTAAAATGATGAAATAAATAAAATTAAAAAAAGCAACTGACATAAGATCAAATAGCAACATGTATATTATAAATGTGTATGTTCTTTATCAGAAAAAATGTCGATAAACGCTAAGGATTTCACTGATTTCTATACCTTACGTTAGAGATTCGTTATGAAATGTAAAAAATCAAAGGATAAAGCTTTTCAAAGGCATAATTTCCGTAAAAAAATATGTGGAAAAAGTAACGGGATCGTCGTCAAAGGTAAGTAAACATCTGATATTTTAATCCATAGTACGCTTACGTATCAAAAATAACATATGTGAAACATTCGTTTGAAAGATGAAAAATTGGAGTGTTTTCACCTCAAAAACAACCAAAACAATAAAATTCATGAATTGCGAAAAGTGAGATATGATCTACAAACGAAATTCGAAATGTTCTCAGAATTCGAAAATCCGAACATCCCCAAAATCACACAGGTCCAAGGAGACGCCAGGATCCCCGGATAAACAATAATATTTCGGTAAAATTTACCGGATCCACCGGTAACAATCCACGGTTAATGCTTAGCACGTGCGGCCTCAGGGAGTAGTAACAAATCGACGTCCGATTAATCAGATTGCTAAAGCTTTTCCTCGGGGACGATATCCCCATTCCTACGGGTCCTTAGCATAAATAACGAGCTTTTCTTACGGAAGAAAAATTCGGATCGATTCGCAGTCGAAGAAGAACGCTCATCGATTTTCTTTCCGTGAAATTTCAAATAGTTTTTGCTGGTGGGGTGCGTAAAAAATTCGAGATCGTCTCAGAAAAAATATGTAATTTGCGCGAGATGCCTCATTTTAATTTTTCGTTTATGGCGGCGAGAAGTCGTAATGGCACAATTAAAAATACACACCTAAGCGTAATCTTATAATTAAATCAGCGAAACAGGAGCCATAAAAAATGTATTTATACACAAACGAGGGTCAATTAAATTATATGCGTTTGTATGGGATTCGCAAAACCGATACACCCTCTTTATATTTAAGGTTGTGTTTCGATTTCCTGGAAAATTTTGTACACGTTCACAATTAGGACGTGCAAACATTTCTGTATGAAAGTTGCATGCCGTTTTCTTTCAAAAATTTTCTTTAGATTTTTTCATTTTTAATGATGAACACGTGTATGAATTTTAAAAGTAAAAAGTATGCTTTGGACTTACTTCGAATTATAATGAATCTGATTTCGAATTTTTTTCCAAATTAGCAATCTTTTATTTATAAAAATGGATGATAAAAAAAATAAAAACGTGCGGAGTTTTAATGAAATATGTTTTTAATTTTATATTTTCATTAACATTTGAATATTTTCATATTATATTATAATTATTAATATAGATGATATTAGTAGAAAGCATAAACGTAAAGCTTTTTGAAAAAAAATCCTTATTCATTAAAATAAAATATTCCACGTAATCTAAACATCAATAAGGAATGAAGATAAAAATTAAAGCAACCACAGCAGTTGAAATTTAAGTATTTTTCGTTTTTATATGTGCTAAACGAAATAATTTTTGTATTCCAGAAGCACAACGCCGTTTCCACAAGTTTCGAACCGTAACGAAAACGAAGTCCGAACTATTATTAACTCTGGATGCGAAAAACTAACTCTAAAGAGACATCTTAACAATTTCTAGGAAGGAGACACGAAGATCGTCCAGAGGTTTCTCCGGAACGTTAGCAACAACCTTAACGAGATCGTGCCGAATACGAAAGTCAGAAAAAATTCGAAAAAAATAAAAAAAAATGAACCTTGACGATTGCCTCGACTTGTTGAAGGAAAAGCTTTATGCTTTCGAAATTCGCAGCTTTATTAAAATACGTCATGGTTATTTATCGCAGTCGGTTTTCAAAATTGAAATGTGTTCTGGGGTCCTATAGTCCGAAAATGTGACTCGCGGGCCCAGAAAACCCAAAACCCAAAAACCCGAAGGCCCAATGATTTATACGTCCGTGGAAATGAGGCTAAAAGAAAAACAGTATTTCGCCCGCAAAGTGACATTTTCGAACGATATAGCCTCGGAAAAAAAGAGTATTGTAATATATGCGAATAATATAAAAAGTTACGTATACGTATACGTTTCGATTTGATGTGAAAAGTCAGAGACGCGGTCACGTTTCATTTATATGTAAATTCTGAAAAAATACGATTTCTCTCAAATCGGACGAAATATTGATACGAAATCAGAATTTTCGCAGCGATCGATATATACGTTCGCTTTACATTAAACGACGAAACTTTCAAACGGTACTGTGTAAAGAAATTCCAATTTAACCCGATCTATATTCGGAAAACCCAATCACATAAAAGAAATAAACAAAACGTTTACTAAATCGCAAGAAACTGATTTTCATCATATCTAAAAAAACACGGGGGCGTCTTTAGCGTGCACAACACATAAAAATGATTCCGATACGCTCGTTTGTGCGCGATATTTATGAAATTCGTCTCGCGAAAAAAAAAAAATTAATCGCCCCTATATTGAATAAAATAATCCAAGAATAGTCAGTCGGCGGCGATTTGTCAACGTCCGAATTAATCTTGATAGGAACGGCGCAAATCGAGCCTTTATTAAATTACATTCTTGTGGGCGGTACATTTCCGAAGTTTCCACGTACAAATACGAACGAGCGCCACTCTTCGAAGGTGAGGGCGAGCGAACGAAAGAAAGAAATTAACATAAATCTGCAACACAAAAAATAGAAAGTTTTCCGCGAGCGTCCAAGTTTATCTCGCTTTTCCCGAGGAAATATCGGTTACGCGGAAGCGGAAAGCTCGCGACGCCGCCGCGAACAAAAAGAAACTGTCGAGGAAAAGCGACAGTGTGAGAAAAGGAAAAAAGGCAAAGTTTATTTTGCACGTGTGTTAATGAATATAAATTATTGCGTAGCGGCGACCTTTTTCCCGTCGGAAAAGTTCAAGGCGGGGCGCAATTTTCTGCGCTCAGCGATCACCGACTGCGATATAAGCACGCTAATATTTACGAGATGGAAAATCTATGTGGAAATCGCGAAGTTATATAATGATTTATACAATGTTATTTCTATTTTATGCATATTCATGGATCGTTAGTTTGTGCTCGCCATGTTTTGGTGCGAGTGTGTGAATAAATCTTATGAATTATTCAATGTTTTATAATTCAAATTATATGTTCGATAAAATTATCAGGTTCAATTGACCGCGAGTTTATAAATGGACCATAAAAATATTTAAATTGCAAATTTTTCCACTTTAAATAATCAATTTGGCTGCATGAATATGCTGATAGTGATATATTTACCTAAACTGTCTGACAATGAGTATGGATCCAAGTTCAGTGTAAAATTTGACAGCCAAGTTCAAATCCGATTGTTGAGCATTGTTTAGACACGAACGAAGGCAAACTTGGAAATCCAGTTAAGGTAGAGGTTGTATTCGAGTACCTTCAACTTCACACTCGAAAATGACAAGCTTCAACTGCAGAAGGTCTACAAACATCGAACGACCCCGCCGATCCGAAATAGAAAAATACCCAACAAAAACCGCACACAAAACCGATAACGCACACACGTCCATGAACCGCAACGCTAAATTAATTAACATTTCGACAATCATTCCGCCGACATTCAAAATCATCATCGCCGTCCAACATTTTCCCACCACAAATCGCGCGGATTTATTAAATCCGAAATTAATTCGGATTATTATTATATATCCACACACATCCGAATATCCGGGACACACGAGTGTTTTCCCAGATGTGATTTAACGTTAAAACAAAGAGCCGCGGAATCCCCGGATCATACATATGCAATGGTAAAATTCGGCGATACGAGGGTTGTCCCAAGGCACAATGGCCATACATATTATAAAATCCCGTCCACTCAATGGGCACAATCGTACCCAATAAAGGAGAGCCGGCTGCCGGCATCAAATTACCTTTCGTTTGAGCTTGACGGTCGACGATGTGGCACCACACTAGCTGGACTTCTCTGAAAGGACCCACAGACGTATGTATTATATCAACGCAACTACAAAGAGAGGGTACGTTCTTGATGAATAGCTTCGGCGAGATGAATCGTTTATTTAGGATAATACAAAACTCGCAGGCAAATTGACGACCTAGCGTTTCATTCGATTACGCGGCAGTCCAGCGCAATATAAATAGCGTTCGAATTGAAAAAAGGTGGTGGAAAATATTGCTTTTTTTAATGTCGAAGTGTGGAAGAATGGACGAGTAGTATATGGGATTTGAATTGTGTTTATGGTCGATGATGATTGTGCGGAGTTCTGTTGAAATGTGGATTTGTTTAGGTGAGCGCATGCGGATTTATCTTACGATTCCTGTTAATGGTGTGAAAGAAAACATGATACGCCAGGATGTTTATATGCGAGAAATATTATAAAAGTGGCTACCATATGCTTATTGTTAGTTTTATAATGTTAAAAATATGATAGAATTTTTTAAACGTATCCTGTGAAAAATGAAAAATATTCATGTCTCTATATAGACACTATACATTCTGATTTAACTGGAATTTTTTTTTGAAAATAAATTTTAATGCTTCGGCCGAGTTATCATTTTATTTTATTTTGAAAAAAAAAAATATTTTTAAGTGACCATATATAATAATAAAAATTTATAATTTCATATATGAAATATAGATATAATTGTGAGTAGGATTTCTACGTTGCTTTTAAGCTTTTGATGTCTGAAGCACCACGATTCTAGGAAAGAGAAGTTTTCAGCCAACCATTGTACAAAGTCGAGTGGTATAAGTCCTCGAGGTGTTTTCGCAGAACGACAACGGTGGTCTCTCGGAGACTTTTTCTCGACTAACTAGGCAATGGGCGGTAATTGGCGACTACGTCGAGACAATAAACAGACAGAGAGAACTGGAGCTGGATGACACTCGTAAAAATTGTATCTAGTTTATTTAATAACGATCCGATCGGTTTCCAGACCGATTTTATTAAGTACCGGCCTCCGGAATAATTGACAAAATAAATAACGAGACGGACATCCGGACATTTAAGTACCGAAATACCATTCGCTCAAAGCACGTACGGGTTCTGGCAATATTTCCCGCGAAAAATTGATGAAAATCCTAATTGGGAAACTTCAGTGTTCGTTACGATTTGTAGGTGCGGCAGCCTCAAATTAATATAACCGAAGGGCGGGTTATTTTTTTTACGTGAAAAATGCTTTATTTATGAAAATGGAAGGTTCTATAAAATATTTAATGCTCGAAATTGTTGAAAAAAGTATATGATGGAAAAAAAAGTAGGAAATCATGATAAATGTACTACCGATAGTGGCGAAAGTCTACCATTGTTCTTTGTTAGCGATGGGGTGTTATAATATATCCCGGCGATATTTTAAATAACGACTAGCACAATAATGATTTATAATAATGTGCGCCGAGTGTTTTGGGCTTGAAGGATATAAAAATACCTTGGGGATGGGTACGGCAAGAACGGGAAGCAAAAGATTTATATGTTTTATTTTCGGGTTTCAAAAAACCCTACAAAGTGTGTGTACGACGAGGGAAAACAGCTAATTTCACAATAAGGCAAATATTTAATGATACACGAAAAATATTTTTTCCTCGTAAATAAATAAATAGAACGAAAATATAAATACGCTAGATACATATAAATATCTGACTAATAAATCAAACTCGACATAAATAAATTATATAACAAGAATTTATTTATAATTTCAAATCAATGTCTGAATTTAAGTATAAATCAATCGAAACCCAAAATACACCAAAAATCTCAACGCAACAACACAGACCGAACATCCCCTAAAGCTTGCAGGATACCACCGCGGAATTATGCGAAAATGTTAACAAGTTTCAAAAAGCGGAATTTCCTCATCACGTCGTCGCACTTCCGAGGCCCGCGCAACTTCCGCGCGCGCTATGATAAATAATTAATTCGTTTTCGGAAACGGCGAACTTTCGACGGGACGAAACGAGCTTTCGTTGATTGATGGTTATAATTCGCCGAATAATTATTATTAACCCCGGATCGATGACGGGCCGATGTTGTTCCGGAGCAACGCGGGTACGGGGGCGGATTGATGGCGTTACCACCAGATATTGGCAATAATAAATCGACAACTGACTCACTGTAGACCTCGTCGGATGCGATAGCTTTTATCTTAGGAGTGTGCTTTTAAAAAAATATATATATATGATGTCCCTAGATTCACGCAAGATTTGAGTTTTGCGCCATTTGTGAGATAAAGTGTTGCCAACGAAAAAAAAAGATAGTGTGACAGCTGATAGTTCAGGGTTATTCAAAATGAAATGCTACATAAAACACAACGCGTTTTTGTTATTGATTATTGTTGTTTCTGGCCGTGTAATTTCCCGTTCAAGTAATTAGAATTGGCCGCCCGAATCATGAAATTTAACGCCGTTGGACTTTTTCTATGAGGGTTTTTGAAGTTTTAGGGTTTATGCCGACAAGCCCACGACCACCCACGCCTTGAAGGAGGAAATTAAGCGCTACATCAATGTAATCCGGTCATAGAAAATTTCAACTAAAAAGTGGGTATGTGCCAGCAAAGCCGTGGAGGCTTTTTAACCGATATGCTATTTCATACATAAACCTATACTGTATATTTTATGAATCAATAAAAAAAATATTTTTCAATAATAAACCTATGATATCTATCAAAATTACTTCTTGCGTGAATCTTGAGACATCTTATATTATATATATAATATTTTGACATATTGCTATCTTTCACACAGTTCAGTAAGTCCAAAAAAATGTTATATTTTGTTGAAAATAAATAGTCGAAACCTTTTATGATATTAACAAATAAAATAAATGCATTCGTTGAACCGTCACTAAATTTTGGCTCTGAAGCAAAATATCACATATAAAGCTATCCTTTCATAAAAAAATAATATAAATCGACAATATCAACCAACATGCTCTTTTCATATTCAATTCATTTTTGTTCGCATTTGAATAATTTTACTTTAATTAAATACAAAAATTTATTTAAATGAATATAAACGAACGCATTCAAACATCACTGAGCGAATTACGCGACCGCACAATCGAAACTCCCCGCAATCGACCTATATCGAATCACACATTCGTCTCTCACGAGAACCTTACAAACAGCCCTCCGATAAAAAGAAAAACCTTTAAAAAAAGCACATTGGTATATAAAAAAAGGCGGAATAGTACAGATGCACGTCGACGAACCCATTTGACGCGTTCGCGCGTAACGCGTTTAACCCTAATGGCGGAGGCGGGACGAGACCCTTAAAACAGGGCGCCAAAATTGAGTTTCGACCCGAATCGATTCCTTTATTGCATCAGCGACGAGTGAAAGCCTACAGCGAAAACTACTCACTTCGGCGCACCGTTCTGGAAACGCTTTGTTTCAAATAGATAAGGAGGAGTTTCCGCGGAGGCGACTTGTTGTTGGCAATTTCGGACGGCCGTGCGTATGTAGTGTGCGTCGGAAAAAAGAAAAGCCGGCGCCAATTTTGCAAGAGTTTCTTTTTCGGCGGGTCGAAAGTGAAGCGACCTAATGATACGGTACAAATCCCATTTTCCGCGAGATTGGACCGTTCGTTAAGCCGAAAAAATATATATAAATACGTAACGGTGGGAAAAAATCATCCGAATCGGAGCTGCGGCGTTGGAATGGTGAAAATTTACTGGATTCGTAGATTTAACTCTTTGAAAATGTTCTAACATAAACTAATACAATAAACTAAAATTATAGTTACGTTTTCTGTTGAAGTTCAAAACTGAAAACTTACGAATTCAATGTTGATTCTATCATGCAAAAAATATTACTTTTAACACAAAATCAATCCCCAATCCGAAACTTTCAACTGAAATCAATTAATACTATAACCCCGAAAATATTTCAATCCCTGAACTTAAACTTTGACCTTCAAAACTTCGACTCAAGTTTCGAAACCCTTTAAAATAACACTGCCTAAAATCAAACATATGTAGAGATCATGTCGTTCCGACCTTATTTTGTGGCTCGATCGAAAATCTCATCACGAACACGAGGCTTCATTATACATTTAGTCGCTGTATACTCGCGTTGTTAACGATTCGCATTTACAAACGAGGCTGCGAAGTTTAAAAATCATTAACGCTTTATCGCCTATAAAATATAATAACGGCCGAACTCGTGAAAATTGGCGGCGCATTAACGATTTACAGCACGGAAACGGAAAAGTCGAGTTTAACACGAAATGTCATTTAGTGAATGTGCGTAAATTCTTTTAAATTAATATTTCATACAATATTGAAATATCGTGTAGTGCGTTATAGATGTTTCGCGTGATTTCTGCTTTATGTTAACGGGGGAAAAAATTAATAAGGGGAACTGTACAAACTTAGGGAAGGTTCTGATCAAATATTCCGCGAGTACGCCACGGCGATATTCTTCAAGTTAGCGTATTTATTTATAAAGTTTCCCTACCCGATATAAATCAAACGGAATTACGCTTTTGGGAGTAATTAGCCTCAGATTGAGAACCGTTAAACTAGGTGAAACGGAGACTTCGAAAGATATTGCGAAAAATAGTACGTGCAATAAATATTATAAAACACGGACACAAGATCTTTTAAATTGATTATAATTTCAGACTATTTGAAATGAAATTTATGTTTGATAATAAGTTTAGTTTCACGAAATGTACTGAATTGTACCAATCACCAAAGTCAAGCGACATGTTTAAGTATATAACACATATAAAAATACGAAAATCTTTAATCACCAAAAACAGAAGAAAACATTATAATAAATCGATTTAAAAACGATGTAAAGAAAAATATCAAACGTTCCAAACGAGTGAAACTCGATATAAACAGGAAAAGCGACGAACACGAAAAGTAAAGTGGGACCGTATAACTGGAGGCTTTCGAGGAATAGCCCACATCCGGAATTTCCACAATAAAACACGTCCCTTTGTTTTTTTTTTCTCACGCGTGGGCGTTCCCATATGCGCGCGAACAAACGCTTTGTTTATTTACGAGCGTTTCACCTTCGAATCCGCGCTTTTCCACACGACCGACGGCAAAGGACGGACGAAGGGGTGTTTTGACCATCTATTATTCAAAGTTCGACGGGCGGTTTTGCCGCCCACCGAAAGTGAAACATTCAACGGACCCAAGGGCGGATTCGGCCGAAAGTCGTATTGCGCTCAACTATCCATAATTCAGCATGAATTACAAAAATATGAAATAATATTTTTAATTGCCATAGAAACTATTGATAATATTGTATATTATCATAATCAACCGTAAAAAGTTCACTGCAGGACAAAGTCTTATCGACTAGTATTGACAGTTTGGGCGATAACTTATCACGTGTTTCCATCACATTTGATAAGGGGCAGGGATAATAAAAACCAACTTCTCTTGTTAATGAAGAAGGCTCTCTGCCCATCGGTACACGTGTCTATATGTCAGACTTCGGTCGATATTTAGTAATCATATCACAATGATAACCAGTGAGGCAGACGAAGCAGAGACTGAGTAGACTGTGCCCTCACTGTCCGATTTGCGATTGCAATAAAACTGTCTAAAGCTTATTTTATGAATTAAATTATTAAATATTCATTTTATATATACAAAGTTGTTAAGTATTTAAATTAAATTAAAAATCTTTCGAAATAAACCATGAATTTGAAGAAAATGTCTAGAAAATCGATTTTCGGTAACATTTTCGAATAAAAACTAAAATTATCAATTCATAGAAAACGCTGAACGATCAAAGCACTCAGAGAATATCAAAGTAGAACCAAAAGCTAGATTAAAACAACGAAACGCGCGCGACACGAACGAACGGCCATTAGCGCGCGACAAAGAGTTCATTTAATCCAATTTGATCGGCCGCCGAAAACTTCGAATCGCTAATTTTTAATACCGAAAATATGGCGGGCCATTAAAATTCGATTAGCGACGGCCTCCTCGGGGGACACAGAAGACGTCCTTTACGACGAAACAGAAACGCAGGCCTAATAACGAGATTGGCCGACCGCCGAAGCATACCGTTATAGTTTCGCGCCATAACAATTACGCGGTAATGAATTTAGCGCCTGTGTACACGCAAGTACAACAACGAACGTGAGCAACTTTTTACGGGGACCGAAGGCACCGGTGCGATCGTTCCGCGAAATTACGGACAGCTCGAAACTTTGGACCGGCACTCGAATTACCGAAAGCACTCAGGGAGCTTTTAAAGTTTTAAGACGGACGAACGCGTCCGGAGATGTACTGCGGCGTAAAAATTCAATCGATGCGTGTATTTTGCGGGATCGATTTTTTGAATAAATTTGCGTTCCGAAGAGTATTGTGGTTCACATAAAAGATTGAGTATAAAAAATAAATAAGTCGTGACTTTGGATGTAACAAAGACGACTGCACACCGAGCGGGTCAAACGTTCGTTATTATCTATTGAGAAAATCTGCATAACTAAACGGACCACACGGTCGAAAGTCACGCCTTTTATAAATAATAAACATCTTGGAAAAAATAAATAAGATTCGAGACGAGACTTGATCTTCAGTATATAAAAAAAATGCTTTCACTCCATAGAATGGTTCTATTGTGTACATAATACATATTTGAAATGGTTTTAATAAAAAATATGTAATTTAAAATATTTTGATTTATAATTTCATCATCTACATGCGTCAGAGGGCTCGAAGTTAAACACCTATGCGGTACACGATGCGCCAATGGAATTAAACCGAAAAACACCAAAAAGATACGAATCCGCACTACACACATACACAAGACTCATTTGCATTTAAACAAGTTGCGATACGTTCGCGAAAACCGCTTGTATGACCCTAATTATTTACGAAAGCCGCACGTGCTGCACGTAGTACGTGATACGTACACACACGTTGGTCGGGTGAAAAAAAAAAAGAATTCTACCGCTGCTTTGTTTTGTATGAAAAACGGCGTCGACGAAAATAAAATGAAAAACGCATGAATTTTTCAACATTTCTGTTGATTTGGCTCATTTTGTTTGAGGGGGCCGCTCTCGCTGTGTACACACTTGCAACTTAATAACGCGTGTCGTTTCGATAAGCGCAATAGCGTAATAAATCGTACATTTAAATATTTTGATATGGAAATTTTCCGATTGATATCGTGAATATGAATTTTTCACATTGATAAAATAAATTCGAGATACACTTTTTCATGCGGCGCGTGGAAAAATGGTCGAATGAGAGAAAAGATTTTATATTTAAGATTCATAGAATATAATACGTACATTAAAGTTTTCGTTGTTGTATATTATTTTTTAGATTTAACTGAAAGTAAGCTTTGCGTTAAATTTTTTCAGTGACAATATAAATAATGTTTATTTAACGTTCCAGTGTTACGCAGAAGCTGCTTATTCGTAAATCCTCACCATTTTCCACCGGAAAATCTTAACGTTTTGATTTGTTACCTTTAGTCGGATTTCATATTGTCGACACACCGGTCCGAAAATGGCCGAAAAAGCTGACGTAGAACGTATTGTTTACCGCGGCGAGGTAAAAAATACATACGAAAGCAAACAAACGTGCGAAAATACGTTAAATTTTTAAGCTATATTTTTTCGCTTTTCCGCCTGGTCCCACCCTCGACGCGGATTGAAAATTTCAATGTGAAATATATTCAGCATAAATATGAGTAATGCGCGCCGCTATGAAAATATTACCTCCGAAGGGATATAAACAAATTGGACGAAATTAGCGCCGGGCTAAACGAACGGCACACGATAAATTTTATTCGGGATCCATAAAAAAATTCCGGGTCGAGGAATACCGAGAAGAATTGGCCTAAATACGGGAATACGATAAAATATATAATAAAAAAGTGCACCCAACACGCTCGTAAAGATCTCGAATTTATATGAAAGAAGACTCGAGTGGCTTGGGAATTAGCTCTTCTCTCGCGGCTTCCAGCCGACCTGAAAAGCTAGCCAGTACCAAAAGTAAGCCAGAACTTTGCTGCATTGGATGTTTCGAAAATAATTCACAAATAAAAGATCATAAAAATTTATAGTACGAAACGATTATTGAGGGGAATGTCAAATGCGAATTTTCGAAAACTGCCGAACTTTCAGCTATAGATACAATCTAATGTCTAGAAACTTCGTCAACTTTGCAAATAAAAATTTACACAATTAAGCACTTTTGTCTACTAGAAGTTTATAGAATGATTAGCGATTTTGAAACAAATTTTATACTTTTATATCGATATGCTTCTCAGGATAAATTAGAAATTAAAGAGATTAAGGTACGTGTGAATTATATAGTTTATCTCTAATCCACTTAACGTAACACGATGGTTAAATAAATTAACTAGTAAAGAAGTAAGACGTATAAGCTTTTAACATTTTCTTCCAAACTTTCTTTGGGTTGCTTTAAAAATGCAATTGTGGTTTTACACGCACTCATTTTACGAGATACGAAAGAAAATGAAATTCCCCGAGCGCACGTAGACGTTACGTTTTCTCTTTTTTTTTTAAATATAAAGAAAATTCCAAACTTTATTTTTTGTATATTAAAATATTTAGATATGTTTAAAATGTAACGTCTCAAGCCACGCGAAACTTCGAATATAAATAAAGTATACTGGCGAAATAAAAGATCCCATTAGTCATTACACAGTAATGCTTATATTAGAAAACTCGCAATATATCACGTTACTTTTGACAATCTGAATTACATTGTATGGCATATCTCAGAGGACGATATATTACACTTTTTCAGCTTAACCTCATTATGTGGCGCCTACAAAGGAGTTTCGGGAGAAAGGATGTGCTGAAAGAGGACCATTAGTACGGAAACAATTTTTTCTTTATTTTTAGTCTTTCCGGAAAATTCATTTTCAAGGCTACCACAATAACGCAATAGCGGCGTACTTAATATTTCACATATTCCTCTATGCATCGTCAAATATCTTTGGAGAAAACAACCAGAGAGAGAATGTCAGCAAATAATGTAGGATGAATTGCCTAGGCGATAAATTTCAGGACATTTTATGTATTATTTTATAAACATAAAGAAGGGAATTGTGCGCAAGAGCGAGCGGCCTCGATTAAGGGAAAAGTCATAAAAAATAGATTGAGTGGGATATTCCAGAATCTCAGTTTCGGGCACATGAATCAAATTAATATTGAAGCCGAAATTGAGATGAATGTAGTCGCAAAGTACTAAAAAGAGAACGTTGTCAAATTCGCAATACAAAGTGTATGAAAGTTTTCACAAAGTACTTATAAGACGGTCTTAACTTTCCGAGGTTAATTGGAACCGGAAAATCGCTACACGAGAGCGAACTCGCCTGCGGAAAATAGCTTTGTTGGCAACGCGAAAACTTCTTTACGATATTATATAAAATTGAACGCTTTAATAAAATCGGATGTTACTGTTTTGTATCAAAAATTTAACGGCCACACCGCCGGAGTTTCGAACGTTCAGCTTACACAGCGCAATGACCAGCTGTAAGACGATATTATCAAATTAGACGACATCGGGCAAACACGAATGGGGAACGAAAATCGGTGAATCATACTGACAGATGCAACAAATGCACACGTATTAAATTCATCACATCTGGGTGAAGTACTTGCATTATTAAAGCGGTCGTATTCTCGACCCCGTAAAGCGCTCCAGGTCAATTGGGATGCGGGCAATTCGGACGCGAGGAATAAACAACAGTTTTATTACATGAATTAAACACACGGATAAAATTTGACAGGCGGGATAGAATAGAACGAATCACCGATTCGTGTACGATTGATGGGAATAAAAGTCGAATAAATTTAGTTTAACGATTTTTCCACGGTCTCAATCGAACCAATTAGTGACGTTAAATTGAATTCGATATTTTGGAAGATTATAATAAACAATAATAGTAAAGATGCTATTTGTTTTTGTAATATAATACTCAGATACGTTGAAAAGCGATTTCATAATACTTACATTCGATTCGTACCGCTCGCTTCTATAAAAAGACCGAGATAACAACGAAATTGAAACTACCCAACTTACGTCACATCTCAAACGGTACAACATCCCACGCCCGACAATAAAAAAAATCTAACGAATCGAGAACGAATTTAAAAAAAAAATCGAACCTAAAAGCGATAAAAACAAAATGCGAAAGTGGAAGATCCAATCGCCGCTTTAAGGCCAGCGTTATCAATCGAAAACGCTTGTAAGAGCAATCCGGAGCAGAAGAAAGCGTTGTGCGCAAGAGGTGAACATTGCGGAGGAGCAAAACAAGTAAAAACGGCCCAAAATAAAAAGGAGCCCTGCAAAAACCACTCAAGGGTTTATGCGTCCGCGGAGACGGGCCGAGGGCCATCGCGACCTCCCTTAATGTATCAGTAATGTGAGAATGGGCTCGCCAACTGGACCCACAACGCCTATTCCGCACCAGAAATTGTTAAGAGCACAACGCATTTTATATTGATTCCGAGACGAGGTCGTTCGGACCGCGGCTGGATGGGGCTCTGCCGCAACGACGGTGAATTATTCAGTGTCCGGTGGGGTGTGGGTGGACTTTGTCGGCTGGTGAAATTGGGGGGTTGTGGTCGGTCGGTGGTTAAGGTTGATATGATTGTGTTGGACTTGGAAGGTGTTTCGAGGTTGAGGTTTTTATGTGATGAAAATTTGTGTGAAAAGGGCGAGTAATTTGACCGAAGTGATATGTTGTAGGCAGAGTGATTGTATTGAAATGTTAAGATGATATACAGACACGTGATGTATTGAAGAGGTACTTGGAAAAACATAAATTGAAACATGAAGATGTTGGCTGGTGAAATTGAGGGGGTCGTGTCAGTCGATGGTTAAGGTTGATATGATTGTGTTGGGCTTGGAAGATGTTTCGAGGTTGAGGTTTTTTATAGGTAATGAAAATTTGTGTGAAAAAGACGATGGTGTGACCGAAGTGATAGATATTGTAGGCAGAGTGATTGTATTGAAATGTCAAGATGAAATACGAACACGTGATGTACTGAAAAGATACTTGGAAAAAAATAAAATGAAACTTAGGAGACGGATGGACTAAGTTGAAAAATTTATAGAATAAATATATAAAACATTTTTTCATTATAAAAAGCAATTAACAAAATAATTTGATAAGGATTCAAATAAAAATACCGCATTAAAAAAAATAATAACGTCGGCTAAATTACATAAATAAAAACGATTGATAAAAAAAATCAAGACAACATCTAATTGAAGAATTCTTTCATTAAACTTAAATTTAGTTTTTAGTTACGCATGGGAAAGAACCCAATTAATGTAATCTAACGAAAAGTAATTTAACCAAACTTATACTATCCCCTACAACTATAATATCAAGTTGGCAGATAAACCACTCGGCGATAATTCACCGAAACCCACTCAGAAGAAATATTAAAACACGGCCTTCTCCACGTGCTGAAATTATTATTAAATGAAGTTTGCTGTACTCGAGCGGCTCATAGTAATAGGGTAGTCGTGTGTTAAAAGTTAACGAATAGTTTTCGGCAAATGAACGAGCCACAGTGCGTCTGCGAACAAAGCGAAGAATAACACACATAGCAAGAGGGAGAGAAGCCTGCGCGGATAACCTCTGGCCTTATGCAAAGTCTGCATTAATGAGTTTGTATTTTGAACCGCGCTCGCACTCTGTGTGCTTATAAAATTTCAATAGTCTATTAACTGAGGGGAGTTTGGCGGTCTCGAATTGAATTTTCTTTCGTTCCGAGCGTTTTCGCCGAACAAACTTTACGTTTTCGAGTTATGACTTTATTAAGATTATCTACGGTTAAGTTTGTTAGCTTTAATAGCGTTTCGTACCGCCCACCGCGTCTCCCGACTTCCCCTATTGCCGCGCTTCTGTGCGGTGTAATAAGCCCTTTTATCATTTCCAATAGGATCAAAGTAAATAACGAACGATTAAATATAAATAATAATCTCATTGGCATAACGTCGGATTAACGGAACGATTAAAATTCATGAAGTGTGAAAGCTGGGAAAACTTACGTCCTGCAATCATCCGTAGAAATAATCGAACACCCACCTGAAACAAAAATTAAAATTAAATTAGCGATATAAAATGACAAGGATACTTAATTGTTTTTAGCCAAATTAATTTATTTTCAATATGGATTCCCATGAAAAGTTTAATAGGTTTTTCAGTTCGACACAGATAAGACATTTAAGTTTGTTCCATTCTGTAAATAGCTGCACGAACTGTTCTCATCAATTTCCTACGAAGCAGAATGTTGTAATACAATTTGGGTATTTTTACAGAAATAGGTAACTCGATAATTCCTATAAAGGGCATACAACGATGCTGAGGGTATTCGGTGAGAAGTTCGATACATCAATTTACGTTTTAGATAGTAAAGCCAGTTCGGATAGTCCCGTGAAACCTAAGCAAATCTGCTTATAACTCTAAATCGGGGTTTCGGACAGGTGAGTGTTCGGGAGCACGCCATCTTTACATATATAGAAATTGCCTCCGGTCACGAAAAGGTTCAAATCCACTGGCTAACTTGAATTTTGCGAAAGCCCGCCGCAAAAAGGGCTTTTTGGGGCAATTTCTACAAAGAAAATGAAAAGTAAATAAGTCGTTTACATAAGAAGTATCTACATGTAACCACGGAAACATTTAAATATATAAAAATTCTAAAATAAACTTACATTATTTTTAGATACTCTTAATTCGGAAAAACAAAAAATATTAATCATTTAACCAATCAATTTCAAATAATACGAAGCAAAAAAATATTGAATCATAAACCAGCAAAAAATAAATAAAATCAGTAGTGCAATTAACTAGAGAAGAAAATAATTACAAGATTTAATTTTTATTACGATAACTAACCTGGGGGAAAAAATCCGCATTTCAGCGTCACTCCTGAAATAATGAGCAATTTATATACGAAAACCACATTTTTTTTATTTTACATTTCAAAACGTCGGAAGCACACGTTCCGCATAAAGAGGTAAATGGCAGGCTCTACGCAAATACGGTTTATTTTCATTTATACCCACCCACCTACGTTTTTCCTATTTAATCCACTTTACGCTTTTTTTCTAACCCGAAAAAACCGTATGCGGAACTATCGAACGGTGAATAAGTAAGGAAAAAAAACTTGGCCAAATTCTGTCAATGTGAAGGAAAAAAAGAAACTTCTAAGTTCAACGGCGCGTAATTTTACCGCTAAAAGTTTCCAATAAATGTCTGACGAAAAAGCGAAACTGATTGAAATTCAAATTATTGCGAACTCTCTGGGAAAGTGTTGCTTGCTGAGCTCCAGAGAGGTTTCCTTCAGACGGAAAATATTTACCTTCGAAGAAAATAGTGGGAAATGTGCATAGTACCGTTCAATATAAAGTGAACGCTTTGTTTTTCGAAATCGTTCCACGAATGTATAGATGATGACAATCTCGTTTTATTTTTATTTTATCCAATTAATCGAAAAATTATTATAACTTAGAAAAAAGTATATTCGGACTAGTTAATTTCTATATAAAATAAAGTAATACAAGTTTTCATATTGATAAGATATTTATAAAAAATAAGTTTGTGGTGTAAAAGTTTGTTTGACAATAAGATCTAAACGAATAACGTTTTGATTTCAAAAAGACTGTAACAGGAAAGACTTCAAAAGACGAATGTCGTGCAAACAATTTTGAAGTCGACCGGAAAAATGAATTTCCGATCTTTTACTATTCAGGATCATAAAGATAAAAAAATAGTTTATAGAGATAACTGTACTTAAAACAAATATTTAACTATTCACGTAAATAGAGACAGAAAAGTAACTAAAACAACTTTTAAAACGATTTTATTCGACTTTTCAACTAGGAAATGTTTTATAACGGAATAAAACCCGCACTCCAGTTAAAAATTACGATGGAGATCTATAGAAGTCCTACAGTGAAAATACAGCAAATTTGTAAAACAAGAACCAGTTTGAAAAAACTTACGCGAGCTAGGAAACATACAATTGAGATTTAAAAGAACTGATTCAATAATAAAAAGCTTGAAAAAAAGCAAACAGTTCGACAATTTTTTTAATGAAATTCAAATGCATTCGAGTAAAATCTGCCTGACCCATTTCCATGAATTTCCCATAAAAATGAATGAAAATTCCAAAAATGACCGAGCACGAAATATTAAAATGTCATTTATGTACGCTATTGTATGATCTGATTCTAGAATATGCGTCATTTGGAAATAAAATTTATAAAAAAAAGCTCTCGTAGCTCATTACGACTTAACCCTTAAGCTGTCGTAGCTGAGAGGACAAGGGTGGACAAGGATGAGGTAGATTTTAATTCATCATCATCAAAAATGTATCTGCGCGCATTAAAAAATTACCTAGATCGCGAGACAGGCGAAAGCGGGTCGGATTATGCGAAGGAGCTTTTGAGCTTTTTTGTCGCCGCCAGAGAGATTTCGATTGCTTTACAAATAAATTCTCTGTGAAAATATTAATTAATTAAAAGATATCTATTTTCAGACGTGCCTTTAAAAAAAATGTACGTAATTAAATCAGATATACATTCGCCGTAATTTTGATCACTTTTTGCGAGTTAATTTTGATTCATTATTTGTGTAAAAAAATTTGAACAAGAAAATGTTTATTTTAACGAAAGTTTCTTATTATTATTATCATCGCAAAAAGTGAATGTTCCACACAGTTTACAGTTCACACAGTTTAATTACTTCCTTTTATAATGACTGATGTAAATTGAATAATTTTAATGACATAGTAAAATTCTCTCAATTTTCGACGATTTCTCACGAAACGAACGTCATAATCAAATTCTTGTCGAATTTATCACATCAAAAGAATACGTTGTGATAAAATTTACATTGTGAGCGCACGTCTAAATGCGTATAATACAATTTCGCAAGCACTCCCTCGCCCTTAGTATACATCTAGAAGGGACAGAACGTTTCGTACAAGAGTGGAAACGAGGTGATCCGAAAACGGGATAATCCAAGACGTATGTTCGATATAAAAGCTACATTGAAAACGAATGTTTCCTTTGACGGATTACACTCGATTTCGATAAAAAAAAAAATTCCCAACGGTTCAACAAATCTCAATTAGTCCCAAAACTATGAATACAACATAATATATGTAACTCAAAACGGTTCATATACATCATAGGAACTGCATTAACCTATATATATATATTTTTTTTTTCGATCTGTGGAAAGAACAGTTTTATTCCAATCACTTAAAAAGTTGAAGGTTAAGGGCTCGGAGGCGTCGTATCTTTTACGACGCCCACTTTTCCCCGACTGAAATGAAAAGTTCCGACGCGATCGATGCTCGAATTTGCTTTTTCGCATTCTTCGACATCGAAAAAGTTACGTTGAGTGGTTCGGTTAAAAAAAACCGTGTCGATCGAAATAAAACGCAACGTAATACTACAAAAAAGTTTTATATTTAATAAATGATACAAAAATGTGTCCGTGTATTTCAACAATACAGCACATAATGGACCTCAATAAAACCGTACAATACCGTACATGTAACCGTAATCCCGTAATATAAACGACATGTACTAAATATCACAAAACTTCATAAGAAAAAAATATTATACTATTATAAGCTGAAGCTACGTTAACATTTCATACCAAACGATAACAAATCGTATACAAAGAAACATCAAAACTACGCACAATTCCTCGAAAATTTCAACATAAAAAAAACCAATAGAGTATGAAAATCTATTTTTCGGAAACACAACACGCGCACATGACACTACTTTGATGTTTCACTCGACATTCACAGTTCCGGGACTACCCAAAAGGCGCAGCACATCCCGCGGGCATAATCGACCCCGGAATTATATACACATGACAGGGATCGTAAAGCAGTCGGACGTGTCCAGAGTAGGCATATCCCTAACAGCAGATCCCGCGACACCAAAAGGACGAAGACGACGAGATTTGGCATCCTCTGGAGAAATGATCCTGAGTGCCCGCGAACGGCACTCCAAAGTTCACGTGGCATGATTTATCCGGATCCGAACGGATCATCTGCACATTTTATGTCGATTTCCATATCGGTGTGTACTTAGATTCCCGATTGTACGTTCTCTACTTTATTATTGGGGTTTAGTGGAAATGTATATCGTAGTTGCATATTGCGTGACGTGTGGGGTTATATGCGAGATCGCTGTAGTAATAATGGCCGTTTTATGATGAATGGACGCGGTTCGAAACGATAGCGGTGTTAAATTGTGACGGGATTCCATATTTCATCAGGTCGCCGTTGCCGGTTCTTAATGTTGTAAAATGCAATTTTGCGCACGTGCTCGCTATAGTGGTGTTGGCTTCCGGCGATTAATGGATGCGAAATTAACACCCTGCGTTCGGGTGATCTATTTTAATTAGTATTTTTTGCAACATTGATAAATTGAAAATGTGCGATGTGTGAAACAAACGGATCGATGATATTTATAGAAAAAATTATAAATTGATTTTATTTATTGAACATAATCGTGCAGTGCGTAACAAATTTTAATTGCAGTTATCCCCCGATTTATGTGGTAGATGCGTTCCGCGAAAGCCCGCGTAAATTGAAATCGCGTAAAAATAGTGTATGTACCTAGGTATACAAAAAAATTATAGGTTCTAGGGGAAAATACGCGTAAATTGAGACATGAAATAATATTAAAAATATAATAAAATTAAATAAAAAAATTAAATAAAATCTCATCACATAAGCTTTAGCAACAGATGACACTTTTTCTCCTTTTTGTAAGCAATCCAAAATTTCGATCTTTGTTTGTAATGATATTACTTTTCTCTTAACCGGCAGATTTGTAACTTCATTTGACATTGCAGGGCTGTATTAAAAATGTTTTAGTGAAAATAAAAACAAATAATATGTATGTATTTATTTTTACCACTTGTATATAAAAATAACGCGAGAAATTATTGCGATACACTTACACGACAAAAACACAACCTCAGACTAATTAGCGAGGTGGACTGCTGAAAGAAAGAGGAAACAGGAGAGGGGGGATAAACGGTTATCGATACCGATGTGTGCCAGACCGTTATTTTTATCTTACTAAATAATTTTTATTTAATTAAATAGATGTCATTATGCATTATTGTAATTAATTAATTAAAAATATTATTTGATTGACCGCGTTAAAGTGAAATCGTGTAAACCAGGTACCGCGTAAATTGGGGGATACCTGATATTTGATAATTTTTAGCAGAATACAATTAAAAAATTCGACTATAACATTATATTAAGCACTCGACGAGAAAAAAGCAAACCAATCTCACCACTAACCCATCCTCCGCGATTGCGAAAGCGCGCGCATATAAAAGTGTCACTTTGATTAACTACGCACCCGCATATACACATAAAAAAAGCAGCGGCTACAAGAAAGAAGTACGGCCGTCTCGAAACACCTGGTTCTTTCCGGCGACCACGTTTAAGTCGCATTTTTTTAACGACCCACCCCTCCTAGGTGTTTTCCACTGCTTTCACCGACGAGTTCCATTCTTTTTTTCGGGGGCTTCGAGGATCCGCTTTCCCGGGGCCGGGTTTTTCCAGCTTTTCCACACACATCTGCGTGATCGCGTCTCGGCCACGTTTGTTCGCTTTTTCTTCGTTTCCGACTGTTTCCTCTCACTGCCGGTGTTACCGTTGGCCATTTTCCTTCGCACCTAATTTATTCGTTCCATTATGAAAATGAAAACCTTTTCGTCGGCGGCCCGCTCCTCCCGCGGCTGCTCTCTCTTTCTCTCATTTTGACTTAGGGCAGAAATAATTTACTATTGTGTTAAAAGTAAACAGAGTCACGGCGTTCTTTTGACAATAAAAAATATTTTTATAACCCGCCTCCCACTCCGGCGGCTCTCTTGAAACATATAACGAGGAGGAATCGCCGTGAATTAAATATGACACTTCAAGCTGTAGGCATTCTTCGGGCGCTCCCATTGTTCCTGGTGCTGGGCAGAAATTGCTTTGCAAAATAACAAATAATTGCGGGTCTCGTTTTGTGTCCTTGTCGCAAGATTTTCGCTTTCGCATCAGCAATAAATCCGGCTGAATAAATACCGCAATGGCCCGTCGAAACGAAGTTCGCATAAAATATGTACATCGTAACGAGCTGACCCACTAAACTTAAGGGGCTGTCGTAAAGAACGATCGGAAATGAAGGTCACTTTTTTCATGAATACACTCATCCTCTGCTTTGCGTGATTGAAATTCGCATATATTCAACCCACGAAAACAAATACTAAATTACGAAAACAGTCCTTGAGTAAAAAAATGGTTCACATTTTCGAATCAGTAATAAATTATCAATAAAAACTTTTCTTTTAATTGTGAAACTGAAATGAATAAAAACGTCACATAAATCGAAAGATTATCGAAAAAATTGATTTGTCGACCTATATTTCACTAGTTTTTGACTATCCACCTGTCGCTGAAAGTAAAACTTACGTGTTTTATTATACAAAAGGTACTTTGCCGCCTCCGGTGCGCCGAAAAGCAAACCGACTGGCACAAAAGAGTTAACTTTCGGCACGGTTAATTCTGCGAATAGCAAAACCGAAACTTTCCCTTCGAATTCAGGAAAAAATAGATCACAAACTAAAATAGAATCTTAAGAATCCGTGCTGGATTGAGTCTTCAAGAGTAAAATGCGAAACGTCAACAATAACGGTGAGAAAATAGCGCGCTTGTCATTATCGAAAGGTAGCCTAATTAAGTTTTCGTATTTATAGTTTCCCAACTCTCTGCAAAAGGCCAATATCGGATTGTATATAATATAAATACGGTATGAAGTCGGAATTTAATAATGCAAACTTATTGACTGCGTTGACATTTGAAAACCAACAGCCATTCAATAAATATTAATGGAAAAACCAATTCTAGACGCATAAACCTTTAATTTTGGTATGATATTAAGTTATTTGTGTATAATGACATAGACCGTGTTATTGACCATTTTATTAAGTAGAACATTAATAATGATGAAATTTTACAACGAAGCCAAAAATCTTTTTCGACACCATGAATGAAATAACGAATGTTTCATACGAATGGATGCAGTCAATTAGTGTAACGTGCGATGGGTGAATATGTGACGTTGCACTCTAACCCCGAAATGACGCAAAACCATGAAAAAATATATATACACAATGTTACAAAATTAAATTTAATCCAAACGGACGTTTACTAAATTTAATTAAAAGCAACCCGAGTACGAAATTTTCCCACCGTTCGTTGTGAGCTCGAACGTGAAACTATAAAATTAAATGTTGCGAACAAATTGTGTAGGTCCCTTTATTTTTTCGCTTTTATTATTTTTTGAACGGTCCAGTCTCATCTCAATTAAACTTTGACGTCTAAATGAATTCTTTTCGGCGTACTTTCGCCCAGCTGTAACAAAATCGAAATTCAATCCGATTATATTCCTCAGTTTGGGCGACATCAAACTTCCGAGTTTCGAATCGATCGTAATCCCGTTCGCGTTACACGTTGATAATCTGTACACAACTTCGTCCCCGAAAATGTTGAAAGCCTCCAGATTTCTCACACATCCAAATATATGATGGATGAGCGGAAAATATACAGAGTTTGTCCCGATAACTCCGATAACTACATTCGCCCAAGGGCAAAACTTGCGTCATTGTGGATTTTTTTCTATAACATTTTTCGATACATATGACAAAAAAAGCGCTACAATTGCCAAATATAAGGTTCGCATATCGAAAATTGAATGACACACGAATAAAGCTGTCGTGGAACACGTTTGTTTCGACTGCCGTAATGAACGAAGTTTCGCAAATTCTCATTTCGCGCGATACAAAACGCGAGGATTAATAAATTCAAAGGAATCGTATGAATATACGCATCGAAACTTTACGCGCTCAGAACTCAGGATATACGAACAATTCGAGAGAAAATCCCAGGCTCGTGTGCGCAGTTTACACGAAATTTATTCAAACGCGCCAAATTTATTCAGCGTCTCGAGATTATATCGACTCATCGTGCGACGATTGTTATAATATATTCGGGAAATATATATTAGATATCGGAAACCGATGTGAAAATTTCAATCGGATCGAGACGCTGTTCTCGGAGTGTTCACTCGATTTGTTAGTTGCAAACTTTTTTACGTGGGAAAGTTTTATTTTTTTCCGGCTTTGACAGACGTCGTTAGAATTTTTATAAGGTATCTTCCGATTCGGGTCGATCGGCGTGTTTTTTGCGCGCATGTGTAGTAATAAAAATTCGGTCGTTTTAGGGTTTGAACTTGTGGTGTATGAGTTCGTTTCGGTACCGAATCGGACCTGTCAAAAGTCATTTGCCTGCGAGATTCGTTCGGCCGAAATTAACGAATGGGGATTTTTTTTTTGAGTTGTGTTTTTCGAAAACTCGAAACGAGTCCCGGCACGACGGTGCAATAAAATAACAGTTTGCCCGCCCTTCATATATGGGAGTTCGAAGGGTTTTTTAGTCTGGCGTCATAAAAAACAATTTCCTCTATAAAACTATGCAAAAGAAACAACGTTCATAAATGTGAAATATCCCTGATAGTTAATTTTTAAGCGTGCATGTTACAGCAATAAAAACTCGGGTTAATTAGAAGGGTTGTTTTAATACATTTTTAGGTAATAAAAAGAACCCATATTTTTTTCCAGAAAATTAATTTAATCATTAAATCACGCTTGCAAAATTAAATTGAAATAAAGAAAACGACTTTTTAAAATTATTCGATATAAAATTTTAATACTTTCTAAAACATGCATGAAAACATAAATAGATCGTGATTCTGAGTAGGAAGCAATTACCTGGACATTCTCGATACGATAGATAAAAACCAAAAAACTAATAAAGATATTCTTCAACAATTAGTAAAAGAAATATAGTACATCAAGAATGTTCGTGAAACATCGTATCGACAAGATTAAACTCTACCTACGTAAAAAAATAGTACGAGTCAATTTCGGTATCAAGATATACATACCCCTTTTAGACCTAAATTCGAAAGGATACCTCAACCAAAAAAAAAAATACAAAACAAGACATTGCATCTTGCAAGCGATGTCCTCAACTAGCAGATGCCCGACTGAAGGGATAGCTTCGATCCCTTCCTACCTTGGGGTAACGGGAACCCCGTCCATTAACGAACTTAGGCACCCTTTATTATTGGGTTGCCTTGTCAACCTCGTCACGTCGTCGATTTATTACCCTCGAACGGCTATAGCAGCGATTTCCAACCTACGTGTTTCGGAAGTTTGAAGAAATATTGAAATCGGATTAAAAAATATTATAAATAAACGACAAACAACACCAGCAAATATAAATGCGATTTTAATAATCATTCAATAAAATTCGTATCTATCGTTCAGTAGATTCTATTATTTTCCCGAAATTTTGTTAGTTTCGAAAGTTTGAAAGGCTCTGGCTTATGGGGAGGTCCTAAAAGGAGTCAATGGCAAAAAATTGTTTTACGTCCCGTCGTTTAGCCTTCGGTGTATGGAGACATTACCCGTTTTTTCCTTTGGCCCTCCGTGGTCCCTCTAAATGTGACGTATGTGCACGATAAGAGCCAATTTGGCTCGCTGAGATGACCGAAGTTGTTCTTACTGTTGTTGTTGTTTTTGTTGTTTGCAGTTCTTGTATTCGTTCTGTGTAAACCGCTGCGATAATGTCCGTTTGTTTTCGAGGACGTGACGCAACTTCTTGGTCAATTATCTAAGAAATTTATCATGGTTTTTCCGAACCTATACAAAAACGCATCATTGTGGAAAACTTTGAGACTATCAGCCAACATCTCAATTTATATTTCTGTAAAAGCAGATAAGAAAGCACTGAATGACTCTAAATGTTTCATATAAAATTTTACTGTTGCTCAAAACAAAATAAGATAATTCACATCCCAATATGAAATATCATATTTATTTCAAAGCATTTTCGTTAAAAATTAATTTACTTTTAACTTTAATTAAATTAAAGGCATATTTTAGAATAATTAAAAATAAATATATGCTCTAAAAAACAAACACTAGGAAACGAGAAGACGTAATTGCAAAATCGAGTTTCCACCTTATGCAAAAAAGTTGCAACTCACTTTTGCAGTTCATTTTCTTCCGGCTGGACAAGTTTCCGTTTGTGGCTCAAGTTTCCAACTTTATATGGGTATGCAATTAATTTGATTCTTTTACGGCAACCACAAAGAACGCTTCTATTGAAACCAAAAAGTCTCCACACTCTCGACTGTATGACGAAACGTTCAGATTCTCAATAACGAACAAGGTTTCGGGGACGCATTGTCATCAGTTCCCATTGTGCTGAAAACACCTGGTGATCACGTTTCGACCTTTGACACACAAAATTTTACCTGGCTACTTTTTATGTCAGTTTCGCAATAAAATTTAAAGTTTCAACAACGTCAAAGGATCACACTCGATTTAACGAACTATACAGAACATATTTTACACTGTGCTTCAAAATAGAAAAGATATCAAAGTAACGCTCGTGTTCACTTTTGACAACATTGAAACATATTACAAACCATCTTTTATATTCATCGCGTTCTAAATTAAAATATCAAAATAGGACACAGTTTAAACAATTTGAGCACGGGAGAAAAGCCGCAGAGTCGCCTTGAGGAAATTTATGCGAAAATTTGCGACGACCGCCCAACAAGTGGGAGATTCTTAACCGTAATTTATAACCGGTGTTCTTGATTTAAACTTTTAACGAGAACTAATAGCTGCGCTAGTTGGGTCCGAGAGAATGAAATTTTAAACGCGGCTCATTTAACCCAAAAATTTGCGAACAGAGTCGCTGAGTTGGCGCGGTAATTGTGTAATATCAAAACGGGCGTGCGTTTGTCTCTCGATTTTCGCGTCTTATGATTTTAAATAGGCCCCAACAAAGATGAGAATTTATACGTGAACGTGCGTCGGAGATATTCCCGGCATTCCCTTAGGGACTGCGGGGGTAAATTACGACGTTAAACATATTGTAACTCAACCGCGTGTTTTGTTTCTTAGCGCGAAATCGAGTCAATTTCGAGCGGCACTTGGAAGTTGGGCTCGGTTTAAACTTGGATCAAGTTTTAAACATGTTTCAATTTGGGTACTTGTCGTTGTTTTTCTTTGGTTTCGATATATCTGAAGTTATAAGATTAACTCGAAATCATTTAATCTTCCTTGCGAATACAAATTTATATATTCGGAATAAATATTTAAAAAAAACTTCATGATACGCTGCAATCGTGTATCAAAATCGATATGAATTCTAGTGTAAATTTCAGAGAACTGACAAATATTTAATTGACGCATATTCCATTGAAATTTTCTATATATTGAATAAACAAATTGGGAATATTATTTTATAATCTGGTAGAATATACTAATTATAAGCGTACTACAATTGTAAGCAATCGACTATACATATTTAATATGTACGGGAAATTAGTCTATCGAACCATAATCAAATACATCCGGCTTATTGTGAAAATAACACCAGCATTAACTGTTAATTCGTTTTTTTTTTAAATTAATTGATTTATAATTTAAAAAGCAAACGGTATTTTACGATGCATACATATTTGGCCCGTTAAAAACATACAAGTACAGTAAAATCATAAAATTTCCATCGGATCCAACCAATAAAAATTGAAAGCATTTATATTCCGTTTGTAAAATAAAGCAATATAAATCGAAAGAAAATCCAAACGTTTTCAAATGAAAATAACATATAGACAGACGTTTTTTTACGTCATTGAAAAACACATTAAATTTATCAAAAGTATTATTTAGCAAGATTGTTTGAAATTCCAAAAAAATAATAAATAATTCAAGTCTTATCTTTCAAAAGCATCTTAAAATCAAAATCAAAACATAATGAAAAAGCAACACAATCTCTAGCAAATAATCACAATAATTACAGATCTCAACAGGGCGAAAACTCAACGACCCTCGCATATCCACGATCCTCGAGGAGTCAGGGGTTAAATTAAAACTTTACACCGTTAAAGCAAATCGTGACTGTCGACGACCTCCGACCGACACTAGCAAAGCTAGACGCCCGTCAAAGTGTTAACGGAATCGAACCGATACAGGTGCAGCCAACTAACTAAACAACCAACCATCCAGTTAACCAACCGAGCATCTAACTGCGATACGTTCAAAGCCAATTTCGAAGTCGTCAACGGCGTGTGCGTACAACAATGAGCTCCGAAATTAATTTCCGATTAACCGGAGCGATTATTATTATGGAGGCCATCTGCGTCCTGTGCTCGAGAGTCGGTTAACAATCGAGAAGTCTATCTATATGCTAATAGAGGCGTCGGAAAATATACTTGAATCGATAAGATCATTCCTTTTGATGACCCTTGAGTGGTGGCATATATACCTAGGTGTCTGTACGCCGGAGCCATATGGTGAGCGTCTAATTTGGGACAGGCGCAAATGCTTTACCAATTTTAGACGTATCGGTGGTAGGATGAGTTTGGTAATGTATGTTGAATGAATTTTAGTTTCGAAATGTATATTTGGGTTGATTTTTATAGCAAATGAATGTCTATTGGGACGGCTTTATAGACAAATTGTATGATATTGCTTATTTGATCTGCATATCGCGTGTACGTTCGTTTAATTATTTATTTTTATTCACCACGACTTTTATCGACATTTCGTATCAAACGTATCTAATATCTTTTTTATTCGTCATATCTTATTTTTGATTCGTGATGCTTTCATTAATTTCAAAATATCACTACACACGTATTCAAAATATTAGTTCGTAATTTTATTTATGATTCATGACGCTCTTATTGATTTCAAAATATTACAACACACGTATTCAAAATATTGGTTCGTAATTTTAAACTAACTGTAAAAATATAATAAATAATTCGAAATAGATATTTTCAATAAACATCTTGAATATTAAATTTATGTTTTATTCATAACACAAGAATAGCCATCACAATTGAAAAATGATCAATTATCATGCTCGGCAAGAAGGAAGCACGACGAACGCGCCTTTGGCCATTTTGCACGCTGCATATTCATAACAATTACGGACGATTGAATAAAATGAGTTCGATAAGCTCGGGCGTTTCGAATTCATTCAGCGTTCCTGAATGAAACTGAACAATGGCCGAGGACACCTATTGTGAATTACATACATATGAAACATTCATCAACCACCGTTATAAGATAGTGAATATTGTAACAGGACGCCACTAATAGACCGAACCGAATATCAATTGTGCAGGACAGGAAACTTTTAATAATGCATAAATAGAACGCGCAATAAAAGTCTCAAGATGATAGTCTACTTCATTAAAAAATTACTGATCCCTAACCAACACAACGATGAACATTTACATAAAATTTACTGTTGTGAAAATCATCAATTATGAAAGATTCAAACGCACCGACGAAGCGGTTGGTAAACATTGTATAAAACCCATATCGCTCCAACAATTTCTGAGACTCCTAACTAAACAAACCTCGATCCACAACTAGCCGCAACCGACAGCCGGCAAAAATGAAAGCATCGGGGTTACTTTGCCATGTAGGGACTGTTGAATTGCGGTTCTATGTGCGATTACCTCAACAACTGTGTACTTGCGGATTCCTGCATTGCGAAAGAGAACTCTATCGTGGCACAATAACATAACCGCGCCAAATTGGTCCAAATTGCCCTAACTTTCGTTTTCGGTTGCCTCATCTATTATTCGCGGGGCAAGATTGGTGAATTTTGAGGCTTTCAGGTACTAGTTTGAGCGGCGTTCAACCTTTTCGTAGTGGTCCCGGCGGAGCGGCAAATTATGCGCGTATGAATATAATCTAGTGTGTTACGCTGTTTACGGAATATTTGATAAATTGCTGTTATTAATTCGACGTATAATTTTCCGGTTAATTGGGGTGTTAAAAGTGAATTAGTTCAGACGAACGGTAGTGTATATAAAAAAGTAGATTGATTAAATAAAGATTAACGAAAATCAGCATAACTATAAATAACAGTTAAAAATTTAAAAAAAAATCAATGCATAAAAATTTCCAATTGAAAGAATATTAAAAAATCGGAGTATAAATTGTTTTATTTTTCATTGTATAATATAAAAAAAAAATATATATATATGTATATTGAATAAGGCTTCAGCGATTTTCCAAAAATATAAACTCAATTCAAAATTTATTTCGAAAACAAACATCATAAATGAACAATTGAATTTATTATGAAATATTTATGGTTTGTTTTGCCAAAACAATCAAAAACTCACTAAAGCAAAATTCAACGTGATTCACGCCAAATTCACCGTGTATAACTAATCAAGATTATTTGTGGTAATTCTATTGCATCAGAGCTCTAATATTTGAATAAGCCACCATAATGGACAATGAATAATGCAGAACCTGTTTGTTCGGAGCATACGAATTTGAAAACAGCAACCAATTAACTACGAAAATAAATTAGCGAAAATTAGTTTCGCTTCACGCAGGAAAGAAAACATGTCTGAATTTTATTTTTTCACTATACACCGACGACCTGTAACGACTTTCGTTAAATTTCACGCGAAAAGCAAACGCGGGTCAAAATCGCGATTAAGCCCGAAATTTCGCCGGCGTATCCGAGACACGCGATTGTTGGCCTTTAAGAATCGATTAAGGAAAATACGAGTTTCGTTTTCGGATAACAAACATCGAACGACTCGCTTTTGCACGGGACAACGTCGCGTTCGGAATACAGAAATTCGCGAAAGGAACGAAATTAAATAATCCAATCAAAACAGGTAACAAAGGACCTTTGTTCCAGCCAACTAGTATTCTCTAGATATAATAACACGGATACCGTTCCATGCAAAGTATGTAAATTGGTGCCGATGCAGCGTTAACCCGATCCCCGATCTAATTTAGATCAATTTGTCCTCACAATGGAATATATATAATTCGAGTCCGAAATAGAGAAAGTCGATTGAAACTAAGGGATTTTTGCGAACGTTCGCAGCGGCGGGATGAACGTAAACCTTCTGGGACTCGGCTCTTAGGTGGGATTGCGTACTTAGAACTTCGCTTATTTTCGCGGGGACGAATAATAAAGATGTTGTTAGTGAGAAAGTTTAGCTGTCGCATAGTTCAAGTTTAAAACGCTAGTATGGTCCGCTAAATAGAATCCGTGAACTTCGCGCGAAAATTTCGCAACGTGCTCTCACATACATTATCACTTCGTTCAAGACACTCACAAACTTTTTAAAGTACGACAACCATATTTAATTTACAACATTAGATTCACTCATACGCAGATTCCCATCGAAATCGTTCGTATCCAAACTCTAAAAAGTCCACCATCGAGGACGGAACAGAAAGGACAAACGCCTCGGGAGGGACGAAAAACTATGCGGAAGCGTTTATAATTAGACATTCCAAACCGAACAGAATGGGGTAGTCGAGAGTGGTAAACGTCCTCCATACCCAACTAGACCAGCCCAGTAAAGCGAGCAAAGAATGGGGTGCATGTAACAGGGGGAAGGCTTCCATCCGACGCCCGAAGTTAATGACACGGGTGTCGTGTTCAAATCCGTGCGCGCCTCTGTCCCGCGGGATTAAGACGGTCGCAGGATCTAGATTATTCGGGATTAGAGGACCTCGAAGGAGGATTTTAATGCGTCGCAAACGTGCCGAATTTATTTCGGAAGGAGCGGTGCAGCGGGCCCTCTTGTAAGGACGTGTCCATAAACAGACGCAAATCCGCGCCCTCCAATTTTGAAGGATTATTCCGAGGAAGCCGGGGCTCGTATAACAATATCTTCGTCGAGGATTTGGATGAGTTTCAGCCGCTGGTGCCGAGGAGTTCGAATTGTTATCGGAGTTGGGACCGTCGAAAAGTTTTGACAGTATTAAAAAGTGGTGCGTTCTAACGTGTTTTGATGTAATAATCAATATTACGTGTGTGAAGATAAGTTTGTAGAAAAGTGGGTTAAACGATAAATAAATGTTTACAGTCTAATATTTTTTTGACGAAAGTGAAAAGTTCAAATATGAAAGAAAAATATTGGTTACCTATCTTTTTGAAAATCGGGCATTGTACCAAGTGATAGAAGAGAGCAATTACCTGTAACAAAAGAAAAAAATCAATAAACTCACAAAAGAATTGTCGTATTTCGAAATGCCATAATAACACGGAGTGAAATGAAGAAATTATTGACTAATATGTGATTATCGAAAAAACCAACAACGAAGTTTCAGTGAAATGATATCTTTTAAATGTTTGAAAAGGGTAAAATCCTATTTGTATTGTTGTGACATATTTACAAAACGATAAGAATAAACGAATCAATACGTTCTTTATATAAGTCAAGCCATATTCATTAATGTGTCATCAAAATTCAAATTTACGCGTCCATCGAATGGTATGTATAACAAAAATGACACCATCGATGTACCCATGTAAGTCATGTAACCATCACAAATAATTGTATATGTTAAACGTGTGTCCTAATAACACGTGTCAAACAAACATACAATTACAAAAAAAAATCAGTTTTACTATCCAATAATCCAACAACTTCCTTCTATGCATGCATGATGTCATGACCGCATCATAAATACCTACATAGTGAAAAAAAATGGTTAAAATGGATTTTAAACAGACGCACGTGTCTGACAAACACTGATGAAGGTATTTGGAAGCACTCTGACCTGTCAATTAAGAAGTTAAACTTCCGTCTCATGCATATTCATCGCATATTTAACCATACATTCATTCGATTATCTTCCTCTTGCGTATTTATGTACGAGTTCATCTGCGTGATTGTGCCGAACTAATTGAATACGTCGAAATTTACATCCCTTTTGCAAAATTGGTTTACTTTTTTATCTATATATAATATTTGGCGTATTTTTTCCCCCAGATTCATTTTCTTAACATATACTTGGTTTCATGAGAACAAAAACGTCAAAACTCAATTATGCATTATGCATGTCACTCAAAATGACTTGCCGTTGCGTCAAAATTGCATTAAACTTCAATGCATTTTTTAAAACTGACAATTGAAAAAGACGAAGGCTGAAATTCACGAAGCAATTTATCGCCGAGAACTTTTAGAATTTTTTACGCGAGTAGGTACTTTTTCTAGGATTTAACGTATCCGAAAAACACGTTGATGAAAGCTTTCGGGCATCTCTGAAAAAAATGTATTTTTTTAGGATATTCATCCAGTTTCTATTCACGAATACGCGTTGAATGGAGCTAAAATTCTAAAGCTCTTTCCTAAAAATACGTTGATATGAATCGCGACACGAAAGTGCCGTATTTCACGAAAATATAATGTAATGTGAGAACTTACTCGCTGAATGCCAAGCAGATCGAATTTCGGCAATTCGTTCGATAAACACGTTAAAATTCTTATGAAAACGAGCAATATTTTCAAATTTTATTTAATATTATATTATAGAATGCTACTGTAAACCGAGGCGTGTCAAAACGACCTTCCAATTTTATTCACGCCTACGATTGCGGTCATCGTCGACAATTTTCCAAATCGTTCGACCGCTAAAAACTGTTCACTGACGTCACGATTATGACTGAATCAACAATCCGTCAAAAAATACATCATAAAACACAAAAACACTCCAGTACACGAAAAATTATATACAACTACTTTCCTCGTTTTCTTTTTTGTATATGACCATAAATGAACGATAACTAAATAACGAAAATACTTTTTCGATTCAATCAGAATTTGCAATTCAATAAAATCTGAATTAATCAATAAAATATACTGGAAAATGGTCATCTATATATGTATATAAAACTCAAACGGTGTATGTATGTATGTATCCAATAGACTAATCTGATAGACGAATCTTCACCAAATTTGACAAGAATGTGCTTTGAAACCCGGAGAAACTAAGTAAGCGTTCAGTTTTTTAATATCGTTTCGCATTTCAGTTTTTTCTATCGATCTCCATACAAATTATAATAGTGTTCGGAAAGTGTAAGTGCACTTTAGTGAGTGAGTCCTTTCAAAATGCACTCACACTTTGCGAACACCTATATAATGTGCCGGCGTCGCGATTGATTGTGACAATAATTACAATCAGTCATCGACATTCGACACACAATTTATTTTCAGAGTCCCAAGCAACACTGGGTACGAGCCACTAGTTTTATATAAAATCCAACCATGTATTTCAATCTAGAAAAGATTCGCCAACCAAAGCCATCTCGCACTCTCCACAGAGCACCGAAGTACCTGCACGAACGGTTCACAATCGTAACCTCAGCCGAAGCAGCTCGTGCAGCATCATCGTCTCACCTGCCGGAGACCAGAACCGGTTAACATACACACAACAAGAACAAGACGAAGGTGGTCGTTCGCAGGGCTTCGAGAAGGCTCGGTCGGCGCCTCGTCAGATGATCGCGTATACTAATATGGAGAATGGAATGTGTGGCGAACTCGGTTGTATAATAATGTAATGGCGCGACTCGGTTTGCGCTCGCGATGACCGTTTTGTCGGTTTTCGGATTAGTCATCAGCTTTATTGAGTTGTTGAGTTATGCGTTTTTGTGCTATGCGATGGGTGTGTCGTTTGGGTGCTTGTGTTTTACGTGCGGCTCTTTTTATGTACACAATTTTCGGTGAAACGTATGAATGGTCGTTAAATTCTCGAAATAATTAACGTTAATGATTCCATTCAGAGAAAATGTTGTAAAGTTAATATTTGGAATATGCATGTTTACAATCAAACAAATTAACGTTGAAAATAATCATGGAAAGTTGTTTTAATGGTTTTCAGTTTGAAAATTTGCTTTAAACATTTCGAATATTAATGAATCAACACTACATTTCATTAATTTATTGAATGTGTACTTGAACTGGAAGGAAGTCGATAATAAAAAGTAGTGACTCAAATCGGTAAATATGATTAATAAATAAACATATCCGTTGAATCACGTAATACGAAAATTCATAATTCAATATTTGTTTTAAACGCAAATATAATATGAAATATCAACGTACGACAGCTAAACCTATGCGAAAAACAGTACATACCGAGCGAAATTATCCACTAATGATTAACAAGAGCCATTCCTCGACCTCGAAATCTCATCGGTACAGTTCAGGTGGACAACGGTCAACTTGACAACGGTCGGGTGGCCGACCGCAGCTCACCGACGGTCAGGCGGACAACGGTCAGGTGGACAACGGTCAACTTGACAACGGTCGGGTTGACAACGGTCAGGTCGACAACGATTTATTTAAAATAACGATATAAATAACGTCATAAATATATATTCAAACGACGAAATACAATTGCAAACGTATGTTTTTATTTGCAAGTTACGTGCATTCCAATGAGAATATTAACCGCGACGAAGAAATATCGATGTACGGATATAATGACCAACGAACGTTCTTTGCGAACTTTTACACGTTAATTACTCTGTACCTAGTAGTATCTTCATTTATTTATGATTCCTTTGGACATACCCAAATTCCATATAGGAAAACTTTTCCTATATGGAATACTATACTATATATTGTACAAACAGAATCGTTTAATTAGATCGTTTTGAACCTCGAGCAATTTTCTATTAGAATCCATCGCCTTGCTATGAATACATTTTTTCTTTAATTTTATTATAACGAAAGGGATGTTATACTCATCTCAAATTAACATGCTAGTCATCTAATTAGCGAACTAACTTGTATATCTGTCCATAATCATAGATAATTACTACATAATTTCAAAACACCTACATCATTTCAACTACCATACTTTATAAATGACATATAATAATTTAATAACGACGAACGTACGAACAAAGTAAAGTAGAATAAATAGAATTTGAAAAAACTACTTTGTAAATCTGACTAAAATTAGAGAAAATAATTACCTTATAATTTTAAATCGACTTTTAACAACCAAAATACTCTGTATCTAGCATGCCGTGAATTGGGTGATGAGGAAATGTGTAGGTAAAGTATAATTATATCTTAAATCAATTCAATTAAAATTAATCACACGATGGTCTCTTATTGTACCTCTAATTTCGATCTATTCAAGTATCGTTTTAGCTAATAATTCCTGTTCTCGAAACAAACCGCCCGGCACATTTTGCGGGTCACCTCTTATATTATCCTTAAATTAATAAAAAATTCGTGGCAGTAGCTTCTTCATTGTAGATTCGAGAATGAATTTAAACTAACATTTGGATCATTTGAACTATGAATCATGTCTTAACCGGGGATGATCTAAGTCTTTTCCTTATTGACTAACATCATATGGTATATTTTTTTTAAATATGTGGATGTATGGATATAATTAAATACACAATACTTCTTATAGTTATTTAAAATGTCGAATAATCATTTTTTCATAGCGATTTGCGTAAAAGTATTGTGAATAACAACGTTTATATTTTAAATTAATTAAAACCAAATGAAAATACTTAAACTCTATATTATAATATTGCATATTTAGTACTATTTAAATTGATTAACATAGTCGTATAAGTAAGTGGTCGTTCGATATAAATTAAACTCACTTTATAATGTGGACATAAGCATTTTGCTATAAGCATATGAAAACTTTTATTTCATATTTATATATATTTATCTTGTTTTCTCTGATATGATTCAGAATCGTAGCAATAGCCAGTTACAGCACAATATTAAAAAAAAAAACAAACAAAGACATTAAGGAAATTTAAATAAAATGCTTAATTAATTAATTAATTAATTAACCCTTTGCGCTCGAGCGTTTTTGGCGATAGGCGTCAGGAACTCGAGAGAAATTTGAGATTTTCATAAAAATGTCGATTTTTTTTTCGTTCTTCTTTTAGTTTCGAAAATCGCGATAGTTGATGTTACAACCGCTAAATTTTTAGAATTGATTAAAAAAAAAATACACGGACATCAATTTCTATAACTTATTTTTTTTTATTTTATCCAGTGGTTCTCAATATTTAAAATTTGCGAAAAAAATTTTTTTCATGAATCTTTCTATAAATCGAAATTCAGTTACATGATAATTTAAAACATACAGCAAGTTTATACTTCATAAAATTGTGGACCACATGAATTATATCTCAGATCTTTGACATCAAGAAAAATAATAAAAAAAATGATCACAAAATTAGGGGAGATCTGAAATTTCGTTTAAAAAAAAAATTATAAAGTGTTATAACTTTATAACCGATTGTTATTTTTTTTAAGAAATTTTGCAGGAAATATGTAAAATAGTTTATTGCTTAATAATTGTAAAACTTTTGATAAAATCTATAAGTGGTTCTTAAAATTTTTTTGCTCTTATACATAAAAAAAAAATTTTGAAAGTGGAAATAAAGTAAATTAGTAAGATCATTTTTTTTTACGACAGGGATAAATTGGGGTATGGGAATAAATTTTAGAAGAGATATTGAGGTAGAGATGGATTTTGGAATAGTTTCAGGGTAATTTAAGAACGGGTATAGGAATGTATTAATTCAAAACCAAACAGGAGTTTATCTCTAAACTAGTGAGTATTACAAATAATTTCTATCATCCCTTTGTACAGTAAACTTTCGTGACTTAGTTTGCAAAAAAATGTTTATGCAGGGTGCACGTGTGATAATTCTATAATTGAACGTGACAATGCGTATTTTCAATCTGTTTGATCGTGAAAACGAATGACGCTCGAACACCGAATTCCATTTGAAAATTTAAAAAAAAAAGCAGAATTTTGGATTTTATAGTGCTTAAATTTCAAATTATATCCATCGTTTCATATTTATATGCATTTGGAATTTTTTTTTCAATAAAAAATATCGTGCATTTTTCAACGATCGGGAAACGAATTTGACTGCAACATGATGCATGCTCGGATCGTTGTTTTGAACTGAAAAAAACTGCTTCAAATGATTTTTTCTAATCTTATTAAAATCTGTTACTATTAGAATAATGATTTAATAATGATTTAGAAATCATTTCAATAAATGCCAAGTTCCACAAATTGTGCCTTTGAGCTTTGTAGTGATTTGAAACATTCGAAACCAGAATTTCTTGCTTTTTTTTCGTTCTCAATTGAGATTGGACTATTTTTTTTATCTCGAATATTATTTGAAACATTAGTTACGATTCATAATTTATAATCTGGCAATTTTTTTCTGAAATTTCATGCCTTTTTTATTTTTCAATTCGAAGAAAAAATAGGTGAATGCGTGCCGTTAGGTTAAAAATAAGCATTAACAAAATCATTTAACAGCAAACTGAAAACAAAAACCTGTAATATCTACTATACTAAAAATTAAACTCTTGTTCGGTATTAAATTGATGAAAGTGGTATTTCAGGAAAGGTTATGGGTAGTTTGAGGATGAACGTGATTTTTCAAATGTGAGAATTTATACTACATGTGTTTTATATTTAAAACTATTTTTTTTGTGTAAAATTGTTAGTATGTTATTGAAAACATCATCATTATAATATATAATGAAGAAGGTATATTATATTTTAACATAAAAAAAACTTATATCAACAACTAAAGTAATTAGTTAATTAATTAATTTGTTATTTTTATCAACATTTTACGATCGAACTCAATAAGTCATTCTGTTTACGAATAAAAAAAATCTGAAAATTTTTTGAGGTCTCACGTTAGGACTGCACAGTGCAAACTAACAACTATAAAAACCGAATTATCTTCAAAACGCTTACCCTTACAAATAAAATCTATTTTATTTTTTTTGTGGAAATTATTTTAAGCTACAAATTCAATAATAAACATTTTTTCTGTAAAGTGAAAATTAACGAGATATTTACAATAAACCGTTTTCGATTACCTTTGAAACGACGTAAAATTTTATTTTGCACTCAAATCGATATGAACTTTTGATATTTTGTTAAGAACTACAATATCAAACTATATGCCAAAATTCAAGACTTCATCGACTTTCTGTGAAGCGCAATATTTTATTTCCGGGACTATGAAGTCATGGATGACAACGCCAAATTGTAATGTTTGCGCGAGTTTCAATAAAACCTTGTAAATATTATAATTATCAAAATACTTTAAAAAATTCATCGAGGAATATAATGAGAGGGATTTTTAGGGTTATAAAGCGTAAAACAAAAAAAAAACTCAATTCTTTAAACGGTTCTTGGAAATACATAAATAAGATAGAATTATCAAACTTTTGTTAAAATCCATGAAAAATGGATTCGTGTTTTATTCGTGTTTTTTAACTTCATAGCTGTATAAAAAATTTCATTTTATACAGCTATGAAGTAAACAAGTAATATAAGTAATTATATTTATCTACCACTACCCCATGCGCTTCTAAATTTGGTTCGCAAATTGTGTCGAAAAAAATACGAAATCTAAATTGCGTGTTTTTGTGTCATAATATTCGTATATTATTGAAAAATGTGGCATCAAATTGAAGAATATATATCCATTTTATAATTCATTAACAATACAACGTTTACTTGATTTGTATAAAATAATTTGATCAAAAACAAAAAATATGAGCTTGAAGCCGTAACTGCGCCCGGCCGATCAAGCTGAGAGTTTTTTTTTGGCGCGTGTGATGCGCCCGTCGATGGGAAAGAGTTAATATACAGTCATTTATTTAATATGATAAAATATCAAATGAAAAACATGAAAATACTAAAACTCTGTATCACAATACACAACATGTATACACAATATTTATGGTTTACACGTTATTTATGGTTTAATTTTATGGGTTCTGAGATAACGAATGATCGGAAATGAACAATAGAAAGAAGGGGAAGAAAAAAGTCCAGTTACGATTTTTTTTTTTTTAACAAGGAAATCTTCCTGGAATGCATGTACGAGTATATTTTTTTGCTTCGAATTTCGTCAATATATTTACAGCGTACATATTTTTTAGCTTTTATTTTTTCAATGCCTTTTGAAACATTAAAAGCGTTCACCAATTAAACCGTTCATTGCAAAATCGATTTACTCCATAAAAAAAAGTTGAGAAATGCGATGAAACATACATGTGTTTTTAATTATAAACGTTGTTATTCACAATACTTTTTTACGCAAATCGCTATGAAAAAAATGATTATATTTTAAATAACCATAAGAAGTATTGTGTATTTAATTATATCCATACATCCACATATTTAAAAAATATACCATATGATGTTAGTCAATAAGGAAAAGACTTAGATCATCCCCGGTTAAGATATGATTCATAGTTCAAATGATCCAAAATGTTAGTTTAAATTCATTCTCGAATCTACAATGAAGAAGCTACTGCCACGAATTTTTTTTTTATTAATTTAAGGATAATATAAGAGGTGACCCGCAAAATGTGCCGGGGTTTGTTTCGAGAACAGGAATTATTAGCTAAAACGATACTTTGAATAGATCGGAAATTAGAGGTACAATAAGAGACCATCGTGTGATTAATTTTAATTGAATTGATTTAAGATATAATTATACTTTACCTACACATTCCTCATCACCCAATTCACGGCATGCTAGATACAGAGTATTTTGTTGTTAAAAGTCGATTTAAAATTATAAGGTAATTATTTTCTAATTTTTTAGTCAGATTTACAAAGTAGTTTTTCAAATTCTATTTATTCTACTTTACTTTTGTTCGTACGTTCGTCGTTATTAAATTATTATATGTCATTTATAAAGTATGGTAGTTGAAATGATGTAGGTGTTTTGAAATTATGTAGTAATTATCTATGATTATGGACAGATATACAAGTTAGTTCGCTAATTAGATGACTAGCATGTTAATTTGAGATGAGTATAACATCCCTTTCGTTATAATAAAATTAAGAAAAAAATGTATTCATAGCAAGGCGATGGATTCTAATAGAAAATTGCTCGAGGTTCAAAACGATCTAATTAAACGATTCTGTTGTACAATATATACTTTTCCATTATGGAATTTGGATATGTCCAAAGGAATCATAAATAAATGAAGATACTACTAGGTACAGAGTAATTAACGTGTAAAGTTCGCAAAAGAACGTTCGTTGGTCATTATATCCGTACATCGATATTTCTTCGTCGCGGTTAATATTCTCATTGGAATGCACGTAACTTGCAAATAAAAACATACGTTTGCAATTGTATTTCGTCGTTTGAATATATATTTATGACGTTATTTATATCGTTATTTTAAATAAATCGTTGTCGACCTGACCGTTGTCAACCCGACCGTTGTCAAGTTGACCGTTGTCCACCTGACCGGTGTCCGCCTGACCGTCGGTGAGCTGCGGTCGGCCACCCGACCGTTGTCAAGTTGACCGTTGTCCACCTGACGTGTTTCGAAATCTCATTCCCGCAAAATTACGAACAAAACTTAACCCAATTCTATTACGACGGCTAATAGCAAAATTGCACAAGATTTAATGAGCAGGCGCACCTGAATATGCTCACAGTTGAATGGTCGAAAATATGAGAGGACGCCACACGTAAAATTCAACTCGGGCCAGTCTGCAGTTGAAATTTATACATCGTTTTAATTACGCGGCACAGAATCCTAATTTTGCGGATTAAACGAGCAGCGAGAGGAATTGTTTTCGGCCGACGAGGACACTCTAACCCCGGCTAAGTGCAATCGTTTGTAATTACGCACCATTATTGCCCCGTTGCTTGTTTGTACGTTCGTGGTTGTAATTCGGTACGGATTTATAAAGGATGGGCACTTGACGTGTCATCGCCTATGGTTTACGAAAATAAACATCTTATAATTGGCCTCAAATCGGGTAAGTGGTTGCTAATAAGGATTACCGAATATAATCTGAAAATTTCGACCATATAAAATAATAACAAGTTTATATTCATTCAACAGCGAACTTCAATGAAATCTTGTTATGAATAGTTAACTATTCCAATATTGCAGAATAAAACCTACGTCAACGATTCGAAAATATTAAAAAATTCATACGTAGGAGAAAATCCAGTTTGTACGAAAGATTTCGATATGATTTCACGGCCGTGAATCTTTCTCGTTTTTTTACGGACTATAATCGCATCAGGTATTCGGTCCGTGTTCGGTCACTTAACATATAAATACTGTTGACCGCAAGCGCCCACGTACAGGACAATACACGGTGAGCCATAAACGTGATAAGATTGCATACACCGTGGTCTAATGGCTAGTGCGACCGGTGTGTACAACATTTTTATATGGAAATACACACGTGTGGAAAAATATTATGAAGGATGCGAGAACGAAATCTCCAAACCATATTGCGAATATGCCGGATATGTAGGAATCCTTACATCGGAAAGGATATCGAATATCGCACAATATGCGAAACATCTAAAGTTGCGTCAAAGCGACAGAACGCATCGGAACGACGTCGTAAAACACTATTCTGAACGATTTCAAATTTCACAAATGCTATTGAAATTTGAAATGCCCCAAGAGGGAAACTATCGAAATGGGTGTGAACTGCTTGAATAAAATATCAGTACCGTTTATTTCGGTACAAAAATTTTAAAATCATCACACGTCGAAAACCTTGAACTTGGTCATTCTATCGAAACCCTAAAATAAACGAATGACCGTCGCGCCATAATTAATTTTCCTCGAAAGCTTCTCCGTTGCATCGTCGAAAATAGCACGAGTTCAACACTCCCGACAGTCTGCAGAACACCAATAAACGGCTCGAACACGGAACGTTCTCGATCCCTGTACGGTACGTTTTTGACGTAATGGCACGACGAATGATAAATCGTAGGAGACGACTACGTGTCCGCATATTGATAGGGTTTTTTGCTCCGCTCCTTTTCGAGGTGAAATATTTGAAAAATGCAGTGTATGCAAGCATGCGCTAAGCGGAGCGCAATCTAACGTTGTGTATGTATGTATGTTATACAAAAGGAAACGACGCGTTTTGAAATATGACGCGACAAAACTGAACTCTTTCATGTTCGTTCGGTCAGGGTTTTTTTCGGATTTATTTCTGGAATATTTTCGAAAAGTTTTGCAGTGAATAAATACCGCTAATCCCGGGGGAATTTTTTTTTTATTGAAAAAACGTACGGTAGTGAAAAATTGTTTGGAGTAATTGTAAGTAATGTTTGAATTTTTTGAATAAACGTTTTCGTGAGAATTTAAAAATAAAATAAAATCGATCAATTCGTATTTTTAGTGCACATAAGTCAAATGATCATCCCTCGCATTCATTAAGTTATTTTTTAAAACTAATTGGATGTTCGAGTGAGAAATTATTCAAAAAGTCAATTTGTTAACACTCAAGTCCCCACGGGATGTTCTACGCAACCTAAATTGTAAAAGCACTCAATTAGTTATTCCATCTAACGACACAAAATATCCAGTTTCTTACATTCACAAAACATCTGCGAAATTATTCATTCAAAAACCTCAAAACTCACTTTCTTCTCATAATATTTTATTACATTTCAAAACTCACAAATTACATGTAATTTCACACGCATCACCACAAAAATAACAAATCATCACAATTAACCCCTATAAAAATCCCACGTAATTGAACACGAGACACCCCCACGTAAATCAGACCAATGCACGCCCGATACAATAAATATCACGGATCCCCATGAATATTCCGAGTACACGGTATGCTCCTCCGGCGTTCCAGGTTCAAACACATTGACCCGAATCGAACATTAACGCAATGACTATTAATCAAACACGGCACTCTACATCTCCGTGCAACATATACATCCATACACTCGAATCGAGAGCGAAATATCTTCGTAATTGATATTGACCGAAAGGGTAAGAGCGGGACGGGTCGCCGTCGATTCATCTTCGGTTACCGATTTTGACGTTTTTCCCATTGCCTAGAGACGTTACGGGATCTATAGAGATCTATATTGTCGAGGTACGTTTCGTATCGCGTGTCGTTGTCGGATCTTGACGGTGGAAGTTTCGTGATACGACGTAACGGTATGTTCTGGAGATGCTATTGTAAGATTTTATATGTTGCGATGCGGTGCACTTTGTTTTTGTTATGGATGTTTATATTGGGATTCTTTGTAAATGGTTGTATTATTGGAATGTCTAATATGGAATATCAAAAAATTCTTTCGAAATTCCATCATATTTTATATTTGATAATATTGCAAATATGAACGATTTACATACAAAAATTAAGGAGTGCGATGTAACTGAGCGTTGAAAAAATATAGATTATGCCTTAAAACTGATTACTTGAGCTTAAGATTAATATACGATGTGTATTATTTCTGGTGCATTAAATTATCTCGTATTGAGCATCATTTTATTTGTAGTGTGCAATGAAATTTTTTTTGTGCATTATAAAGTGAGCATTAAAAAATATAAAATAAGCAATAGAAAAAAAAGTTTGTGGATTGAAATTGAAAAAGAGCAACGTCGCTAGAGTAAAATCTTCCTCCACAAACAATACAATAAAACTATCAACGCTTCCTTTTGCTAAAATTTTAATTTAATTTAATTTTAATTACATTTTAACGATTTAGTCCAATTTGATTCTATTATGAAAGTTGTAAATAATGGTCGTGCGATTAGTATTTCGGCTTGTTCACGTTTGCAGCATTGCCGATCCTTTATTTCTATTTATTCTAATGTACGTTTAATTAATTTTAAGGTACAGATATTTTTTAATAATCAAAATATTTTTCTAATGCACACACTATTTTTTTTAATGCACATTAATTTAATTAAATATCAGATTAAATGCAGATTTATTTTATACAATGCACGTTTAAATTATCCTTAAAATTAAGTGAATCGATCAATTATTTTTCATAATAAAATTCGTACAATATAAAAGCAATAAAATAGCGTAGCGATGAAATATCTCAATGCAATCCAAATAGGTAAAAGGGGTTGCAAGCGAAGCGTTTGTTCAGAGCGGCGCTACTTTTCGAGTGCCTTTTATCGCGCCGTAGCAGTCAGACAGATTTCAAAACGAGAATGCAACGCTAATTTTGCATAGAGACAAACGACCGTTGCACAAAAAGAACATTCAGACTATGGGGTGCGATGGTGGAAAAGACAGCGAGAAAGAGCCGAACGAACACGTATAATAGAATACCGGGAGAGGGTGGGAAACACGCGGAGGGACGTCGGTATCTCTCGATATTTCAATAAACCCGAACAACAAGAGCCGAAATCAAGTCTGTCTTTTCATCAGGGATTACGTCTGGAGCTGGAGCATCCTTCCTTCGGAGCGGTGGCCAAGGGAGAGGGTTTTACGAGGGGAAGTAGGGACTTGTTGAAAGTGTGTGTTCGGGGGAAGCCGCAAAAATGTAACGTATCAGACTGCTCTTGGTCGACTTTTCGACTTGAGTTTTTTAAGCGTTTTTTAGCCTGTCGTGAGATCAAATTCTGAAGGATTATTCGTTCGACAGCTCCGGCTGATACTCTTGTGAGTTTCAAGTTACCAGTGCAGGCGTTAATCTGGTTTTTTCTATGCTGAAGTTTCAGAAATTCGAGATCCACTTCGTAAAAAAAAATCCTTTGAATATTATAAAAGTGTCTTCCACTTTTTGCTGAATTGGTTAAATATTTATATCGTTGAGATTCAAGTCGGTTAAATTAAATGCCCTCATATTATATTTGTGCAGTGATTCGTTATGGGGGACCTAACTATATAATGCAAAAATATGCATCAGCGGAAGATCTTGCGGGTATAATAAGGGTAATTACCCTTCTTAAGAAAATTCAAGACCCTTTGAAAAATGTAATTTCATACCCCTTTTTTATAAAAAGTACCACGCCTTAGAAAGTCGTTTTAAAAATTAATTTATGAAATTAAAAAATAAATAGCATACCCTTCCACTTTAAGACTTAAAAAAAACTGATCACCTTTTCTAAAAAAAAATCACAGCAATATTTATACAAAATAACCATCGATAATCCAACAGAGACGTCACGGCCATATAACATCTTCGACAAGAGAGAGAAAGTCCCGAAAGCGGCTCTCATTCATTTTTCAGCGACTTCAGCCACCGCACTATAATTTATTTTCAGCGCACGCATGAATAATATAGCGCCGTATGAAGCGGGGTGGATATTTATTGCGCGCGATGCGACGTAAAAATGAAAACGTTCAAACCGAATGTCCTCGAGCTAAACGCACTTTTGCTTATGTGTATGATAAAAATATTTTATGCAAAAGAATTCGGGAAATTTTCGACAATTTAGAAGGGAAATTTGATTTATGTGCCCGATAGTAAACGTCTTACTATATGTCGCTCACGATAAATTACGTTATATTTTATCGAAAAACAATATATGTAGATATACAGAATCTTATTTAAATAAAATAAAAAATAGGAAATATTTTATAAACAAGTTCATTTAATTATAAAAATTACATAACGGTTTCAACCGTAACATTTTTTATATGCGCTTTTGCCATGTGACATCGAACTTCCCTAAATTACCCAACATAAAAAAATAAACCAACAAATAAAAAAAACGGCGATATTGAATATTCAATGCGAACGCATAAATGAGAAAAAGGTCTATATAAATTCGTTATGTGTGCGAATATCGAATGATCTGAAGGAGGAAAAATTTCATCTTCGGACCCTCCGCAGATTCTTAACCTTTTTTCTGATGCGGCGTCATTGTTTACGTTTTATACGTGCCGAAGGTCGATTTCTTCAAAAACTGCAACAATGGGACGAATGTCACGAACATTCGAGCGTCCGTCGAGGGCCATTGTGCTCACTCGAAGCTCCGTTTGATCCCGAACTGGGTCAAATATATCTCAATATCAATCTATGACATTCGCGACTCACAATAGTCTTCAGCGAACATGATTTCGGCGATCTTAGAATATCTCGAACGTCTTTTGAATCCCAGATTGAAATTCTAAAATCATACTCCGATAACACAAGTATCCGATTCAATCTGAATATTATTCAAATGGCGACTTTCGCACGATTTTTATTCGCTCGCGACCCGCGCGCTTTCGGGGGCGACATTGCATTTAAGCGCGATCTTGAAATAAAAACCGATCTCTTTAAGCGAATTTACAATACCTCCACTATAAGAGGAAACGGTTCAATTCAAAGAAACGCGCATTCATTCGCAAAACGTCCAAAATTATACGATTCGCGCAAACGATCCGAACGAAAGTGCAAGTCGGAAGTAGGCCTCCGGCGGCGCGCGTCTCTTTCCTCGCAACAGCGCAGAGGACTTTTGCGACATTACATACACATCACTTTGTCCCGGTTACAACGAAAGCGGACACATTTATTTTTATAACTGTCATCAAAAATACATTTAGGGTAATGCCATTACGCGCGCCAGGGGTGCACAAGACTCCGGGTCGATATTAAACAAATCTGTCGTTATTTAGAACGATCTCGCTGCGAAACGTCGCAGCTTTCAAACATCTGCGCGTACGCTACGAATCACAAATGATGACATCACGAAAATGTTTCGGATATGATTTTTTTTCGGTTCATATCTCCGATTTGGGCATATTGGGTTTTCTGAAAGGATCAATTTTAACATTTTTCATCGGATTAAAAAATATGAAAAATCTAATCACAACAACCATAAATATCTCCTGATAAGAGCAATTAACTCTATATATCACTACAAAGAAACAGACGTATAATTAATGGCGACCCTTCGCATGTACACGTACATAATACACAATTTCCCCATAAAAAGGTTGAGCACGTCTTTTTCTACGGTCTTACATCAAACTACTGTCGCGGGATCCGACGTGACTGATGGCGGCCAACCCCATTCATGTTACGGCTGCTATAAATTGTTAATTATTCATTAGAAGCCCGTTATGAAAAAGAGAAGGCGTCGTGCGTGCTGGACACAAATGAGCCGAGTGTTTAGCGGGAGGACGAAGAATGAAGGAGAGCTCACCGTGAAAAAATTAACCGTTCACATGCAAATGACGTATTAAAAAAATTACGGCAGTTGTCCATCAGCGGGCTCACACGCACCCAATTGTGATGCAAGCTTGTCACGTCATCGGGAGAAAACTTGACCTTTCGTGCTCGTCACGTCCTCAGGCTTGGATCAATGCACGGTCGTGGGTGATATGTCGATGACGATGATGGCAAACGCACGTGAGAATTATTAATCATCTGGTGTGGGTTAACGGTGCCCTTTGGAAGCGTCTCGGTCGCGATCCGTTCAATACTGTTGAGGAACAAACGCCATCAATCTGTTCGGTGCGACAACTTTTATACCGGCGTTCAATCACTGTCGAAGGTTCAAATCTGACAGGATTTTGTTGAATTTGTCGATTTTGGCAGCTTTTGTCTCGGTTCTGCGAGATGATTCAATGTTTTTATCCTCGCGCAGCTTGAGATTTCGACTGCGGAGAAGTGGATAGAAATTTTTCATTGTCTAACAAATTGAAAAATACCAAAAGATTTACAAAACGAAAATATTTTATATAAATAATATAAACTAAAATTCTCTTTGATGTTCGAAACAGAAACCAGGATTCTAACGAAATAATCCTTTATTTGAGATTCAAATATTTGCACCACAAACTATAGCAAAAGATAATCAAACTTTAGCCTTAAAGTAAATTTCGACAATTTCAAACGAGAATAAAAGTTTAAAGCTTCACGAACGTATTTTGTAGCATCACAAAGTGTCTCATACGTTTCGACTGTATGAGCTTAATCTTTCGTAAGAGATCCCACGAAATTTAAGGGGAGATCCCGAGGAGCTCCTCCGAAAAAATAAAATGAATAAAAAAGCGTAATTTTTTCAAACGTTTATCGCGCCGATCTTTGAAAGTGGTGAAACGGAGCATAAGGAGCGACACATTAGTACCGCACGTAACGTGTCCTATCGAAGCGATCTACAGCGCACTCGCTTTCATCTCGCGGTGAAATTTTCTCATCGACGGTCGAGATCTGTGTTTTGTCCCGCCGAATGGCCGATTATTCCCCGCTCCTCGTCGGCTTTTAAAAGGATCAAAGGTTTTATTCCGGGAGCGATGCGAAAAGGCCCCGCCCGCCAAAGGGGAAAACGACCACTTTCGCCATGGGACGGGCGCAAAAACACACAAGAGAGATACCTCCATGGGCATATTCCGGCGTCGCTTATTTAGGTCGTTCACTGATAAATCGACGGCGGAGTAATGGTCCTTGTCCTCAATTATATCGAACGGCCCTTGTATTGATTTCATTATGGAAGCGAAGATAAAAGATCACAATGGACGGGCGGCTCGACAAAGGAGCTCGGACAAAAGGCGCGGAATGAATTGTAAGAGACGCCTGGTCGAAAAATTAAATTTTACAATTTTTAGACGATGCCCACTCGCGATGACGTCGTCAAAACTGACCGACTGAGAGCGGATGTCGGCTATGCGATGTTACATAGTGGCAATTAAGGTCCAGAAGTGGCACGAACGTGTAGGCGGATCAAGTTTAAATTGTCCAAATAATGCATACTGCATCGTCGATTGCGCCATCAGACCGATTGCTCCGGTTAAGTCATCTTTAATAAACATCAAACAAATGGATTAATCGGACTAAATACATAAACACACACCAAATAGATGCGATGACTCAAAAGTGACGACGAACAAGTCCTGAGATCTCATTATTGAAACTAATTCCTCGGAGATGAGTTTGAAGCACGCACGGAACCTCGCGATTGTAAAGCACGTACGAATCGTTGCAACCGTGGCATACAAAATAATCTATGAATCTTTGTAAAATGAGTACGATTGACTCACATTACTTAGAATTCAATTTTATTTGGATTTTCATCATAAAAATCCAATTAATTCAACCGGATGCATTATACGAGATTACATCTCAAAATAAAAAGCTTTCGGGCATTAACTCGAGACACTAAAAAGCCACGATCGACTATTTCATCGGTGAGAGTTAAAATCCGCACTAACGACACTCTCGCATCGCTAATGAGCCGTAGCCCGATCCAAACAAGAACCGTGTTCCCTCATTTTTCCCTCACTAAAAGCTGGAACACTTGGGAATACCTTCGTCCATGAAAGAGCACCTCAAGAGAGGTCCTCGGGCTGGCTATCGGGTGGCAACGGTGTGGTAGGCAAGGCGAGAAGGTGGCAAACCGACGCCAGTCAATTATGCATGGAGTCTGGAAACGGATGCGAGACAAGGATTCGCGAGATCCGCATTAAGGGCGGTCGCAAACATCGCATACAATACAATTCAATTACGAGCGTCTTGGTAAACAAGTCGCTCGCTATATAAACTCGGCCGGATTTCGTCGTGTAATTGTCATTAGTCGTTCAAAATTGATATGTGTAAAGTTTCCGATTGAAACTTGGCGCATTTGTCGCGCGGTTTCGTGTTACGGGAAGCCTATAAAAGAAAGTTTTTCGTGATGAAATGTTTTGACTTTTTCGGAATGGAATCGATATAAAAATAAAAATTGGGATTTGTATAATCGAAATTATAGTAGTATGCGATCCATCTTGTCTAAACGTGAGATGAATACGATGAGATAAGATTTAATCTTCCACATAACATAAGAATATGGGAATTTTATGAATTCTTAACATAGTAATCATACGTGTAACATAAATAAGGGGAAAGAAGAAAACCATGCCGTATAAATTCGAACCCTTCTCTCTATCCTTACCTTGTTGCACCTTTCTCTGAGGTAGGTTATGGATAGGGAGAAAAAAAAAACATTTTCTCGTGAGACCTAAGTCAACATTTTATTTTATTTATGATAAAAATATTATCTGAATACTTATATCAAATTCAATCTTAATTTTTTATTATGATAAATACTTCACTTTTGAAAATATATCAAAACAAGTGCAATCTTCAAGTCATTAAAACGAAAAGATTTTTGTATACTTTGTTCACATGATGTTAACAATGTACATAGTTAAGTGTGCAAAAAAAAAACAATTGAAAAGTGTGAAAAGGGTACGACAGGAAAAATGCCAGATCTGAATTTTCATCTCAACACCGGCACTACACAGCACCACAAAAACCAACAGCCTGTTCACATTTATTCACCCGGAAACATTAAACACGTCCCTTTCAAATATAAAATGGAAAACAGGTAATGATAGTGAAAAACTAAAAATTCGAAAGAACCCCGCGAGCGGCGAAAAGCCGACGCAAATTAAACACATTCAGAATGGATTTGGCATTAGTAAATGATAAATGTTGAACGCGATCCTCGACAGCATAATAGTAATAATAATTCGAATGAAAATTTTCGTACGTGGCTTATCCTTGAAAAAGCGCTCGGAAAACCTAAAACCATTTATTCGCGTATAAAAACGTACGGTCATTCATCATAGTGTTCTTTTTTATATACGCTCCTTATTCCGCGTTCATATTCTGAGCGCTTTCATATTTGTCCTTTTGTGTGCGTATGCGGAAAAAAAATTAGGAAAAAGTCAGAAATTCTATAAACACGTATTGTGAATGTATACTTTTCAATGAGCGTGTGTAGTACAAAGCTTTTGCGGTCGTCCTACAACTGTGGACCTATAAAGAAATAGGGACACCGCATACAAATGCCTTTCGCCTTTTGATAGCGACGCCGCAAATCTTCGATTCGCGATCGGAAACGCAGGTCGAGTGGGAATTTCTAAAGGTTCCCAAAAAAAAGCTTAAATAAATATATCAAACATTGCATTTTCGTGTATTGACACCGTTTTTATTGATTCATCGCAAATATTCGACCCAAGTTACACACTTTGCTTTAGTATACGTGCACAAAAAAAAACATATTTCAACGAAATACTTTCAATTGTATCAATTATTCATAAATTCTGTTTAGCAAACATAAAAAATTTCATATATTATCGGTAATGAAATGCGAATTTCAAATATTCGACAAAAAATATTATAATATATTTTATCATAATAATTTATGTTCTTGAATACATTAAGATAATATTTATGAAATTCTTCGAATTTACAGATAGTCATAATATAATTTTTCGCCAAAAACGCCTACATAGTTTAATTATTCATATAAAACGTCAAATAATAAACGACCCATCTAAATTTCAATTTAAAAAAAAACCATCTCATTGAACCAACACAATGACCACCTTGGTGATGTAGGGTGACCTATTAGGCTATGGTGGTATATTTGTACTCATATAATTATGTATTTGTATAAGTAAATAAACATAATATTAATCATCATAAGACTAGAGTAATGACTCTACCATGATTCTATTGTAATTGCCACATTATTCTAAAACAACTTATTTCAAGTAACGCAAGAGATTTAAGTAACGGAGAATACACAACAAAGTAAAATAATACAACTCAAATTAATTAAAAATTAATCGTTACATAATTAATAATCGACTAATAGCAACTAATTCATGGCAGAATGACGCGTAAACATATTTTATGGGACGTTTGCATGGATAAAGTAAAATTGTGAATGTATTGCATGTTCATGTAGTTAACTTAAAAACTTCTCTTTGATGATGAATAATAACCAACTAACAATAATTAACTTAATTTCGAATAACATACAGAGATACACCTAGTGGCATACACAAGGTAAGAAAGAGATTAATTTGCATGTCCATTTAGTTTAAAAAAAAAATTCTTTGGTGATGGTGAAGACCAATGACATGTGTTCTACCGAGGTCTGAACCATGTAGGACCAACGGTCTCGCCTCGTCTATCAAACTGGTGATCATTACGATCGCAAATTGGGCAGCCAGGGCGCAGTCTGCTTAGTCTTTAACTCGTCTGTCCCGCTGGTGGTCATTGTGATCCGCTTAGAAGACAGCGACCACAGAGTCTAGCACAAAGACACACGTATCGTTGGTTTGAGAACCTCCTTCGCTGCATGGGCGGACTGGTGCTTATGGTACATGTCCCTCACCGAAATACGACTTGGGCTAGCACGGTGAGCCTAGACTGGACTAGCCTAGACTGCCGCATTTGTCTGGTAAGGCCTTGTCCTGCAGTGGATAACTAATAGGCTGCTAAAGATGATGATGAGTAAATAAATAAATAAAAAATAAATAAATAAATAAACTCAATTCCAACATCAACAACAACCCAAAAATCCGATCAAAACCAACCTCAAAATCCCACCACCCAACAATGCACTTCCCGCACCACCCACACGAACGAAACCTCCACATTCCCCACAGTTTGGCATTCGCCGACCCTGGAGGCCTAGGTCCTCCAGCTGTTTGCAGAGTCGCCTCACGTCCAGGTCAACCCCGACCGCCCCAGTGGTCATTTTTTATTCAACGGCCAAAGGACGGGGCTGGTGAGGCCCACGTCACGTCGATACTCACCACCGAAGCTCATGACCACCGAAGAGGTGGTGAGGAGGACGACTCCAACGGCTCCGGAGGAGGTGGACACCTTGGGAGGCTCGGGGGGTGGTTTTGTCTCAATTATTCAAGGGCGCGTTCCGAAATCAAAACTGCACATACGCACGCCGTGAAAAAATGTCCACTATACGGAATTGGTCGTTTTTGGGTATTGAGGTGTTTGTGGATGTTGATAAAACATTAACATAAGCATGTGTCAGGAGTGATTCATGTGTGTTCAGTGGTACGAAATGTCTCTAATTTTATGTAATACGCGGTTGAAAATGTGCGGTGTGATCGATACGTTTTGTGTAATAAATGAATATTGAATGTTTCATGGGTTCTAATATGTCAGTCGGTTATGAATATACAAAAAATATTTTACTTATGTTTTAATGATGAGCAATAATTAAGCAGTTTCTTCATACGTAAATTCGCGTTCATCATTCGGAATAACATATGGAAAAATGTTATCCTTTGATGTAATTTCTTATTATTTTAATGCGAAATAATTTCATATTATAATGAGTGATAATATCATTTATTGATTTAAATACGATTTTATTAACAAGAAATATAATATTTTCACAATACACCCAGTGGTTTTCCGGCTCACGAAATTTGAAGCTTTTTTACAATTTACATAAATTCAAGTTATTATTTTAGCGATCCAGCATACAAAGAACTTCAGAAATATTCACATTTAAACGTAGAAAGATTACTGTAATAATAAAATATATCGTTCTCAAAAAACCACTATATTCAAAAGACGAATGTTCCCAATAGAATCCTCACTTAACTTCGAGATGAAAATGTGATAGACTTTATCCAAACACTTAAAGTGTCAAACCGACTAGGGTGAGTTCCATATAGGGCCAACGTCTCCATCATCTTCGGCCGTATTATAACAAATGGCTTCGGGATTTTTTCCCAGCGCCGGTAATCGTTCTTATATTTTACACGCGAGGTTGTTTCAGACATGCGAATAAATTTCTTACCGAAAGGGAGAAGAGACACGTGTAAAACATATCAATAACCCACAAAAATACTTATTTTATAAATCAGGCCGTGTTCGTACGAGACCTTGATGAAAAGCTGGATGGATGCGTACGTGAATTTTCCACGCGTCAATAATAAAACGATTACGTAGTGAGTCGTTCGTAATCGCTCAATTGGTACTACGACGTTGAACAATTACATTAATTATTTAACGAACGGCTGTTTACTTTGGCGTGCGGAAATTGGACTTTTTATAATTGTAGAAATGAACGAAATGTAATGGAAAATTGCGAATTGCAATGTGAAAAAAAAATCTGATTTTTTTTTTGATAATGAACTGCCTAGAATAGCAAATCTGAAGATAAAAAATATATTCAACTCGATTGATATATCAAAGTCAAATCTAATGTTACAGATAACATCTCGATACAAACCTCAGATGACATTCTAATTTCAAGGCTTCATATTAACTAAAGAAACGAATCCTTCATTCAAGTTATATTATATGGGGTATTTCAATAGACACTCGAAATTTGTTATGTTATAGCTGCCATGTTTTTAAAATGACATTTGTCAAATTTGTTGTCAATTGTTTAGTAGTGTACGAAAAATCACCTTGGAAGAATATAGCGTTGAACAACGTGTGCAAATTATTAAATTTTATTATCAAAGTCACTGAAGGGTCCTTCAATAAGGACGCTCGATTTAAAAACGTAAATAAAACAAGTTGTGTGTGAGATTTCCACTCATTTTTTTTTCATTTGAAAGTATATTTTATGGCATTAAGTGTGGAATATATCGTCTTTAAAATATCCACCGCAGTTTTGCTTGGTGGCACGTATTCGGGAGGTCCAATTTTCAATGACTTTTTCGCATAAATCTGTCTGAATTTGCTGGATGGCGTTTGTTATATTGACTTTGAAGGCGTCAATTATTTGAAGTTTAAACAATTGACTTACGTTGACTTGCATTACGTTGCGTTACGTTGCGTTGCGTTACGTTAACTTACGTAGTCACTTTAACAACACGGCTGCTATAACCCAACAAATTTCGAACGTCCCTTTTGAAAGACCCTATACATTCAAAAATCGATACAGACGCCAATTTTAATTGCGAACAAATTAAAAATTTCCAAATCGGCTCCGAAAGCCGATCAGGCACACAAACGCGCCCGACCCTTCGGCGGCATGGGGTTGAGAAAATCGCTGGAGTCGGATGTGAAAATTAATTAAATGAAGACGCTCGCGATGAACTTCCAACAAAGCGATTTGGCGCGTATCAAACTTCGAGATTAATTTAATTTCCACGACGGCAGCCGCGGCGGCCATCTAGGATTTCGCCGCGCGATATCCAGATCCTTGCAAATTGCTGCTCGGTTGCGAACGATGATAGTCGCCAGCAAACAAAGAGCGATCCGCAAAAACGGCGAATGTGGCGACGAAGTTCAAACTTTTTTTTTGCAGTTTCCATGTGTGAAAAATGCGCATCTACCTAATGATTAATTTTTGAAAGAACGATGTCTGGATTTGGGTCATATTTTAATTTTATGTCCACGGCGAATGTGGCGACGAAGTTCAAACTTTTTTTTTGTAGATTCGATGTGTGAAAAATGCGCATCTAATGATTAATTTTTGAAAGAACGATGTCTGGATTCGGGTCATATTTTAATTTTATGTCCACGACGAATGTGTCGATGAAGTTCAAACTTTTTTTTTGCAGTTTCCATGTGTGAAAAATGCGAATCTATAGATTAATTTTTGAACGAGCGATGTCTGGATTCGGGTTATATTTTAATCTTATATCAGAGTATATGAATATTGGAAATAAAAAAGGGCTTAAGTATAAAAAAATCCATAATCAGTTTTATGTTAGAAATACTAGTCCTGGGAATAAAGACGTCGCTTCGGAAAAATTAGCGTTAAGTTGAATTTTGGTGTGAAGTTTGATATTGTGGTCCTTAATAAAATGTCAAAACGTCCTTGTGGATTAGAGGTCAGCATAAAATGTTACGAGGTCAAAGGTTAACAAAAATGGTTTTTCGTAAATATCTCGTTAACTGTCACTTTTACAGGAATATAATCCATATCAAATTTGTAGCTTAGAAAATTTCCTACAAAAAAGATATCGTAATATTCGTAAGAGAAACTGTTTTGGAGATAATTCAACTAAAATAATTAGTACTATTTCGTATGCAACCCTCAGAGGAGTACGTAGAGAGCTATAAAAATTCTAAGAAAACATTTTTAATTCGTAAACAGAATTACATATTGAAAAATAAAAATGGTTGAATCTCAAAATCTCATTACTTATAATTATTTCCGGTATTCATATTATATTATAGAACGCACGATTTGAGAATTTTTTCAAGATTTTTATTAACTTATTTAAGATAAAATTTTGTTAAGTAATAACTAACATTTATAAAGATATCGAATTCAACTGTACTTTATAATTTTCAAAAGAATATTTTTCTGCAAAAAAGTTCTAGTGGACCATCTCCCAACACACTATTCCAATCCCAATTATATTTACATATAAGAAAATCTAAATTCCGTCCACGCATTAAAATTTTCTTCAAATACCATCCCACAGGAAGGAGACCCAAAAATCTCTCCAGCCTAAAAATAATTCTATCGAAATTCACAGGGCCCAAAATTGCCAAGGTACGCGCGCGCATCAGAACCCTTTCCCGGGGATCCCATTAGACACGCGAAGAGATACGGAAAACGTACACCACCTACGTGGCAAAGGCGAGCCTCCACCACTTTAACTCTCACAATATAATATATAAAATAATATTTGCATGTAGGCATTTGAACCGCGAGGTGAGCCTTCGTTTGGGACGCGAACGCACATTTATTTAATTACGCGTCGGTTATGCGCGCGCCACCTAACAAGTTCCACCTCGACAAATTAAATAAGCAAATTGGCTTAACGACATCGCCTCCTCTTGCTTGTGCACGACCATTTAAAGGGGGGTTGGGGGGTTTGTGTATACGTATGTATCCCTCGTGTCGTTTTAACACCGCTTCGAATAACGACGACGGCCACTAAAGGGTTTAAATCGCGCTGTTTGATGTGCGCACTCTTCGTATATTCGAGCCGTTGGTCGTGCGGGATTAATTGCTATTCGCAGTTGGAAATTCTGTGTTTGATGGGTTATTTTGTTTTCGACGTGGATTAGTGGTCGTGTGTGGATTCGACGTTCGAAAATGAGATCCGTTTACAAATGAAGGGATAGATTAAATATTTTGTAATTGAAAAACGATTGTATTTTTTAGATTTATTTCGAAGAAAAATTAATCAACAATTCTTTGCGGAAAATTTTCATATAATATCATTAATACACAAATATTTACTGATTTATTAGCAGCGTGAGAAAAAATAATCAAAGGCTACGAAACTCCACAAAGAAAATTTCGAAAGAAGCGAACCCAGAGAAATAGGTTTTGAATTTATTTCGCGAGGATTTGAATGGGATTAATGAGCCATTTTGTGTATTGAAAGCTTTCACGAACCGGTGAATATTTAAATAAAACAACATTTTTGCTCTTTTTCGCCGAAATTCTGTGTTTTCGGTTTCTTTAAAAAATAAAAAAAATCTCCAGAAACAGCTAAAAGGCCATTTTCGCTATTTAAAACGCGAACGACGAGAGAAAGAATCCCGAAAACAATCCCGCAAATGTTGGTATTTGTTTGAACTCTGTAGCTCCGATAGATCTCGACGATAAAAGAAATTCGTTCTCGAAAAATACACAATAAAAAGAGCGAAAACTATTACCCACGCAAATTCGAATAATTATTCCAAAAGCGCGAACGAAACGCGCGGCAAAAGAAAATATTATACAAAAGCAACGTATTTGCATAACCGCGTAATAATCTAACGCGGGTTTTACCGGCGCTTATTTCGAATATATACGTTGTATTTTCTACATATAAAGGGAAAATGTGCGGGCGGGAATATAAAAAAAGCTCTCGAAGTTCGCCACGAAGAAAACCCGGAAAGCCAATTTGTATTCCGCGGCCGAGTTCATCTTCCGGCTTGATTGCATATTTAGTCCCTAGAAAGGGAAACGAAATTATGGCGCGTAATATGAGAAAAAAACAAAATTATCAATCAAAAAGGCGGACTAGGGCGGGCCAGCGAAATCTCTTTGGCGGGAAAACGGTCCAAATCTGATTTCGCAGGATTCGCCGATTATCGCGACCTTCCACGGAAAACGACACCAGGGACGTGCGGGTTAATTCGCAGTTTTGCAAAAACAGAAAAGGTCGAGGGTATTTGGCCACGTGTAAGTGGTTTCGGGTTATTTTTATAAATAGTCATTGAATTACCGTGATATCGAAATTAACCTAATAAAAAAGAACACTAATGGTTGAAGTTTTCTCATTATGTTCGTTGAAAAATATTTTATTGTCGATTAATAAAACATGCTAGAAATAAAATTGTTCAACGATTTTCTGTGACTAACATGAAGTGTTATTATAACATTGACGCTTGACATTGAAATTAATGTTTTATAGGAAAACAATAAAAAAAAAACATAACTTTCATTCCGTATCGAATAATACGATAAAACGTTTTTATATCCATACGAAAAAAAACTAACAACTTCGACTGTACTAAAAATTCATTTTTCAACAAAAAAACTTTGATCTTTCAGTTTAACTCTAAATCCCACATCCCTAGCATACTTCTATACAACGATCGGCAATTTTTCCGGAAGAGAGCTGGAATAATTTCCGGAATTAATCCGATTGTTAATCGCCGTCCGTAAAAGACTTAATCTCTCGAATTGGCAGCGAGACCGATACGCAATTTACCGAACAATTTGATAAAGGTACGAGTCTCACCTGTAATGTAATGCGATTTGGATTTGAATACAATTCGAATTGAGAATTTGTTCGATACGCACGTTCCGTTTCACAGGCTAAACGCAAAACGCATACCCGTCAGTAATGATATTTCCTTCTCGGCAGTCATAAATCGTTTTATATATCTGTGACTGTTGATAGGCTTACCTGCAACAAAACAAAACGTAAATTTAATTTATGGTTTACTGGTGAAAGATAAAACGTCAAAGCAAGGAAGTTTAACGTTAAACACAACTTTAAACTGAGTCATAAAATCGAACGAATGCACACGGCTCACGTTCGTTTCACATTTATCAATTTTAACGTGGGTTAATGCATTTTAATTTATTCTAAAATAATACTGATTAAATTCAAGACAATATAAACGTCAATCTATTATTTCATTTCACAATTGTGATGTTCACTCATTTTAATAAAATTGGAGTAATTTTTCGTTGTCAAAATTTAATGTATTATTTTTTATATTAAGCATATTGTAATAGCAATATTTTAGAGAATAACACGATGGAAGACCAAAGGACGGTACAAGTACATCTCATTACTCGAATTCAAGATGTTCCGCAGAATAGCGGTACAAAACCAGCATAGGCAATATCAATAAATCACCGAGCGGTCACGAATAATCGATTTACCTTTAATGTCGCTGAAACTAGCGAAATTTCGCCGATTATTTTCGAACGGGAATTGTTTTCCCACCGTAGAAACAAACACCGAACACGAAACGCGAATTAAAATCGCGTCAGGACGAAGGATACGAAGGGAGCCCGACGGGTTCGCAACAAAAGGAGGCAAAACAAATAAAACGCGCCAAAATAAATAACACTTAGCGGACATCAAAGGAGCAATTTCCTCGAGAGGAAATTGGTCGGTTTTGGTCGGCGGAGTCGGAATGGTGTGGGCCTTTCGAGGACGAAAAGCGTACACCCTTTTAAAACTGCGGAGGACACAAAGGTTTGCAATTGTCAACAATTCAATTTTGTTCGCGGACGTCGAAAAATACGCACTTCTCGGAAGGGATTGGCATAATGAAGATTAACAATTTGGCAGCGGAGTCCGTTTGAATTCCAAATTTCACGAAATGAAATCGCGAGTTTATTTAATGTACTGAATGGGGATGATCCAGAATTGTAGACTTTGTTACGCAAGCTTTTAAATATGCACACAAAATTAACGGTGAAACGCTTTTGTATATTATTTTTAATTTTCTCGCGAGTCGATGACCCGTATCACAAAACAACGACATGTACCGACGGAATTGACACAGTCCAATATCGCACCTAACGAAACGTCAATTCAAATTCAATTTGGTGTTAATAAATCGTACAGTATGTTACGCAGATGCAATGGAGTTAACCGCACCAATTGAAATCAATGCATCGAAATATTCGAAGCGAACACGTCGGAAATAGAATCGCACTCTGCATGCAGAACCGCGTAAATAATTCATGACCACGACGTCGAACTGCAATTAGACACAATTCGAAACGGGAGCGGGGATTTGTAACTTTAATCGCGTTTTGCAAAAGTTAAATTGGGTCCGGCGACGTGTGTCGGGCAGACAATATGCAAAGTGTACATAAAGAGTCCTGAAGCAGATCGACATTTAACAGTTGCCACACACTGGAGGTGGATATACGTTGGACAGATCCGAGCACAAAGGAAGGTCGAGAGCTGCAGGCTATACTTAGTACTTAAACGTATAGAAAAAAATGCAGATGAAAATTTATCCTGGTCGGTGTTCTCGTTTCAGAGCTCACAGGATGCGGATAATGCGCTGCAATTTTCTACCAGTGCATTTACCCAACACCCAAAGTTGAGTGCACCTCCAGTTTGGAATACGAGAAAGCTAGAGAACTTACACCGAATATTCAAGCCCAATTTGGTATTCTAGACTTAAATCAATTTACGAAATGTACAAAAATATGCTGAAGCATATATTAAATCATAAAAATAATTCTTTTTTTTTAAATAACAAAATATTAATTCAAGCAAATATTTTAATTACTATGCTAATTATTCATAGACAAAGCAACCCACTTAGTAGCACATAAAAGCAAAAAGATGCGTCATTTTTTATCCAACTACAATTTATAACGAAAGTAATTATAATACCCCATGCTCAACGAAAATATATTCACATCGAACAAACAAACAAAACCCAACAAAAAAAAAAGGTGGAAAGAACATCTCAGCGACGAGCGACTCTCGCGAAGCACCAATTACGACACGGAGGAGCGGTTCGCGAGCAAGCACGATGTAAAACAAGCAACCAGATCCCTACACACACTACTCAGCAAAATCTAGATATACCCGCAAAACGGGAGAAGACTCAGCCCACCGGAGAGTAATAGTCCACCGTCTGCCGGAGACGATCATCTGGCCATAATATGCGATTATCCTCTCTCCGTTGCGCCAGAAGTCGCGCAGGATCTGCACGTACGCAATAAGTACGTACGGAGAGCACTCGTAAATTCGTTGTTACGTCTGCGTAATTGACCGGATAGGATTCGGTGGATGCTAGGTGGAAATTTATCAAAGTGTGGGTCGCGCCTTGCGTTCTGCCTAATTGACGCTCCAGTTTCTGTTTGTCGGCTTATGGTGTATGGAGCGCGAACACGAGAGCATAATGTCGCGGCTATTAAACGCGTGTTATCTTATTACTTAATGACCTATGCCGCAGTTTAGTTTGGTTTAGTTTGTCGTTAACGAGACGTTATGCATTTCGAATGTGTGGCGCGATTTGCGCTGTTGCTTCTAATGTTGACTGTCGCCGTTTAATTGCCGAAAGTTTTGATTATGCTCTTGTTGTGATGTGCGGCCGCGTTGTTGCAATTACCATATTCTGAAGAATCAATATAGAAACATGTGAATATCAGCTGGATTGTTAGGGTCGCCCGGTTCAAATGTAAATGTTATGAAAAATCCAGAAAAGCACCAAATCCTATATCTCATCTTGCGAAGAAAAATATTGTATGACAGTCAAAAGGAGAGGTTTTAGAAGACTGAAGACATCCTGAATATGAAATTTGAGACATTGGTATGGGAATCCAGAGTATGAATGTTCAAAACTACCCTCAACCGGATCTCAATTGCCAAAATTATTACAGACAGGCCCGGCTCGAGGGTATATGACGCTCTAGGCAGATTTGTTTTCAGCGCTTCTCCCATAGTTTTTTTTTTGTAGAGCCGTGGATATAAATTCTGGACAAATTTCTTTTTTACCGAAAATTTACATATTTGTATTCAAAACAAGCACATTTTATGCATAAATTTTAAAATTAAAAATAATTAAGACACCTCATTGCGCATTAAATGTGTGCCTACTTTACTGCACCTTCGAGCCTACCCTGATCACAGAACGAACAAACACTAAAAAGAGGAATCAATAATGTACCAATTTTAAAATTAGAACCTGAATCAAATGCAGAAATCGGACTGCATGTCGCACGACACAAACAGAAAAGTCCATCCGACGACAATCGAATGCAGACAAACGTACACGGACTAACGGACACACAAAGGCTTTTCAGTTAGTTCCCGAGGGCCTCGAGCTCAGCCCAAGCGTATTATTCCCGTTGTCTCCGAAGCGAATGTGGCTTAATTTCGGCCGTTTATTTCCGAAATTCTGAATCTGAAATGCAACTGCGTCGACACGTCTGCACGCCGAATATGTGCAGTCGGTGTGCTCGTATGAAACTTGGCGAAAAGTTGGAAGTTTGGGCGCGAAAAGTTGGCAGTTTAAGCGCGAGAAGTCGACCGGACACCTATATAACTCGTAGACGTGTTCGAATTCGCGCCGGAAGTTCGCCGTGGTGTGAACTCGAGTTTTATCATGTTAATATTGTGTGCTTGAAGTCTTCGGAAGTCTCTGGTGGTCTGTGTACAAATTGGATGTTATGATTACAACTTTCCGCTATATTATGGATGTACGTGTCGTGTAACACGGTTTTGTATAACGCGATTTTTATATTACACTGTTAATGAATTGTGACCTATTTTTGTACAATACGCTTTTGTATAATACGGTTTTAGAAAAAATAAATAATAATTAATTAGATGACGTGTATTTAAATTGTAGAATTTCGTGTAGTTTGAAAGTTATATTTATCAATTTTTTAAAATATCTTGATGAGTTTTGGGTTTACATATTGTCAAGTAGCACCTTTTGCCATTCGAACTGTTAGCATGTGCGAATTTAGACGTTCTAATTGTAAGAGAAAATAATTTATAAAAATTGTCACAAACGTAACTTCTCCATAATACGCACACATAAAAACTACGCGCGAAATTCGTTAAAAAACCTAATTTGCATAAACCTAATCCATGAATTAAGCGTAAAACACATCAATAAATCTAATTTACACCTATAATTCATCTTATCTAAATACTTGAATATTTATTAAAAAAAGAGTATTAACAAACCCAATATTTTTTTGGAACGAAAACCCTTATTTTACATAAACTTCAAACCGTGTTATACGAGGCCCTAGACAATATCCCTTGAATTCGACGCCCGCAATATCCATCATTATTCGACTCGACAATTGATCACATTGCTTCATTCACATCGATGTACATATGATTGTCTGAAGAATGTCGCACGTTCTTCATACGCATACTGAACAATCTTTTTTCCTATTTTCGTTGACACAAAACAAACACGTATTTGAAGTGTGCTACAGACAAGCAGATGGCACTTGGCGCTTCCGAACAAATAGCTAATTAAGTCATTCCGCTGTGAAATATATGCGACATTAGACAATTGTGAATATCTATATCTGTTTTCGGAACGCATCTGCCATTCGGGCCCATTGTACGATACATAACGTACATATTTCTGCTCTAGCACAATCGAGTATTGTGTTTGAGTCGACGACCCGAGTCAAGGCTGACGTACAAGAATGTCGATTTGTTTAACAAGTGAAAAAATTTATTTGAAAACATAAGGAAGGATTACAGCATAAATAGTGAATAGAGTTCTAGATGCAGATTCCTGCAGCGTCCATTAGTTAATTAGTGTCTAGCCGAGTAAGATAATTTCGGAAACAAAGAAACTTTGGGCGTTCGCCGTGTCCTTTTCCGTTTTGGGACATTACTCCATCCAATTAAGTCACCCCTTGAGTCCCGTTTCCACCGTATTATTATTAAAACGTTTGCATTAATAACACAAGAAGAGTTCTCTTTAATTACCGAATAATTTATGTTGTGTTCCAGATGAAATGATTGCAGGTTAAACAAAAGTAAAACTGAGTCAACATAATAATTTATAAATTCTGATAATCAACATCAATTGTTCTGTGAACTTGATATTTTAAAAATATATACATTAGCGAACAAAGAAAATTCTAAAGTAAATCTCAAAAGCGGATTAAAATGAAAATTTATTTAATGAGGGGTGAAGAAGATTGATTAACCTCGCAAATTAGGTCTATATAAAAGAGAAAATAATAGAATTACAAAACAATCAATATTCCATAAACAATATAATAAAACTGAAATAAATACAATAAACGATTAATTAAAGATTTCAATTACTCGCGGAAAACCGAAAACCGAGACGATAATTAATATAAATACATATTATCACAGTTTTAGCACAGAATTTCAACTAAAATTGGCAACACATATTGTTGAATATTTCAAAATAAATTGATAATATTTACTCAAATAATTTCAAAGATTTACAACGAAATAACGATTTTCATCTTTAACAATATCCGCACAATAACAACCGACAGAAAACACAAGACAAATCTCCATTTAAACGTCGACAGAAACAAAACGAATCCATCAACGATCATCATAATTGTTCATAATCTCTAACAGCGGCGATTGTTTCGGCAGACGGTAGGTTGTTGCCATTCGCGGATTTTCAGGAAAAACATTTTCATCCGCGTCCGTCCATCAAGGCGTTTTTCTTTCTGCTTTCGACGTTCGCATTAATCTCACCATTTTTCTTAGCCCGATTCACTAACCGAACTCACCTACTGGACTGCTGCCGCCACCCGTTTCTTGCCCTTCCAGAAAGGAAAAACATCTTTTCCACGACCGGTGGCAGGTCATTTTATTTACCAAAATATCAATTAGCCCTCTCAGCGCCACTCGGCCAAGTCTAAGGTCGACGCAATGTCTAATATTTACTCTGCGAGCGAAAGAAAGCTGGACGCCGGAGGAAAAAAATCGGGAAAAAGTAAATAGCGAAAAAGCTATAAAAGAAGGCCGAAAAAAAAGGTAAAGTCGTAATCAATCAGAGAGTTCAACTTTCTTTCGTTAATTGTATCGTCGAAATTCTATCAAAGCGTATTGCAAACGTTTGATTTCCGGATTTAAAGCTGGTCCGAAATGAAGGTATTCGATCAATAGCCGACTCAATAAATGTTTTCCAAAAATAAAACGCTTTTTTTTGATGGACTAGATATTATCGTATGTGATATATCAAGAATATACAAATATTGTGCTTCGAATGGAATACGAAAAACCGTGTCGAAAACGCTTTTAATTGAAAGTCAATTCCATTATTGAATATGAAGGTATGTGAGTACGAAAAGAACATTAATTGTTGAACGCATTAATTTCCCAATGGTCTGTCCATAAAATGGATTCGAACGTTTTATTGACAGTACTGTGTTAATTGACGAAAACGGTATATTTGTGGAAAAAAATCAATATATCGCTCTACTAAATGTTCTGTTTGTGAACCCTTTAGTAATTCTTTGTATAGGTGTATGTATTTACTAAGCCAACTATGTATTATAGTAATCTAGGACAATTCTTTCCGTTTTTACCAACTTCCATCATCATTAACTCTTTGATTATTTTCAGTCATTTTTTACGGTTAGGTGGCGATTTAGGATTTTTTTTCTATTATAAGTACTGTTCGGTCCGGAAACTTTGTAATTTGTGCACGCTTGATGATAGTTTACGCTCTAATTGCGGTCCCTCATGCCATACAAATGAGACATTCAATACTGACAATAAAATCAACATGACCCTGGTAAGAAATCTAAAAATTACAAAAAATATTACATCTTAGCTCAAACATATACTAACTCTTCTGATCGATCAATTTTTTTTTATTAAGCTTTTAGCTATAAAGATCCGTGTAATATGTGTAAATTATTTACGACTTACTATATATAACTAACGACTTCTGAAAAACAAAATTTAATATAAACCACGAGTGCATGGTGAGTTTTTATTAATATATTTATTTACTGGAAGTAACTTCACACGCCACATACGAAGTGTTGATGGCTATTAAACACGGAAGATTGAAATTATACATTTTTATACAGTCGTTTCGTTAAAATCTTATTTTAGCGAGACGGATTATGAAAAAATAACAGATGCAAATTGGCACGAACGGGATTTCGTACAAATCGACGCATTTATTGCAGAATTGCGACGGTCAATTAGCCGACAAGTAAATAAGTTTGATCGATCGTCTTTCGCGTGCCACAGACGTATAAAATAATAGGGAAAAAATGTAAAATAGGTCGAGAAGCGAATATTTTTTCGGACGTACGAAACGTCGAGAACGCTCCAAACCATTATGCAATACATTCGTGATTAAGTATTATAAAAGTGGCCGAAAATAATTGAGGAAAATATCGAACTACGTGCAAACGATTCGTGCAGCCAGCACGATCGAAAATTTCAGATAGGCCACATCATATTAAGTTTTTCTATTATACGCGAGTTCAATACGCACTTTTTTCTACAATACGGAGCAATAAAGGCACGTTTAATGGCCGCACAGGCAAAATATCGAAACGGGAAGGGGTGGCTCTTTTTTGTGTCATGAACTTTTCCCAATAAATCAGCGCCAGTCAAACAGTCGACAAAGGACGCCCCTTAACACTCGCATAGCCCGACAAATATTTTTATTGCATACGCTTAAAAACCCCGGCAATAATAAAGAGAGGCCCGGCACAAAGGCCCCGTCCAAAAGTCAATAATAACCGAGCGGCGATTCTTGTGGGAAAAGCAAACAAAGGATGAAATCAAACCGTGTTTTAGTGCTTCGTACGTGCACGGCACTTACACGGTTAATTGGTTCTGGAGCGATATCCGTGCAAATCGAGAGACCGCGCTCGTTCAATACTCCATATTCATTGTTTGCCTTTTCAATTTATAATTTCGAATAGGGTCCGATTTAATTAATTCGATTGATGAATAATTTACACAGATCAGACGGAAGATACAAGTGGAATATTGAACGGAAATAATTTATTAGATTAAAAAAATGGGATAATTTGATCGTGTTTGAAAAATTAATTGAAAGTATACATTGGAAAAGATAGTTTTTTTATTATAGATTTATCAAAATATACTGATCCTTACAGATCAGTCAATAGACAGAATCATCTATCGTTGTATTGACAATGAGATCAACTAACATAAACGTTACCTGGTCTTTATTAAGTAACGGCTAAATTCAATCAAGAAAATTATTTAAACTTTCGATATCGGAAAAGCAATATTATAATATTATAATATAATGATATACTTATTATTCAAATTAACACATTCCGTTGAAAAAAAAACAATATTATCTGATAGCTACTAAAAATATATTTTCCAAACAAATTTTCTTTAAAAAAAATCAAACTTTCAATTTATAATACATATTTTTTCACACGGCGTTTTTAATTAAAACAAAGTTTTCAGACACACAATAAAATTGAAAAAGTTCGTACGTCTACCGAGCCTTTTATTCGATTGACACGTCACATTGTACATCGTTCCTATCGATTTGTTTGCACGAGCCGATTTAATCGATGTACGTGTAATAACGCGTCCGACACGCGACTAACCCAAATTAATTAATGTATTGACAAACAAAACAATTATTCGCGTTAAAATTTCGGGTCTCGTTATTCCTGGTCGACAAAATTCGACTAAATTATCGTTTGTCCGATAAACCGCCCCGCACTATAAAGCGTATGATACATACGAAAAGGAAAGGTTAACGATTCAGCACTTTGGTATTTGACTCAAAATTTACAAAGCATTATTAATTTGACAATTCATGGAAAAAATATGTGTGCGGGGTATTATTTTTTTGTATGTTTTGACATGATAAACAATTTATTGACAGTTATTTCGTGCATTGTATGAATTTTAAATAATATTGACACAAAACCTGATGAATTAAGAGCATTTGGTTCAAAATTATTATCAATAAACGATCGTACAAATATTAATACAGACCACACACAGTAAACCTTCGATTGACATCCGAGTAATCTCCTTATACTTATGTATTATTACGCGAAAAGTCCATTAGAGAACGCGTTCAAATATCAATCCTGCACACATTTCAGTCAACGAAAATGAAAATCAAACAACGTAAAAATCAGTTTATTATTTGAATAAATTATCTTATCACAATAGAAAGATTTGTATGACATATTTTGATTCGTATTCCACTCATTTCTGAAGAACTCATAATTTTAAATCATTCAGTCGAAAATCTAACCGTTTTTACAAACACATAAACCCAATAAGCGTAATAAAATAACGACCCGTTGAAAACGAAAAGTAATATAACATCAACTAGCAATAATACAGTTAGAAACAAATATTTATAAAAACCTCCCTAAGAGATCGACTCACGAAATACCAGAACACTTAATACAACAACACAAGATAAATCAAGTACTGCGTACGATATACATACGTATATATTGTGTACAAAGTGTATTATAACAAGGAAACATGCCGGAAAGTTCGCGCAACAAACAAAGATAGCAATAATAGCCGCGGGGCGAATAAAGTGGTGATATTGTCAACAAAGTCAGCAAACTGAATTTCCTGAAACAAACCGAGTTTTGTAATTAAAATCCTCGGGGTAACGGATCGTTCGACGGAGCACAGTTCGCCTTCTATCTTCCGTTTTATTTGTTTTTATATCGGAACATAGGAATGATGGATCTCCTTGTGTACACGAAGAACATAAACTTTTGAATTATATCCACGTCGAACTTGGATCGTGCAAAAATGTTTACACGTATAACGAAAATAGCTGGAACGGAACGCTTCGCTTTTTACTTTAAAAAAATTGCTAGTCAATGTTAATAAAACACGCAATTTTTATAAAACGAATGACATAAAAATTATCACACACAATACCTTGTCATGTCATGACAAAATGTACGTAGAATAGAAATCAAATGATTTTGTAAACGAAAACACGCGAATCTCGTTTATATGAATTTTCATACGCAATCATTTGTTGTACGATACGTGTCTATTAATATGCAAGAATAGTGCTCGAATCAGGTATCATTATAAAGTCGTTAATTTTTTTTTACACAATCTCACGATCGATCTGAAAACGATCAACTTTTATATATAAACTTTCCATATTTATCTGAAACCAATTCAGGCATTTTCCCGGAACTGAAACGGGAACGTTCGCGTGCGATACTGAAACGAACGCCGATTACGCAGCGTGAAAAACGATCTAATAAATGAAATTATATTATATTATTTTGAAAAAAAAAAATCAGCAGTACGTGAGAAGGTTCCATCGGAAAATTGGAAAATGGAACGAAAACTTTTCAGTCCGATTCTAGTTGGCCGGAAATTAAAAATGTGATATGATTCCGCGAGTTCCCTTAGGGGAAACGATCGCTACACTCTTGTATCGTCAGACTGTTATTTTTAACCTACGAATCGATCAGTTATCCAACGAAATTAAATTTTTATTTGATCAGTATTCGAATCAAATCAATCGTAAGAGAAAACAAGTCCATACGAACAAAAATATATTAGAAATATGAAGTTATTGAAAGGTTAATATTATTTTGTACTGAATTGTATAATAGCAAAAATTTCATAACTTTTTTATTAGATAAATCGAGAAAAAAATATGTTTAATCTAAAATTTTAAATGAAAAAATATTTCTCTAAAAATATATTAAGTACTGATATTCAATATCATAAAAAAAATTATGTAACGCAAGAAGAAACTGATACGACTCCTAGGGATAATAAATAGACATACTAGTCTTCGTGTTTTAGAGAAATAATAGTTCACTTTATTTCCAGAACTAAAAATAAAATTTTCAATACATAAAATATTTACAATCATTACTCAGACTTACAATTTTTAATGACATTTTGAAAATAATTACTCTACCAGACACTTTATTTAAATAAATTTCGACATTGTATAATTACAAAATATTCACAACGAAACACTACATTTTGAACTCTAACAAGTCTAAAACAAATATCACAACATTTGGATATCATGAGGAACGAAATTACGAGTATCATATCCACGCAAGCATTGCCTACTCTTGCCACATACCAGTAACCCCACTGGGGCACGTATGAAATGCAAATTGCATATATGCAATGTTATAGTAAGAGTGTGCTCATGCACCGAGCCAAATTGAAAATAGTGGAGCGAATTTTCCGCGAACTCTATAGAGTATGCCGCAGATCAAATATTTGAAATTTACCTAAACAAGTTTAATTAAAACTATGACGGATAAGAGTTTTCTGGTTAAATTACGCTGTTAGCTTATTTTTTGAGCGTGCGTCAAGTCCATGCGCCATTCGGATTGAATGCAATTAAATATGCATTATAATACGCGTACTTGATATTTTTAATAATAAAACCAGTATTGTGTGTCGTTCGATAGTTCTAAGATATATCTTGTTACAAACCTCGATGTTACGTATCAAATTAGTATCAAAATCAAAGGTTGATCACCTTGAATCTTATTAACACTGAAGCTCAACAACAGTTTAACAGTTAATTTTAAAGGAATTGTCTGGATCAATATTTTGAAAATATATAAACTAATGAAGTAAAGAATGGAAAATTTTTCGGTAAAATACAATTTTCGATTGTGAAAAAAAAACGTTCGAATCGGTCACATAACGAGAGCCAGAGCAAAGATAGAGTGCTTTTCGCTTCGGAGCACGCACTGGAAATTTACAACATTTTTACGAACTCCGTGTTTCAGAAGAAATGGGTTATGTCTATATATACAAAATGAAAAATTATTATAAATTTTATATTGAAAACGGGGATTTTCATATTACTCTTATTTAAATGAAAAATAGTCATGACCGATTATATTTTATCAATGGAATAATATTTATTTTTGAAAAATATAACATTTAATAATGATAGACAAATGATCATTAAAAAAAATGTATAAGATAGACAAGAATATTTTTAAATAAATTTGTGGATTTTTTTATAATTCTTGACATTGATGCTAAGTAAATTCTACTATCAAACCATGAAAAATCCGAAAATTTCACGATGCGAAAATTTCCAGGAAATTCACACGCTTTTCGACGGATTTCACGTTTCGTTTTTAGTGGCAGTATTTGTTTTAGATAGTATCGTTCATCCCGAATAAAAAAAAACAAAGTATGACGCGTTGTTTCACCGTACACGTTACATTTACTTTTATTCGGTAGGCATTTTAAAAACAAATTATTTTGTACTTATAATACCGCTTTGTTTTGACCGATAAGAAGCTAAGTCAATACGGGCGGTGCTAGTGAGATAATTTCTTTGTGACGACCATTTGCATTATCTTTTAGAATGCAAGCATGAAGTCCATTATTATAAAATATGCGTTTGAAATTTTATAAAATTATCAAACCAGTATGACTCAACGTATGACAATTATAAACTGCGTTTCAAATTTAAATAAACATGCTAAATTTCGATTTGATGACACAATAATAAGGAATATTCTATTTCTCAGCATAATAAATTAATTATAGAACGAGTAATATTTTCGGCAAAACATGAAGGTGATGGATAATATTATATTATATAATGGATCAGTTTGTGAATTCACGCATATAATTATTGCGGGGGCGCAAAGATAAGTGGGTTTTGAATAACAAGATTCATTCCTTTATTGGGAATTTTAATAAGATATCCCAGGAATAATAAGGGATCGTGCCAACTACAAAGCGATAGACACTTAATATATAGTAATGAAGGATTCGTTATGGGAAAAGAGGAGGAACGGGGACTAAGGCCTTAATAACAATCGCCTTTGCCGCTGTGCAAGAAAAGGAAAATTCTATTGTTATACGAAATACAAAAGGGAAATTTCTTCGGCCCTTCCCGGCGTCTTTCACTTCTTTCGTTTTGTCATCCATCGGAGCCGATTTTACCAGGTCAACTTCTATAACAGAAATGTCATTAAAAACGCATTTTTCTATAACGTCCCGAGAATTTAGAGATTGCTCTTCTGGTGGAAGTCGTTTAAACTTGGAAAAAATGCTCGATTGTGGGGATTCATCTCGGATAGCAATTAAATAACGTTTCATATAAATATAAACGATGTGTAAATTGGTCGATGATACGGTTATAATTGCATGCAATGTTGTGAGAACAATAAGCATATTGTTTTATTTTCATAGATAGAACGAATACTGTTATGTAAAGGGTAAGTGAACTGTATAAATTATGGGTCAAACCGCAGATATTTTTCATTCAAATTAAATTTGCATATGAATATAAGATCATCGCTATTAAAAGATAATTACATGCTATCAAATAAATGGTTTTAAATCAGTTTTAAAATTTGAACTATCTTCGGATAAATTTACATGATAAATATGCCAATTTATTTTATGAATGGGAAATTAAATTTGTTTCGAAAGATTAATCTCTATTTGAATACAAATATTTTTACAGAAAAAGAACTTAAACTATCATAGAAAAAAAATGTAAATACCTCTCTAGTATACTTGGCGTACTAAATGGATTTCACTCTAGACAACTAAGTGACGAAAAAAAATATTCGATAGACACAAACACGTTAGTGTCCTCTAAGACTTTTTGACAGAGAATATACTCGAAAATCAGAAGAAGCAAACAAAGGCTTTAATAATGCTGGCGTCGTGCGAGGCGTCTCTCGCGATGTAATTGACGAGAAGTGAGAAGCGACGGAAGAATAAGAAAAAACTGTGTACACAGCGAAATAAGAAAATAATATATATATTTTATTTAAAAAAATCGGGCGAAAACGAGAGGAGTGTCACCATCTAGAGTAGACAGCCGATGACAAAGTAGAACCAAAGTTGACAGAATTAATTACGGCCGTCAACAATCGACCGAACGCGAGTACTGTGGAGCTTTTCCTTCTTGGGCACGCAAGGCATATTCTCTTCAAGGGAGAATGGTTAAATATATACTATTTCGAAGTTTCTCAATGCTTTATCGACACTGTACCTATCGATCATTATTTTGAATTCCATTACAAAGAAAAAAGTATAAGCATTTTCATATAAATAAACAAACAGTTAGCTCAAAAGTGGCAATCAGTTTTCAGATCGCTATACAAACGATACAAAAAAACTCGATGGACAATACAAACATTTTAATATAAAAAGTATATGATGATGATGAATAAAAAAAAAACCAAATGTATGACTAAACGGGAACCCGAATCTCGATTTGAGAATCAACTGTTCTATTTCGATTAGCGATGGCAAAATTGAAGGGCAAACACTGCGATGATCGTTTAATGGATGACGGAAGAAAAATGGTTCGCCTTGTGTGTAAAACGTGCAACGATTAATTTCTCCAGACGGGAAGACGAACATTTGAACGTGCATTGTCTTACACATGCCGCTACGTTGATATTGTGTATCGTTGCGGAAAAACTTGAACGAAAACGTATGCGGAGAAAATCGAGCATAAATTCCTAAGATTATACGCCATTTTGTGCTGCATTGAAAATTCGATAAATTCAGCTGAATATCTGCACCATTTGAAAAGTGGATTTTGCGCTGTTTTCCCCTATCCAGCTTTGTTGCAGCACTATCGAGTGCATCGCTCATAAACAAAGCGCAATATTCTCGTATCCGATTCTCGAATATTTACAATTGCCTCATGCAAAATTTCGAATATCGAACGAATTATAACTTTAGTGTGTTAGAAATGGAAAATATGTTAGTTCTATGCGCCACTTGCGATTTAATCCGAAAGAATGTGTGACAATTACAGAACGGAGTTTGGTTAAAAATAAAAATTCTTTGTTTGAAACGATTGCGAGGGCAATAAAGTTCAGTATGCGAATATGACATCGGATCGCGAATAAGTGCGAAAATATATTTGAATAAAATTCGAATAAAAAATCGAGCACGGTTCCGCATAGAAAATAGTGAAAATAGTTTGCCGGCGAAAAAGGAGCAAAGTATGCGGAGAATCCTATTAGGAAAAAGTCCGATTTCTTTTCCATTTTTTTCCTCTCCGCCACTACGAAAAAAAAACTTTTTTTTCTTCCCATTTTGATTTTATTCTCACGTCAAACGGTCCGAAAGTCCCGGTTTTGGACCCGCAAACCAATCAATCAATTTTCGGTAGGTAATTTCACCTTTTATCCTTCCCAATATCCCGGGAACGAGATGACCGTTACGCGTATTTCGAATTTTCCATCATTTCGTTTTTACCTTCTATTTTCTTGTCGAAAAGAAAATACGCAATTTCAGTCATACGTATAATATTTTGCTTGTATTACAAAGCACGGGTATCGTTTCATCGGTTGTATAGCACAAAGGTTGGATCGTGTAATGGTTTTCGAAGTCCAATATGAAAAAAGTTGCCCGACACTCAAAGAACTAAGAGTATGGAAATTAATGCGGCTTATCGTCAAGTCCAGCTCGTTTCTGAGTCGGTTAAGATATGCCAATTATTATTAAATATATGCGACGTTGTCGTGTAATGACGGTCGTTAAGTACCGCGTACTAGAAGAACAGGTTAGTTTCTTTATTATACGTTTTTCTTCGTGAAAGTGGAAAAAATAGTACATGCGTTCATTAGAAGAAAAATAATTTTACCCGAAAAACAAAATTCGCAATTCATAATAAAATACACGTATTGTCGACTTTTTTTAATAGAAAGGGTTATTTTTGTGAATAGAATAGAGTCTGTTGATAAAAAAAAATAGAACTCAATATTCGTTCTACGTAAGAGAGAAGCGAAAAAAAACGACTTTCACATTTTTCCTTTGAGCGGCAATAAAACAAAACCTTTACTTAAATACGATAGGCGTAGGGGCGATAGTAAAACAAATAATCCCCTTAGTAGTGAAAGAAGGAAAAAGGGAAAGGTCGACCGCGTAGACTACCGGGCGAAGATATTCACTCGATAACAAGCAATTAAAGTTTTTTTTTTTGAAGTTTTTATTCTCCTTTTCAGGCCGACATGCCGCATACTAACAAGATAAGGGAAAGCCGCAAACTTTGGTACTATAATCCTTAATCGTCCAATGGAAAAAATAAAGAAAAACTCTGATAGACCCTTCTCTCGCGCTTTTCGAACGCGATGTACTATATAAACAATGTGGAAGATTTTTCATACAATTATCCACTACAATATTACATCACATTCAAGATAAACACAATATCAGTTACTTCATATTATAAATCAATCATTTGATGTTTGCGCAAAGACATATATTTCTCTGTTTGTGAAGTCTTAATTCTTTTTCTCAGATTTCACCTATTGGAAACGGAAACGAGAAAACCTTTGAGGTCCGAAAGACATAAACCTAACGAATGGACGCGTAAAATATTTATCGTCACTTAAGCCACCAATCTCATATTGACAGTGGACGAACATTCGACTAAATACCCCGAAAGCCTATCTGATACAACCTAGGGCTATTTGTCCTAGATTTTCTTCCTTTTTTTAGGTATCGTCATAAACCCTACGACAACATACGATCGTATATACACTGCACGATAAACTTTTATAGAACGATTGAATAATTGTACGTAAAGCGTTTTAGTAATGAAAACGAAAAAACGTTTTCAGTTTTATTGCTTCGAAAGGATAAAAGAGGTGTGATTCCATGATACCGAAATCGGAATCCATTAAAGTTATCAACGCGTATTTCAATCGAAGTAATCATTTTTTTTATTTCTCTTTTATTAATATACTAGATCGAAAATATATTGTCGGTAATAATTCATTCTGCTTGTCTGAATAAAACAAAAACGACGACCAGAAAGATGGGAATTCTGCGAAAGGGCCGCGGGTCATCGATTCGCGAAAACGTTTTTCGCAAAACCGAAATTCAATAGAGAAAAATCGAGGAAAATACAACGGGCCAAACGAAAATTCCTAACCTAAGTAGAGACTTTCGTATGTTTTCTAATGTAAATTCTTTCAATAAACTTTCCAAATATTCAATACGAATTGCAAACGAATATTTTGAATACTCAACAAATTGACCAGTTTACAAACAAAACTCAAAAACCCATTGAAAAAAATCTAAGCGCAATCAAATAAATCGCACTCGCGATTCCGATCGAATCACGTAATATTCGATTCGAAAACACATTTGCACAAGCCTCATACACATACAGCAACTGAGACCTCGTGCCATAGTAATTAACTTAATGATAAACTACGGCAGCGGCAATGGATAGTATTAGTACTATGTGCACCGTGAGGGTCGTTCCGATGGTTGCATGCGGCATAATGCATTACACACGATCGCCATCACATATGAACCATTCGAATATAATAGCCCATAGCGTATATGGAGCGTGCGATCGAACCACGAATTATTGTTTGTATACGTTTTTTGTAACGGTACGTTTTCGAAGATACTTTTTTTTTCCAATGTCCTTACAAAGTGTTGTATTTTTGACGTTGACGTTCATTATTTAATCTGAATCGTTGAATATTGTAAATTTAATAAAGCGAAATTACGAAACTTTTACAACTCTCGTGTCTGCAAACTAGACAGGCAGACGTCAATGTGAAAATTCGGTGACTTTTACGATCTTACGGTCCCGACAGCAAAAAAATATATAATTTAATTTATTTTTTTCGAAATATCCTCCCATAGGACCTAGCGCGTACAACGGGACGAATGTTTATTTAAATTCATCGCAGTAGGAAATCTCCGGTAAAATAGAACGAAGCGAAATAAAATAAAATACATATATATATAAAAAAAAACAATCCGAATAACATTGTAGTAAAACAAGGTTCGGTTAAGTATAAGGAAGCAGGACGAAATCCCGGGATAATCCGAAGACCTTCCGGTAACCGACCGCGAGGTCATTCAGCCATTAAAATAAGCCATCCGCGGACTTGTACGAGGAATGCCCCGCTTTTTTGCATTTTTTTTCCTTTCTCGGTGGACTTTTTCCTCGCCCAAACCACCCATACCATTATTTTTTATATCCAACGGTCACATTAATACTCCCACGTCAGATCCCGGCGTCAGGGGAGGACGAGGAACGAGCCAGTCCAAAGAGTACGATAATCCAGAAGTCTTTTTCGCGGATCGTTTCACCCAGAATACGTACACGTTTAGAGCGTTTTATTCTTATATACGTTCGTCTTGCGAAAATGATGCTGTCGTAGAGAATATAATAATACATAAACGCTGATGTTTCAGAGTGTTGCGCAATTTCGATAAAATATACGTATTCCGTGTTTGTTATTAGCGAGAAAGAGACTACTGGCTGATATATCCTCGTGAACTGATGACATTTCGTGACTCCGGCGAACTTTATGCATAATAATCTTAATTAAAAAAGTCTCGTTTTAATTATAAATGAGTAATTGAAGCGATTATTCCAGTCCATCAAATGGAATGAAAATATGTAAATTAAAAAGTAAGATATCAAATCGAATTATTTATGTAGTTCAGTTTTAGCGAGTAAAAACAATCCTATCACCGTTCATAAAAAAATCCAAATAGACTTTTCGAATTTTTTCGGTGTACCAAATAAATAATCAAAATTTTTAGAAAGAACGTTAAAAATAATATAATCACCGTTTATAATGTTCAAATGTTTATATTTCTCCATGAAACTCGTAATTTTAACACAACATTCATTCATGCAACGCAAAAATATGATTTGTTAACCGGTATATTTAGAAATTAGATCATTACAGTCCGGTCAGTATATAAAAACAAAACTATTTATATGTCTAATATCCAGAACTGAATTCAAACTCACACAACAAACTCATGACTACATGCATTATAGAAACCATATCGATACCTAAAGACGCATCATTTATCCATTAACAATTACAGTATTATTCTCGAACAAATTCCGCAAATACAACTCCACAACCTTCAAAACGCGACACGACAAACCCGAGAAATGATTAAGCACCGCTCCCTTTGGAATTCAACCTCCAGCCGATATCTTTCATACTTCCGAACACTTTTGTTAGTTTCATACACACACCCCATCCCTCCACCGTCCACATATTGACGTTCACACGAGAAAAAAGAAGGACTCGCGTTCTCCGGCAATACACACAGAACCTACATAATAAAAGCGGGGAAAATAATAAAGTATTGAAAGGCGAGAAGGCGCCCTCCGCAGAGTTTGTATAGTCAAAGATAGAGAGAGTTCGTAATATCGAAATTGATGGACGGACGGTGCACATCCGCGGGGTCGTTTGAAGAGGGTCTGTGTCTCGATTGAATGCTGAATAATCATCGTGGTGACCCTAGTTGGCAAATTGGCGTTTTCAGACCCCCGTCTCGATGACTTCCTCCACTCGTTTGAATGTGCAGATGGTCCTCCATTCGTATGGTTTTAATTCGAAATAATATTAGTCCAGTGAATGAAGACAAAAAATGGATTGTCTAAAAACTACACGAAAGCTAGATTTTGGAAAAAAGCTTGATATTTTGGTTTTTAAACAAAATATAAATGGTCTATGTCGATTTGAGATGGGCATAAAATTTTATGCGGGGTCAAAAAGGGTCGAAAACGGTTTTTCGTGAATATCTCGTTAACTGTTACATTTACAGAAATATAACGTAAATCAAATTTGTAGCTTAAAGAAATTCCTATAGAAAAGATATAATAAATATTATTCGTAAGAGTAACCGTTTAAAAGATAATTCTGTTTAAAGAGTTCAGAATCTTTTTTGAACTCCCCGCGTACATCCGTAGCCGTACGTCAGTCCGTCGAAGACTACATATAATTTGTAACAACTCTTCTAACCGAATTATCTTCAAAACGGTTAATTTTAAGAATTATCATATCTTTTCTGTACAAATTTTTATAAGCTACAAATTTGATATAGGTACATTGAATTTCTGTAAATGTGACAGTTAACGAGATATTTACGAAAAAACATTTTTGGCGCCCTTTGACTTCACCTAAAATAATAAGCTCACCTCAAATCGATATAGACTTTTTACATTTCGATTAAGAACCACAATATCAAACTTTTTTCTAAAATCTAGCATACCTGTGGCTTTTCGGAACCAAATATCTTTATTGACTGGAATATATGTATACAGATTTTGGGATACATATTCGAAATGCTTTCGTTTCACAATTAGATAATTCGATTTAATAATCCACATTGTTTTCAATGTGACCGTTTAACCGCGACGAAACGAACTATATAAATAACAGGAAATTAAAAAAAATAAAACAAACAATGTATCGCATTCCGCAATGCAATACTTAGTATGCAATAGTGCATAACAAAACAATGTATCATACAAGATGTTTATTTAAACAGTTGCAACACTCTTCACACAAATTGAAAAGACTGTTGCTAGCTCGATTAGCAAACAAAACAAGTCGATCGATTTCGTAGAAAGTACAAATATTATTGTTCTTGACCAAGCGGACGTAATTGATTTATTTTGTCTGCTTCGATTCGAGGCAGCAAAATGCGAGAGATTCGCATAGATCGCTTATTTATTTAAATCGTAATCGATACGAAAACGGTCCGTTTTCTGGTGGGTTGGTCACAATAAATTGCGACCGAAAGTTCGGAGACTTGTCGAAAAAACTTTTCCCGAGAGTGAATAAAATAAGGCAAAATGCGGTGTTCGGGCAAAGCGATTTTTGAAACTTTTCCACAGACGTATGGTTTGGCGAACACTGAACGCCAGAAAAGTAAAAACGTTTGCTATTTTTTATATAAGTTTTGCATACGACCGAGAGAATGGAAATGTAGCATTTTATTCAATTCTATATATAAAATATAGATAAAGAGTATCAGACGCATATGACCCGCCTAGATCGAAATGTCATTTCCACTTTCATTCAGTGCAAAAATGAATTGAATTTGATATTTTTTACTTCAGTTTTATGATCAAATAGAACACAATTTTTTTGGATTTATGATTCATTACATAAATAGCTAAGTAAAATTTAAATAAATTATACTACAATTAAAATAATAATTAAATGAAAACACATCACGCAACTAAAACCACATTAAAAACATGCAATCTAGTGAATTTTTATGATTCAATAATCAATACATTTCACGTAATATTTTTCCTTTTCTACACATTATAATTATTATGTGCTCATGTGTAACCACGAAATCATAAACAAATATCAATGAAATTACATGCCACAGAGTTACATAAACAATGAAAAATACCTAATCATCATCAATGTAAAAAACTTAACAAAAGAAACACTGACGTTCACATCGAAATAAAAACAATTTCCAGGAAATCTTACAAGGTAATTTAACAATTGAAATAATTGCATACTCGAAACGACTAAAATATCTCGGAAAAATCGATGAAAATAATCACTCAACAGTATTTAAGTCTCGCGTGTCAATTTCGCAAACGAATCCGAAACTCGATACATAACGAACCGATTGCATGGAATGCTCATGTACTTATTATGGTGGTACCAAACAGAAAGTCTGATTTTAACAAACAATCAATAATAACAAGCAAATCATTTTCAGATACACATTTCGTTTATGTTTGATAATTAGTTTGTCTAGAGTTTCAATTTATACAATAATTCTACAGCTAGCGAATATAAAACGTTAACGAGCACTGAAATATCACAATTGCAGCGATATGTACGAAACGAACACAACGCAAATACGAAACGAGTCCATCACTATCATTATGTATAATATGCACACTTGCTAATGACCGGTCAAATGTGCAACAACAGTGCAATTGGGATACATCATCGACACGACGACGAGTGCATTTAATGGTTCTCGCTTAACATTTTCATTTTCCATTGCATATTCGAGCGTGTCAGGTGCGCGTGTCCACCTATAATAAATACACTAGATTAACTTCGGTTCGTATTTAACATTTTTTTCATGTCGAATTCTCAGATTTTACATATGTACTGATTTTGAAAGTTCAAAGGGTGATATTTTTTTGTAAAATTTAACTCATGCGCAGATAATGTGAATCTTTTCGAGAAATATCTAATGCCTTGACCCAGTATAATCATCGACATGGTTTATCGCGAAAATAGTACACAATACAAAAAGACCACTATTCAATTTTCGCAACCAGCGAAGCGTATTGCACTGTGATGTTAATTGTAAATAACAGCAAAAAAACGACAACACAACATCAAACGGAACGACAATGCGATCATTTTACAATATCGATTGCGACTATACACAACATTTATGCAAGAAAACACAAACGGTGGGATTTCGCGTGATTCATTTTGTATATTATTGTGAATATGAAACAACATATCGATGGATGAATTAGCACGAATTATTGATGAGTAGTGTAAGGCCTGACACATATTACACATTATTAAAATTCCATTACGTATAGTGCCAGTCTTTTTATACACCGAATCGTTAACAATAGGTGAGTCAAATCAACGGTTTATCCTTGTCCGTCCGAATTTAAAATCAAATATTGTTGACATTTAGATTTGTTTAATACACCCAATTCTCTTTTTATACGGTTCAAGGAAGAACTGATTTTTTTTACACGATATAAAAATAGAAAAAAATATGTATTTATGCCACAATGGTAAGATTCGGCGCAGGCCAGTATACTGTTATAATTATATGTATGTAATTATAGTTATTCAATAAAAAATTTCGATGTTTTTGATGATTTTATTTGGAGAATTTTTTTATAAAGTAACATACATATAGAATATAGATGGAAGTTCTATCCAAATATACTGATAGAATCTATCTCCAATTTTTGTATGGTCACCATACATTTTTTTATTTACACGGTAATCTCTGGAACGTATAAAAAGAGGATTGGGTATAAATTTCAATTTAAATTTTATTTCTGACTGCAATTGATATCATATAGAAAAAACAACTCTAGAATACGGAAAACCATTCATTGCCAAATGATTTTATCCCAACGCATCCATATACAAATCGCGCAACTTTGACGATACATTACCGATCTCACTGACTCAACGACAATCATCAACTAACCCAAAACCTTGACCATCAATACCATCATATCACACACACGTTTACGATGACGAACACGAGTCTATGAATCACACTAGAGATGACCAACCCACGATAAAACCCGACATTTTCCCTCACCGATTCCGCGAACTCAAACCCATCCAACACCCAAAGCGCGCAAAACTCCAAACAACACCTCGTCTCCTGCCATAATCGCGGCCAACTGAGGCATACGGGCACTCGCTTAACTCTTACCGAATATAATAATAATAAAATGGTAAGTGGCCACATTAGCGGCCACCGAGACCGAGGAGAGATCAACGACCAGGCCAGTGTTAACTCCGAGCCCGAAGCGATATTGGGCCCGGTTTGCCGGTTCGGGTTCATTTTCGTTGCACCGACCAAACCAGTTTATCTGTACTTCTTGGTAGTACGCGGAGTCGACTCACTGACTCACAATGGACGTGTAATGGTTCTTAACACTTTTGTGGCCGGGAGAGCGAGGCTGTTCGCGATTTTCGCGGCGCAAATATAAACAAGGCTGTGAGTCATTCGGATGTGATGTGACGAATGTGAAATGGTTTTGAATGCTTGAGTGAAAGAATGTTGAGTTTGTGCAGATTCGGCCAGGTGTGAGAGAGTTGATTCCAGTTTTTTCAAGCTTTTTATTGAGTTTGAATGAGTCATGTGATACAATATTTGATGAATAATTCGCAATGCGATTGATTGTTCGTATGAATCATTGGGTATAAAAGATCAATGGTTTCGATTGTGATTAAATTATCATGAATTTGCCCTTTTTGGTAAAAATTGAGTTCACTGACTAATAAACTTTGTTATTCATCTTTACATATTTGAAAATCTATTCATCGTTCAAAGCATAATGTCAATCTGTGTGGTCTCATAACGATAATTAACAAAGAAAATTGATTTGTCATCAATAATAAAATAAAATCCAATTAAACTTTATCTTCACCTCGAGACCTAAGCACTAATTTCAATAGGTAATCAACATGTTTTTTCTGATACACAAAACATTGATATCAATCCGATACAAACATTTCATAACATCTAACAAAACACGCGGATGTGGCACACCACAAACTAACACCAACAAAAATCCTCTTTCACCAAAAAAATTAAAACCATTTCCATAATCACTTATTTTCACTTTACAACCGCCATAAAAACTTTCGATTGGCATTTTTTACGCGAAAACATCACACTACCCAAAAAACCTCACGAGACAACCTTCATACAAAGCACACATCGACGAAACTCGCCGATTTATTAAGATTTCGTCTTCCGGCCGAATTCCCCGGCATTTTGATTTATCGATACAAGTTCCACCGGAACGGGGCGGTTTATTCAGCGATAAATTCCCTTCTTGTTGCGAAACGAAGCCCGAATTTCGCATATTTACCCCCCTAGATGAGAACTCGATACGAAAAAGTTCGCCATGCCAGATTATTGGTAACGTATCGCTTTCGGCGAGAGAAAAATGCGCCGGCACAATTTGCCAATGTAAACAGAATTGTTGGCGAAAACGAAGCCACAAAGGAATCCGACAAAGGGGAGAGTAGAATTCCGGCAATAATCAATCGCATATTCGATTGTGGCTGTCAAAAGCGAACTTTTGCATGTATTTTTCGAGAATAATCATTGGAACGTATTATTTTTTTTAAATAGTATGAAGGCCGTGTGTATAGAATCCAAGGTGAAGGTTTATAATTATAATGGGCGCAAAAAAAGGTACGTTCTGCGTATACCTGGTTCAAAAGATTTTTTTTTGTAATATACGTTCTATTTACGATCTAAGAAACTAATATAGATAAAATGTATAACTGGAATATAAAATTTTTATGTCAAGATTTGAAATCGGTGCAATTGTCATGTAATTAATATTCGTAATGATATATGTAGCATGTTTTTTTAATTATAAAATTATCGATAATTGTGCACTTTAGATGCGTAAATTATTTATCGACAAATTTGCATTTAAACATGATCAAAAATGTATTTTGAATACTTGAATTGAGATTCGTAACGTAATTCATGCATTATAAATGCGCAAATTATTCATTGACAAATCTCCATTTAAACATGATTAAAAATGTATATTTAATGCATTCTAAACGTGATTCATGCATTATAAGTGCGCAAATTTTATTTTTTAACGAATTTCGCATTATTTTAAAAGTTAAACCTAATTTGCGGATTTATAATGCACAAATTACGCGTGAAATATAATACGAATTTGTTTGCACATCAAAAGTTCAGAATCGACAAAACGATTCAATCGAAAAATTTGAAATATGAACATAAAAATGTATTCAAAAATTATTTATTTATTCCATTACTTCATATTAGCTAAAGTTCGGGGTTGAAAAAATGATCAAATCAATCGAATATGAATATAAAAATTAATACATTTATTCATTAATCAATTCATCACTTCATATCAGTAATTGTATAAGAAAATATATAACGTGTTTTTTTTTTTTTAAATAAAAAAAAATCGAACTAAAAATTGAAATACATATTTCCATCAGATCTTCCATAAGATCTTCCAACAGTCCCTCGAGGGTTTCGAATGGCACAATCGCCCCAACAATCCTCAACAACACATTGCATTTTTACCTTCAGAAGGCGACGTTGCAGCGCCGCAGAAGCAACAGCATCACAGTCGGCGGCACAGCCATTTTTTTACAACCATTCGAATCCGAACGGCCAAAAAACAACCAAAAAACACTCAAATACGCAGCACTGCACAACATCTATCGACACTCAAGAGAACCACACGATCCGAACTCTTCGCAAATCCACGAACGGGCGCACACGTGAGTGCACCAGGTGTTGGCGCGCGCCGGTTTCCAAGTTCGCGACGAGGTTCAGCCGGCGGCCGGGGGTCAGCGGGCGGCCGGGTGAGCGACGCGGGCCGAAGATGGCCGAAGATGGCCGAGGGTTGGAGTTGGCGGTCGTCGTGCGAAGTTTGCGGCAACTGTCAACGGGCGCGGGAGCGGGCGGCGTGCGCGCGTGCGTCGCGAGCGGCGAGTCGCCGTAAACTGAACGGCGAATGCGCTCGGGTGTTGTCGTGAGGGGCCGATGTTGGCCGAAGTGGACGTAAGCGTCTCGGCGGCGGCCAGCTTCTTTGGGTGTTTGGTGATTTCTCGGTTTGGATTGGTTTTTTTTTAGTGTTTGTACAATTTTTTTGTGTTATTTATCTAGGGGCGTCATTTGGAGGGGGGTATGGGAGGGTCAGTTGCCCCCCCACTAAATTTTTTTTTTTCACATACAAATATAGCAGGATCGAATAATTTTTTTTAGAAAATGCGTCGACCTTTTTGGATAAAAAAGTCGAAAACACACAAATTTTGAAAATTTTTGGGTGCCACTTTGAGCTTAGCTAGGGTTGCCAGATTTCTTGCAAGTCAAAACCGGGACACGGTTACCCCTTCGATATATATTTCAACTAGCCATTTTGCCTGAAACATCCACAATAGCAAGTACAGTTGAATTAGTCACCTCACTTTAATACAGCCAATAAATTTGTTTATTTTTTTCACATACAAATATAGCAGCTTTTCTATCTTTTTCGGAAAATCAGAGTGACAATATCAATTTTTTTTATTCGAAAATGCATTTTTTGCGTTTATTTTGCAAAATAACATTTTTATGGTCGATAATCATTTTAAAGTCGAAAACGCACAAATTTTGAAATTTTGAACCGAAACTTTTTGCAGCGATCAGAGCCGGCTCTAGGAGTTCCGGCACCCGATGCAACATGCAAATAGCATCTTAGAAACAACGTATTATTCATAATCATATTTTTTATGATAAAAAGTAGTTACAATTTGTTTTCAATACATAATTTTCTCAAATTTCGGATTAATGATCTGCTCGGATTTGCGTTAATGCGTACCTATTCAAGTTATTTTCAAACCTTATTGTAAGTTTCGACGAAACATCCATAAATGCATTGTTTACGTTGTGTTTACCATAAACGATTGAAATATGAAAACAGCGCGATTTTTAACTGTTGTTCTGATTTACATTTGAAAATAAATTGTAGACATTTTATTGACAAAAAGATTTTTTGGCGCCCCGATACGCCGCATGTTTTGCTCACCAGGTAGAGCCGACTTTGGCAGCGATAATTTTATTGGTCACTAATTATAAGCTACACAAAAGTAACACGAAATAAACGTAACATTAATTGACCCAAAGTATTTCATTAGTCATTAAATTCAAAATTCATACTATTACACCCAGTCCTCTTTTTACACAGGAGATACGTTTCAGAGACTAGCGTGTAAATAAAAGAGCGCGTAAAAAAATTTATGGTGACCATACAAAAATTGGAGATAGGTTCCATCACTGTATTTGAATAGAACTTCCATACACATTCACTTCATAAAAATGTGTATTGTGAAAAACGTAAAATTATCAAAAAACATTGAATTTTTTTATTTAATAAATTACAATTACATACATATAATTATATCAATAACTGGCCTGCACCGAATCTTATCATTGTGGCATACTAATAATACATATTTTTATTATTTTTGAAATTCAGTGAGGGGGAGATAAGCACCCCCCCCCCCTTGGCTATGGTGATGAAAGGTACGTGCATCCATACATATATAGACTGTATCATCTGCAGCGAAGCTTCTGTAATCGATATAAACCGATATTTCTAAAAATTTTAATTATAATACCGTTAATATAATGTTTATATATTCACACAAATTAAATCTCATTTAAAAAAAAAATCGATTTATATTCATAAATATCTACTTTATATTTTTTTTCAATGATAAAACGATACGTAGGTAGTTAAAATGTATCAACATCTTATTGATAACGAAATTTTTTTTTTATTAAAATCCGCTGTTTTGAATAATGAAAGATTTCAATTACGATGATTGAAATAACTATGTAAAAATGTTTTAGAACAATAAATATGGAAACGGTGGCCATTCCAATTATGTCTGTTCCAAAAACCGCAAATTTGTAAAAAAAAAACATTTGCATATGTTCGAATAACAATTTGCGAGAATAATGAAATTTGCACCTGGTGTTTTTTTCGAAAATCTATGGACTCATCAAATCCATTGTCACCTATTGTAAAACGCAAAATAACTCTGTATTTCGCACAAAAACTACTCATAGAAAAGTATTATTAAAATACTTTATATAAATTAATAATTCCGATTAAATACATACATATTGAAAATACCGAGTTTAACCATTCAATCGTTTGCATAATCCATATATCTATATACGAAAAGCAAATGATGCAAATTTCAACAAAAGCAAAGTGTTTGCGAATCCAATTCGCGTCATTTTATCAATTACGCAACTAAATCGAAATGAAATGCATATTTACCCGGACAATACAGAGTGACTTGCCGAATGGCGAACGTTAATTTGCCGAAACTCAAACAACACCTAGTAATTGGAAATGTAAAAAACGTGTTTGCATGCAAATGGGCATTATTACGGAATATTCGGTAGTCGTTTTTGAGCTGTTAAACCTTAATACTTGTAACATAACACTGAAACAATTACCAAGTACAATTAAAAAGTAATACAAGAAAACGTTTAAGTCTGTATAATTTTTGGTATCAAGGATGAAACAACAAACAAGTTTCGAAAAGCTCGCGGCGCGCAAAATGTTTGAGGTTGTTGAATACAACATCTTTTACATTAAAAACCACGCGATTTTCAATGTAAGAATTATGATGGCGTTTTTTTTCAGTATTGTCCAGAAAAAATGTAGATTGAAATCGGATTTCGGCGATATTTTTTCTGTGGAAATAAATAATATTGATATCCCTTGCGGGGCCATTTATTTCGCTTCGCACCGAGACGAATTAGATAAATCACAATTACGAATAAATGGAAAAAATTGCAAATTGCGACGCGAAATTTCGTATAACTTTGACAGTTTCTTATTTGTTAACGTCAACGATCCAATTATTCAATTAAATTTAAAATTTCATTTTCTAAACCGACCATCCGAGAATTATAATACGATCACAACCAATCGATGATTCCATCGATTTAAAACCGATTCGATTTTAATCAATCTTTATATTTTCCGATCAATTCAATTCAATTCTACTGATTCTATATAATTTATTTTACATTTGATATCGCTATGAATTCAATCAGTTCAAATACATTCACTGCTTTTCAACTCAACAATTGACTCATTGCTTTATCGCCGCAATCAGAGGTTGTCGACTTAAAAATGTACATCCAGAGATGAATAACATTTTCATTGGCAAACAAAGGAGGGTCGCTCGACTATTGGCTCTAGTGCGAATTCAGCAAGTGTTGTTGACTCTTTGTGATTCAAAGTGTTCAATATGTAGTTGATTGTTAGTGCACGTATTTTGAGGCATATTTGCGGGTAATAGAGTGTGAGAAGTCAATTTAAAATTAATTTCACGAGGGAATGTCGGTAATGGAATTATTCCGAGGTATCTCTTTCCAAGAATAGAAAGAGTCTCGAAGAAAATTGATTTTGCAATTATTGAGATAACTTAATATTCCCATAGAATCTTTCATATTTCAAGTAATTTTAATTATATTACATTTTCTTAATGTTATGAATTAATTTAAATTATTATTCTTTAATGACAACAGTTCATATAACAATACATGCATTACAATATCAAATTTCGATAAATTTTTGAATCCACAATTCATTGAAAACAATAATTTAAATTACTTACGCATAATGAACCTAATTCTTCGTAAATAATAAACTTCATACATAACACCTAATAATGCATACTATATTAATAGAAAATTAATTATTTCCAATAATAGAATCATTATGGTACTTTCCATTCTGTCAATATCAGATTCTGTTTATTTAAATTAAATCGGAATATCATGTCAATATCTACACTTTCCAATAAATTTAGAAAAAAAGTAGTATTTAATTGATTTAAAATCCGCATTATATTAATTGCAAAATAAAACCATTTCGATTATACAAATATCTTTTTTTTTATATATATAAAAATTGAAATCATTTCATATCCAAATATTTTCAATACAAAACCAAACTTCACCACGCACCACTCAACCTCACCGTCAACCACCAAACCCCAACATCCAACCAAACACTTCACACATCCCAAATTCGAAAACATCCCAAAAAACTCCCACCGTTCGAACTGCAATCGGAAATCGGACCGAAAAAATTACCCTCATTTTTTCGCGCCATTGTACAGCCCAAATTGGGCCCGGTATCGACCCCGGCCCGGATATTCAGCACACCCAACCCCGACGGGTGCACACACACACGACATTATATGCTTCGAACACAATGTGCCCGAGAAGCGTTAAAACATACCTCGGCACGTAACGAAAGGTACGCGGTGTGTATAAGGGTCGGTTAGCACTCCCCGTTGTGTTATTACAACGTGTGCTCGGTTTGATCAATTGCATTTCGTTGCGTGTTTTCGATAATTACGATGTATGTATTTGGTGGTGTGTGTGTGTTTGGAGTGAGGTGGTGTTGAGTTTAAAATGTGGGTGGGGGAAGGTTGGGTGGTTTCGGATGTTGTGTGTTTGGTTTGTCGTTGTTTTTAATGTTTGTAATGTCGATTGATGAAAAGTTTGTGTTGAATGTCTTGAAATCATCCGATGTATCGCCGGATAATTTTGGACAATGGTACGTGATTATGGATGTATATTGATTGTGCAATATTTCAATTAACATGGATGTGAATAAATAATGCGTTTGATGATATTGGGCCACCATAATCATATGTTGATTATAAAAAATGAAGAAGTTTTTATTCATACATGGAAAATTACTCCATAATGATGATGACAATGGTAGCGTCCGTTACATAACAATTTCTTTCTGACACAATCAAATATTTGTTGTTTTTTTATTTCATACGTAGAAAGCAACTTTTCGTGGAACTGTATATTAAAACTATTTATCAAAATACATATTTTTTAATGACATCTTTACAATATTACAAACCATCAGATAATTTTTACTTAATGATATCGACAAAAAATTTTACATTTCGCTTAACTTATCAATTATTTAAAAAATAATAATTTTACAAACTTATATACACACAAAATCTTCCAAATATTTTCAATTAAAATAATAAAAAATACTGAATCATCACAATGTCCCCTACAGGAACTTCATACAATATGATGATAAAATACAGTACGGTACACCCCGTACACAAATGAATTTAGATCATTGTGTGTTCATTTTGGGACACAGACGACACGCCCTCCTGTAATAAAAACGTTATGATTCGTTCATTCAATTATGCCTTTGTCGGGTAGTCCGAACTCGTTTTGCATGACCAAGTTTTTGTGTGTGTTTTGTCGAATTTAATTATGTTGGGGTTACCATTAAAATCGAATTCAGTGTGAAATGTCAAGTGCAATGTCGCTGCCATTCAAAACTATTCGTTTTATTGGGCAATTTGTATGTAGATTTTATTCGTCATTGCAATATAAACAGAGTTTTTATTTCGATTTTAATTCGACAGGTGTTTTGCGTATATGGTTTTTATGTAAAAATCCAATTATCATAAAACAAAATTTTGTAATAAAAAAGTCTGGCACTAAATAACACATTTAGGATTGAATTTATACTAAAAATCCTCTCTAACAAACGAACGCAGAAAAGCCAAAAAATTAACGAAACCCCATTTGAATTCCTTCCAAATGCTCTCATCTAATAAAGTGGCAGTACTTTAGATGGCAAACGTAAAACTTTCAGCCGGACTTACATACTGTATTACGCCATTTACAACTTGAAAATACAGAAAAAAACCAACGAAAAGCAAAATCAATAAAATCGCTGCGTACGCACTATTCATAACGATCAATTTTGTGCATCATTGCCGACTCGAGTCGTCTTTCTTCTAGTATATACTATCATTTTTTCCATACGATCGCACCCCTAGTTTTCGAGACATTTCTACCCTCCATATCTACATTTTTCGATGACGTCACACAGACATCCCCTTCTCAATGTGTCCGGAAGGGAACATAATGTTGCGGGTTGTTCAAAATCGACTCAATAAATTTCATAAATATTTTATTCAATCTATGTGTGCTGCAGGATAATTTCAGCAGAATTTCACCCTTCATGTGTTTATCATCATCATATAAAACATATAATGTTCACCATAAAACTGAATCTTTCTTATATTAAAAGTTCACGCATTTTTTTTTCGCTTGTTTTGTAGATAATTTAACTTTCGAAAAGTTTAATGCTGAAATTTATCAAATTTATCTTCTGACAGTATTATATGATATGTCGCTTAATTTCTATGATACATTGTAAATCAAAATATTGAATTGTTTAATGTTTTTTTAACATAGATAACGTAAACTTTGGTTAGAGTGACTGCGGTCATAATTTAATTAACAACACAAATCATTTCGGCTCACATTTATTTGAATATTTTATACGCATTTGCCAAAACGTTCGACCGATTAATTAACGTTCGAACTATATAATTATTCAGCTTTTTCCAATTTGTTACCCCGCCCGCGTCCACGTTTTATTTATTTCATCGATAATTTTAATCAACGTCACCCATTTTTAATCGAGCTTTAAATCTGAGCGCAATTGAAATGTTAATCGCATTCCGATTTAATGAGCCTATCATTATTGCATAAAGGCATATTGTGAAAAATTTTACAGTTTTATTATTTTGGGCGAATTGCGCAATCGCGATTAAGCAAACATGCGAATTGTGAATCGGGTCCATTTTAAAAATCATTGTTTTCGCATAAAACAGAACCGTTTTTATTGAGCTACCCACATGTTTTTGTTTGGACCGCATATCCGTGATCCGTATCGAATTTCTGTATTCATACTAGTGTTCTTATACCGACATGTTGATTCGAAAAATAATTTTAAAATGTATTTAGTGCAATTGCGATGCATTTATCAAAGTCAAAGCTTCGATTTTGATTCGATACGTTGAATAAGTATGATATATTGCGTTGAATATTTTACCATTTTCAAATTGAAGTACGATCAAGTTTGTTGGGGGAAAAAAAATTATTTTAAGGCTAATTTCGAACATCAATAATAAAGAAATTATTCAGTGACTTGGTATTATTAAATTTAAGATCAATCGAAAGGGTTTTAAACAAAGGTGTTTTCAAAAATATTTGAAAACTTTGGACTTCGTTTTTTTTTTAAACGAAAAGTATCAGGAAAAACTTTAGTCTCCCTTTTCTAATTTTTTGACAATTAATCATGTATTTATAAAATAGATTTTAGCTGATATGAGTTTTTCATTCCTATTTAAGGATTAAATACATAGTAAACAAACAAAAAATAAATTTTATCGGCTATACTATATTATCTTTTATTTGTAAATTATTATTATGCAAGTGTGAGGTTTTGGATTTCTTCTTAAAAGTCAAATAATAATATAATAATAACTCAAAAACTATGATACTTTGGCCTAAGCTTTGTTTAGTTTAAAATGTTCTAAATAATATAACCTATCACCTCTTTTAGGTTTTACAGACACCTTTGAACTACTCTGTATAATATTACCATTTAATCAAATAATTATATCAATATACAACTATTCAAAGGTCATACCTTTTTTTATCAAGTTCAGAGCTTTTAATGATATTAAATTTATTTGAATTATATTACATAGAAATTATAATATATACCCTTCCCATACACGATACATCGAACAACACACGTCCCACATAAATTTCCACAACACTTACAATAATTCACAACGTAACACCTTCGCCGTCGCATAATTTTAATTGCCATCGTAGATTCAAGACGGAAGCGAGCGTACATTTTGGGATGTTTGCCCATTAAATTTTTGCTGATCATCCAAAGTTAGATTAATGCGGCAATAATTGGTGGATGAGGATGCGTTTTAGCCGAAGGTCTCCTTCGCAGGTGTCGTACGGGTTTGGTTTATGAGTAGGTTGGTCCTTGTACCGAATTGCATTATGGGCCAGGTGTTGGAGACAGTGGAAATGTGGCTTTCGAAATGTCAAGTGAGGTTTGGGAGTTCTGTGTGTGTGTCTAACATTATAAGATTAATTCGTTCAGGTCGGTTTGTATTGTATTTAAAAAATTAAAGTACACCAAATCCTCTTTTTAAATAGTTCCGAAATAACACGGTTTTAGAAAAACGAACCTATTTTTTTTTCAACGGTTTTTTCACTTTATCGAGGGATAAAAAAATGTATTATTATGCCATAATGGTAAAATTCTGTGCAAGCCAGTATGCTGTTATAATTATGATTATTAAAAAAAAATTCGATATTTTTTAATGATTTTACATGGCGAACTTTTTTCACGTTACACATTTTTTTATAAAGTACATTTGGTTGAAAGTTCTATCCAAATATACTGATGGAACGTCTCTCTAATTTTTATATGGCCATCATATTTTTTTTACACTGTCATTTCTGGAACGTATCCTCTGTGTAAAAAGAGGATTGGGTATATTTAGAATGATAATTAATAATGCATACGTGTTTTTTAAATTCAAATATAAAATTTTGAATGCCAAAGATCGTTGATTGGAATGTTTAATACCTACGCAAACTCTCTCAAGATCGAATGCAAATCCGACGTATTTTTTGCATCAAATTTGCATTGTCTAAATCGAAACAATACACAACTTGTTTGCCAGTCTCAAAACTTTGAATATCGTCAGAAAACCTCATCGTTTTGTAACATTGCACAAAATTTGACTTTGAAATTATCTAGATAACAAACAAAACGGTTCTGTGCAACTAAAATAATCTCTTCGAGTGTCGTAAATTATTCCATCGCGAAAATTTGCATGCTCGCAAATCGCTTATCGTAGACGGATTAAGACGATAAATCGCCATTGTTATTTCGCAATTTCGCCTAAAGGCGGCTTCTGCGACCGCTAAATCAAATATTCGGCACACACGCGCCAAATTAAAACAAAGTTTTCTATCCTCGTAATGGCAGTTTGAGCCCGTCGTCCCGCCGATCCTGAGGATTGCCAGAATCGCTGCTAAGACATTTACCGCGTGACCCTCAAGTAACCCGAAGGTTGACCCGGAGATTAAGGGTCCCGATTATCCTTTCGGTTAATTTATTTCCTAGGAAAGGAGACGAACGGGTTCCAATCGAATTATCCGTGATGGAAAAAATCGGAGGTCGTCCAAGTACTATTATGGAATACGATTGGATTTTAATATTATATTAATGAATTTTTCGATATCGTTTATAATTGAAATATTATTTAATTGAGTTAATTATTTTAATTAAATATCTAGATATTTGTTTTTTTATGATGAACCATAACTTTTTTATGGAAAGATAAACTAACTATATCACCTAACTGCGTATGCAGCTTATAATAACACCAAAACTTTTTTGATATACCAATGGAAGCTCAGAATTTTATTTTCTTACATTATATCTCTACTACCTCAAGATAAAAAGAATATAATTCTGAAGTACTATACCTTATACAAAACTATCCTTCACCAAATAATCTTACAATTACATCAACAATAACATACGCGCATCCATGTGCCTGCTCTATTTGTTGCTTCTTTAATGATGCATTCGACAAGATCAAACGATTGAAATTAATTTTAACATGATATGTCTTTGATTTTAACATTACAATCATTAGAAGGATACAGAGCACATTCACCTTTTACGCAACACGACGCTTTTTTTCAGTATCGCGACACATATTTTATGCGGCGCGGATGCAAAAGGATATTTTATGTTTGTGTATTTTTATGGGTTGGCGTTTATGTTCCGAAGTCGTAGGATAAGCCATAAAATGCATTTCCGTACACATTTACTGGCCCCCGATACGAAACCTCCTAGATAAGGAAACGCGTGGAAACTCGAAGGGATGCTTCGCTTCCTTACCTATGTTATGTTATTACTATCGAAGGAAATGACTCGACATTCAAGTTGTGCCGAACCTTTTTATTTCCACGTTTATGGATCGTCCTGGGTTGAAGAAGTTCACTGTAAAAAAACGGGGATAAGGAAACGGAAGCTTTGATCCGATTTGACGCGCAGCTTTTGACATGAATGTACAAGATGCACTATTTTCCGATCTGGACTTTAGGGACTATTTTATGAGATTTCCTGTTGAAAGTCTATTTTCGAGACGTCGGAAAATATTTGCTTTGTCTATTTTAGACTTTGGGTTTGTGTAGATTCTATTTTTGTGAATATTTTAGTTGAAAAATCGATGTATAACTTTTTCAAGTTTAGACAAATTTATATTGAAAACAAACTTTGAAAATTATTTCGAGTTTTGAAAATGTTTCAGAAAGTTAAGTTTTTTAAATTATTAAATTTAATATTCTTCATGAAAAGAAACGTAAGTTAAAATTTAAAACTCAACAAAAACGGAAGAATACTTTTCTTTTGAAATGTTTCTCATTACGAAGCCATGTTTATAATTCACGCAAAAATGTAAACGGAAACTATTTTATTTAAACTTTCCAAAAACAATTTCCTTTGTAACTATACAAAAACAAATCATAATTTGAGTTTAAACTAATTATTTTCACCACACAAACAAAACTTTTGATCGAAACAAATTGTATAACATTCTATTAGTCGAACCGTAAAAAAACACAACAATGGCCACAATTAAGAAAATCGTTCTAACGCATTCAAAAAAATATCAACTCATTACATCGCGATAATATATAAAACGAAACATTCGAAACAAAAGATTGGAGAAAACTGAACGACGCCAACACGAAAAGCTTTTCTTTATCAGTGAAAAATGATTGATGACGCCATAAGGAACAAAACTAACTCGCACAACACAAGGGGGAACGAAAACAACGACCACCAAATAGATAATCGTAATTCGGTGAAATCGGCTTTCCTTCGCAACACGTATACAGGACCCAGGATACACATTCCCGTTTGTCGTGTTTATGGCAAATGTACGAATGCGTTTATATCAGTATATCCTAGCCGGAGGAATTCGAAGGCTTTAGACTTGAACGCATTACGAGGACACCTAAATCGGGGTACGCAGGCAGCACTAACAAGGTAGCAATCAAGCACTGAAATATTATGGGCCATAACTTGTTACGCCGTGCCGGGGAGAAATTTTATTATTGAAGATTAAGGGGATGTCGGGAGAGAAAGGAAAGCGTGTGTGTACGTATGTGACCGTGACCCCGTTATGCGAAATCGCGAGGAAATTTATTCTTGTGCTGCTCGAGAAAATTATTTTTCGAATGTGAGGCAAAAGGTTACTGAGGTAATGTAGGTGGATTTCGTTTAAGGTTTCAATAGATTTCGTAAAAGAAATTATTTAATTTTTTGTATAGTGTATCAAAAAAATACTACTTAAGTCACGATCGAAAAATAAAAGCAAATTCCGATCATTTTAACTAATTGAAATTCTAGAAAAAACTTCTATCAATACTTGCAAAAAAACTAACAATCGCTCATTACGCTTCAACGATCCATTATCACTTACGAGCCGCTCTCGATATTTTTAATTGAAACCATCCTCGAAACATAAATCCACTATAACGATCGAACTTCAAATCTTTTCCGAAAAGCGAAAACAATACGAATCTCCGCTTAGAATCGGAAAAACTCTCGATACTGAGACAAAAGCAAAACGGAGTTCACTTTCGCGCCGTATTTATTGTCGCGATCCTCGCGAAAGCTCGAACTGCGCAAGAAAAAGCCGAAGAATAAATAAGCGAACCGGGCGCAAAAAAGGACGAAAGCGCTTTTATCGAAGCTTACAAAACACGAAAGTCTCATCGGAGACGTCACCTTCAACGGTGGATTAATTTCGCGCATGGACGAGCCGCAACGGGCTCGACGCCTATAACGAGTGCTGCTTTCGTTGGCTGTGGATGATGCTGTGTAAGTAGTGGTACTGCTGCGGTTGTCGTTACTACCATTTTTGGCATTGAAGTCGTTTTTGTGGTTGACGTTGTTGCTACCCGCTTTTCCGTTTATACTCGTATAATCCCTTTGTTGAAAATTTTTCGTTTTTATTGATATATGTATTTTAAATTTCTGATATAATATAGAAGAGAAACAGTTTAAATGTGCATCGTGTAAAATAAATGTGCATTTTGCACGAGCATTGAAATTTGTGCATTCGAAAATCTGTTTTTCATTGCATACTACAAATAAAATTATGCTAATACGAGAATTTTTAATGCACCAGAAATAATGCACCCGTATAATATATTATTTTAATGCACAATTAAATCGCACTCATAAAAATTAACTCAAAGAAATTTAAATTGTACAAAAATTAACAACAATGATTTTTGATGATAATATTAAAAATTATAACAGTAATAATAATAATAATAATAATAATAATAATAATAATAATAATAATAATAATAATAATAATAATAATAATAATAATAATAATAATAATAATAATAATAATAATAATAATAATAATAATAATAATAATGATGATGATGATGATGATGATGATGATGATGATGATGATGATGATGATGATGATGATGATGATGATAATGATAATGATGATAATGATTGTTATAATGATAACAACCAACAGCAACAGCAACAACAAAGCAACAGCAACAGCAACAAAAACAAAAACAACAATAACAAAAAAAACAACAACAACAATAACAATAACAATACAACAATACAATAAAAATAACAATAACAATAACAATAACAATAACAATAACAATAACAATAACAATAACAATAACAATAACAATAACAATAACAATAACAATAACAATAACAATAACAATAACAATAACAATAACAATAACAATAACAATAACAATAACAATAACAATAACAATAACAATAACAATAACAATAACAATAACAATAACAATAACAATAACAATAACAATAACAATAACAATAACAATAACAATAACAATAACAATAACAATAACAATAACAACAACAACAACAACAACAACAACAACAAACAATAACATTGATAACAATAACAATGATAACAATAACAATGATAACAATAACAATGATAACAATAACAATAACAATGATAACAATGAGTAAAAGTATTTGGAAATATTGGCACGTGAACGAAAAAAAGTTAGCCACCACTGTAATATATGATACATAAATATGTACTTCACTATTCAAACTAGAATTATTCTCCTTATTTCATTTCCAAAAATAATTCTTACTATTTCACATTATCTCTGAATATGTATGAAGGACTCTCGAATCTTCCTATGTAATTTACTATGATGTAAAACACTTTGATACAATCACAAAGAAAAGTCGCATATAAAATCGATACCGATAAACCCCACCGAGAAGTCTTCCGCACGCCTCGGCCCCGTTTCCGTTTTAAATCACGAAGAATTATTACACTTGTTTCCGCGGAAAATTCAAAGTTTTCCGTCTGCGAACTCAGACAGGAAAACTAGACGGTGACGTCACGCTGTCTGGTTCAATTCTGAGTCATACGCGTGCTGGCAAACACTTGAACACATTCATTGCATAATGTCGTCTGGGGAATGTAGTTTTTTGTAATGACTATGCAACTGTTTGTCTGCTCAACATATTTGGAATGTGTTATGGGAAAGAGGAAAGATCGCGTTGCATAATGCGATGGGATTTTGTATGTTTTGTTCTTGCGGTTGAGATGTTAAGTCTGATTGCTTGTTCGGGATTTGTGTTGCATAATGACATGAATATGTTTGATTAAGTTTTCAAATGTTTGTATTATATCGATCATTCTGATATAATATTTGATCTTTATGTCCATAATAGAATTTTGATTAGTCTCAGGCAATAAATAGGTATATAAATTTATCGTAGTGTCTGTCCAAATATCGTGATTTAATCTACGAAAATAGATTATGCTTTTCATTGCTTTTAGTCCGTACGACGTAGGATAACATAACTACAAATACTATTCAGCAATAAAGCCGTTAAAGCACATTTAACGATTTGATTACGAATATAATTTCATATTAAACGCAGGTACAATATAATAGATTCCAATAGAAACGAAATCACATAAAATCAAAGATCGATTAAATGACAATGAACCAAATAATTAACACACATCGGTCTATATAATTAATTAAATTAATTGAAATCACATATATAATACTTTCATGTGTCTACCACACCAAATCCCACCCCCCAAACGTTCCTCCGCATAATATATTCTTGTTTGCACTACGTTGATAATGTGTATACGAAACGTTCAACTCAGCTTTATTATGAGATACACACACTCGCACACAACAAAGCAGGCAATTTATGTACTTTTGCAATATTTAATAATTATCGCGTTGACATTCGGACGATTTGGGTTCGACCACTCATTACAACTTGTCCCTTAAAAGCGTACATTGAACGTTGACACCTGTCAAATTCGTACGCGGCTTGAATTCGAAGCAGGAAATTCGCACGTTTCCCGCTTTTGTATGACGATATTATAAAACAGAAATATTTCGGTAAAAGTGAAAAATTGTACCGACTCGTCTACGGAGCGGGCTTATTTATTCATTATTCATTTTTCTCTTCCCCGCTTTAGATAGACTATGCGAAATGTGTCACCTGTGTTTTGGTCCTTTTCCCATACGAATACAGGATCTTCTAAAAACTCTTGTACTTCATACCAATAATAAAACATTTAACCTTTTAAAAATCGTTAAACAATATTTTCTCTGACCTCAAAACTAATATTTAATTGGACTATAAATTTTAATTATTTGTGTTCGCGACTCTTTCGGCGGTTCACTTTCGTCGCGTTTACAACCGAACGATAATCCGCAAAATTGGACATGAACTTTATAATGACCCTGTATTTTGCATGCGATAAAATACGCACAGGTTGTCTAGAAATTTGACTTACATTCGCGACACGGTAAATCACGAAGGCCCATTATGATAAACTGTTCTCGGGGTGCGATTTTATAACGGGAGTGCTTTTCGTGCGAATCTGAAGTACTCGAGGGGTGAGAAAAGTGCGTGACAAATAAGCGAAACGTTTATACATTCAGCATTTTTTTTTCAGTTATGGTAGCTTCGTGGGTTATAAGTGATGTATAGTGTGGAGTACATTTTTTTGAATTTCGCTTATCGATATAGCAGTGATTGAGTGTGAAATATTTTTTGGGTGTTTGCATTGAATCAAATATTTGTTCGAGTTATTGAGATGAAAAAAATCTATTGAAATGGCAGTGGATTGGACATGTTAAATGTTGAAATCGAATCTATGATTCTGAAAGAAGATGAACAATGATGAAATTAAAATAAATTATTAAGCTCACTGAATAAAATTCCAATATGAGATGATTAGAAAATTATCAACTAATAAACGATAACTTATTGATTTCAATTAATTAATTTTTTTTTTTATTTTAGTTAATTAATTCAATGTATTTTAATATTATAAAAATGATAAATAGACGATAATTTTTTGTATTATATTTATAATATTATCATAATAATGATTCATAATAATTTACTGTATCCCATTTTCCTCGATGTTTATTTCAAAGTTTTCTAGATAAATATAACTTTTAACACATTTAGTTTCACTTAAACAACAACGCAATCATCATTTTAAAATTTCCACTACAAAAAAAACTGAAGCACACATTTTCGCAACACCACACGTCAAATAATTACATAATATTTTCCGTCCCCTTTCCAACTTCTCGTACTTCACTTAATGCGTAATACGCGCCATCATCACCCATAAAAAACACGAAAACGACAATGAAACATTTTTCCCACACTATAAATACCTTTTTATATACGAATTGACCATTATTCGATACCCATCGATCCAGTTTGCATGCCTCAGCCCGTATTAATGACTACAATGAAAACGCTTTTGCACGGCGTGGCGATTAGACCCAGTAATGCATTACGTCCGTCCCAACCGTAAAGAAAGGGTTGGCCCTGTTATATACAACCATATTTATTTATAATAATTTATACGTGTATTTTGGAAGCGAAACAGTCGATAGGAATAGCCTCGTTCGAATTAGAGGCCGCATAATGGGAAACAAAAAGGTCATGGGGTTGAATAGTCCGTTATCGGTTATGTGGTGTAATTGAAATTTTGCACGAAAGTCCCGTGTTCGATACAAAATAAACAATGCATTGTAATGAGATTATAAGTTACGGAATATTAACGCGGTCGATATTTGTTTTTGAATCGGTTCGGTGTTCGTTGTTTTGGTGTGGGCTTTGTGTTCGTTTTGTGAAAGAGTTATTGAATGAATGAACAGTTCAGTTGAAATTGTCGCAAAGTTATCAATTTTATACAAACTATAGTTCATTCAATTGTATCATGAATAAATTTAGTTTTTGAAATGGGCTGATGTGATATCAGTTATGTTATTTTATTATTTATTTTAAATTGTTTTTTTTTTTTAGTGAAATAGAGTTTTTATGCGAATTTTTATGTGATCGAATCTAGAATATTTCTTTTTATTTCTATGAATAAATTGAAATATAAAAATTCATGAATATTTAAAACAAAATAGTTGAAAAAATATAGCCGTATTTTCCATTTTCGTGACTTGTGTCACTTTTGTAATAGGAGACAAGTGAAAAGTTCATTTTACAATACGACTGATATTTTTCCATCCACAAAAAATTAATTAATTTTTTCCCACTTGTAACGATTGAAATTATTCAATATCAATTTTTTTTTATTTCAAATTAAGTAAATATAATGGAAAACTCGATCCAAATATAAAAAAAAGAAATGCAATTTTTCCATACACAACTTTTCCAACTTTCGTAAGTTTGAAAATCGAATTTCAAAAGTGTTTCAAAACAATTTAAAAATTCATCGAATGTGAAACTTTCTCATTTTCGCCATTGAAAGGCTTTCGCTCCAATCCGTTTCTATACCGGCGCAATATTTTTTTTTCGAAAACTATTGAAATTGAACGGATCGCCATTGCAAAGAGGTCGCTTTATATTCCATTACGATTCACAATACTAGCTCATAACACCGAATAGTGTTATATGTAATCGCCTTTGTTGAAAAACAAAATTTACGACGTGACGTCGATCCCATTTTTTATTTTTCTTTAAAGATTAATTTGCCCCCCTTCGTACATAATAATACGTTGAAATGGAGGATATCAAAATATTGATTAAAAACTCGGCACGCGAACGTCTTTTGCCCCTTATACGAATTTACATAATACGTTTTATTTATGCCGGCGTTTTTTTTTTTTTTTGACTAAACTGCTCTAAGCGCTAGGTGAGTTGCAGTACACGTGAATGCATTTAGTGCAACTGGGATTTAATGCAACTTCCTATAGCAGCAGGAAAATGGCATGCGTAGGATGTTTTTTTGCTTTCGAAATCCCCTTTTCCCCCATAGTTTTCCCATTAGCGGTGCAACGATAGCTTCCTGCAGACTCAAAGTGTCGGATTACTTTCCCCATTTTGTGCTTCGTATTATATTTTTTTAGGTATATTCATTTCGATGGGTGGTTATTCTGATGGCTCACCACTGTTTTGTATGGGGAAGCATGCTGAAAATTCCTATTGTGTTTGTATAAAAATGGCTTAGTCATTTCTTTGATCGATTTAAAAACTAACATGGTAATGAAATTATTTTGATTTATTTTAATCTTCGATTAAAGTTATATTAGATTGAACAGTAAATATTTACTTCATTTTCAAGTTAAACATAATGTGGGTAACTTTACAAACAAGAAGGATCAAAAGTGCATAAACATTCAATTAAAACGGAGATTGCATTGAATAAACATGGTTTCAATTTAGGGTCAACTAGGGTCCGAAATTAAACCTTTAATCGTCAAAACAAATGGAAAGTTCAAAGAGAAGCAACTAGGGTTGGTTAGCAAAACCTCTCATCCTATGAATAATCACGCGCTCTTCTTCGAACCCCTTTGACCATAAATTCCGATATTCAAGCTTTTTTGCCGCCACTCTTTCAAACATTCTATATCCGAGGATTAGATAAGTTTCACCTTTATTAAAAGCGGATTTTTTTAAAAGTTCGCCGCGATACATTTTTGTAATATCTTTTTTTATGCACGAAGGGGAGACGAAAAGAACGTTTACTTTTTACGACCAGCTCACTCTGTAATAGGTTAAGTATCAATTTTACGATCTAAATTTGATGTTTTTGACGACTTTTTTCCAGAAAAAAATGCTAATCGCTGATTTCGGTCGGTGCACGTTTTTATCTAGACATAGAGCAGATAAAGGGTTACCTCGTATTATGTACGGTCGTAAAAGCATCAGGTGGTTTTATCGGGTAAACAAACGATTCCTCTGATCACATCCCGTTCTGATTATCCTGAACCGTGTTCGGAATAACAAACGAACGAAAGGAATAAATCTGCGTTTGTATCATAAAAGGATAATGACATAAAACCTTACTAAATTTGGAGTGCTCGCTCACAAAGTAAAATATATTGATTTATGTAAGAAACGCATTGCGATTTGAATAAGGAGATAAAACAAAATCATTTTCTTATATTTTTATACAGATTTCTATGTAATTTAGTGAATTTGTTTCGTATATATAAAATTGTATTATGGATACATTTCCATCATATTTTATATATAAAATGAGTTAAATTATTAATTTCATTATTATTATATGCAGACATATAATGTCTACTCTAGAATATGACCTTTTTGATACCATCACAAGTTAGGGCATTTTCCTTATCTCGTATACCTACTTAATAGTGATAAAGGAAAGGTAACTCTCGAGTAGTTCATTTCAGAAACTATCTCTTGCAATATGCTCTAAAATCTATGATACATGATCTCATTCACTTGCCGACCGCGCTGCGTATCGCTTAACTTCAATGATCAAAGAGAACTAATGCATTCGATAAGATTAAATCGTATAGCGTTCCTACAAATAATCAAAGTTAAACAACTTTAAATATGAACAATGTTTAGATAGGTAACCTTATACTATTGGTCTGAAACCATTTAATAATGGTTTTCGTATCCAACTATTTAAAATTAATACTCAAATTTTTTATCATAAAAACCTTGATTTGAAATAAACACTATACATATCATAATGGTACCTAAAGTATAAACCATATATGTATACTACGAAAAAAAACCCACAAACAAGTAAACCCATCGAAAGTTCAACGCTCCGCATTCTCCCACAACACGAAGCCCAACAAATTCGCGATGCATTTCCACCACCAATTTTTCATCGGACGAAAAGCGGGAAAAACCGCGATAACACACACACCACCCGTTGATTTATGGACTGAATCAATTTGTTCGTCCTCTTAGCGTTATTCGGGCGAAGTGATCATTTGAGCCGCGGCCAAAAGCTCTTCTGCCTCTAGGTGTGTAATGTCCGGTCTTGTTTAGTGCTTTTTCGTCCCGTTCGTTAGCCTCTGGCTCCGAAAGAGTTTTCCACACACTCAACTAAAGGATTGTGTAACTTTAGGAAACGAGACGGGTCTCTTTGGTACTGGAAGTTGCCTCGTTACAGCGCTTCTCGAACTGTGCATTCATATTTTGCCGATTCGGGCCCGGAAAATATTCAGATCTTAAGTGCTCTTGTTGCTTACGATTTGCGGCTAAATTGCTTTTGTGAATTATGTCGTGTTTCTTTGTAGCCTAATTGGAATTGTACGTTAAAGCTTTTTTTTGTTATTCTATACGTTCAAGGATATTAGCTAACTTTTCACCAATAGTTAATTTACTTTGATTATTACATTAATTCGATCTCAAATAAATTTTTAATAAATAAATATTATTTGTTATACAAATATGAATAATTTAATTAATGGATCTCAATTTAATATTTTAAGGGTCATTATTAAACACTCATCAGTTTTCGATTTCACAACTTGAATGTTATAACAATCATCCCAATTAATCCAAATAAGTAATATATTATATTAAGTTTACTTTTATAAATAATTAAAATTAGTTTACAAAGAATATTTCAATGAACTTTTTGTTCACAAACTAATGATAAATTTAAACATTACAAGCGAACTTCATCAATACTATACTAAAAAAAACAATTCAACTTAAACTCGTTAAACATTAAATGAACTCATAAGTTCAATTCGTACATAATTAAAATTACATCGCACATTCGCGATAAGCATCTTTCACGAGTTTCATACTTATTTTTCATTTTCTACCCAAAGGTTACGACCAACGACACGCCAAAGGCGATCGAACCAGAAAACAGTAAAACAAGGCTACTTTATTACACGTATTATACATTCTTGTACGTTTCGACACGATTTCGTACAACTGATATCTTAACTGAGCGGTTTATCTAATTTTTCGTCGTACTGGGATGGGCCGGGTACACTGTGGCCGTAATATAAACGACGTTTTAATACGCCCATTTTCGTTATAGGGACGGTGCGTGTCTCTTATCTCGCCAGTACGGAATGGCTCTAAATTACGGTGCATTTTGTCTCCGGAGTTCGTATTTTTTTGTTGCGGATGAAAAAATAAATAGTGCTTAGGGTCAATGTGGTAAAGTTTAGGGTCACTTGACGTTTTTTTTTTTAAACAGTTTTCGTTTGTTTACTTTGCGGTTTTTTATCGGTTTTCTTAATCAACTTTATGATTATGATGGTGATAAATAAATGATTATTAAATTGATATACACCCAATCCTCCTTTTACATAGTTTTTTTCACTTCAACGCGGTATAAAAAACGTATTATGATACCACAATGGTAAGACTCGGTACAAGCCAGTAAACTGTTATAATTATATGTATGTAATTATAGTTATTTTTTATCGATAAGAGCCCACCATCCCGCCTGTTACATGCACCCCACTCTATGCCAGCTTCCTGAGCCGGCTTAGCTGGGTACCAGCAACACTAGGCGAAACTACGGGCGCCACATTTACATTTATTGGGAACTTTACATTTAATTTTAACTAAGCAATCGCGAAGGACTGCTTTCCGGGGGGCATACGGAATGCCAGGCGAGGAAAATTTAACGAAATATGTCTTTCCGCGAACTGACCCTCTTAGCGAAGGTGCAGAATGCACGAAAGGCGAATTTCGAGGAAACGAGGTCTATATTGGAAGTAGGCAAGCGGTCGGGGAACCCAGAAAACAAGTCCTTTCTTTCATTTTCTGCCAGAGAGCAAGACCACAGGATATGATCCGGGTCCTGGATCTCCCGCAGGCACAGTGAGGTCATTTCGCAAACCAAGATACGTGAGCTTGGCAGCGAACGCGCGTGACCCGTCAAATATTGCGAAACAAAGTGATCGGGCACGACCCACGTAACTCAGACGCCGCCTGATATCCGGAAAGAAAGAGTAAGTGTGCCGACCAGTCACAGCCACATCCCATCTCTCCTGCCAGACGTCCAGGGCTTTCTCAAACGCGCGTTTTTAAATTCTTCGAAGGTTTCGTCTTCTCCTCTTCGGATAGGGACGTTACCCACTATTAATTCAATATTTTTCCGAAAACAGTAACCGGCAGCCCTCACCTGAACCTGAAGGTCCAGAGGAAGGACGCCGGCCACCACCGGTAACGCCGAGTTAGACGCGGTTCGATAGGATCTTGTTAACAATATCAACGGAGCACGTTGGCCTCGGAGAAGCGCAAGGCGAACGGCTCCGTGAACTTACAATTCCACACAGACACAGCATAAGAGACAATTGATACAAAAATGGCCACATACATACACTTAAGGTGGCCGAATTTAAGGCCCCACTGTCTGCCCGCCAAGCGACTGATTCTATAAAAAGACTTTCGTGCTTTGTCTAAGATATACACAACATGATCCTTAATTTAAATTCACCGTCCAAGAGGACGCCCAGATGGAGGACTCTAGAACGGTAAGGAAGCAAAAATCATTGAATCGAAGGCGCGGAGGACGTTTCAATTTCCCCTTGAGGAAAATTGCCTCGGTTTTTTGGGGAGAAAAGGATAAACGAGAGGATAAACCCCAATCATAAATGCGACGGAGCGCAGAGTTTGCTCTCTGCAGCAACTCACTCTGAGAGTCGCCCTCCACTATTAAAAGTGGCGTCGTCTGCATAGGCAAGCAGACGACATCCCTCCGGTAGATTCAGACGTAGTAATGTATCCATCACCACGTTCCACAAAAGTGGACCTAAAACAGATCCCTGGGGACAACCTATGGAAGCTGGTCTAGACAGAAGCGTGGAACCGCAATCAAAATAGATTTCTCTATTTTCGAAATAACTGCGAATAATATTAAATAATTTTTTAGGAATATTACGATCACGAAGGCACTGGAGAATCAGCGGCCACCACGCATTATCAAAAGCTCCGTTATGTCCAGGAAGACTGCAACAACGTATTTATGAACGGAGTTCTTTGTTGCACTCACAATATAGTGGATATTGTCTTCCGTAGACCGACCCGGGAGAAAAAAACAAATTGGTTGGGAGAAAACTCCAAAATTTTCCGAAGACGAGAAGCGATGACTCTCTCTAAGCATTTGCCCAATACTGGGAGAAGGGTTATAGGACGGTAAGCATTGGGATGCGTTAGAGGCTTATTTGAACCCGATTTGGGAATGACGATCAATAAACCTACCTTCCAACAGCTCGGAAAAATCCCTCCCTCCAAGCACGCTTTAAAAGTTGAAAATTTCGTGCTTGGCCACCACCCAAGAATGGCGAGCTAGAATTGACGTGATTCGATCTAGACCAGGCGCTTTCCATAGACACAGGTGTTTGAAAATATCCTCTAGCTCTTGCAGAGCCAGAGGACTTGAATTGCAATCACTGTCATACACTGAATGCAACTCTCGACGAATAATTCCCTGCCTTGGTGTATCTAGTTCGGGCTGATCCTCCTAATTAAATGATCCATGTAGAATTTTCCGTTTTCTTTCAATGACGAGGCGAACCTAGCCGTTCCCGGGTTTTTAATTCCGCAAACGACCTTTGAACCCCTTGCGCCTAGAGTAATGGCTTTATACGCAGGACCCCAGGGACCACATGACGATTGTGACGAGATAAACTGTCGCCAGCTATCTCGTTTCGCCTTAACAATTGCGCGTGTATACTCTTGATCGGCCGTATGGAATCTACCCAGAAGAATGGCTTTACGATTTTCATCGCAATCCCTCCTTCTGGCGATCCGGAGGGCGGCACGGGCCGCCCTCGAAAGTCTTTTTAATCTGTTGAGGTTGGAGTTCCACCAGGTGACAGGTCGACGACTGTCACTGGGAGAAGCAGATACACGACCGATACTCGTTTCCGCTGCACCAACAATAGCCTCCTGTAGAAGACAAGCGGAACTGTTAGGATCCGCCTGTGGATCAAATGTACCGGCAATATAGTCTAAATTAGACAGAAGATCTTTTCAAACTTGTCATAGGACTTGACGAATTTACGAAATGGTCGATCAAGAGCTGAGAGGACTACCGGAGTTTTGTTCTCGCAGTTGATTTCCATAGTGATCAACCTGTGATCGCTGCACGAGAAACTTCTCGCACAGCCCAACCAGAGCAAGCGTCGACGACACTGTCACTAGCCAAAGTAATATCGATATGCGACGAACCCATAGGACCATTGAAGGATGCCGGGGAATCAGGTTCATTAAGGACAAAAGTTGGTTCGACTCTATGAATATTTCGGCCGCCCGACCTCGAGCGTTAGAGGGACCTGGCCCCCAATATGTTGAGCGAGCGTTGATGTCGGCACCGATTATAAGCGGACCATCAGGAATAAAATCTAGAGCGTGCTGTAAATAATCCAAGTGTATACTAATATTATCAGAAAATTGATAATACTGCGAAACAAACGTGATGTGCTGAAATTTAGAAATTGTAACAGGGAGGTCCAGAGCAACGCATATGATGTGAGCGGATGAAACATTCGCCAGGAGGGTACATTTAATTGACTTTGAATTGATTTTTTAATTGATTTTTTTATAAACAGTTTTCGTTTGTTTACTTTGCGGTTTTTTATCGGTTTTCTTAATCAACTTTATGATTATGATGGTGATAAATAAATGATTATTAAATTGATATACACCCAATCCTCCTTTTACATAGTTTTTTTTCACTTCAACGCGGTATGAAAAACGTATAATGATACCACAATGGTAAGACTCAGTACAAGCCAGTAAACTGTTATAATTATATGTATGTAATTATAGTTATTATTAGAAATAAAAAATTTCGATGATTTTACATGGCGAAAATTTTTCACATTACACATTTTTTATATACAGTACATTTGGATGGAAGTTCTATCCAGATATAATGATGGAACTTATCTTTAATTTCTATATGGTCTCCATACATTTTTTTTACATAGTAGTTTCTGGAAACGTATCCCCATGTAAAAAGAGGATTAGGTGTATTTTTATTCTTTTATCAACATTTTGAACATGAATAGTTTTCGTTATAAATTTATTAATCAAAGAAACGATCTAAAATCATCAAATATTAATATTTATTGATTTTATTTTTTTTATCGCCATAGAAAAAATGATATTATGATAACGACAATATCTATTTCTGATATTTAGAATATATAAAAAGATGACACGATAAAATAATTTATGAACACATTATACTCATAAAACATACAAATTTATTAATTTAACTATAATAAGGAAAGGAAACTCAACAGAAACATGCAACAGACACATAAATATTTGAAATTATACAAGTTCATTACATAAGCTTTTCCGACATAAAAAAACATTCCAATTTCAATTCCTAGAAACTCACACACACACAAATAAAAAAAACTCAAAAAATCACTTAAATACCGCGCCACATTTAAAAACCCACCCCGCCAATTTCCCGCCCTCTTTCGCAATTCGCAAACAAAAACGCGCGCGTGATATATGGCGCGAACGCAGCGCGATTACGAGAATTTCATAGTGTTCCTTCATGAATGATTAAATAATCCTTCAACCCTTCCGAGGCCTCGTCCGAGGGCCCTCCTCGTATCCACACCACCCTTATTTATGGTCGCTCCGGTCTCACTTCTGCGGAGTTCTTCCCTGGCCGTTGTGTGGGTGTTTAGTGTTTGCGTGTTGGTTGGTGTTGTGAGCGCCTATTTTTGTAGGCGCCGGTCGTCTACCCCTCTTGGATGTTGGATTGGTCGTGTTCAGGGCCTTGTTTTGTGTGAGGGCTATAAGGTTTTTGGGTGGAAATTGGATGGGCGAGGGAAAAAGTTTGGCGGAAGGATGATATCGAAAAAATGTTCGTTTCGTTTCGTCGAGTTTGTGACGTATTTTTTTTTCGATTTTGTTTTGGGGGTAATGCGATTTAGTGATTTAATATGTTGAAAGTTTTTGTATATTATTATGAATATTTGATCGTATACTGAAATTTTCAGATTGTGTCAAAATAATATGAAAAATTCAAGATTTAGTACTTTGAAAATAGTTTTATAAAAATTATTCTCTATTTACATACCATATTTCATTTTTATAGTGATTTATTATTTAAAAAAAAACCATATATAACGCCATCTATTTAAATTTCACATGAACTATAAATAGAAAGCTCGTACATAAAATCTCGTTTTCAAACTTTTTTTAATAAAAAGAATAAGCTTAAGCATCATTATACATCTTAATGAAAAAACATCCGGCTTACGTTCAAACATGATGCAATACACATCTAATCCATATTGATTGCGTCCCATCCATCCAGTTTAACATGACAGATTCGCACAACCCTGCCGATCTGTATATATTATATTTTCCAACTCCACGTCGGCGGTTTTCAAACTTTTGCCACCGCCCACCCCTCCAGTTTGACCGCTCTAATTTTGCGCGTTCGCACGAGAAAGTTTTCGTATCGGAAACTTGACCAAAATAGACGCGGAACGGGGTGATTTCGACCCCAAAGCTAAATCGTCGTTCTGTACGCTCGTCCGTTTAATTTCGTAATACTGTGTATCGCTGAATGTTGTGGTGTTCCTGAAAGGTATCCTCGGGTTTAAAATAAAACGGAAAAGTGTCCTTTTTTTATGTGTGAAATTTATTTGCTTGCACGTCATTGCAAAAGTCGTATCAATACGTACGCGGGGGTGCGGCGTGTGCCAAATGTTCCACTTGGATATTTTTTTACGACCGATAAACTACTGTAACGTAAATTGGGGAAAATATATTGTTAAATATATGGGGAGCTTCAAATAAAATTCTGTATTTTTTTCAGAAAATGTTATTTATTATTTTTTGTTGGGGGACTATATTGAAAAAGTTTTGTGCATTTGATGCAAAACACGTAATCACTTGAAAGCATTTCCGTCTCCCCTAATATGTAATCATCCTTATTTTCCTTAGATTTGTTTGTGATGATAATTGGAGGGTTCGTGAAACTATATTTGTTTGTGTACAAAAATTTTATTAATACGTCAATAATGTGCGAAGGGTTGGTATGTGGCTTCCTTCTGAGTATAAGTTGACTCAGCCTGTACTGTATCAAATGTTCGTTTCTAACACGAGCGATTATTAAATGTAGTTATAAGGCTTTAATTTTCGCTATTGAAAATTATTCTATTTCACCATCTAATTAGCTTTTCAACATTCTACATATAATACACAAGATACGAAGATGAGCGAGTTCCCATATGAGATATCATCTTTAATTACAAATTATGTTAGAACTGCTTATTCAATTAGCGGATAAAACAACATTAATTAAAACAATTTTTATCAAAGCACTGTCCCAATTCCGCTGAAATTTTAAACATCATATGCAATAAATTCACATAGCGTCCCAGCTCGAGTTTCATTTTGAACGAATATTAGCGCCAGCACCTGGCAACACTATGCAAACCCGGCATCATTAATTCTCGTTTTATGCAAAATATTTGATAAAAGGCAACACATCCACAATGTAGCATACAATATTAATAATGTACTACACCTCTTCCACGCTCCCCTTGCACATAGAATGCATATTTGATGCAACGGGCCTCCAACACAGCGGTCTTCCACTATTTAGAAGATTGATGCACCCGCATAAAATGGGCGGTTCGATCGACTTCTAAAGGACGATGTCCTCTTTCCAAGCTTTAGGAGACCCGATAGGCCGCAGGACAAACAACCGTCGGGAAAATTCAATATAGCAAATGGACGCTTTGCATGGGGGTTTCGTTTGGCTGGAGTATTGCTCGAGAAGTGGACGATTGAGGGAGTGTCGACGGTGTGTGTTCGAGCGATCAAATGTACCTTCTTTGGCGGTTTTTTTTTGATATTTTACTTGGGAAAGACATTAAAGTATATTATCTCTATTCGTCATTCTGACGATGGGCGGTTATTCAAAGTTTTTTTTGGAGAGACGCATAAATGACGTCGAGGGCGGATCAAGGGAGCTCTCATGCGCGTGAAGTGATTTCTCATAAATATCTGGAGGATAATGTTAATGTTCATGTTGTAAGAAATAATCTTATATTATAAAACATATGTATTTTGAAAATCTATTTTTTTTTAATATGAAAAAAAGTGGATATTTTTCTTTGAAGCATGAAAAATGAGCGGTCTACTCAATAAAATATCAATGTCAATAAATAGGTAGTAATAAAATTATTTATATCTCAGAAGAATTTCATCAGATTCGCATTCGAAAATCTAATAAATTTTCGACCCACTCTATACAAATACGAATCTGTATTTCTTAATATTTATTTTCTTTCTTGAATTTCATTTTCGAGCGATATTTATTGAAAAATTTCATATGCATGAGAGGGCGTTACGCGCTTCGTCTGACCTCTTTCAGATTTAAAACTTTGCGATAGCCATCTCTCCTGAAGACTTTTTTCCAAGAACAAAAGTAAACACACCACGACGACGTAGACAGCCCTAGGGAGACTTAAAACTTCGAATCCGCGATATCGCATTTTCCAAGCCAAGTCACTTCGTAAATTGGATCCGAAACAAGATTGATTACATTTTGTAATGTTGCTGCATACGACGCTTAATAGAAATATTTACGAATTCAATTAACAAAAATGAAATTATGAATTCTATGCCGGTATTGTGTTTCGTTGCAAGTCCGTAATACTTCAGATATGCAAAAAATTCAGTAGTGAACGCTCCCAACTTTAATCTGTTGAGGTTTTCTTTACTTTGGAAAGCGCAAATGAAAAGCCTCAAAAAGTTGTTTTTCTCCTTTTTGCACCATTGTTTTCGTACTGAACAAAAGCACTACTCTCATAGCAGAATATTCGTTTTGACAATGTTTTTTTCCTTCTTAAAACAAAATACGTGCCAAGACTTTAAACCGATTCCGCTGCAAGATTATAAACTCTATTCCATTCTAGCGACGATACAAAGCAGTCTATTCAACGGTTTTAATACTGCTGTGACATTTTTTTCCACTCTGAAACATTGTAGCTTTTGACAAGTAGGATTCGAACGATGCACACATACTTAATGCGGAAAGGAAATCGTTATTTATCTTTATGGTATGGCGGCAATTTTTTCGTGCATTCGTGTCGCATGCAGAACAGTGCGAAGTGCATTTTTATCTCTCCCCAAGTGTGTTGTAAGTGATTTATACACACTGAAAAATTCCACGTTTCAGCATAGCTTGAAATAATATGTCGTTTTTCCACTCCCCTCCATCTATAAATTCAATATCATATAGTGGCTACGACCATATAATATTCAAATTCACTCATACATAGTTTCATAAACTCGCTGGTTATATTTTATTATATAAAACATCCGAACTTTATACAGAAGCGAAGTAGCTTTCGTGCAATGCACTTTCAAGTTTATAAACGCCAAGGCATGGTGCGTTTATAAATGGCATAATTTCCGAACGCCATCAACTCGGTCAATTTGCGCGACGTAAATGATTAATGATGAAGGCAATTTTATGCCCTTCTTCCTGAAAATTCACCAACAGCTAGAGTTAAACGTCGCCCCGGGAAAATTCAACCACTCAATGTCCGTGAGTGCAAAGTTTATTCGAAATAGTATCGATCAATATTTCATGCTGAACTTACAAAAACGACTACTCGGATATTTTAATTTATTCATCAGCAATACGTAAATGAACAATATAAAATTATGTTATCTAAATGAAAATTCTCGATATTAATCATTTAGTATAATAAATTTAAAAAGTTATAATATTTAAGAATTAATCTTTAATTTTAATCTTAAACATCTAATTCATTCGATATTTTATTATGAAGTAATACAAGATGTTTTCAATTCATTCACTTAGTATAATACCGTATATTTTGCTTCTTGCACCATACGAATAACAACCGCATAGATAAGGATTATTCATTCATGTCTCAAGCTTCGAATTTCTTTATAATAGACCCTTATCTTGTACAGTCACCCTATTTTATCACCGAGTTGCACAAGAACTCGTGTATGAATTATAACAGTATTGTTAGCAATTGGCGCCTTGTTGGCGCCAATGGTAATTGTATGCGTTTGTGCAGTGATTATATGCGTCAGCAAAATGCCATAAACAACATACTGTCTGTACGCAAATTCCATAACATGAAAAATGAAATACGCACGACAGACGATCCAGCTTCATGAATAAACAAAGTTGTTTATTTTAATCCATATGTTTTGTTTGAAAATGCCGATTCGGTCGCGTTTCAATCGTCACGTATAATTTGTCCTAAAGTAAACAAAATCATAAAATTCCTCGCTCGTTTAATATATTCATATGTGAAAATGGCTTAAAAAACGCTCTTTGATTGATACTATAAAAAAACTGTGAATTTTTCATTTGATGTTAAAACTCGAAGTGCTAAATCCGCAATACGTATTACGCAGACTCAGGATGGGACGCCCAATCTATTTACTATACGTGCAAATCCTTTATAAACACGGCTACGTTGAAAAAATTCGCTTATTCGTTGATTTATTGAATAAATAACTGTTCGAATGAAAAATAGTATGGTTAAAACGTGACCTTTCGACAAATAATATTTATAGAACATTATGGAGATGTTATAAAAAAGCTATTTTTTTATATTTGATTTTCATGTGGGAAATTTATGAGTCATTTCTAGCAATCTGAACGTTACAAACATGTAAGCAGTGTTTTCGATACGATATAAATTATTACAGTAATTACTTTATCACAAAATTACCGCAATTAATTGTATCGCTTTATACACAAGCGAGTTTAATCATAGAATTCGTTAATTTGAAATTCAATCAATTATTTACCCAGCATTCTCGGAACATTCTCATGAAACTTTAATGCAGCTTCAGCCACAATCCTAGATTAACCGAATTTTCATTCGACACCGAATCTAAACCAATGCACACATTCACATACAACTAAACCCTATAAACAATACTTGGAAAATATGTTGGGATGTCAATTACACTTGGGTCTGTTTTTATGCGTTAGATACGTTCCACGGAGAGTCGCATATAAGAAATTCGCATAAAAAAAGACTTAAACTACACAGAAAATTAAGGGTTAGGTTCCATTATTTTTATAAACCACATAACTTCAAATAAATGTGATAGAATGTACTAATAATCGCATAAAAAAAGTTTATAAAAAAATTCATATAAATAAAAACAATATAAATATATTTATTTTAGAATTTCTTATCATCAATCACTAAACGATAATAATCGGCATGAACTTGGCCCAGATCACTTTCATCACCGAATGAAAGTGTTCTGGGTTTTTTTAATGAGCATTCGCATAAAAAAAGCTTTGTCCTTTATAGAAAAATGAGGGATAGGTCCCATTGTTTTTGAAAACCACATAACTTCAAAATTGCATTAAAAAAATTCGCATAAAAACAGACCCAACGAATTCTTTTTGTGTTAAATGTCTTAATCTAAAGCTAAACTATAATAATTTCAATTAAAAATATATTTTTTTTTAATTTGATTGCGAATTCAACACAATTTTCTTCCAAATCCTCAACACACTCAACTATCTCTATCTAAATCCGATCCTAACCATCACTAACTCCGCAAACCCGATCCGGCGACATTCGACAGCGACAACTGCTTCACCGCACAAACACACACACACAAAATACACGTAGCAAATTCGGTCGAGACAAGCACCAACAACAACCAGGGCTGGTGCCGATGTAGTGTGGTGTCCCGTTTGATTGATGAGGGCGTATATTGCGGATACAACGGACGCGCGAGCGACGAGCGCTCATCAAATATTTGCCGACAACGCTCCAAAGCCTCCGAAGCAAAAATTAGTTGAAATTTCGGTGTCGAAAGCGCAAACATTTCCCAATGGATGCTATTCAATTTTTCAATCGATTCGCATTAAGGGAGGGTTCGCTTTTTAATGTTTGCCGCGCGCCCGTTTTGAGGGTGATTGGTTTTTTGGGGTTTCGTGGTTTTTTTCGGTAGTGCAGTCGAAGCGTTGATTGTTCGCAAATGTAATAATTAATTCGTTTTTCACGTGTGCGATTGCAATTGGGGTTGCGGTGGTACTTTATGGTTAGGTGTATAAAAATTGATTGGCCAATTTCGAAGTCGCGACGAAACCGTTGACCTCTGGTTTCGAAAAAAATGTTTGAAATAAAAATTCAGAACTCGTTCCCGTTTTATGAGTTTGAAGTAATTGAATTTTGACATCTGCGTGTGCGATATGCGGATTCAAGCACACATTTCGCACAATTCAATTTAGTACGCAGAAGCGAAAAAAAAAATCGTACGATATAAGCTAATTTCATACGAACGTACATGCAAACAAGTTCTTCGACATTAAAAAACATTGAATTTATGAAAAGCGCCCTTTTTTAACGTACGTATATTTACGACTTTTTATTGAGTGATGAAAAGCCCGTCGCGTGTTGAGAGCCATAAACCCACCAGTACACGAGAACTACTCGATTATCAAAATTTGCATTTGCTTTCACATACGAATGCACAGAGAATTATTATTCTCTGGTTTCGGCTTTTGTTCTGAACTTTTTGTCCACCTATCACTAGTACAACATGCATATTCAGTTTTATATCGAAAAATTTTGTTATAAAATAAATGTGACTGAAGTATAATATGTTAATATATTTCGTCTAGATCTAGTAGGGTAACTGTATGCATTTAAAAAGGAGTATGTCTTTGAGCTCGTAAGCCCTGAACTATTCGCTCAGCGGACTGAAAGTTAAATTAAAGCAAAACTTCCAACCCGACCATAAAGATCAAACGCGCCCTTTCTTCTAGCAAGAGCACTTTTAACGTCGCCCATTCAACACTTCTTGCAGAAGCTCGAAAGGCGGCACTTGGCGCGTGTCTATCTGTCTTAATTCGCGATGATTGTTCACTATTTAGAGCAGCTGTGCTCAAATGTTCGTCGCCTTCGAATGAAATTCTAATGAGGGTTTTGTATTGACTTTGCGGCGCGTTTGCTTTGAGACCGAATTGCTTTGTTATAAGATTTCGATTGTTAGGCTGTCTGAAAAATAGGATCCTAAATTCGTTCTGTTTCAGATGAAAATAATTTATTTTCGTACATAAAAATCAATTTGAATTGAGGAGTTTGGTTTATCAAAAGAGAAAATTTCTGTTGAATTTCATTTGTTGTTTCCATTGTTAAGTTAATTTCGCAAAAGTTTTAACTTTTGCGAATGATATCATAGTATAAAATCTTAATTATAAAAATTCGTATAACGAAGGTACTGAAATTCAACATGAAATTGTTTCAATTTTAATCGTGAAATTTGGAAAACTTTTCCGCCCTCAAAACAACATTTAAACGAAAAACAATACGTAAACGAATAAATCGAAAACAATTAATAAATCAGCCGCCCCGTAACGACAACTCACCACAGTCGCGTGACAAAAGCCATTCTCCTTCACGATGACAGTATCGAATATGTGTTAACGACGATCAAACACATAAGATTAAATCTCACTTTCGAACAAGTTTGACACGACATAGAAATAGACGATACCCGAGTCTATGCCGCTTTTTTTCGACTACGAAGTTTCACCATCGCCAACTTCCACTCCGTGTACCACGTACACGCAGCCATGCTGAAAAACGAACGATAATGGTCTTCTTGTTCCATTTTTTCCCTGGCCAAGTTTCCACGATGATATTGTCTTCGAATCTGACTGCTTCGTATGCATGCGCGTATGTAATTCGGTATGTATGTTGGATTTGTAGGGTACACGCTGACTCGTAAAACTTTGAGAGAACCATATATCACGCGGAATTTTTACTATGCGAAATCCACCCTCATTTTCTATTTACTAGGCCGCGCTTGCAAATTCATACCGTACGTATATAAAACGTCGGAAGTTTATTTCTTCTTGGCTTTTCCTTCGATTTGATTTATACGAATTAAAAAATATGGAGAATACTTAATAAATCTTTTAAATATGACAATAATTTCAATATTTAATATAAGAAAGTAAACATTTCAAGTTTTTAACTTTCATCGTCAATCAAACGATAAAGAAAAACGTATGTGATTTTGATATATGTATTATAGAAAATTTTATCCTGTGGTGAGTTTTTTGGAAATACTTTGATGTTTAAATTAAATTAATTGAAATATTATAGTAAAAGACGAACATCCCTTTTTCGTGAAGTAAATTTAGCGGCTCTCTTTCCCTAGAAACGTGCGTCTAACGATGGGACGAGCGGGAAAAACTCGAAACTGAAAAGTGACAGAAAGGAAAGCTGGAAGGAAGAAAGGTAAACAGTCAAATTTGAAAAGTTTTTAAGGCACTTTGTTGTGCAGTTTGGCTCTTTTCTTACAGCAACAGTAACACCAGCCAGTAGCAACGTTTTCTTTGTTTATCTTGAGTTTTAAATTGCACGACTCGGTGACGACGAAAAAAGTAGGAAAAAGCGACGCAGTAAACTTGAAAATTATACGCATAAATTTATAAAATTGTACAGAATGACAAATTTTCGAAATAATAAAATTATAAAAGACAAATGGATACTTTAAGGGGCCGAGTCGGATCGAATTGCGTGACCTCAGGATTAAGAATAGCAACGTTAACGTGTCTATAAAACGTCTCGTATAAAATTTAAAAATTCTAAATATTTACCGACGTTGTTTGCGAATAATAAATTTTATATGTTCCGCACGTAGAACACGACTTATGGTATGACCCATTTAAAGGAATCCCCGCGAAATATAGCTATAGAGTCGCAATAAAATTACGTATAATAAACGAAATTTATATACGAATACGAATATATCGAATCGAATAAGTTTATATTGAATCGTCGAATATTCTTCTTCCATAATGTTTGAGTGTTATCGTACGAAATCCCACTGTTTAACTTCTTTGTTTACCCGCTAACTTTTTATATAATAAAAAAATAAACAATATCCTCTACGAAACTAGGCAAAAAATGGGTTAAGTTCCGGTCATCAATTAGCCACTATAGCTCTAATTTTATGGGTTAAAACTAAAGCAAGTGCTTCCTTAATTATTATTGTCGTCTCTTGCATTTACAATGTTGAGGGAGCAATTCTCGTTTTGCGCCAAGCCAGCGTTTCTTGAACGTCGTCGTAAAACATTTTATTTATTAATAAATTTTGACGAGATGACAATTCGGCTTGACGTTCCGGGGGAGACGTTATTAAACGACTGTGAGCGTTAAAACTCGCTTTTACTAACGGAATTATCTGGATTTAATCATTCGTTAAATTTTCGATAACGATTGCTTTAACTACGTTTATTCATTCTAATATGCCAATACGTCGTTACATTATATTATAAATTTCAGTCTGACATAAAGTCTGAAGCTGGCCGAATTTTATATTGAATATATTACGATCACGAGTCACCTATTAATACTAATCAAAATTTTACGTAAAGTTTCGCCGGAGCTCATTAAAAATTAATAGGAGCTGGTACTGTAAAAGGAGCGCTTATTTACCTTGCGAATATCTTCATATTTATGTGTCCTTTATTCGAAACGAAATTATGTTTGAAATTAGATATTTTGCTTAAATAAAGTGTACATGTTAAAATGTCCAGAGTTTGTGAAATATAATATGAACTTGAATTTTGAAATACTGAAAATTCTGGTTAGAGTTGTAGACACTGCTGTTACTATTTTCGATACGGGCATTGTTCGGTTTTGACATTTCTCTCTAAATTTAATATGTAAAGAAACTTTTTCAGTAGAGAAATTTATATTTTCAAATGATTTCTTTTGTATTTCGAGTTGCAAATACAAAACCAACAAGTCTCACAAAAATATTACAAAAATTTTAGCTTTTTCGCTAAAGCACTGATTAGTCGCAATATTTTTCTTCGGTCAAAACGGAGACAAAGACCCTCGAAGAAAAGAAAACATTGCGATATCGAACCTATCCAGCATACAGAATAATCTAACAAAGGCCTTTGCGAGGAAAATGCAAATTTTCGAACCCATTGAAATCTCCACTGACCCGAGATTTCGCTGTCAGAGCAAATATTTTGCTCTATGAGCGCAACCCGCCCGACTGCGGACTTGTTAAACGCCCTCGATTTAATAAGTAATAACACAATAAACATAATTATAACCAAAGCGTAATCTTCGGGGATGTTGAGTTTAAATATTTGCCGGAAACGAATCGATATATCGACCATTCGTTGTCCAAATACGCGTTCGTGCAAATAGTCCCCTATGTACACAATTATCGATTGATATCGTGTGTGCTTAACCGGCATACAAACAAGATGGCTAGAATCAAATTGGAAAAAAAAAATTCGATTTCTGCACACGATTATGAATGCTTATAGGCTTCAGTAAAGGTCTGTATTTACAAATTTAACAGTCGCTTTTAGCTGTTTAATGTTTACACGTGCGTGCTCGATCACACGTAAGATTGTGCGGTTCGGGTTAAATTAGTGGACGAATCTGGCAAACGATAATATCTTCGTGTGGAGAAGTTTATTTTCACGATCGAAAGGTTAAATCGTACACATTTAAGCGATATAGATATCGATCGGAATCCGATTTTCGAAGATACCGATCGTTTACGTAGGCTTTATTTATCTGTGCAGTATAAAATCATGCCTTCAGGGATTTTTTAAAAAAGAATTTATATTCTTTTGAATTTTTCTATATAAAATATTATTTATTTAAGATTTATATTATATTTTTATCAAAAAAAAAACATTTTCTTTGTTTAAAGAATGAAAAAAATCAAATCTTGGTAAAAAAAAATATATATTTGAACATTTAAGGTGTGATTTATTGAACTTTAGTAGATCAATAGAATTTATTTGTTATGGACATTGTGGATAATGTTACAGGATGTGTTGGTAATCAGAACGGTCATTATTCAAGTTGTTATGTTCGAAACTTTGTATGCTAAAACGTCAATTATGTGCGATTTAATCGCTTGTGTTTCCCATGGATTCGTTTCCTATGTACGTTTATGGATTCTAGCTTTTTGATTTAGATGACCCACTTTCAAAATCCCATATGGATGATATGTTAATTCAGGAAACGTCTGTTGTATGCGAGCTACATTGAAAACCTGAAATAGGTCAAAAATAATGGGAATCTATAATTTATAGAATATAAAATTTCAGAAAGAGGTTTTTCGAATAAAGAGTTTCTAGAGCGAGAGGTGCTTAATTTTTTTTTCATTCCATGAAGACCCTAAAGCAAAATAATATTATATAAGTCAACGAGTATACTAAAAGAGCATTTTAATTTTGTCTTAGCACGATGTTTTTGACATCTAAATCAAATCCGTCAGAGCAATCAGATTAGCGCCTTAAATTAAAATTAATCAACGCGGAACGAACGGAACAACGAAAAAGCGATTGTTTACCGACGCGGCTACGGATTTTCCCGAGTTTTCCCCGGGAAAACTACTTTCAAGGTCATCATTTACCCGAAAAGGAAGAGAATCATTTCGGAGTTGTGACATGATCGATGCCTAGACGTTCACCGGAAACGTACAATACTTCACTAACTCGATTTACTCTCGGATATTAAAAGAGAGTTCGCGCCAAACAAGAGTTTTGCGGAAAGATAGACGCCCGATGATTAATAGTTTTATTAAATCAACAACACACAAAAAAGCACAGGCGTGTATTAAATATATAACCTGCGGGAAAATCTCGATATTATCGCGTTATTAGTCGGAAGCGAGGTCGAACTCATCGTTTTCGACCAGTGCCAAATTACCAGTTCATTTGATTCGTTTTGTATATGTATATCAATCGTAATTGAAATCTATCGGAAGTTTCGGAAATAGTGATTCAAGCATGTCACAATGAATTGACGCTGTTTGAGCCGAGTGTTTCATTCATTACGTTCAGTTAATGTATTAGGTTCTATTCTGCCCTCAATATTTGAACATAAACGATTCGACCAGAAATCATTTCATAAATCTATCGAACCTTTTTCGACTATTTAAACTAAACACAAGCTTATCTTCGAAACACAGCTGAAATCCGCAATTTACAACAGCCACGTCCACACGAGGAGGCCTCCTCTGCCTTTGTCGCCATTATCCAAAAGGGCGGGCCGTTTCCTTATCGCCGCCGTCCTCTTAATTACGCCCTTTGTTTTCGCCATCTTAAAATATTGTTTCATCCCCGGCGCGAACAAAGATGAGGACCGCGCGAGTCTGGCCTCTTTTTTTTGCAGCCTTTCTGCGTATTTTCAGCGCGGGCTTCCGGCTAATTGGGCTTTAAGCTTTTAGGGCTTTTCGACCCCACGGCTGACATCCGGCGCGCCACAAAGGACCACAAACTCGCGCACACAATGTGCATTCGGTTAAAATTCTTTATATAGAAGCACATGTATTTTAGGCTTTTTAATATGTCGCGTGGAAGTGTATGAAACCGGCTGATTATGCGAATACCCGCTTGGAATATTGAAATGTTTTTTTTAAATATTTTTTTGAAAACAATTATGATTTAAAAACTCACCTTTTTATATAATACTGTTTTTTTATAAATAATTAGTTTTTGTGATAAACACCATATCCAATACAGTAGAACCTTTATTATCCGGTTTGACAAAAAAATCATTCATATTTTTTAAATAGCAGATTTTATGACTTTTTAATAGATTACTCATCCAAAAATTTACGAGTATGTAACAAAATCATACTAACACATGACATATTCAACTATGAGGGTGTTCTAACTAGAACCTGAAAGGATTTTTTTTAATAAAATAATATTTACAGCTTACAAAGTGATAGCAACATAATTTATTTTCAAAATTGTTTTATACAAAACAAAACAATTTTTGTTTAAAAAATTTACAGTTAAAAAAAATCTCACATTTGGCATTAAAAAATATGGAACCGATGAATACTTCCATGTCAATTTGATGTTATGTTTCCAAATTTTGCCAGTATCAAATGACCAAAAATAGTAAATATAAATAGGCTGTAAATACGTTTTAAAAATATTTAGAGGCTGTGCACATAATTAATTATGCACACCAAAAATTTCTATAAATAATTTAATTTAATTTATAATAAAATCATAATTTTTTTCTTGTCTTGATTATCTGGATTTTTCGCTATCCAGACCATTTCAATCCCCGTTTAGTCCAGATAGTCGGGGTTCTACTTTATGTACAAATTCTATCATATTCGAGTCAAATTTCGCGAAACTTTTTCCACTTCCATTTCATAAAAACATCATCATTTTTCATAATCAAAAACAACATCAATACAATCATTACCCTTTCACCTACCATCCCGCAAACTCCCGCGATTTTTTCGACCGCCTCACACCCCCAGGACCCGTATCCCAGAATCCCGAGACACCAAAGATAGGCGTGTAGTATCGATGCAATTTTCCGATAAAACCCTACGGCCATTCGCGTGGCAGGTTTCGCGTTTATCGTTGATCAGCTAAGTTACGAGTCGGTTAATTGAACGAGACACGATAATATCGGCCGACTAACGCTTACACGTTTCCCAGATAATCTCGGCTTACGTCTTCGACTCGCACTATAAATTTCAATATGAGACTTTCATTGAGTCCCTATTTCATGCCGGGTCCGTATATTTGTGGGATTGTGGGGATGCGTCTACTTTGTCGTTACGTGGTCAGATTTCGCTATGTCGTGATGAGGGATGTCTTTTTTGTCGTTGAGGATTTCGCGTGTTTGATTGCGTGTTTGTGCTTTTTGCTTGTTAATTTCTTGTCGTGACAACCTCGATGCATATGCGAGCGACTAGCGTGACATTAAATGTTGTTTTCTTGAATGTTTCGTTGAATATTTTTTATAATTCCTAACATTATTTCAGAGGCGTAGCTAGGGGTGGGAAAGGGGGAATAGAGACCTCCGGGCGTTCAAACTAAGAGGGGCGAAAAAACGAAGTTCGAAAAATATATATTTAAATGCCATTAGAAATGCATATTATTTTCGCAAGTTTTTTTTTTAAATATATTTTTAATTTAGATCATTCCATTATGTAACAATGAAAAACGAAAAAAAATTTCGCCTGCGGTGCCAATTTTCTTCAATTGCTTACTTATGATATGTGATCAGTATTTTGTTTTAAGCACTTTTTTTTTCAATAAAAAATTCTCAAACTTTTTTGATTTTATTTATATTCGAAAATAAGAGGGGGGGGGGGCGGCGCCAATTATATAATTTTTCCCCGGGCACACAATTACCTAGCTACGTCACTGGATTATTTTTACCATTGTTCCAGCTGAGTCCTTTTTCATCAAAATGTTTCTTTTAAAATTTATTCTGATTCTCTTAAATATGAATCAGAGAAACCCTTTATCAGATAACTGCACATTTTTATGTATTTACGAGATCATCTCGCTTGGCGGCTCATCACTAGCGTTGCACGTCTCGTGTGACTAATTACAGCACAGCTCCGTTGTGCTGTAACGCCATTATCAGCATAATTATCCAAGTCATATACGTGTAAACTATACTCTCACATATAATACATGTGAGCTAGCAAAGTTTTCATATCGCTCGCTACATGCTAGTTCGCTCCGGCGCTCTATCTAAATTATGACGAGGCGACGTGCTAACGAATTAACGCCTCGCGCAATCTGTACCATCGCGCAAATTGCCTTCGTAAATTATTGTTGATTTCTGTTTAAAAAAAATGTATAATTTTATTGATTTATTAAAGGTTTTTACCTTGTCGAGTGTCGTCAATTTTTTATTTGGATTAAAAAAAATATTTTTATTGTATTATTGAAGAATCGTTGTTGCTTATATACGATTTGACGCTCCTATTCAAAAACAATGTTTTGAATCTACACACGTCTTTCATTCGATAAAAATAATAATTGCCCAATTCAAAGTCATCCAGCGACACATCCATTCAACATCGCATCTCACATTTTCATCTCGACAATCACAAATTACAATTTCGAGCGGCTTTTTGTCACGCCACGCTCGCTCCGCATACCGCGAGCCGCTAATTGAAAGCATTGTTTCACGGTTAAAAGCTCGTACGAAATAAAAAGCGAACACACACATACAAAATTTTCTGAGTCGAGACGACCGACATTTAGTTAACGTCCGTTCGCTAAACAAGACTAGAGAGCGACCGTCGCAGTGTTAATTGGGTTTTGATTAGCGGCCGCGCTTCGGAATCGCCGCAGTTTCAAACAAACGTTCAACATGTTAACGACCGGCTGCTTTGCTGTGAAGTGTATCGGAATCGTTCGATTTTGTAGTTTGAATGAGGTTCCGAAGCGATTTTTCCGTCACGTATTCGCAATGTTGATCGTTTAGATGGAAAATAAGATCGTTTTTTTGCTGTAATTAAGAGAGTGAAAAAAAGTTTAATGATGTCGTTGAAAAAAATATATTTTTTAATATGAAACATGATGAGTTAAATTTTTCGATTAACACTCGTTATGTACTTTTTCTCATCAAACTAATTTAAAATTACTCAAGTCGAATAACATTGGATCACAAGACAAAGCCGACGTTCATTTATGAAGAAAACATCATAAAAAATGACGCTACATTTTTATTTATATTTATGAAACTATTGCGATAAAATGCATCGCACAACATTTTTCCGGCACCCGTGTACATAATATATGTCAAACTCACTGTGGGGGCGGTTTTCCATTACAGCATTCATTACAACTTGAATGCACTTCGAGAACATACAAAGGTATGCAGACCATTAGTTACAGCCGGTGATTTTTAATATTTTTTTACATATTCCAAAGCTTCGAAGTAGGGGGATTACACGTGTGACAACTAAATGATTTTCGGTGTTTCGGATAGACAAAACGAGCCCATATTCATAGGGCGGTTTAACTCCTCTGCGGAAAATCCTCGAGGATTTTCCGCAAGGCTTTTGTTTGCAGCTTCGAAACTCGATTCGAATTTTCAACGCCCGAAGATTTTCCTCCGTCACATTCTCCTTTTAGGTGGAAATCTGGCGCTCATTGTGGTGTGGCACTATTCACTACTCAAAGCGGAATCATCAGTGGAATTGTGATGCGAAAATATTTACGACTCGCAGGCAGTGTTATGAAAATTTTCCGCTGGAAAATATATTTTATATTAGTGTATTAATCCTTGGTCTTGGGAAGAAAAAATATTTTTTGTGAATAATTTAGGGAGATATTGGAACGAATCCAGATTGTAACCGCTAAACCTTAATATTCGATGATAACTCACAAATATTCAACGATGTATAAAAACTTAACGTACCGTTCTTGATAATATCGAGGCAATATGATTCGTTACAATATTTTGCTCTCATTATTTTCACTGTACATATTTTTAAATTATTTTTCCACATTGTGTAACGCTATAGAAAAGATATACATAGATTCTAAGAATTCTATTCACCTTTATGTAACAAATAAAAATACCTATACCTACTTAATATTGCAATCTCTTATTATGATAAAAACCCTTGGTATTCCATACTAAAAAATATTGAAATATTCTTTATAAATAAACATAATGCAATCAAATTTTCCAACGAAATAGATTCGGATAAACAGAGAAATCGAGAATCTTTGATCAGCACTCAATTTCAAAAACACGGCGATGACCGAACCGTTCAATTAACCACGCTTGGGTCAGTGGGCCAGCGAGGAAAATTCGGAAAATCGATCGGCTGGAAAAGCGTTTCGCGTGCAAACCGCGAGTAAAAGCAAAGCTCCACGTGGCCGACACGATAAGAGTTTTTTCGTGAATATCGCGGCGAGATTTCGCCATAATCGCTGCAATATTTTACGATATTTCGGCGACAAGGTTTGGAATTTTGTGTTGTTTTGTTCACGTGAGTTGCGGCCGAAGAATTATATGACTTTTTAATTGAGCCGAGTGGTAGCCGATTTATTTTGTTTGGTTTGCGTTTTTTGTTTTTTTTTTTATTCGTGTGTGCCCTTTGCGGATTTCGTACATAATAATGTTGTGATATGAGCTTGCAAAAATGTATTTTTGTATCGTTTCGTTTCTTATATTGCTTTCTGTATTAGAAAATTTATGAATGCTTTTATAATTTCGTGCAGTATAAGATTTCGTTTTTTTTTTCTTCATTCAAATTTGTAATCTCCATTATTTTAATTTTTATTCACTCTATATCACTTTTAATTAATATTAAAATTGCATGATTATTTAACTAATAAAATTAAAACACATATAAACTTGCATGCTAAAATAATATAATATATCTTGGTGAAATTTATCTCAGCGTACGGAATTAAATCATTATGACTGAACATTATTATATTTATTTTATTTGAAACCAATTAGTTGTATTATTGCATATTTTGTGAAAATATGAGTTTTTCAAAAATTTTTGCGAATATGTAAGATTTTAGCGTACTTGTCGGCAAGTAAGCCGTGCTTGCAGCCTCTTAATGCATTTTCTTCTCTTTTCGCTTTCATACAAAAGCCTTTCTATATTTATCTCTACACGTTTCGCGTCAAAGAGCTGTACAAGAAAAGCATTTTCCACTACAAGATAGCTGAAGAAATACGAGAGCACAAGGCAAACAATGGTCATCAATAAAATATACACGAAATGTCTTCACTCGCTCTCTCGAAAACAAATTTGCAAATGTTCCCACAGAAAAATCTTTTTTATTTTAAAAAAATATTTTACACATCGAGTTAAGTTCTAAATTATTCATAAAAAACAAATATAGTTTTTATATACATCTATATGAAACTACCAATACAAACACAGTTGGAAGCTTTGTGAAATTTTATTTCTATTCGAAATATTTTAAAAATACTTTCAATTGCTTATTTACATGCATTCAGAAAAGTACCACTGATTTACATGTACACAAGCAGCCAAACGAACCGTGTAACTCCAAGTGCAAGTTCCGCTTTGAGCATACGCGGCTAAATCAGCGACAAATTTACTCTCTGGCATTCCAGCGATGCACTTAGCAAAAGTTGCACCGCCGACGCTCGTTTTGCTGAAAATTTTCATTTCAGGCTTCAGATCTATTTGTGTGTGTGTAGATGAAAGCCGCCTAGAACGGGGCGGCGCTAATGCACAATTTTCCGAACGTGAAAACTTGAGGCTCGGCTGTGGAAAAGTCGGATTATTATTTTATCTGCTTTCGGCAGACCGTGAACTCGGTGGGCATTATTAGGTGGTGTGGTCGTCTATATTTGAGTTCGTTGCCTTCCAAAAGTGAATTATTACTGATGGGTCGTATTGAGTTTATTTCCTGTAGTGAAATCGAATTAGGCTCTGCGAGATAAAGCGGAAATATATAGACAATTGAATTTTTTTAAGAGACTATTTTTAAGTGAAATTTTATTTTATTTAGTACGAATATTTATATTTTTAGGGCTTTAATTTTGTTACTTTTGTATGCTTAAAGTTGAGAAACAAGTGCTGTGGTTAGTAGGTGAATGTGACCTATGATCGTTTTACAAGCGATGGTTTTAAGTGATCAAGTTTCTAAAGATTAACCTTTTCATTGAAATTGAACACATGTGATAAAATATCAAAACTTAAAATATTTCCACTCACAATTACGAGCTTAATGGAACCTCATCCTTAATATTTATACTAAGGATGTCATCATCGGTAAACCGGATTACCGATAAATGACCCAAATAACAGTCCAAAGTATTGCTGTTTATTTTTTTAGAAAATATTTTTTGGAATTTATGGAAAAGTCAGTTTTTGTAAATGTACGTTTTTTTTGAAAACTCTGTTGTTTTTTGAGAAGTATTTTTAATTTTATACATTTTTTTCGACTTCTCATTATTTTTTTCAGGTTTTTCCGTTTTTTTTTTCAAAATAGAATAAAATAGACAATTTTTTACCGGATTACCTCTAAACGAAAATTTTAGTAAATCTGACACCCCTAATCTCTACATCCCGAAAAACACTCCCACACACATCAAAACTCCCACCCCCTACAAACTTCAACAGCCTCACCCACCGATTTTTTCCCAACACCGGCTTAACAATCGCCCGGGCTTAATTGAAATGTAAAATTTGCAGCCGGCGTATCGAACGGTTTCGCTTATAATTAAATCCAGCGGATTAATACCGCGCGTGTGTGCGCCCATCCAGGGCTTAGGGCCCAGTAATATAATTACCAAACTTGGCCGCGCGAAGGCCGTTACTTAACTATTTAATGCGCGGATGGCGCTTACGCCGGGCAAACACGTACCTGCCCCGGCGAATATGGTCGGGTTAGGTTATGTTGTGTGCTTATCTGGTGGTGTTAATTTTTATCGCGGAGGCTTGCAAAAATTGCGGGAGCGTGATATGTCGTGGGGGTGCTGTTGAATTTTCAATTTATGTGATGATTTTTTTTTTAAGTCATATAAGATTTTTTTTGTTATATTTTTTATTTTTTATATAAAGTAATGCACTAGTGGTTGACTATGTACCAGTAATTAACCATTTTTCAGAAAAATATAAAAATTATGGTTTTTAAAGACGATAATCTTTCGGAAGGGTGCGATAAAAAAAGATGTAATAAACAACTAATCTATCGCACCCTTTCCGAAAGATTATCGTCTTTAAAAACCTTAATATTTTTAAGGATTGTTCAATTACTGGTACATGGTCAACTACTGGTGTTGTTACCTTATATTATATTCATATTTATAATACATTATAAAGTTATTTAGTTCATACGAAAAATATTAAATTGGATTCGTTAGAAATTTTCGTTATAATATTTCACACTAATTACAAAATTTTAAAATATTTTGACATAATATAGAACTAAATTAGAAATTCACGTTGTCTAAAAACCTTGTATTATCACTTTCAATAACAAATAATGATTACATGAAAATGAAATTAATATTTTAACAAGCGACCTTTATCACTCATTTTGAAATATTATATTATCAAACAAAACTAATTTACTTTATCAAAATCATTATAATTAATACACAAAATATATTATAAATACAAAATGTATACGATAATTCAAATAATTACCAAACCATATTACACAGTTTCGGTAATACTGTATGTGTTCTTTTTGTAGCGTCCATTGCACTATATTGGCAATCGATGTACCTCTCCAATGATTTAGCTCGCGGCCCTCACAATTCCACAAACCGCAAATGTAAACGATCCAATACGATAATATATAAATATTTATACTATAATATTATTTTACTAATATCTAATCCGTTACAAGTTAGAATTTCGCGTGAACGTTCTACAAATAATTTAGTGCGGTTAGTATCAAATAAGCGTGTGTGTAAATAATAACCGATAATATTATATACATGTTCTTTTATCTTTTAAAGCTTAATACGTACTCAAGGCTCTATTTCTTTTCCTAATGAATTTTCACGAAAAGTGTCGTCGAGTAAATCGCCGCTAATGGACGCATCAGCGACGGTCACCGAATTAATTACCATCGAATGTTCAAGAGCCGATCTGGTAGCACAAATTGCGGTTAATTAACGCTTTTACTACCCCCATATAGTGCGAAACCGTATCATGGGAAAGCGGAACTGAAACCGAAGCCGTATCGTTCGATCGGAAACCGGAACCGATTCCGAAAACGTGTGTCAATATTGTTTCAATTATACATAGATTATTATTAATTTAAGGGAATTTGATCGCGTAATATAATTAAATGGAAATTGATTTAGGATCTGAAAGATTATGCTAATTCAGTTCATGGCCATGGAAAAAATCGGACGTGGGAAAATCTCCCGAGTTTCAAATCAATGATCGGAGATTTGGACGGTCATGAAAAATGTCCTGGCGTCGTATTGGACACTTTTTAAAAATCCCCAGTCGTAATCCTGACAGATTTGGGCCGAGATAGTGAGCCCCGTTCAGGATTAGTATCGCGCCCTCGTATTGAGAATCGGACGACGAAGTGGGGAAATGATGGTGATTTTTTGCAAATAGAGCCAATTTGGAGGTCAGGTCTGATAGTTATGTATTCAATGTTAGTGATATATAAAGCTTTTTAGATTAAAATATTAAAAATGATTGATTTATGTTGGAAAAAGTTTCAGTTAAACTTTTGATTCGTTTGAATCGTGTTATTTTTTTTATCGATACAAATTCGAAATTGAGTGAAAAAGTGGTTCAAATAAAACGTTTTGATAGTTATATTATATGTTCTGTCTGTCACATGTCACAACTAGGACGTATTCAGTAAAAACGCAATCGAAAGTTAAAATAGCAACAATTCGAATATAAAAAAATTTTCACGAATAATCGTAACTTTCCATATTTAACATCATAATCGGAATAAAATTAGGTATACCAAAAATAATCGTTCACATATTTCAAAATAAAACACAGCCGAAAGATCGTAAAATATTATGGAAGCAATAAGTGAACATTAGCAAACAACGATGCATGCTTAAACAATTTTTTGTAGAACGATTTTCATTGATTTACATCACCGTCTAAGTAAATTTGCGTACGCCATTGCGTATAATAATAACGTTAGAAACTCGAATAATGCCCCTATTCAACATGAGTTATTATCTGACATTTTCGATACTATCGCGATTCTGTCCGGACATTATAATATGATACGCTTTATTTATACGCGAACATAGAATATTTTGCACGCGTATAATAGACACGATGCGTTCCTTTACAAAACTTTTGATTGCGTCAATAAAAAGAGTAACAACAAACAAAACAAGTCCATAACGATTTGCATGAAACGCGGCACTGTTCTTCATTGTACGCCGGAAAATTTTTTTTTTTTTTCCCAGTGAAATGTCTTGTAAATATTAAAATATTTATTCAATTATAAGTTCTTTAAAAAAATTATATCTGATATTCCTTAATTTATGTCAACATGTTTTCGTTTATCGACCATATTTGACATGACAGGTTTTCTTTGATATAAAACACTATCTGATCATCCATTTAGTTGTGTTATAAAAGTCATGGTTCTATCAATTATTAAAGTCAATCAATACTTTTATGATCAATATTGTATATGTATATTTTCACTTATTAAAATTCAGTTAAAAAGCACAGACTTCTAAAAATAAAACATACATAAAAATTACAATAAAAAAAATTATTTTTATTTTTTTCAACAAAAAAAAATAAAAGAAATTTCCCGCAACATTTTTACACTCATTCAAAATTTTATTTCATACACTGGTAGTTTCCGCGTAATTATATTTCGAGAACGACCGTCGTAAATTACCGAGCGTTTTATTCGCCTTCACAATGGCTAAGTCTGTGGGGTCTCACAAGACATTTCAGCGGTCCGAGTTTCAGCTCGGCTGGTCCTCTAATTCAGTGAAATCCTATTATTTTTATTGAAAGTGCCGAAGGAAATCTTTGTGCGACGGAATGCGCCCCCAAAGCGGCAAATGCCGAAAGACAGAGATAATATGAATTATTCATGGACGGGGGTGGTGAAACGTTTGCCAGCGTGCCAATTTCAGGCCTACTCTACATATTATGCAATATTCGATAAATATCGATCACCGCTTTTCGGATATTAAGCGAAAGTCTTATATTGAATGTATTTTTATTGCATTTTTTTTTCTTCGTGATCGATTGAATTTTATCTTGTATTTATTTTAGTTATCAAGTTGTTTATTTTCCTTGATCTATTCCTAGTATTGGTAATACAAATCTTATCATTAGTGACAAAAAAAAATCACAATCTTCAAATAAATGCTTATGAAACGCCATTCAATATTTACGTAAAAGTTAACGGTTTATCTTTGTCAAATACACCGGTTCCCACTAAACTAAAAATTTGAACAATAGTAACGCATCAGCAAAAAAATACGCAGATCATTTACAGGTTTTTCACTTCGAATTAGACGTTTTAATACTTTCCGATAGTTGAATTTGAAGTGTGAAACCTATAATAACGATTTTTAAACTTTCAATAGTAATGTATTCAAATACATGTACATCAAAAATCATATTATTAGAAAAAGCCTTGTATGTAACAAATGGAAATTAAAATTACTATAATATAATACAAAAAAAAACTATAATATATGTATATTACACTATTATACGTACTATATGCATATTATATTATTTTATATAAAAAAAACATATCATAATTTTCTTTTTAATAAAAAAAACATAATATAATTTTCTCACTTCTATTCAAAAAATAATCCTAGTTTCATTCGAAATTTAAAAAAAAAATCAATTCACGTCAAATTTTCGCAAAGTTTGAAACGACCACAAACTGAACACCAATCATAAATTCCACATACGATCAAAATCGACACAAAAAACCAAAAACCTCTTTAATTTCAAATCGGATTTCACATAATCGGTAAGTTTCGCCGATAAGGCAGCTCTCATCACTCAGCGCGGGATTAAAACTGCTCTCTTCTCTCTTCGGGAGGCAAGCTCGTTAACGCTGAGACTTTGGGAAATAGACAAATGGAACAGATTTCCCTTTCCAATAAACAAGTCGGTCCCTTCGCCGATTCTATCCTCCTCCGATGCTCGTTCGCTCACTTACTTACCCCTTTAGCCGGGGCCTTTGCGGAAAACAATCGCCTCTCGTTAATGGCTGAGACGGTCTTTATATTGGCGGACGAATCGAATCAGTGGCTCTTTGTGCCCACTCGGGAACGAGTGACACGTTATAATTGCTTATCGATCTCATTTGAGCCTTTCTTGCGGTATAATGTCGGGAAAAGTAGGGCCGAGGGTCGTTAAGCTCGCGGGCCGTTTAACTTGAATTTTCGCGATGAAAAGGATCGGTTTTTGTTCGAGTTTTGGAGTTTGTTGCAGATGTGCTTAGGTCGTTAAAAGTGCAACGTTGTGAAAAAACGGGGGTATGGAGTTGGTGAACTTAGATGTTTTTAAGGTCATAGCTGTTTAAAATTTGAAAAAAGATAGACACATAAAAAAGTTTGATAATAAAGTTTTAGTATTCTACTTATATTATTTAACTCGTTCTAAAAAATATGCATATTTTTCATCAATTCTTATTACTTTATTAAAGCTTTTTTTTCAGTATAACTAAACTACACTGTTAAGTTAAATTCATGACCCCATAAAGCATGTGATTCTATAAAAAGAAAGTTTTAAAATACAGTTCGTTTAACTCTTGCCTATCTAAAATAGGAAAAACTGCATGTTTATTACTGCAGAACTCTAATTTGAACACAATTTTCATTACATATAAATTTATTCAAGTTACGTCTCCCATTTTTGACGATCAATAAAACTTTACATGTACACAATTAAACACAAACAATCAGCTTTTCTCACACAAATGACTTAACATAAAACACTGTTTTCATACAAGCCCGCATTTTACGGCCACTCGCAAAAAACTATTGATATATAAAAAAGCGTGCACTGCGAGAGTATTAAAATAGACACCGTCGATAAAATTCCGGAAAATGCGAGAAGAAATGCCATTGTGTTCCGGAAAACGGCAGTAGAGACCCCTCTTTCTCTCATTACTGCCGCCTTATATTATATTATATGTCGGTATATTTGTACATTGTGTGTATGTAATTTTTTTCATATCTTTATATTCCGCCGAGCAATGTTTATTGCCGTCATTGTAAAAGGAATGAAGGCGCTTATACGTTTTTATTAATGTTCGAGTGTATTTATTGTGCTCGCTAATATAGAACGCATTGAAATTAATGTTTTGTGAGTGAAATTTGTTATTAGTTAATTTTATGGCACTGAATTTTTATTAATTTTTTACCAGTAATTAATTATTAAAATGAGAAATGTATTTAGCGTGTTTGAGATTTAGAATTTAAATAACACTCGTTCGGTTTATTTTTCTTGTATTCACAATAAAAAGGAAAACATAAATTCATGATTCATAATAGTCATTTTGAGTCATAACTAAATTTATATAAAAAAAACGAAATGAAAAACAAAATTTTCTTTATATTCAGCATTGAACCGTTACTTAACAGCGTCCGAGAGCCGATTAAATTTCGCCCCATTTCCGAAAAAAAAAAAAAAATTAACACCGAGTTTGAATTACGACACACCTGAGAATAGAGGAAGCCTGTTTAAAGGGTAACCATGCAATTTTTATTTTTCGCCATTTTTATTTCATTTATTACGCCTGTGTTCTTTACTCTTTAATAACCCTAAGTAGAGAGCAGATAAGAGTGGAAAGTGTGCCGACGACAGGTTAACTCGCTCTCTGGACTGAATTTATTTTTCAGTTACTCTTATCGCTGAAAATGTGAACATTGCTGGGGATGTTAGCTCAATTTAGTAATTACTGTAATTATTATCCTTTGTTGAAATCAAATTAAATAAATTTGTTAATTACAAATTTAACGGATAACGAGAAAATGCTCATCATCATAATATGTTCGTAATATTATTACTAACAAAGAAAGGATTTGTTAAAAAGTTTTACTCCGTTTCATTTCAATATTTTAATTAATACTGATACTAAAATTAAATTTAAATTTAAAATTTATGGTATCACATTCCAAAATTTACCAATTTTCCTACTAACCAATATTTTATAAATATAGGAATTAATGAATCGTATCTATTCGATAAATGCACTGCATCATCATTATCATTAAATTAAATTTACAGTTTTCAAATGCATCAAACGATCCTCCCGTAGGTTGTCCGATATCAGAAACGGACAAATGGTATTTTCAGAATGCGAATTTCTCATGTTATATTCTGCGAAACAATCTAGTTAAGTTTCCTGTATCAAAGTACGCTGTTGCTCGACTCTCAATGCAAATAAGCTCAAAGTCTCGACACAAAACTGGAAGCTCCTCTATCTTAATATACTGTATAAATAGTAGAATTTTCAATAAACAAATGTATATTTTGCTTGATGTTTTTATTTGATGCGGAAAATTTATGATTTGCAAAAATGCGAACGAATTTTAATATTTGTTTAGACTCAAAGGGTTTGTGTATGTTTGCTCTTGATACTTATGAGTATGGGAAAAAGTATTTAAGACGCATTCAAATTAGAATTCATATTTATTACAGAACAAGAATTCGAGAGATTTTATTTTATAAAAATACATATATCTTTTTATTTTCGCAACGATTGCACCGTCGACTCATATAATGAAAAAATCCTATTGTTCGTATTATCTAAAATGGTATTTGAGTAATTTTTTCATTTTCAGGACGAAATTTTCACGATCCTAGCATAAAAATATATTAAACATATTTCGAAAATACTTTTCTTTTATGACAAACTTCTAGTCTTTAACATTAAATCAACTTTATTTTATAAAAACGTCTCCATAAACTTTATGTTTTATTTACAATATTTAATTTAAAAATAAATCAAGCAAATTCGACTACGAAAATATCTAAAAATCTATAATTTATTTACAAAACAACCAAAAAAGACAATGTGCCCTGAAAGACACCAAAGACCCCATCAACCGAAGTACCACCGGTTAACAAACAGTCCACTTCACAACTCCGGTCCAAGTTTTCGCGTTAAAACTTCAGTTGTTGCCTTTGCTTGTTCCAAACGGATTTATTGTAATTTAATAGAGGTTCGAACCTCGATAAACACATGGACCACCATATATTTATTTCGCGAGGTGTGTCCGAACCTCGTTTTGTACTATGCTGAAGTTCGGACTCAAATAGAGTGGCTGAAAGTGCAAATTTACTATGCAGTTTTAGTGTTCGTCTCTCGGTTTCAATTTCGCACTTTTTGGGTTGGTGTTTTCTAGTGTCAAAGAGCCGCTGGGTAAAAAGCATTTGCCACCATTTGTTAGTCGATTGCGAATTTTGTTTTATTTGTCTTTTTTTAGATTTTTTTATGTAACAATTTATTCGAGTTTAGATTTTTTTGAGTTTCAATTGAAATCTATTGAATTTTTTAAGTAAATATAATGTGATACTTGTTATTTTTTTTGTAAATATTATATAAATATTTTGTGTAATATAAATTTATGTTCTACGAGTTGTAAAGGTGTGATATAAGAAAGTTTTTGAGTATAAATATTGGAAAAAATATAAATAATAAACATTTTTCTGTATTATTATATTATATTTAATATCAAATACACTGAAAATGTACACCTATGTTCATGAATATCGCATTCTATAAACACCGTTATTATTATATTATGCATAATATTAAATCTACAAAAGCATATTGAAAAATTCGGAATATTTTTTTTATTTATTGTATTGAAAGTAAAACAATTCGAAGCTCTATAGTAAGCAATATGAACATATGGATAATATATAAAAGCTCACGCTTACACATACTCACCATAGAGCTTCACTCTCACAAGGAGAAGCTCTCAGGTTCGGAACAAATTTCACAATGAAATATTTTTCTTTTAATAGATTACCTTTATTGTATCGATATGGTAAAGTATAAAAGCGCACTATCGAGCCAATTTAATTAAAAACAACTTCAAAGTTTCGATATTTTGATGTATCGCTTATATTTTTTTGTGAGTAAACGCCGTACAATAAACAAATAACGGTGTTGTACGGCATTTACTCAAACACACATATAAGCGATACGTCAAAATATCGAAACTTTGAAGTTTTTTTTAATTAAATTGGCTCGATAGTGCACTTTTATACTTTACCATATCGATACAATAAAGGAAAAAAAATAAAAAAAAATAAAAAAATAAAAAAAATTAAAAATTAAAATATTAAAATATTAATATTATAAAATATTAAAATAAAAATATTTCATTGAGAAATTCGTTCCGAACCTGAGAGCTTCTCCTTGTCAGTTCTCGAAACATAAAACGATCACAATTGATTAATTGATAATTTTTTTTTTAAAGAATTGAATAATTTTTTGAAATAATTTATCACAGATCTATTGCGGAAAATTCGCACATAATTCCAACGATTTTTTTAATAAACGTCACCCCGCACAGCGCGATAATGTCGCATAATGAATCGCCCACATTGACGCAACACCTCGGCGGCCGTAAAGCACCCGAAATTAGAACGCGGCCGCGAACTTTGCCACTTTTTACCGCGAAAATGGACGGAGCCTTATCTTAATTTTTACCCCGAGTCCTCCGGCCGCCAGTAATTTAATAATAAATTACTCCCTTTGTGGCGCCGCAAGCGCGGGAAATATTTATCGCTGCATTTAAAAGTGGAGGGATGTTATTCGGCGCCTGCACCCGGCATTAATCAGAGGCGCGCTTCGGGAAAATCTGGACGATTTAAATCCGGCGAAATTTCCAAAGCTACTGTATAAATCTGTCAGCGGTGTCCTGGATAAGCTCCGAGTGCAGTTTCCCATTCGTTATACACCTGTGAGCTCCGAAACATACTGTGCCGTTTTCCGGGCCGTTAAAGTCCGGGTTGAAGCCGGGTAATAAGTGAAAAAAAGAGTGGTTTCCGAATTAGGTTTTTTGATGGTCGTTTTTGTTAGTGGTGCGGTGTCAGAGTTACGATGGCGGTTAATCGGAAAGTTTGAGCTTGTTACGCTTCGAGGGAAAATTGCGGTTAATTTATACGACACGTTTGCTTTGAAGGTAAACTACGTATTATGTTTGTTTGAATACTTTTTTATCATGTCATTTTATCAACGTCTATTTTTTCAAGTATAGTAAATGAGTTTATTTAAAAAATAAAGTAATATCTAGATATATAAAATAGTTTAGTGATCTTTCCATCAATGGAATGTATAAACTTTTATTTACCCTAAGTCTGTTAAAAGCATCTCAAACTGAAACGTATTATTTCTACTATCTTAAAGACAAACATACCACGAAATCCTCTTGCATAATCACGCTCTGCTCGTAGATACATTTACTTAACGTTAGCACGGAGCATCGTGCATAGCCCCAGCATGAAAGTTTATTTCTTTCATTTTCGTATACATCCACTTGGCGAACTAACGCCATTTTTATCAGGATAAACCTGCAACGGTGCAGCTTTCACGCCGAGAGCTTATCCCAACACCGAAACAAATGCGCCTCCAGTGAAACTCGAACAAAGGGCGCGAAATTTTCCCTACATACAATTTCATTAAAAGGATCCTTCGCGGCTATTGTGCCCCGAAATATTAACCTTTACAAGTGCGAATAAAACTAGAGAATTCGTGACTATTATAAGGGTTCAGTGCAATAGAACTTTTATGGCTTCGATACTCTTTTTCATCCCGAATTGTTCACGTATATAACATAATAGATGTGCTTTGAATATTTTAAAATAATAATCTTCAAACACGACTTTCTACTTAACAAAAATACTCTTTCATATTCTGAAACGGCAAGCAATCAGACTAGACAGTGCATAATTGATAATAGCGCTAATTTCCAACCTCGCAAAACACCTCGAAACTGCGGCATCATTCCTCCGATGCTTTTTCCAGTTTCAAGAGCAAACTCCACGTATGTAACGCGTTGAATAATTTTCGTCGAGTACGTGTGCATAGCGGTTGGAAGTTTTCCTCAGACGGACTCGGACGGCGTGATGAGAAGGGCAACACCTGCTTTCCAAAGTGCTCTCGAGAGTAACTTCGCATACAAGTATTTACATAATGATGCGTTCATGCCGGCTCTCCTTTCATACCTGTTCGCTGGAAAGGCTCTCGAATTTTACGCGGATCTTATTTTTAGGCGCTTAATTAATTCAAGGCGAGAATATGAGATACGCTTGTGCGCGTCGAACTTTTACGTCTCGGCTCCGATATCGATCTGCTTTTTGACCTATTTATTATTATGTGTGCGAGAAATGAGATTAAGTTTGGTTGAATAAATAAATCATTTGGAAATTGCGCTTAAGTTCTTTCGCTCGGCAGCGGAGTTGATTTGTTGTCGTTGGACTTCCGTATATCACCACTGTTGAGAGAGTGCTTAAAGAGCGCGAGAAATAAAGTGCATCATGGACTTTTATGGTTCGAAAGTTACTTTAAAGATTCATGAAGTACTTTGATTTAACATAATTTTTCTTTAAATTATTTCTGTGCTGAACAAACTACCATTTTTGTAAAGATTCTAAGAGCTTACTCATGAAGATTGATTTTCACATGTTTACCATACGTTTTTTTACGTACAAAAAGGTTCAAAATGTCGCCGTATCTCTTAGAAAGAGTAAAAAAGTTATTATGTTTGTGTGGAAAGCCGCTTTTCAGGTGAGCCGAAATTCATAACGTGCTCATACGAGCTGTCAAACGCTAAGAAAGGAGTTTTTTCTTGGTCGGACAGCTTCGAAAGGCACGGGTTTCTCGGCACCCCATAACAACAACAACAAAAACTACGGAGAAAAGCAAAAGGAAAATGACAGAATACAACGAATGTCCAAAGTCACTGCGGTTCGACCGCACGCGCGATATTGTCGCCGACGAGATATTGCGAAAATTCCCTTGAGCATTTTTCAATGGGGAGAAAATTTTCACGCCATGAATTTAAAAAAAAAATCTTTTGCGATAGAAGATTGAAAATATTTTGTGATAGATTGAAAATGAAAATATTAATTTTCATTATTTCTAAAGAAGAATCGGTTTTATTGATAGGAATTATTATTTTAGAAAGATATTTTGTTACGCCTTGATAAAAAATTAAGTGCTTCGCGTGATTCAAAATATATTATTACATGGTTTGAATGAAATATGATAAAAACGATTAAATAATTTTTACTTATAATAATGTATTATACTAGTATTTTTGCTTGTACATATTCTGTAAATATCATATTACAGTACACTAATCCCACACAATTATTTTTTTCTGGAAGAGGAAAATATTTATGATGAAATACATTTTGAATATTGCATCATATGTTTACGACTAATGAACATGATTATTATAAACTCATTATTTATTTATTTTCACAATATTGAATTTAAGTGACATGCGATACGGTAGCTTGATGTACATATAAATGCATTCGCGTAAAATTCGTTGATAAAAAAATCACCAAAAAATGTCTTCAGTATATATCAATTTTTTTAAATTCCTCTATCCTATAAAAAATGTATCAAATATGCGGTATGTTTTTAGTTAATTTTACACAGAAACCATATTATAACGATGACTTATAAATATTTAATTAGTAAACCAAATAATTCTACCGCATATAATATTATATGAACAAAAAAAACTTTACCAATACTTTCCAAATTAATTATTATACATAAAAAAATAAGAGCAAAATACGACGTAAACTCAGATTCAATTTATATAGCGTACCCTCCGCTTACAGAAAGTTGACGTTATTTATTAAAAAGTGAACGCGGCCGCTTTGCCGCTCGGGAATTAATTCCATTTTAAAGTTGAGCTGATAACGGCCGTTATAACGGCGGGGTCGTTATCCGGGACCGAAATTAAGATTGCATGTCTCGTACACGGGACCAAAGTGCCACGATTTTATTCCTCGACGATGAACGAAATCGTATTAAGATGGATGGCGTCTCGCGAAAAATGAAACGTTTTCATTTATTTACGCATTCGAAGTTTGGTGAATGTTTCAAGGGACATCTTCCTAAATTTGTGCCGCAAAGTTTTTTGGATCGTAATTAATATATGAAAGTTCTATATCAATCAAAAATTTCTTATTCGTTCAACGTATTTATTCTATTAGTCAGTGATAGTCATAACGATATATTTTATTGTTTATGTCTTAATAAATCATCTTTATGTTCAGTTTATTAACACGTACATACTGCCTTAGTTTTTCATAAGTAAAATCTTGATCAAACTGCGCTTTTTGAGTTATTAAGAATCGTGCTACAAATTTTAAAAAGCTCACTATAAATTTAAAGCCCCAGCGAGACTGTCAGCTCTTATATAATAGCCTATAGCCTCAAAGATGCTAGGTAGACATATGAAATATGTTCCCAGGATTAGGCTCAACGCGCAGGAGGATTTATATAATGAAGTAAACTACTTATCTCGTACAATTTACAAAACAAAACCTATTTATTCCGTGGTTACGACCGACGTTCGCGCTAACGTAATTGCCGACGCCCCGAGTCGTTAACGTTACGCATCACAGAAAACGGATACACGCTGTAAGCGTTTGATGTCATATTATCTAAGATTTTTATCTATAATGTAAAAGGTGTAGGTTGAATAAATCGTGTAAGTTCTAGCAAACTATGCGAACATCTTAAATTTTGCATGATAATAGGTTTAAGCACAAGATTTCCAACTATGGAGTTTATATACGTTATGTCGTATAAAGAACACCCAAGATCGGTAGTAAATATATAAAATGAACGAACGGAAATTGCATGTGTGTAATTTATAATAAACAAGTTTTAATAACGCTGTCTCTTCGGCAAGTTGAAGGTTCGGCTGTATAGGTGCCGACCGGGCACATCTGCACTTGATAGTTCAAAACTCTGCACCACTAATAAGGGTTATATTAAATTTTCCCAACGAATAATTTAATTTCCCATATCCTAGCCTCGTATGTTTGTATGCGCACCAAATAAATTATACAAGTTTTGAATCTTCAATATTAAATCTCGACATTTAAGACTATCTTTATAACATCTTAATACCATCGAACCATTACAATTTGCAAACCCAACCCTCATGCGATTCACACCACCGGACTACCACAATCATAACCATCTAAAGGTAGTCGACTGCCCTACATATCACGGCACTAAGGTCGAATGCAATGTCGAAGTCGATGAGCGCATATAGCCATTAAGGTCCGCAAGGGCCCGGCCCTCGGTTAATGGACCTCTTTATTTTCCGCACAATAAAGACGCCGAGGAAAACCCAGAGATATTAGATTATCCGAGCAATTTTCCCGCGCCCCGTCGCTTTTCCGACCAGTGGGTGTCCGTATTTTTATTGCCGGCACTCCGAGAACCACTTTCGCGCGTTTTCCCGACTTAATATCGCTCGGTTGTGCACGTTTGTTGCGATAGTGTCGCCGGTAACGATGTCTATTTTTTTCGATGTTCGGTTGTGTTGTGTTTCCGAAATGGTCGGATGCTCTGCTGTTCGGAAGTCGTTCGATTTTTTTTGGGTAACGATCTGTTTCGAAGATTATTGTTTCAAAAAAAATTTTACTATTCTGTATAGACGGTTAAACCTATTAAAAAATTACGGTTAATATCAATTTTATCTATGTTTCGTAAGAGTCTATATACATATATAAAATTCAAATGGTGTATGTATGTATGTATGTATGTATGTATCCGATAAACTCCTAAACCTATAGACGAATCTTCATTAAATTTGGCAAGAATGTGCTTTGAAATCCGAAGAAACTATGTAAGTATTCATTTTTTTTAATATCGTTTAGCATTTCAGTTTTTTCGCCATATGATTAATATAATATTCCAGCGTCGTGATTGATTTTGACAATAATTACAATTGGTACATAATTTATTTTCACCGAGTCCCGAGCACCCCGGGTACAAGCCGCTAGTATCATATAAAATTATTTTGATTTTGAATAAAACAATATTATTAAATTTTGTAAATCCTAAGTATGCGAAATTCAATCATTTAAGTATACATATATTACATTGTAGAAAATGGTTAATAAATAATAATTACTGGGATAAGTTCGCAGTTTAAAAAGAAATTTTCTACTGATTAATATGCAAACTTTTTTAAGCGTACTCTTCAGTGTACAAGAAACTTTTACGAGTCATAAAAATTCGAGAAAATTAATGTTTCTTAAAACATATTACCCATTTAACTTGTATTAAGTCATTTTAAATCCGCCCATTGAATAAGTGCACATTTAATACTTTGTGTAGTACAAGAATATTTAAATTTAATCTTTGATTTGCTTAGTCAGGACTCACTATTAATTTTAACAGGCTTCATTGTATTGTGTACTAAATATTAATTATCTCTCAAAAAACATTCGCCGCACAATATTCCAATATACAAAGCCGATTAAGGTTTTAAAATAATTCATAAGCAAACTCACCCAATATCAACGTCATTACACGATATTATAATTCGGCGAAAAATAGCATTGATCGCGATCGAAACGGTCCTCGAATACTTTTATAACAAAAATTCAATTACCAGACGTATCCGTTGCGCTATGGAAAAGTCCGGCATCGGAATTCGGACATTTTCCCGCGCTGAAAGGCCACTTAAATTTTCCAGATTCGATTTTCTTCGCATAGCCGTTTTAATAGCCATAAGGCCGCCGTGGACCGACTATATATATTAGATTTAAATTGCATTTATTATCTATTCGGCGACGCCCTGTGTTCGACTTCCATTACGCGAGTTTTGCCCGTCGGAAAATTGTCGAGTGCCTCACCGTTGTAAATTTATTAAGCTTCTGGCCGCTTGCTGCCTTCTCTTGAGTGGCTCCATTCTGTTTTATTTTTATACGTCAATTCAATAAGATTTATACAGGGCTTTCGTTTATCTTTGTCGCGGAGGATTCTTCGACGTATACATCAAACGATTGTCTACGAAATGGGATTTTTTTCGTGAGCAATTTCTAGATTAATGCTTCTCTAGAAAAAACGAGTGAATCACATAGTTGAGTTTAGCTTGAGCTTTTAAAAATTTTATGTATTTATTCGGTCAAATTTTATATATTGCAATTTTTAAGTGTGATATTTTTCACATTTGATGGTAAAATGGTGTGAATGTTGATTTTTTTCGTATTAATAACTTCGTTCTATGTCAACATTCGGTTTCGGTTATGACGTGTTCGATCGTGGATTTTTCCTCTTTTCATTCGCTTGTGTATGTTTAGTTGGAAAAATCGGTGTGAAAAGCGGACGTCTGCCATTTCCAACGACATTTCTGCATTTGATTTATGTATTCGCTGCTGCTTCTGATTTTTTCAAATACTAAACTTCATATTTATGAAACCCGAAATGAATATAAAATGAAACGTAAGCGATAAATTGAATTTTCATTAAATTATTCATATATATTCAATTTTTGAAAAAACACAATACTGTTTTTGATTCATTAGATATCTCGATCATTCAAACAAACATTTCAATTTTTTATAAGAAAATATCAAATAATTTTATCCAAACAATACATTTACTTTATTTCCATCGGCGCAATTCTTCGTTATCATTTTATTATCATAACTTTCACAATATTTACCAACACAACAAAAGCTTAAAGGAAATTCCTCTACCCAAAGGATTCAGAGTTTTTCCACAAATATGTCGACAATTCGGAAAGCTTACCTCACCAACTATGCGACGATTCCCCTAAATTTGAGAAACAAAAAGACACACGGAACTCTTCATAAGGATAGATAGCAATTTTTTAAACGAGAATATGTGTTTTAAATATTATTTCACACACATTAGCCGGTTGCATTTTGGACGGATGTTATCTGCGATGAAATATGAGGCTAGCGTGTCGCGATATTGCCATAAAGCTTTTTCGGGTCGACATCCGTTTTTTCACATTTGTTTGTTTAACTTTTTTTTCAATTTTAAACTTCACCACCGTTATGTCCATGCAGCGTACTGTGTCGAGTGAGATAAACAGCCATTGCTTCATCAGTCGTTTTGATATTTTTAGAATTTTTCACATAAAATAATTTTTGAAAATCAATATATTTTTAATTTGAACCACCACTTTAGATTTAATAAAATATTCTTTGCAGGGTGAGACTTTTCTCATAATTTGCACAATATTTCAAAATTTTGAATATTAAAAATTATCGCTTATTAATAGTCATGCGTGTATTCATTGATCACACAATATTGAAGATTAATAAAAAAATATTCTTTCGGTAAGCTAAACTTCAAACTATTATTAAAAAAATTTAATACCTACCGAATTTCCAATATAAAATATAACACTTCAAAAGTTTCAACAAGCGGCTTCGTTTTGATTTATATTATTTCTACTGGATCGAAAAAAAATTCAATTAAAAACTGTTGTACAGCCGAATAAATAACGATTGGCATTAAAATTCGAAATAAATTCTCGATAAATAGCGTCGACGATAAATCGCTTTCGATTGAAATTTTCGCCTTTCGACCAATCATAGTTGTAAGCGGATTTTAGTGTCGCAATTAAAACGTCAAACGAACCGTTGTTCATGCCTATATTGAAAAGTCGAATGAGCTTTCAATCAAAACGCTTTAATTTGCGGTCACCAAACTATTATGGGCGTTCGAAAATAATAAAGATATAAACACTACATTCGCGAAATGAAAGCTCAAAAAGCTGCACGTTGTTTATGGAGCGTGGCAAGTTTGAGAACGTGAAAAATTCAAACGGTTCCAGCCGACGCTGAAAGTTTCGTTTCGATTTCAGAAGTTGGCAAATGAATATTTCAGAAGCATATGTACACGTGTAGGATGGATATGTTAATTTCGTTATATGTGTATGGGTTCGCTGCGCGATTGTACAACAAGACATAATAATCTACATAAACTTCACAGTCCGGAATATATTAACAATGGCGTTGATCATAAATCAACGCGAAAATCCCTAAATGTATTTCCTCACGCACGCAAAACGTATTATTCTTATTGCATAAGTGTTATTATTGTACGGTACAATAGCGTATTTGCTTATGTTTTGGATCTGCAGTAGTTTGGACCCAAACCATTTTCCTGACACATTTCGAAAGAGCACAAATAAAATATAATACTCGTATAATAAGAATTTCGTTTGATGATAAATCTAGCATTTCGGCTTAATTAAAACGATTCGTTTGGATAAACGTATGAGATTCAAAAATATAGAAAAAATACATATTTAGTCGAATGTTGATTGGGTTCGCCGGAAAACTCATGACTAAATCCAAAAGGGTTCTCTGAACATCGAGGAAAATTTCGGTTTCGTAAAAATAATTGAGTGAAATTTTCAAAATTTATTTTCAAAAAAAAAATAAAACGATATGCTTCGTTGCATTTTCCGACATTTCATCCCTTTTCAGCAAAATATCACTCAAGAGAAAATATCGGAATGCTCCCGTTGACGAAACAATGGTCCCGCCGTCCAATTATCCTTCCGAATGGCGTCTGTATTTATTTAAATGACTAATGACCCGAGTGCATGGGGCAACGAAAATGCTTTTACTTCCCCATGGTCATTACTCGGCTGAAAGACTGAAAGACGTCATTGTTGCTGGGGAGGCTACTTTAAAGCGACTCATATTGTTCGGTCGCCATGAAAAATTCGGGAAATTGTGCGAGTCCAATTCGTGGAGTATTATGTTCGTTTTTTATTTTTTTTTACAAATGGTCGAAGTGGATTGAGTCGTTTTTTCGTTTTAATATTATTGCTGTGATTAAATCGTAAATATTTGATTTAGTTATCAAGCAATCTACTTTTAATTTTATATTAATTTAATAATAAAAAATTTCATTTAGCGAACAGTCGAAATTTCTTAAATTACTCTATATATATATATAAACTAAAAAAAAATAGTTATTTTCATTAAATTAATTAATTATTAATAATCTCAACAATCCATAGACATCCAATATTACTTAAATTACATTACAGTCGATTGGAAATACTATCTCTTACACTGAGAGAGTTCACATTCAATACTAAATACAAATGTCCCATACATCCTTTGATTCCGTTGAATTTATTTATTGGTCGACACGTCACCATGACTCAATAAGGATATATATCCTGTTTCCAAGGAGGATTGCCACCAGCACTAGACAGGAAGTCGTGAACTAGTTTCTGGTGAATAATCGTAGATAGTTCCCGAACTTAGTCCGGGATAGACTAGCTTCCAACCATTTCCACGATCCCAACAACCCCTTTTCCTGTTTTGATGAAATTTTGTTTCGCATCGATGGCTATGGTGATATAAAATATCCTTATAGATCCAAAGAGTATCAATCAATATTTATTTATTAAAATATATTTAATGTTTCAAAAAAATTGTATGTTAAAAATTAAAACATTACGCGCTTAAAAATATTAGAAACCAACAACACTTTCCATCACAAAACATACACCAAAACCCGTATTCTCAATTCCCAAAATTTCCATACTAGTTTCACGCACATTTTCGAACATTATACGCGGCCGAGCTTTCGAACGGATTATTTTTCGGCGAAATGTGCTTATTGAAGATTTCAACGACCTCCACCCCATAGACGCCAACTATTATATGATATGCCGGAGGAAATCATAAAAGACGACCAGGTGTATCCCGATAAGCCCCGACGAGTCTCTATAAGTGCCTTTTAGTATCGCATTTTCAACCTTAACCCAAATATAGGCGTCGTAACGTTTATTCGTATACGCATTGTGCGGCAGGCAATATTTGCGTTATGTCAACGCTCTACGAAAGGTCGTTACGTCACTTCATATTTGAATATTGAATTGTATATATTTTGTATTTTTTATTGATTGTGTAATATATAGAATCATTTTCATAAAATTTGTATGGAAATTTAATTAAAAATGATAATTTTATAAAATTTTAGTAAAAGAATTTTTGATCTTTTGATATGTATTATAATGTATGCAAAAATATTAATGAATTTTTTTGATACTAAATTAAAACTTTATCGCAATTATACTATGAATTATTCGACGGTATAATTCAAACTAACCCTGTATAAAAATATTATTTCCATTTTAATTGCTGACGTGTTACAATAAAGCAAAACGACCGATTGGCCGATATGGCCTATCGCAAACGTTGCGTGAATACACTCTTTTTATTATCACAAAGTTCGACCCAGCCTTCACGTGAATTGAGCTTTTTTTTCCCTTCACTCTCTTCATACCTTATCAAGATCGTCTGCCAAAAACTAACAGGTTCCCATAGCCGGCTTCAGGTTCGAACGAACCGAAACAGAACGCGAAAGTTCGGGCTCACAAAACGCCCCCGAATTGGGTCAATCAATCCAACAATCGTCATTATTTGTTGGCGCTGTGTGTGATCGATTGCATTTAACTGTTTGAAGACTTTGTTTACACGAAGGTTGTATAAATTGTGGGCTAGAACGGGTGACATGGTGCAATTTGACACTAAATTATTACGGCTCGTGATTAATTCGTCGATGGAGTGGTGTTCGACGTAACTATGCGTCAACGGCTATTATTCAGCTGAATGGTTATGGAATTGTACGTGTAATTTACATATATGTATATGAATAGCGATAAGTGATTTGTGATATATTTGAACTATTTCATATTGATGGCGGATCTAACGATGCGGTTCTGTTAATCTGTTCCGCTTTGAATTATTGACGCGAATATAGCTCGTATACCAATTCCAATCTCAAAGATGAAATCAATACATCTGTCAAAGAAGTTATATTATCAATAATATTTATTAATTTAAAATTTATATCCGTCTTAAGCATTAATGATAAATGATAAACGATGCAATCAGGATACAATCACACATCATTTGAATTTTAATTAATGTTTTATTATACAATGGACATTTATATAAACTGCTTATGATAACGGCCAATTTATATCAATTAAAAATTCATCATAATATATAATATATGTATATACAAATACATGAAGCGAAATTAATCACAAACTCCAGTACCATATCGTCTGCACTTTCAGTGCGATAATGAATCCCTGCTTCGTTTCGCATATAATAAACGGGCAGTGGATGCATAAAATGCACTCAAAGGTTTCCATTTGCGTGATGAAACGGCAACCATATTTCAGAACGGAGGCGAAAGCTGAAAGCTCTATCGCGTAATCGCATACGAAAGGTCACCGGAACAATAAAAACCTGTAAATGCGCGATTGCCGGTTTATAGGCCGATTTTGCGGTTTACCGACTTTTAACCGACCGACCAATAAAACTTAATAAAAGCGCCGAATATAAAATGATGGAGGAAAATTGCTCTTTTTTAATATTGCCAAATCCAGCAGTCGAACTATAGTGTTTTGTAAATATTGATTGGTTTTTTTTTCAAATTTGTAAAAATATTGCTAAATTTAATAAATAATAAAACTATTTTCGTTTTATTTGAAGGTTAATGTAGGGCGTGGATTAAAGTGATGCGGATATTTAACCGATTAGTTTTATTAAGGAAATGGATTTTTCGAAGTTCAAGTCATTAAAAGCTAATTCATATACATCAATTGAAATAAATATTTGATTGAAAATCGTTCGTTTATTAGAAAATAAATTATTTAATAATTAAATTATCTCAATCAATAGCTTCAATAGACTATCTTTGGATCATGAATAGATTATTCAAGATGGTGAATTAATGATATATTTAACGACAAAACAACCTTCCTTTACAAAGATACGTTCGATCAAATATACGAAGGGATGAAAATCCATTCCATATTTATTCTCTTGATTTTCTTCCCCAGGATATAGTTATAAAGTTGCACCGGGTAGTATTTCAATTCAACACGTTTCAAAGGGAACAATTCATCCAAAGCGGTTTTTCTACGCAACATTTGCTGCGAACGTAGCAGTTTTTTTCCAACCCAACCCTCCGGTAAAGTATGACTTACTCTTCTTATTTTATAGAAGCGCACGTATATTTCAGTGTACGTAGATTTTTTCGTTTTCGTTTTATTTTTTCCCCGATACGAAGCCTGCCAACTTTAGTCACCATTATGCGTAGTCATAAAATTTATACATAATTTATGATACAGCGTAACATGTCGCTTGATAATTTATTGCTAATTTAGCGTCGGTATATTATGCATTTTTTTTAATGAATTTGAGTTAAGGCCATTTACGATATACTGCGTGTTCATTGTGCGAGTTTCAAATTAAGTGGAAAGTACAGAATTTTCAGGTATTTTATTGGTTACGGTAATGGTCTGATGATGCATTTTTAGTATAGAATCAAATGAAAGAAATCATGGTTAATATGAAAATAATGACTGAACTTTTACTTTTCATTTGTGAATTAATTGATATTGACTCTACAAACTACCTCAGATTTACAATAAAATTTTTTTTTTTTGAAATAACTAAATTATGTTTCTGAAATCTAAATTTATATCCTGATACCTTTTTATTTACAAAAAATATTGATCGTGTCCGATAAAAAATAACGTATCACCTTTTCATCCATCAACGTTCGAAAGGACCAAAACGTATATCCTCTATTGTTGGACGACACATAAAAATTTCTTAGATTTTCTACTTTCCGATCACGAAGTTTCTCGGACAAACGAAAGTTTCCATCCCCCGAAGGACGCTTCTAAAATTTCCCACGATTGATTTTTCGACGGATTTTCCGTCGACGCATGGTGGAAAACTTCCCGCCGCCATTATTTTAATTCGTATCGCGCACGGACATTATATGTATATAAAATAATAATATGGATTTTTCATGAATAATCCTCCATATTCCGTACCCAAAGTCCCCATTAGGGTCCCGTTACGGTTTAACGCGCCGTTGGGTGCTCCCGCAACCCTTTGATTCTTACGCGGAACAATTCCGCGCTTTAGACTATTTCCATACAGATTCCATCTCAATTTTTCAGACCGTGACATTCCACGGTTGTCCGCCCTTTTGTGGCTTTTCATTTCGTTTTCGAATAAAAAAAATGTTGAAAAAATGAAATCACAGTCGGAAAAATTCGTCGCATTTTCGCCGCTTCGAAAGTTCGAAATTTCAATACGAACGCCTCAGCAGTGCGATCAAATTTAATTTTAAATTTCGGGTGTTTTCGTATTATTTTTTTATTCTATTTACCTTTATTTATTCACTTTTATAAATTTTAAAATTATTTCTTTAATTTACATCATTTTTTTTTTATTTAGCTCTCGTTAGGTTCGCATTCATTATATACAATGTGCTTTCAAGACTTACAAAACCGTTTCATCCAATTAAAATACTATGAAAACCTCGAAAGGGTTTTACAGGTATAATATAAATAAAAATATACGGATTTATTGATATTGATTCGACAAGTAATCGATGCACGGTTATGTATCTGCAATACAAAATGCACCAAGTGCATATTGCGTTTGTTTTACGACATTGAATAAAATACCTGACGCGGTCGCAGTTCAATCACACAAACGCAATCTATTTGCATATATGCAAAACATGTGTCAAATGCACTCTGCATATTAAAAAAAGAGTATTTACTCTGGAACGAAACGTCGAATACTGCGCAGATTCTATGAAATGAATGAATACTGAAATCTAAACATGTACACGTTCTATTTATTTAATGCATTAACGTTTTGCATTTCAAATTTATTATATTGGTTTTAAGAAATGTTTTTGTTTTTAAATTTTTGAATAGATACGATACAATTTCTCATATGATGGAACTTTGCGAACATCGTATTGCAACTTAAGTTTTTCTTTCCGTACACACTGTCAATACGTAGAATAAACTCGGGAAAAATCCGACGCAGGAAAATCTCGTTGTGTGTATATGCGCATTTATTATATATGTATCGAATCTGGTACATAAGGCTCTCGAGGACGCCCAACCAAGTACTCGAGAATTCAATCAAACTTGTGGAAGTATACTGAAAATACTCTTGAAAATATATTCGCGTCTTTGGCGAGGATCACCGTTCTTGGGAAACCTTCAGTTACCTTTGTTTATGCACAGGTCATTGTCTTTTTCTTTATTTTTTGTTTTTCTTGGTTCTACATGAGATTCAAATGTAAATTTTACCCACATATACCTATATACATATGGAAAAATGTTATATTTGTTATATCATTGGATTTCACAAAGCACAATGATATATCATGAGCTTTCACATTCACTAAAATGAAATTGTAGCAAAATTTAAAAATATACACAAACACAAGTTTTAATAAATTTAAATAATTATGATAGGTTCATTTTGAAACGAAATCATTATTAATGATCATATTGTATCGAAACGTGATATTTTTAACATTGTCCCGTATATTCATTAAAACGGCCGATTCACCGTCGCATTACTTGCATAAAAATGATAAATTTAAACATTCTTTCCAACTTATACGCTTCGTGTAAGGACGCGCAGCGGGAAACTTTGTTTCAATCAAACCGCCCAAACTTTTCCTACTTTCGTACGAGACATGACTTTGTTAGCGTAATATTGCATTTTATTCGCGGTGGAAGGGAAAAAAGGGAATTTTACGGTCGTCGGCGAAAGAAAAGATCGTCCGTCAACTTTCACAAAATGTTGAAAAAGAAAAAAGCCGAAAAAAGACACAGTATACGGAAGAATAGAACAGTTAATTTGACGGCGTGTTAACCCGCCGTACTGTCATCGTACCGGTCGCCATTTTTCACAATAAAACCGGAGCTCCACTATAAAAAGGAGGCTTTGTTGCCGAGCATAATAAAAACAATTTAAGTCGTCGACGGAAAATAAAATAAATATATATACGTTTAAATAAAAATGAAAAATAACTTTTTTTTTTCAAAAAAAATATACCAGCGCTGAACTACTTCTTTTTATGCCCGAGTTGCGCATTTCGGACCGGGATTTTTAACCGAAATTTTATTCAGTTAGTAAAGCTCGGCGTAATAAGTTGAATGCCTTTTCGCATTACGAAAGACGTTCAAATTATTTTCGTAAATAGAAATTTTTGTATTGGAATATATGAAGGATATTTAATTTGTTGAATGTAGTTCAAATTAAATTTTATCAAAGAAATATAATAATGCTTATTATTGAAATATGTCTTTTATAAAAAGAGATGACGTAACAATAAAGTATGATAAAATTAATAAGCTCTTTATAAAACAGGAAATAATTATTATATATTCAAAGAAAAGTCATTTTTCATACTACATATATTTTTTCATATTAAAAAATCGCTAAGTATTTTTTTCAATTATACTGTACAACAAAATTTACTTAATTAGAGCTTAAGCATTTTTCTAACCGATGACTTTTAATGATCACCGATTATTTTAATCGCTCGAAACAATGTCCAATTAACCTCTAATATATTAAATGCATTCCCACGCCGTAATTGCACAATAAAATTCCATCGCCATTCTATAAAGGGAACAAATTCAATGCGAAAATTTCAAAATGCATCAATTAGCAGTGCACCGCTTTGTGACACTTCACCAACATAATGCGAGTGTCTCGTTAAAACGGTACATTTGACAATATTGCACTGCATTAATTTTAATTTATTTCACTCAAGAGTGGACGATATGAATTGCAATTTTCCGAATTGTATAAGTTTGAAAATTCAGTTGAATGCACCTGAGGAATGCGGAAGGTTTTTCCGTTGGATGCATCAGAGGTATTCGCAATGATGTTATTGTCGATTCAAGAAAAGAGCAAATGATATATGGAGAGTTTATTGTTAAAAGAAATATATTTTTCTATTGTATAAATTGATTTATCTGTATATCATAAAATGTTTTTTTATGGAAAAAATGTTAAATTTTTATAACTGATGGATCAGTTTCAGAGAACTTATAAAAAATACATACATTTCGAATATATTATACAAAAATATAATAACGGAACTCATAGTTCATGCGCAAATTCTTAATGGAACAAAATAACGAATTCCTTTTACAAAACACTTCATGTAACCTGGTGCAAATACTATACATTTATATTGATTACATCGCAATTATAACGGAACGCATTCCGAAATTGCGAAAATCGTGAAAGCTACAAAAATACCGAACGTGTAAACGCAACAAAATATAAATGTCAACCGTCACGGCGGCAGTTCGCCACCTAAACCTGCATTATGAGTTTTCTTTTTCGGCGAAAGGGTAAAGAAAAACTACCGTAAGTATTTTTCTCACGCGATATTAAAAACGGTATGTTTTGTGTGTTTGTTCGCCTTCATACTTTTGCTTTCGGGGAAAAAAGCGTGCATTGGCCTAGGCAATGACCCGCTCGATTTATCAACACTTTCATAATATAATAACGCCCGCAAATGTGCGGTCGAGGGTTCAACGAGGTGAAAAATATCAATAATGTCGCGTAATTATTTCACCTTGATCCAAAAAGGGGGCGTTCGTATTAAATACATTTAGCATGTGCGTGCCGCAAGAAAAAAATATAAGAAATCATTTTTATGTCCAATAATATCTTTTTATTTTTGCTTTATAAATATATAATCGGCATTGACCCGATTTTCGACATTAGCCCGAAACTATTATACAGTTCAGGCATTGAAAAACAAACTGAATAATATCCGTATGGAAAAACGATCTTTTATATTGCCGCCCATAAAACTTTATTGACCTCAAAGTAAACAGTTTTGTTTGGCAGAACGTTTCCGCGTTTTCGAATCGCTTGACCGTTTCGATTACTATTATTAATTTGGCGTATTCGAGGTCTGAAGCAGATCGAACGTTTTCGTAACTCTGATCGTGTTTGAATAATTGACCGAGTTCGATTAATAGCGAAACCGTTTGCTCTGATTATGTGCACCATACGTCATCCCATAGTAGGATTCTACGGATGGAGATTGAGCCAATGGTGCGGTTAACTATTGCACGTTGTCTGGTAATGGATTTACTGAGAGTAGTGTTAAGTTAAGAGACCAATATATAAAAAAGAAAAATTCATGAAAGTATATTTAAAATATATTTTTGAATATTTTAAGATGACTTTTAGAATATAACATAACCGTTTTGTCTTCGGGAAATCGGATTTGTGCAGTCACACGAGTGTAATTAATTTGAACTGCACCTGCTCGACATTTGCACTAAAGATATAATTTATTAGAATAAATATGATATACTTACGTTTATGGCACGATTCGTTCTACTTTCGTTATATAACATCTGACGGAATTTTCCCGATGAAAATGTGAAATACGAGAAATGTCGAATTCAAAGCGCGCGAACGCAAACAAGAAAAATTGATTCGGAATGTGAACGCTGCGAATGTGCACTTCATCGTTTTTCATAATGTCGCAAAATTATAAAATAGCCGAACGGGTCGTAGCAGTCATTTTTCGCATTTTCCTTTTCATTTCGCCGTTTTGAATGCGAAATTCGCAATTTTATTTTCCCGATGCGACGGTTTACATGCGCATATAAAACCGTCGGTTGCATACGTGTAAAAGTATCATTAATCACCGTGTCAACAGCACGGCCAAATTGATTCGAAAAGTTTCGTACATTTTTCGGCTAATTTATTTTTTGGGAAATTTTAATTGTGTACTGAGATTTTTTATGTGTTGAAATTCAATTTTCGCACATCTACCGATTGAATGCACCATCATTTTCGGATTCAGATGATTCGATCCCGGGAGGCTTTATTATTAAATTTTAAAGTCTCTCGATTTGAGCGCAGTCTAATGGCGGATTTCTAGTTGAGGTTTTGAATTGCAAATTCAAAGTATGATCGCCTCGGGCGAGTCTGCAAAACTTTGACAATGTGAACTCACCACATATACGTTCACGTGCACTAAGGAAAATCGTTGTACTTTCTGCATACAACTCAACTGGATTCACACTGCACTTGAGTCGACAATCTGAGCTTTAAACGAGCGTGAAAATCTATTTACATTTGAATTTCATTAATATTTTGCAAAGCTAAATATTCTCGAATTTTAAAATAAATTTGAAATATTTGTATGCGAATTTTTGCATTTTTTTTTCAGTGAGGGGCCGACATCTGACCTTATTTATACAAACACAATCTTTTTCGTATCAAATTAAAATCATATATACACACACGCACGATATGATAGATTGCGTTAGGCTAATTTAAAAAAAACGCACTGTAATGCCGAGATAAAATATGACCCAAATTAAAACTCTTTTTTACCGCACTTATTTTTTTGCCGAAATGAAAGCTTCGCTTCACATACGCACGTGTATAAAAGAGGGTTTTCATCGAGTCGGATAAGCTTTATTTATTTATATACCTTTTTTCGTTAGCGTGTAGAATCGATGTTCATTAATGTCTGTTAATATAAATGGTTCGAAAAAGGGTTAGTATAAATTCAACGCTTTGTCTATCTAAATGAAATTATTAATAAAAGCGATTATGTTTTCAATGTACCTAAAAATAATTTATTACAGCTTCAGTACAATGTCTCGTTTAAGTGCAACTAGAACAAACTTTTCATTGTAGATTGCAACTAAAATGCCTCATCATATATCTTGCACATAATGCGGTTGTAAACACTGGCCTGGGTAGTCTGAAAAGTTTTGAAAAGTTATAACACTTTGGTGCGATCTCGTTACGGTTAACATTACCATATTTATGTGTGCCTATTCAGATTTTCACATAAACATTGTTTCCCTCAAAACTTGATGAAATTTATTATATCCAAATATAAAACACAGGATTTAAAAGCTCACATTTAAACAACGGCAAAAGCTTTCAAGCTTAATAAAAAATATTGCGAAATAAATTGATCAGAGCCACTCTCGCCGCAATTTAGAGACGTCACAGTTGAATTTGATGAAAAAAAAAATCACGCTCCATTTTCGAGCTTAATTCCCATCAGGAGCAGGAGGGCTTACAGTGAATGTGCACAGAGTGCAAAAAGTGTGCTTATGTCGTTTGCAAAGGACAAAAGAAAGAGTTTTCACCGGTGAAAGTCAAAGGGTCGCGAGTGGTCTGCGAACCGTACCGCGCGTAACACTAGACCCTCGTCGACGAAGTGACGCATTTTAACTCGAAATTTTATCATTCTACAATAACAAACCTAACTGAAATCGGACTTATATTTTCACACGTTTTAATAAAATGAAAATATTTTAAATTTTGTTGAAATCGCATAACGTTTAGATCGGAAAATTGTCGGAAAAGTGCAGATGCTCGTTGATTGTCCCTTTTTCTACATACGCGGAAAGTTTGAGTTTTTCTGTTGTAGGCATGTCGACCAGCAAATTGTCAAAGGCCCGAGGCTGTATACACAGGAGGGAACAACAACATCGCCACCTGATTTCCCTAATGCACTCCGTAATGAAGGATACTAAAGTTATGGTTTCAATATTTTATTCTGCCGCACACAATAAAATATTTATCAATTCACTCGGAAAAAGTTCACTTTGCATAAATATTTCATGTTGAATGTATTTTTAAAAATTCTTTATATAACCATACACAAGTTTCTCAATTTCGTGTTTCATGACATTGTTTAAATATAACTATTATATTGTACGACATGCAACATTAATTTTTTATTTAAAAAATATTCTGACTGAATTCCATGGAGAAGTTAAAGTTTAAATTACTCAAGGTTTTGTTTCAAAGAAGTTTGAATGGGCTTGTTTGGAAATTGTCTAATTGAGAGCCGTCCATCAATTTCGCTCATAAAATAAAAGTTTAATCAATCTTCCACCCAATCCCGCGCTTACAATTAAAACCTAATTTGATTTTTATTTAAAAAAAACTCATAAAAATTATTAAAACAGTTTGGAAAGCATCACCAAGTGTGCACTACCTGCAACGATTTGTGAAACAAAGAGCCATTCGTGCAATATAAACACGCGTTCATATTTAACCATTAACGTTTTGCATGTGACTTCAGCAGCATTTTTAACACTAAAAATTCATTATATAAGCGATTAAAATTATTCATTAACACTTTCACAAATAAAAAGTTATTATTTTTATAAGTTGACACTTCATATTATTTATATTCAATAAAAATATAATTTTATCTGATTTATTATTGTACGAATCAAACATGATAATAAACAAACACTAAATCAACGAGTATACATCTAATAATATTCAAAACAGCCGAACAAAGCAGCCAGAAACTAAAAGCTTTTGGAGATTTCCCCGCTTTTCGCCTACCGAGAAAATTTCCTTTCGTTCGCTTTCCGGCAATAAAGGTCAACAAATTCAGGCGAAAACATAATGAAAAAATACTTTCGACACGGTACTACATTAATTCTATTATGGTAATATATTCGAGTGGGCCGCGGTCTGGGAAATCCCAAAGGGTGTACCGATAAATGACGGCTGAAACAAAACCCGATATCTTAATAGGGGATGGCTCGAAGGACGAGGGCGCGATGCGAGAATACGAATTATTTTATTATATTTCGCTAAACGCACATATACTTGTGCCTTTTTGCCCTCATCTTTTTTTTGCTCCCTTTCGATGGGCGTGTGGCAAAATTTAATAATACAAGCGGTCGCGGTTCGGATAAAAAAATGCGGTTTTCGCGTTCGCCGGGAATCCGATGAATAAAAATTGTAATTCTGCGGGATTGGGCTTAGCGGCGAACATATTGTGTATATGAAAATTCCAACATTTAAATTATTTTCGTAGACGCGGCCTTTTTAGACATTGAAATTTTATGCAAATATTCAAAATTGCCTACGAAAATTAAAGAAAACCGAATCCGCGATGCGATTATTAACTTAAATTTGATATAACTTAATATTTTACATTCACAACGTCTGAGTCAGTTTATTATTCGTATTAAATCTAATATATTTTTGAAATCTAATTTAAAATTCAATATTAAATAACTGAAAATTTTTACTGCAATATTCTTTCGTTATATAAAAAATCATTCTTCACGTTCTAGTTAACACACTCCACAACAAAACCAATTTGAATTAGTGTACACTAAGTAAACATATTAGCATTAATAAAATAACCCATTATATGCGTCAATGGTTAAACGACTATATATAAGGTTTCAACGCAAAGCCGTTGAAGTGTCTCCGAAGTATCTAAATATCGGCCTTTTCTTTCTTTCTTCTATTACGAGCACTAGAGGTCGTCAAAGAAGTCGAACAAAAGGCACACAATCGATATAGACCTCCGCAATAATATAACACACCTATAAGAGAAATTGAACGCTCATCTCCCCCCGCCCACCCACCGTCCCGGGAAAAGCGATCGGGAATTTCCCGGGAAATTCTGGAGGCGAGCGCGTAAGCCACACTATAATGGAATTTGTGTGTAGACCCTCGCTTTGGTGAGAGTTAGTCACTCGCGAAGATATCGCGATTTGACGTCTGTCAAATGTTGCTGCCGATATCCGATACGCATTGTCGTGAAAAATGCGTTTATTTGCACACGAAGACGTTTATTTGTCGGTTGATCGTATTCTGATGCGTGATTTTTATTATTTATATTGACCTGAATACGACAAATATTTAGTTGATTTTTCATACAGATTTTACACTCAAATTCAACCATATACAAATTAAATTCAACTTTTTAACCCTCAGTTACTCACAAGGCGTTTTGTGAGACTGTTACTCGTGTGGGCGTCTGCTGAACACCACTACATACAATTTCAGTGATAAATTTGTTTAAAATTATTATTATTATTATTATTATTATTATTAAATAATTTCAAGTGAAAAAAAAGGATTTTATGGATATATTTCTAAAACTAAGCATTGTAGAAGTATCGGAAATTTTCATATTACTAATAATAATATCATATTAATAATAAGGTATGTTGAAAGTAAGATTTTTTTTAATTTCTTGTTTTAGATATTTTTGATTTTTCACCCACTGGTGACTGACAGACGTCACGTGAGTAACGAAGGGTTAACCCTCAAACATCAAATTTAATCTTTTACGAATAAAATTGAACCATAGGAATGTTAGGTACATATCCATGATACGTTTATTCCAATTGATTTATTGAAAACGTTAATTATGTATATAAAAATTTCTGAAAATCACCAACTGAAATTATCCAAGTCAAATTAAAGAATAGATTGTATAATATTTCATTGATTACTATAACAATGGTCCGGATGGTTAGATTTGATTTGTGAAAGGTTGAATTTGAAGTATAAACCTGTATAAAATAGTTCATCGGAAAACCCATCATCTCCCACCATACAATGGATGCCCAAATTTACGATTCTATATCTGAAAATTCAATGAAAAATACAATATATTCCACGTGTCCGACACATTCATATCTGACACGCTCACAATTGACAGCGTCGACCAACAACGGCGGTTGTCAACCCCTGACCGAATTTCCACCACACAGCGGTGCTCTCATGATGTCATCAATATTGTTATTTCCCAGTGTACATTATACATATGAACAGACAGACTAACATACATATGTACAACAGTGTCGTTCGCAGACAACGGCAATAACATTTCGAACGAGTCATAAACGACAAACGCCGACCGGCCTCTGCTGCGGATTGATGGCCCGATTTTTTAATGTACACCTATTCCGGTTGTTATTGTGATGGTGATTAATATTTTTCGGTATGAAATCCAATGAAAGGGGTGTTAATCGTCTCTTTTATCGTTTTCTTAGGTTGCCGTTCTCTTTGACCGTGCGTTGTTTCGTTTTAAATAAATTAACGCGGCGACAAAGCCTCTCTTTCGTCTTCGTCTGAATTATTCATGATATCGTTAAAGTTAACTGTGGCTGTATGTTAATTTACTTCTAGATATGCTAAGATTGATATAGTTTATTTATTTTTTCTAGAGTTGAAAGTTATCTTTTAAACTGTGCCCGATGCACTTCAGTTAATTAGTTAAAGTTCAAATAGTATACATGTATAAACAATATCTTAAATTATTATATCTTGGAATTGCTGAAATTATTAATATAATAGCTTCTTTCAATGATTATTAGAGATCAATTAGTTTTGAAGCATTGAAATACAAAACTGTTATATAAAAAAAAATTATTACTTTGAAATGAAGTATAACTTGAACAAAAACATTCATTGATGAGTATTAATACTTCTTTGTCTATCAAAAAAACAAATACATTTTATGTAATAAAAAATACAAATGCTTTCATCCATAATCGAAAAAATGACATATAAATTTTTCAAATATGTATAAAAACTATAAATAATACACTTGATAATTCACATAACATGCATAAATACTTTTTTTCATCACCTAAAATGCTTACGAAATAAGGAAAACATAAAATATTAAATCCGCAGAAAAATTTATCATAAAAAATACATTAAATTATATATATACATATATATGTATGTATATATATATAAAAATTGGATTCCGTTCGCATTCGTAAGCGCTCTCCTTTGAAGTCTGTAATTTTTCTTCGTATTTTTCCGTTCATATCGTTCGCTAGATTACGAGATGAAATTTTCGCAATGAGCCTCCCCATTTTTTTTTTCCTTCTTTGTAAATCACTCTAAAGTGAAACGAATTGAAACTCGGGGGACGAATAGTGAATGTCTGAGACAGAACAAGAATAAAAATACATCTAATAATATTTACATTCGCGGTACAAAGGCATGAAAAAAATGTACGATGTTTTATATACGCCTGCGAGCTTTCGCGAATATTTTCGCATTATTTTAATTCCGATCCTTTTTTCCATCGGAGCGCGATAAATCATCGTCGTCGCGAATTTCGATATTTCATTTCGCGTTTTTTCCAATTCACGGCGACTTTCAGTTTTATTTATATTCAATTAAATTCTGAACAATGTGCAACGTAATGGCTCACCGTTAATTTTTATTACAGCCATAAAAATGTATTGTGGAGTGTTTAGTACTCGCCGAAACGACCTGAACTTAATCGATTTATTTTGAATATATGCCTGTATAATTTGGTGTGAAAATTTCTAGGCTGGTTTTTTTGCCTAGTATTTATGTTCCATTGTCTACGCTGATACTGATGAAAATTCGTTTCATCGTATTTTGAATATAAATTGTTTTCGTATTCATGAAAAATAACTTATTTTCATTGTGTAAGTAGAATAGAAAATTTATAAGCAATTATTTTATATTCTTTTTTATCTCGATTTTTCTATAAATAATGAAATTGTATTAAAATTTCGTTGAAGATAAAAATAAATGTTTAAATTTTTTAGTAGAATTAAAACGAAATATAACATATTAAAAGCAGTGAGCGTTGTCAGTTTTGATGATCACTGACATTTCATTAAAAATTTAAATTAAACAACATACAAAAACTATTTTCATATAACTTGCACTAACTATTATATTAAAATTAAAATATAATCAGAATTTAAATTTCCAATAGTTTCACGATCATCCAACACGCAATCATAATTTAAAAATTATTATTCTAAAACGAAAATTTATACCAAACATTCGCAATATCAAAACAACGTTGCGAACTTTAAACATTCAAACAACTCACACTGATAGCATGAATAGCTTAAAACTTTTCTAACAGCCCCTCGTACATCAAGTATTGAAAATAGCGAAAGTTTGATAGATGCACACAGTCCCAAGACAACCAAAACTGCGCCACGGTATGCATCCGGGATTCTGGGTCGCTTCGAACTGGGACAATGTGTCCCTCATCCATCAATCATTCACGCCGATTTGCACCATCCTAGGCTGATGGGATGCAACAACGTCCTCCACATGTCCGTGCCAGACTAGCCTAATACGATATTATATGCAAGATCCTTCCAGACACGTTTTCGTCGGCTCGCAAATCCCGGGACGAATCTGGGAATGGTTCGTATCCCGCATGTGTATCGGTGTATGGAATCTGCTGAAGGGTGGATGGGTTTGAGAGTAGACAAAGGGTGGTTGACAGATTTGGGTCAGATCTGTCTCTGGTCAATATTTCGAGATGTCTTATATGTTGTAGATGTGAGGGTTGATTCGGAAGTGGATCGATTTTGGCGGAGTTTGCTTGTGCTGTGTAGTGTGATGTTGATGGTTTTCTTAATCAAGTTTTTTTTGTTTGGAACTTATTCATCATCGTATGAGATCGTTATGTTTGAAAGTGGCGTATCTTTATTTTTTTATTCTAGAGATATTTAAGGCTTTGTGTTATTCAATATTTAAAAATATTGTTAACATGTAATGAACTTATTTTTCTTTTCAGAAGTTCTAGACATTTCAAATTTAAAAGTGGTAAATAAAATTTTGGATTAAGTATAAATGAAATAGTATTTATCGAACTGAAAATTGATTTATAATGAAACATGAAAATGTTATAAGCTGTTATAAGAAAGAGGCATTAGCACCGATATTGAAAAAAAAATTTAAGCCTGTATTTGTACGTTTGTGATAATAAACGTCAAAACATTCAAAAGATGTACAAAAAATCGATTTGAACTAACTCAAATAATTACAGTGGAAAATAGTGTATTATAATAATAATAATAAATATGATAATATTTTACAGTGAAATTTTATTCATCTTTCAATCATTTCATGGGGATATTATACTGTATTGAATTTGTTAAAACATACAAAGAGAACATCCATGTTAACTTAAATCTAAAATAAACTCACTTTTTTATAAAATTTACATTTAAGTTACTTTCATATACCATATAACGGCTCATACGTATATTACCTAACATTCACATTACGAAAATTTTTTTCTAATCCCAATATTATTTGAAAATACAAAATTATCCACCCAATCAATTTATAAACACACAACCCCCCAAAAACAAAACCAAACCCATTCAAACATCAAACATCACTAAACCAACAAACGACACGATTCGCCCGATTTCACCGATCCCAGGCGTGGTCTTCCGTCACATTCGGTCATCCGCCGTGATTAACGCACGTCACCCGCAAGACCCAAACCCGAAGACCAGATCCCAACACTGGACACAGTCCACCAAAATGGGAGGAGACCGCATCAATCCCGGCCGTGACGGATGCGACGTTGGCGCCTGCATCGACCCCGTAATAAATTGGCGCCAAATTAATTTATAGCGACGGTGGGTGGGTGGGTGGGTGGTTGTAGGGATGACGCTTGACCCGTATGCAGATGACGGGTGACTGATGTGTCGGAGCGAAGGTGACCGGTGGGTCGTTGGGATTTTGGTCTGTTTTGGTTGTTGTGGGTTTGTTTTTGTTGTTGGGTGTGAGAAATTGTTTATGATTTCCAGCTTTTGACGGTATGGATGTGGGGAGTTTAAAAATTTCGTTTTTCGGTTTCGTTTTTGTAAGATAGTTTTAAGAATCGGATGGGTATGATTGAAAGAGGTTTATAGGGATGTTTTTAAAAATATTTGTAAAATTTGAATTTTTGTTTTTTTTAAACAAGAAATATCAAATAACTCTAGTTTCCCTTTACTTCAGTAATTTTTTATTAACTAAACATGTACACTGATAATTTTTTGCTGATATAGATTTTTGTTTTCTTATTATACTTAAGGACTAAATACATAGTAAACAAATAAAAAAATCAAGTTTGTCTGCCATAATATAATAATATCTTTCATTTGAGAAATATTAGTTTGCATATAATTTGAGAAGGTTTGTCTGCCATACTATCTTTCATTTGGTTTGCATATAATTTGAGACAATTTGTGAGGAATAGTTTTCAATATTATATTATAAAGAAAGGCTTTGTCTGAAATGCACATTATATTTTTGGTTTCGAGAAAATAAATATTGAAATAATTATCGAGCCAATGGTACATAATTATGTTTATCTACCACACTACGAGTTACTTTACTTCAATGATCGATGAAAATTGACAAATTTAATAAAACAGAACCCTTGACATATATAAACATGGATGAAACCCGTGTTTTACATTTACAAAATTAGATTTTCTATTTTTGGAAATCATCAGTAAAACATGATTTATCACCTCAAAAACGCTCACAAAACGGCAACGAAACAGCATTGGCGCCCGAGCCGAAACTTCTTCGTTAGCAACGTTTAAAATATCAAACAGCAATAATGCAAATTTCTCCGTTGTAAATTATCATAATGCTAACGACGCTCGTAAATCCCAAATTACACTTAATGATCTACGAGCTATTAAATTAGAGTTTCGACCAAACGGGTGGCAGGGGATGAAGGAAGGCCTTTATTTATACGAACGCTAACGACGAAAGAAGGAGACACGAATGAATAATCTCACTTTTCAAACCGAGAAGAGTCGGAAGAACTATTAAAACGTGCCGTTTTTCGGCAATTTTCCCCTTCGAGGCCGTTTCGGCAGTTTTGGCCGTTACCGTTTCGGCCAATTAGCGTTCCTCGACCCGTTTTTATGTATGAACAGAATGTGTTTGTTCGGGGTTTAATGAGAGTTTTTCCGGGGATCGATTTGGGTTTCGAACTGCTGCTAAATCTGGGTGAAAAGGGGATTTGTTAGTGAGTATAATGTACGTTTTGCATTGTGAATTTGTTTGTGGAGTATTGTTTGATTGGATAATGAAAATATATGTTGTTTAAAATTTTGAACCTTTTTAATGGGAGTTGTTTTAACTAATTGATATTGTTCTGCTTATGCGCTATTCTATTATAGTTTGTTAATCAGTTAATGATGCTGGATTTATAATGAAAAATGGTAATTGTTTTATTCATATAGATACATATTTTTAATGGAAACATACATATATAAATTTTCTAGATATTAAATAAAAAATTATGTCAGGTTTAAACTTTGCTCTCGTATACTATTACATTTCATCCTTGAAAAAGTTCGCAAATTACGTTTTAAAAACAGCCCTTTCACGAATATTAAAAAGTATATTTCTTAATTTCTTTTTTCATAAACTAATTTCGAATCCTTTCTTTAACGTCAAAAATAACTCTTTTTTGTTCGTTTAAAATTGGCACGCCTCTAACGAAGTTTTCGTCCTGAAAGCTCAGTTTTAGCCGGCGGTAATTTTCCTTCTCTTTTCACGTTGTACTCGACGATTTCATAGAGCGATGAAATACGATCTAGAATTGAATATAATCTGAAAACAAATTTCAAATTACTTCACAACGGACAACGGTAACCTGACTCTGGTGAGTTTTTGAAACACTTTACGATGGTTCGATAATAAATAAGTTATTTATGACTGCCATTAAAATCATAATATCATACAATAGCAATAAAGCTATAAATTAAAATATCATATATATAATATGTAGAATAAGGTACAATGAAAGAAATCAGGCGGTTTTACGAAAACGACGGGATGAACGAAAGCACAAATAAACGGGACTATCCCGGCCAATACGAGACGTATGGTCACTGGTTTTGTGTCAATATGTATATTCATTCTATATTCTATAGAATGAATATATGTACATATTGTTATTATATAAGTTTTACTTTATACATTTATTTTAATAAAAAAAATCCGCGTTGAAAAGTATCGAGAGCTTTTTCCATAAGAAAAGCTTATGTTTCATCATTATTTTTTTCCATTTCATTTTTTCGCGGTGTTAGAGGATAAAGTCGTAGTCTTCTACGTGGACTACGTGTTACGACTATATTATCCACTCGTTGTCTTTTCAACCCCATCGACGCCATTCAAATGTTTACGGGGGTAGACGATGATGGCGTGCCAAGGCGCCGTTTCTGTTTGCCTTCTTGCATGAGCGAATTCACTATATTGATTTTTTAATAAGAACTTCTTCCGAGCTGAAATCAGAAATCAGCTCAAATTACTCCAAAAGAACCGCTCCATAATTGAGAGGTCGAAGAAATAATAATAAACTATGAAAAAAGGGCGGATTCCGAACTGAAAAAGTTTTATGCGGTCTCTTAAGTGAATTCGTTCGTTTATTATAAACGGAAGTCTGACTGGAAAAAATTCGGCAACTCGAAAAAAAAACTTATTTGATTTATCGGCTAATGTATTTGTTATTATTTTGCGGCGTTTTCGTCGCCGCGGAAAAATCGGAAAAGTCGCGAGTTTATGAAGACGATTGGTGCGGCGGAAGATTTACGACCGAACTGCCGCACTGTAAACGTTTTTAATATTTTTCTTCGCAAAACGGAAAAAAATCGCTTTTGTATAAGCAAAGCGCCTTAAAAGCTTTTCTATGTTGTGACGAAAATTTGTGTATCGAACGCGCACTGGAATGACTTTACCGTTACGCATTATACTGACGGAGCAAACGCGAACAAATTAAACAATTTATTCGTTACATATATTCATTATTACCAGACAGCTTTGATATTTTTCATATATCATACTAAAATGATCAAGGTTACCAATTTATTTCAATATGAAAAAAAAATACTATTCTATGAATCCATTCATTTTTTTTCAATACGTTTTTCCCCTTTGAAATGATTTTCAAATTGTGTCATTAAAAAGTAATTTGACATTCATTCTTTATTTACATTATTTAATCATTTTCGATCACGAAATATTGAATATTAAAAATATATAAAACTTTAATTCAATAATTATACTTGTTTACACTAAAAATTATAATATAATATTTTTGAATAAAATGCAAATAATATTTAAAAAATTGAAGATTATTTTTTTTATAAGCACAGAATTTAACATATAATGCACATAGAAATCTAACACATTTTCTAAATAAATTATTCAAAAAAATTTCAACATTTTCCATACAAAAAAATCAAATTGAATGATCATTATTCAAACGGAAAATTCAATTTTCTTATACTACAAAAAATGAAACCAATACGATTCGATTTCATCCCGCATACAATACATAAAAATCACCCTTAATTCAAAATTTTCCAGACCCGAATTAAGATACCATTACCGGGGAAAAAACCGCGGTTTCTTATATGTGCGGCCTTCGAGCACGAAAACAATAACTTTTTAGGACGCCATCTTTCCCGCAGTTTCCGGAAAAGCGTCTCGGACGAACGAATGTGACCATGTAAATGGAAAAACCTCGGGAAATTCGGAAGTCCGCGGCGTAAGGACGCAACGCAGTCGAAATAAGAAACGTAATATCCGGGCGGATCGCGCGCGACCGGCTCCGGAAAACGCGACAAGTTTTCCCGGAATTTTCCCAACGACGACGGAAAGTAGTTGATGGAAAAATTTTCAAGGACGCATTTTATGCTCTTGGCGTTTATTGTTTTTATTTTCGGATGGGTTTTTTTGTATCTTTTATGAGTATAAAAAAAATCTGAAAAATTCTTTGATATATTTTCGCAATCAAATGTTACATATTCGAATTTTTTTTATATAAAAATATTATTCATTGTTGAAAAAAACTTTTAATGAAATCACGATAAAGCATTTACGTTTGAATAATTTATAAAAATTTATATTGAAATCTATTTTTGATATCGCTTAAATTTTATATCATTTCCCGTGTTAAAATATTCATAGCATCACAGTTTACACAAATTTTCTTTTCGAAAAATTATAACACTACCATTTTTTCCCTTGTATAAATACGACCATGCCAGCTGTTTACATTGTCCAACTAATTAATTTTGTGACCGCATTAAAGCCCTTTCGGCTAATTTTATCCAATATAACATAATATTATATATCAACGTGCGATAGCGGCAACAACACGATTTGTGCATTATGAATTACTCGTATGTGCTAGACCGTAAATTCGACCCGTAACTCGGTAATTACGGTTAGACCACACCTTTGTAACCTGACGTCCCTAACACCACTGAAACTATTATATATTAATAATGCAAAAGTGCATATGCAAAAAGTGTGTGATTGACACGAAAATTAAATATCATTATGGGCGGGAAAATTGATGGAAAATTTCATCAATTTTTTGAATGAGGGCTGATTCACCGTAAAGTCCATGCTGTTATATTGTATGATGGCGAAATGAAAGTTTGACATTATAACGTGGTCATATAAGCCATGATTTACATCGAAAAGGCGAAATGCACGCGACGTGTTTACCGCTCAGAATGGCAGTAAAATTTGAACAGTTTCGCGCGGTCAAAGGGCCAAAGCGGTTGTTCATAAAAACCATTTATTGTGATTACTTATTCAACTACGCTTTTTGTACATCAGCCGAAACGAGGTTGGTTTATTATTTTTTTTTTACGCACATACATGTGAGTTCATATTTGGGCCGGTGGTATGAATGTTCAATATAAAATTCTTTACGTCGTTAATATATTTTGCGGTTCATGGGAATTTCGTTCGGATGTTTTGCTAAATGCGTAATGGTGAAGTTTTACTCGAATTGTTCGGCTTTATTAAATTTCTCTGTGCAATTTGACATTTTCGTATTTGCTACTGACGTTTATTGTCTCGAATGAATCAGAGATTAACATATTAATTAAGTACATGATCGTATATTATTCATGATTATATGCAAACGTATTAATATTCATTTTGGCAATCAATACTAATAGCTTATAAATATGCATCATAATTTGTAGTTCTTGAATAAACATATAATAATATAAATAATAATAAAATTTAATTAATATTGCATATTATATATTAATTTTTCGAAATTTCGTAATTAAAGAGAACCTATTTCATAAGCGTCAACTACGATAAACGGCACATGCAAAAACCATCTTTTTTTCCCAGTCCCGCATAAATTTTCCGCCTATAAAATTTCCCATACACATCGACTCATCTATAAGAGTATCAGAAATGGGGTCAGCGCGATGCACAAAGGCTCTAATAGCAAAAACATGTTAATTATGTAGAACGAAAGCCTCGGCGCGAGTTTTCCCCTTTCTCATAGACCGTGTCGCCGTCGACCAATTTCCCAGGAAAATTCACGCTCGAAGAGCAAAAAATTTGGTTTTATTTTATATTTTTTCCTTGAAAGATCGACGTTTCGCAGTCTTGATTAATCTGGAGAGTTTCACTTGCATTATCTGCGGCTATGAGTCGTTAGCTGGGCTATAGATTAAACTGAAAGTTGGAAATGCCAAGCTTAATGGGCGCAGTTAGAGACTCGCTGGTGCAGAGGCTCTGAAACTGTTTGAGTTTCAGTTTACGATGGTTCGGAAATTTTTTTCAATTTATCAATAAAAATCAATTTTTAAACATGTATATAAATTATGAATGAAGGTTGTCATTATTTTTTTTATCTGATTCATTCAATACAATGATATTACAAAATATTTTCCCGTATAACATTTCCGATTCGATAAATAATTGAAGTGCTCACTTACATCCATTCATGACAATTTTATATCACAAAACCTATTTAACAGACATTTACCCACTTTACTAAACAATAATTTTATAATAACACAGTGTCAAAAGAAACTATTTCATTTATCAAAAACCATAACACCATTATTTAATAACCTACATTTTCTTATAATAATCCAAATTTTCTATAATATCCTTGACATTTGAATGAAAATGTATGTCGACTAATAAACATGTCTATTCTGACACAAATCAATATAATATTAATATAATATTAGTATTTGAATAAACCAATCGAATCGACATGTAATACATTAAAATACAAAAATAAGGTCAAGTTAAATAATCTGATTCTTACTAACTCAACCTAATATTATTATTTTTCCAGAATGTATACCTGAATTATAGAATAAAGATTTTCTGCTAATTTCAGAATGTTATTATTGTTGTTTTTATTGTTGCTGTTGCTATTGCTTTGCTGTTTCTATTGCTGATTCTGTTTCTGTCGCTGTTGCTGAATCTGTTGCTGTTGCTGTTGCTATTGCTGTTGCTGTTGCTGTTGCTGTTACTATTGCCGTTGCTGTTACTGTTGCTTTGCTGTTGCTATTGCTTTGCTGTTGCTCTCGCTTTGCTGTTGCTGTTTCTGCTTCTGTTGCTATTGCTTTGCTGTTACTGTTGCTAATGCTGTTGCTGTTGCTTTGCTATTGCTGTTGCTGTTGCTATTGCTTTGCTGTTACCATCGCTTTGCTGTTGCTATTTCTGTTTCTGTTACTTTGATTTTGCTGTTGCTGTTGCTTATGCTGTTGCTGTTGCTGTTGCTATTGCTGTTGCTGTTACTATTGCTTTGATGTTGCTGCTGCTGTTTCTGTTGTTATTATTATTATTATTATTTTTTTTTTTTTACTAAACAAACTACGATTTATTTATTTATTTATTTTTATTTATTTATTTATTTATTATTTTTTTTATTTTTTTTTTTTACTATGATTTGGCCGCAATGGCAATTTGGAGGTTACATCTCTAATGCCATCTTATCATATTGATTGGATGATTAATGATTTAGCCACCATGACGACTTTGGGGTAAAACCTGTAATGTCATGGTGGTGTGATTGTATTTGTGTGTGTACACATATAAATGAGAAAAAAAAAAAAAAAAAAAAAAAAAAACCTTTTCAAAAAAAAAAATTTAAGCTAATTATACCCAATCACGTCCATCTTTTGATCACGCTACATTTCACTTAACTAAACCAATCTATAAAACCCAGCACATTCAACCAAACTGATATTTCTCTATTCCAAAAAGTAAACAAACCATCCTCAAGAACATTTTGGAACCCCTGTCCTCCTCGAGAGCCCCACATCCTGCCTGGGGCATCCGCCCCGGACGCGGGACTTCGCCCCCGTAATCGAGAGCCGAAACGCGACGATTCAATTAACCGATGATTACCGTTAATGATCCATACACATCACGTGATACTGTCAGTGTTGACTCGTCCGTCTGTCCGTTGATTCTGTAATTGCACGATGACTGAATCGCATCGCGTTTGGCGTGCCGACGATGATGATGATGCGAAAAGTTCGCGGGTGTTAAATGTCGATCTGGTCGGGGTTTGCACGGAAACGTGTCGTTATTGTTCGTTAACGGGTGTCGTAATTCGTGGGTTTGTCGGGTGTGGAACTATGATTTTTTTTAAATGGTGTGTGTTTATGGTTGCGGAATGTGCGTTGTGTGTTCGGTGAGGCTTTAATGATTGTTGGGAATTTTGAACTTTCGCAGTGTATTTTTATTGGATTGTGTTGTGAAAAATAATATTGTTTTATTTTTTGAAGCTTTTTACTGTTGTTTTTGTTATTAAATTTATTTTGAAGCTATCACCTAGTGATGTTTTTCCAAAGCTTTGAGGATAATTTTTCTATCAATTTTAAATATTTAGATACTTACCTTTATTATAATATTAATTTTAAGATATATAAAATTGAATTTATTGTTATATTTTTATCACATTATTTCGTTTAGAAACACAAATAATGAAAATTAATCAAAAACTAAAAAATAATGATGTTTAATCAATTTCATAGATGTCACTAATGTTTTATTAAAATTTTCCGAAAATTTCAATCATATCCTCATTTTAGTTTTAAACATTTAATTTAATATGATATACATCATAATACGTGTATGTTTTTAAACGAATTCCTCATTTATCATTTAATCAACATTATAGATGTCACTAAACAAAACACCAAAAAAAAAAACAAAACATTTTCAACAAAACCCGAATTTCCCCGAAAAAACCCGATTTCAAAACATAATATATCGAAAACGATGAAACAGACATTATTTGTTATTTGATATGAACATTCACTTAACTCGCCGAACACGTCCGTATCATTTATTATCCCAAAATAGATTTCGTACAGACGCACACAGCCATAAATCTTTGTCCAAACTGAATACAAAACGTTCGACCGCAGAGGGCATATAATGTTTCAATTCGCCGATAAAATTCATACCGAATGATTTACACTTCATTACGACTATATCAATTTCATATAGAGCGACCCGTTAACTACCAAAACGCACACGATAATCGCCGTTCACGTCACGTTTTCATTTTTTTCACATACCAATGTACCAAAGTACAGTAGAACATAGTTAATGTTATAATATAATATGATGTATTTAAAAAAATATTTACATGATTAAATATTTGAAATATATCTTTGAAACGAGTCGTAATATTGATTTTATAAAAAGGTTGAGTTCGGGGGATAAAAACATATTGCTACGCGATCATTGGTGTCAAACTGAATTTTAGTATGATGTTTTTAATAATGTGGTTCTTAACAAAATGGCAAAACCTCCGATGGCTGTGGATTAGAGGTCAGTATAAAATTTTACGTGAGATCATAGGTTACTGAAAATGGTTTTTCGTAAATATATCGTTAACTGTCATTTTTACAGGAAAATTTTTAAAATCAAATTTGTAGCTTAAAAAAAAAAAAAATAATATTTATTCGTAAAAGTAACTTTTCTAAAAACAATTCTATTTACACAATCGGCATTGTTTTGTATGCAGCCCTCAGCGGCATGTACGTAGAGAGCTCTAAAAACTCTAAAAAATAATGTTTTTTTTAATTAATAAACAGAATAACTTATTGAAAAATAATTAATGCGATTATAAACCCTTTGATACCTAGTTTATGTGACATTATTATCAGTACTGTGAAATATTAACTTATGATTTTATGATAATTTGATAATTCACCGATGTGGAGAGAGCTAAAAATCCGTAGCTTTGACCTCACATAAAATTTTATACAGACCTTAATTGACAAGGAGGTTTTTCCATTTTATTAAGAAAAAAAATTCTGTTTTTTACTAATATTTTCTTACAACTAGATAGGGCTTTATTTTGTCTTTATTCCGATAGATTTATTTCAAAATATTCATATAAAAAGATTATTAATAATCTACATTTTACTGTATCTTTAGTATCGAACGAGTATTAAATAGTCGCACGCTTTGTAACGGTTTGACCGCTCGTTATAACGCTTTACTTCGGAGTTGCATAACGCTGACCAGAAGTGCACTAAGTTGAACTTTCTAGATCTAGTTTTTACTTTCAAGAACATCTCCTTTTTCGATGTATGTCGTTTATCTTTCCCACTCTTGTGACCGAGGAGAAATTTGTCACATCGCCGAGGAACAAACACTTTCTTCCACTTGGTAGGCCGATTGCTCTCGGCCGATTCAGAATCGCAAAACTGCCTCGTTTCGAATACAATTCGCGTGTTTAGAAACTGTTTCGATTGAAATTTTTCATATAATCATGAAGTTTTGCGCGGCTCTCCATTTGAATATATTTGCATGCATGTCACGCTTTGAAGAAAAGTTTGAAATCAGTCGGTTTCGTAGGATTTTTTTATATCGATCAGTACGATGGATCGAAGGTTACGTTTACTTTCGTTTCATTCGCTAAGGTCGTGTCAATGTTAATGTATATGAAATTATATGTGTCACTTTTTTATAACATCTGCGATTGAATTTAATCATGAAGTGAACTTCAAGACCAGGTTTTTTCGGGTTAAGGTGATTGAGCCGATAGTTATTTGGTACAAGGAACTTGATATGCGACACATTTGATTATTTCTAATGTCTTATCTCTACTCTCTCACTACAGAATGATTTTTTTCTAGTGTTTATGGAAAATAAAAGAAAACCGAACACTTTCTAATGGACGAAAATGCTTGAATAATCGATCGGACACAGTCAATGTCATCGTGCAAAAAGCGTATTCATGCGAAATGAACGTATTGCAATTGAAAATGCCATAACAATCTTATTTCAATTGTTATTATATCAGCTGTCAGTTTGCACGCAAAATATGATTTTTGTATAGAATAAACTTGACACGCTAATATTGAAAGCTTAATTAAATTTCACATGGTAATGCATCATTAAATCCAAATTGAATAATTCGTTAAAAAATAATACGATCTTTTCAACCTTAACTCTCACGCATATTTTCCAAATCGATCCTACTCTTTCAAAACATCATATCTTATTAAAATTCCTAATATTAATATAATACGTACATAATGTTTAGATATTCATCATGCATCAAATCTTTTGTTATAAAGCACATACAAAAAACGACAATTGCAAAAGGCTCAAACGAAGCGATGCCGCAACTATGTATGCGCCTCCGCACTTCGAAGAAAATTCGCCTTTGCACAGGAAGTCGCCCGATGCCTACACGAAGTGTTAAAACTGTTATTAATCGTATATTTGTCTGTCTGTACGTACTCGGTTCAATTGAACAATGCGAATTTGGGTCAATTTCAGCACGTAGTTGAATGTACGTGCTTTTGGTAAAATGTGACGCGCCGCAAGGGATCGATTTCGTATGCTAAAGGGAATTTTTGACGATTGTTATGTAAGTATTGTGTGATATAACCGTTCGTTATTTTATGTTAAATTTTCAAGTTTTTCTGGGTTTGGTACTTGTACTTTCAGTGTGCGTTGATGTCTCTGATTTATGCATGAAAGTTTCTTTAGATTTAAAACAAAAATTAAATTTATATAACATTTAACTTAAATTGCCTATATTAGAAAACTATGAACGTGACGAAAAATTTTTTAAAACGTATAACAGTCCATTTATTTCCGTAATGAAACTTTCCAACAACATATTGTACGGATTAATCTAAATAAAAATCGCATGATTTCTTAAAAATCCAGTCGTGGACTCAAATTTTTTCTGCTTCAATGCAACGAAAAATAAATCCATTATTTTTTTGTAATAATAATAATCATCATATGCTATCTATAGAACGTAGAATGAAGAACAAAACTTTTCGAATACTATCTGAAATCTAAGTACTTTTCTTGATCTTGTATTCTCGCTACTATAGAAGAGGATAAAATAATATTTTAAAAATGTCCAGATTACTTTAATTTATTAACCGCAAAACATATAATATTAAGTACAACTATGAGATCAAACATCTAGAACAAAACCGTATCCTACGCATCCTTCCCAAATCAACATATTATCTTTAAAACAATCAAAAATGACATCACCAAACAACACAACGCATACCAAGCACACACACACCTCAACCTCAAACCACCACCGCCCAAAACGTCACCGCGAGTCCAATCCGCCACCATAAATCACAGAAAACGACCGGACACCGCGACCGCGCCGAAATTTCGAAAAATCCGACAAAACGCCGGAAGCCGACCACCATAAGCGACAGCCACACGTCCGGATGACCATCTTGAAGGGTTATCGCCTTTCTTCGACGACAACCGAATGGTGGGGACGCTGCTTTTGGCGGGGGCAAGTATAAGACCCGGGCGAGAGGGCGACGCGACCTCATTAGCCATCGACCACTGGCCAACGTTGAATTTTTTTGTCGAGTTGCCCGAATATAAGGAGGTTTCGAATTCGGAGTGAGTTCGTGTCCGAGGGGTCGTTTGAGAGTCGAGTGTTCCTTTTGGTTTTTGGGGAATCCGAGCCGTTTGCGAGATGAAGCTGCTCGTGTTTGTGGTGAGCTTTTTTATATATTTCGTCGGTCGTTGGAGTCTCCGGGCTCTGTTTAATGGTTTTGAAAAAAGTTGGAATTGTCCATTTGAAGGATTTTATCGGTATATTCGGAGTCAAGGTCGGGCTTTATGCTCGTTTGAACTATTTCGGAAATTTCCTTTGTGGGTTTTTAATTTAAATTATAATGAGAAGATTTTCTTTATTTATGGTGATTTTTTTTAAACCATTTTCGTATAAAATAATTGTTTATTTAATTATTCTTAAAACAAATAATTCTTTTTCATTTATGTTACCCACACTATCATAATCATCGAATTTAAATTATATGAAAGTGATCAATTAACACGTATGAAATTGAGCAAATTTCAAAATTGCATTTGCACAATTTTGTGCGATTCTGTATTTTGATAAATTGACTTAATTAACGCAATCGCTCATTGACATTTAAACATTTGTCAATAGATTAATAATTTCACGCATTCAAATCTTTCCACAATTTATAATGCAAATTATACAAATCTACAAACAAAACGTCTTTTTTATATAAATCTTTTTTTTTTAATACAGGTTTAATGAGTTAAAGGTCGATTTATTTTTCCATTATGACCTTGTACATCTATCGATGAAAGTCGTTTTGACATTTCACGAGAGCGCGAAATTCGAAATTCCTATTACAATTCGAATTCATGCTAAAACCATTATTTGAAATTTATTTAATTGTTTCTACCAATTAACATCAGATTGGCGTTATTATATTTAGTGCAGCTTTTACTTGCCTACAAGCAGGAAATAATTTTCAATGAAAGTTGTCCACCGAGACATTGTCGAATGTAACATGCATAAATGCAATATATGCAAAACACCCGTTCGCAATTGTTACACAGAATCTCGTAACCTTTCGACAACGGATATTTAGTATTCCAAATTTCTATTTGCTCATATTTTCGGTAACATAATGCAGTAAGAGTTTCGGTAATGTTACACGCTATTAGACACGGTAATAATTCCGCGAAAAAATGTATTGGAAAATCGACACAGCGAATTGTTTACATACAGAAGAAAGTCAGGAAATGTAAATACGAATATATGATTCGGTTTTGTATCGTTTTCGCCTTCGGAGAAGAAAGTGTAACTTTGTACGCAAAAACTTCAAAAATGCATCGATAACTTTCTAAAACTAGATCTTATTTGTGGAAAAAAATCACCGATGTTTTTTTTTCGATTGATTCGTTTAAAACTTTACGAGAGAAAGCATCCGAAAAAAACTATATGGATCATTAAAACCTCCGATGCGTCAATAACATGGAAATCTTCGCATATTACGATACTCAAACTACTTTATTATGCAAGATCGTATGTGACCTTTACCGCATAAAGTGCATATTAAGCTTTTATAAGCCGATAAACTTATAAAACTCGAGATGAATTATACATAATCTGAATTTCGTAATACAGAGCCGTTTAAAAACGTGAAATTGAACCAGTTAAAATGTATATCGGTCGTTCGACCGCTTCTGTTATTTAACACGGATCAATTATTACGGTGCGTTGAATTACATCGAAAGTGCATTTCCGATATATTTTGCATGATATGATATTTTATTAATTAAATTTTATTTTAAAATTCAAAAAATACTATAAACACTTATAAGCTTTTTTAATCGATTTATGAACTTTTACAAAAACAATATCAATACGAAAAAATTGTTCGACAACTTTTTGCACGTCTCATTGGTATAACAAGATTTTTTCAACATTGTTTCAATTAAAATCAAAAGTGAAAGAACAAACCGAACCGGCGACGAATCGACACAAAAAATCGATTTGAATTCCTTGCAAAGTCTCTCATCAACAACCACCGAAGCGATCGAAGTTTCCTCGTTTTTTTTTTACAACCAAAAAAATGTAACGTTATTGCAAAATATTTTGAAACGACCTTGCTTCGATCTCGACTGGCCAAGCTCAGGTTCAAAAACTAGAATCGGACCATTGGAACTGTATCCGCATGTTTCGAGTTAACAGTGAAAGGCGCCTATCGCACATTACACTACTAAATTATATTCAACATTCTTGGCAAAGTCACGTCATCTGAAAATCGGTTTTTTTTTTTTTAGATTATTTCGAAACTGATCGACCGAACAAACGTTTGGGTCGTTGAGCTGTGCGAAATTCGGATTCAGTGAGTTCTTTTTGAAAGTGCAACTTTCTATGTTTGGATGAAAATGTGCTTCTTCATCTTTATATGATTTTGATTAATTAGTATCTTTGTTGAAAGTTTTTGTAAGTGAAATCGTTCATAAATTTTACTTATCATATTCTTTAATTTTGATTGTGTCTAAACTTTTCTGTCACAACATTACTCAGCGATAATGATTGAATCAAATCAAATTTTTTAAATATTATTTTTAATGACATTTCAATATTATGAATATTTATACCTTCAAAATTATTTATTGATTGATTAAAAAGTGCAACGAGGAAGCTCATTGCGAAACTCAACTAGACCTTCGAACCAACGAATTGCACACCAACTCTTTCTTCCAATCGCCTTTTTTTATGATATTAACAATACCTGAATTCCAATCGAGCATTTCGTCACATTTCGTACCTTTTACGATCCATGCACCAATACATTTTCGCTGACATTTCGAACGCACCTTTCATCATCATTCATCTCGTTGCGCAATGTTGATTCAGAACGATGCCATTGTTCTGATCATCTAAAGATCCTTCGAACTCAAATCATCATACAATCACATACAATATCGATTTACACGTATCAAAATTCGATACTGGGTGTATATCGAAAACTATCGGACCGGTTCGTACCGTAAAATGTGGCGGTTTGCACGTTGCGTAAAAGCCTTATGAAATTACGTCTCTGTTAGTTTCATAACTGTTACATATTGTTGTTGATCGATGTTTGTTTTTGTCTTGTTTATCTGCGGGACGATCTGACGATTGACCACAAATAATAATTTTAGTACTTGAAGTGTTATTACACATTTCCCGGTGCAGGTCGTTTTTGAATTCGATTACTGTGTGAAAAATGTTTCCGTATCGATTTTTAAATTATTCAATCAAAATGTCATTGAAGTTAGTTCATGCAAAACTCTAATTGTTTTGCAAAATTATATAGAATTAATTTTCGATATAATATCAAATTACAAATCGAATTAACCTTTTGAACACGCACTTAACTCGTTATCTTCAACAGCGCAACCATCGCGAACTTCTGCCTTCAGTTTCGCAATATTGAGGTCAAATTTTAATTTACCCAACATGAGACTATTAATCATTGTTAATCTTTGATGTTTTTTTTCATATTCAACACACAATTTTAATGTCAACGGTTTTATTACGCTGAAGATGGCATTTCCGAGGGTGTATGACATTTCCATAAAAATTTATCACTTTTGCACACAATATAATCATAGTGAAATATAATAAATTCATATGGATCACCGACTGCAAAAACTGAAAGTTGTTTCAACCGGTCGACTTTATTCTAAGTAAGGTCATCGTCACACTTGTCCTGACTCGTTATCTTATGTCAATGATAAAGATGGATTCTCATAGTTTAAAAAATTCCATATGCATTTAAAACTGGTTCATGCGAGATTCTTAAAATATTGAAAAAAAAGGTCAAAAGTATACATCGAAGGCCAAGTATAGAAGAATCGGAACCTGTCGATAATGCAAAAATGCAAATAACTGCAAGGTGTGTCCACAAAGAACAATACCCTTGATTTTGAGAGTAATTGCCGTTTTAATTTATTCAACCATGATCTACTTACGTCGATACTCGGTTTCAAAATACAAAAAAAAAATCAAAAATCAAACTGTCAACATAAGAAAGTTAAGGATTAACGAGCGCGGTTAGATTTTACGATGCGCTTAGAAATCGAATTCCTTTTACGGCAATGCGTTTTATTACTATATTGCAACGTTTCCATTTTTATTTTTTTCAATCAATTTCATAATTTCGAAAAAGTTACAGTTACGAAGCCATTTCGAACGCGTCGTTACGTTGCGGTCAATGAAATTGAGAACGATCGAAAAAAATACATTACGACGCGATTACACTGTTTTCTTTCGATTCGCGCCAACAGTGAAAGTCAAACTCGAGTGCATCTCATTCTGGGTTATTGCAACGTGCATAACATAACATACGAGATTCACGGCGACGACCGAGAACTACTAATGCGATCTTGAAATTCGAAAGTCGTCCGAACTGGACGATTGACGATGATGATGACTCGAGTTTAACGCATGATTTCGGTTTTTAGCATTTTCAGAAAGTTCGCTTTTCCGCGGAAAAACCGAACGTTGAACCGCATCGATTTTCTCATCGTTACGAAATACGTATAAATGTTTTCTAATGTTCGCATCGATGTTTCGATTTGCATATGAAATATATAATTCGCACACAATATCGCGTGCTTTTAAATTTTTAAATTGGTCCGAGGCGATTATGTGTTTCAATAGATGTATTTTTTTTAAATAGGGCTTTTGTAATAGTTTTCTTTCTTCAATCCGCGTTGAGTAAACTAGAGAAAATTGCGTCGTTCGATATACAAATATTGTACAAATTGTTTGGTAAATTCAAATTCGTTCGAAATCGAAATGATGACACAAACTATTCCAAAATCTAAAATTTAACAAAAGCCAAAAATTTCGTACAGGAAACGCGTAGTGGACGCTGTAATAAATATGCATAGGATGCTAAAATTGTAATGCAACGTTATTCTAATCACGTAGTGTAACGTAACGATGGAAGCGAACGGTATGCCTAAAATCGAAGACTGATCACGTATCGAAGTCAACAAACTGTAAATCTGAAAATAATTGGAGACCTTTTTCGAATTTCAGATGTTCGCCGCGTGCTTTTATGGAGCATTGGCACAGTATGGTGATGTTCCAGCGCCTTCGAGAATCCAAATTCCTGGAGCAATTTCTTTGGGACCTAAACAAGGCAACTTTAGGCAAGGAAGAGTTCTCCAAGCAAGCCCACTTCCAGTTCCAGCTGGACCTATCAGAGTACGAAGACCGGGTCCGAAGAGAGCTGGATCTTTCAAATCTGCTCCCACACCGTTACCTTACCTCCAACCTTTGGACGATTCTCCAAAGCCAGTGACGGAAGAACCTGACGATATCCCAGAAAGCACACCTCTACCATTCTTGTCCACTTACACTCCTACCCAAACTCCTCAAGAGGAAATTTCACAGTTCTTGGCTAACGTCTCACCGGCTCCCAAACCGATATCTATTCCTAATGCTATTCCGGTTTCACCGCCACAAAAGGCACCAGAACCTATCAGAACTCAACCGATCCGCCCACTTATCCAAAACATTCAACCTGCTCCAGTTAGGTTTGAACAACCAGCCAGACCTCAACCAGTTAGGTTAGCTCCTTTGTCATATAGACCGGCAAGACCTCAATTCCGTCCAGAAGCCAGACCACAATTGGACGAAGAAGATGAACCAGAACAACCCTCGAGACAATCGTACAGGCCCCAACCAACAAGACAACCCGTACAACAGCCAGCTCAACCTGCCAAATATCAATCTAATACTAGGGAAAAGAAACCTGTAGCTCAAGTTATCAGAAAGTACCGTGACGATAACCCTGACGGAAGCATCACTTGGGGATTCGAAAATGATGATGGTTCTTTCAAAGAGGAAAACATTGGAATCGACTGTGTAACTAGAGGTCGTTACGGCTATATTGATCCAGACGGTATGAAGAGGGAATACAATTACGAAACAGGCATTCTCTGTGATAAAAACAATAAGGAAGAACAAGAGAAACAAGGTTTCATCGATTATCAAGAAAACAAGGCTGTTCTTCCGAACGGTGTAATCGTAGATTTAGCTGCTATGGGCAAAAAGTCAAGACGACCACAATATGTGAGAAATTAGACATTTACAAGTTTGTTTTGTTAGATATAATGTATTTTAAAAGTCTGAAAGTTTCCTTTTATGTTTTGTTTATTTTTGGAAAGATAATGCCTAAATTTATATTCATTTACAGCCATAGAAGTTAATGTTCGATTAGCTGTTGATTCTTGTCAATATCCGATACTATTATTTAAATTAATAATATATTTTCTCCGCATATTTAATATTTGTAATAAGAATACGAGTTAAACTATTTGTATCGTTTCGAATACGTTTAAATTATAAGCCATCCTATCGACGATAAAACAAATATTGTAAATTAAGAATTAATAAATTTTTTATTTTATACCTGTGAGAAGTTAATTTTCCCTACAACCAGAATATGTTTATATCAATGATAATATTATATTTACTTAAACAATATGAGACTTCTAAAGGACCTAATTAACACATTTTACAATAAGTATATCAAAAAAAATAGATGAAAAATTAACTTTCAGTCAATTTTATTACAAGAAATCTTACAAATATATAATTAACTTAAATTACATATGAATTTATTTGTTGTTGCAATTAAATACAATCATTACATGGATTTAGAAAAAATTTTAAGATCAAAAAAAAAACTAGTTTTGGAATGAAATGACCCTTTGAAAAAAGAATCAAGTGAATTATGAATTCAATACATATTTTGAAATATACAATGGTACACAATACCTAATGCTCAAAAACAAAAACTAGTAAGGTCTGTTATTGTTGAAGTGTTGTTGCCTTCTCATCAGTGGTGGAGGAGGCATCCGGTTCGGCGGAGTTATTGAAATATCAATATAATCTCCGATACAAAATTTAGCTTGAGATAAAGTTTTATCATCATCGGTGCCCTTCTGACCAGAACATGTAATGCCGATCTCTCGCATTCTGTAAGCTGGCGTTCTGGTATCTGGATAAACTAAAGCAAAATCGAAATAAGTTCCTTTACGTCGAGTTTCAGGATTCACTTCCTTCACTAGCGAGGTGAGTTCTCTTAGCGTAGCATCCTGCCAAGTATATATTTGCAACTCGTTTTGAGGTACACTTCCTCGGGCATACTCTGCCGTCGAATTATGTCTTCCAGTTGAACAGAACACTCGCAAAAGCAACGGACACGTCTGAAATTTCGAATAAAAACCCATTTTAATAGATCAAATAAACATTTAAAACAAAGATTGACATAAAAACCAATGTTTTTGAGGTTATGAATATTAATAACGATATATGGTAGATAATATACCTTTTCTCTGTCGACTGGTTTCTCTGCAGGCTTTGTATCTTCAACAACCATGGATTCTACGGCTGCCATTGTTAGAATAAGAATTTAGCAATGGTGAAATCACTAATTACACGAAAATGACAGACGCCAAACACCGGGCGAGTAAAGTTACATGAACTAAACACTGTACATACTGACCATAAGAATTTTCTAGAATTGTGTTATAAATTGTTTTCTAATATTTCAAATTGCTGTGTACTATTATAGTATGGATTAATGATATTTTATCATTGAGAAAGTTTTTAACAATAATTATTTATCGTTTGATTTTTTTTTAAGCCTTGTAAAAATATCGATTTTTTCGTATTCCACATTATTTTTGTAACTTATTTTATAAATTTTAATGTTTGTTTATCACTTATATCTTTTAATTAATTTCTATAATCTTGTTTACTCAACTTTAGATATGAACTTGTATTAAAGTTACTAAGCAACAGTTTCATTGTTGATCAGACCCAAAACTCTATCAGATAAATCAAATTGATACATTTCTTTGATTCCCATTCATAAAACTAGCAAAAATGGTAAAAAAAAAATACATCTCACTCTATAAACATACAATAATAATTCTTGAAAAATGTTTTAATGAATTTTTTCTTTCAAGCCTCCTAAAAAAGCAAAGCAAGGCAGTGGTAAGTACATTTCATTAATTATAAATGACCAATTTTAAAATGAGCCACATAATATAAATCTTCATTTTAGCGGTGATCATCGATGGAGTCGATACATCTGAAATGACTAGAGACAAATTAGAACAATTTACAATGCGCGTCAAAGAGGAATTGGATAAAGAAAGAGAAGAAAGAAATCTCTACCAACTTGAAAGAGATAAGATTAGAATATTTTGGGAAATTACCAGAACAGAACTTGAAGAGCTTCGAGCTGATATACGGTTATTCATAAATTTAGGAAAACAATATATTCGTAAAGTATTTTTTCTCATTGAAAAATATTTACAGAAACAAAGAAAGAGAAATAGAAGAATGTGCTGAAAGGAGTGAAGCCGCAGCCAAAGCACACAATCAAAGCACAAAACATTTAGCATATGAGCAAATGGAAGAAAGGTGTGCACTTAGAGCAGATGCACAAGCAGCTTTAAGAAATGCAAACGCCGAATATGCTTCAAGAGAAGGAGAGTTGTTACGCGATAAAAGAGAGCTTCGTGCCCAGTTGCGAGAAAATGAATTAGCAACTCAAGAAGAACTGAAACGAATAAAACTTGTACATTTATAATCATAGATATATAAATTTGTGAAGACTATCAATTTCAATTCTGATTTGTTTTTTTTCTTCATTTTCAGGAACACCAAGAGGAGTTAAGTAAAGTTAGAACAGAATTTGAACAGAAAGTAAAAGAGATTGAACACTCTAATGAAATTCGAATGCAAAAAGCAGTGGACGATCTCACAATTTCAAAACAAACAGATTTAGCAGAAGTGGAAGAACGAAAAAACAAACAACTTGATGAATTAGTAAAAGCTCACGATAAAGCTTTTTTAGATTTGAAAAATTATTACAATGATATAACATTGAATAATCTCGCTCTCATTAGTAGCTTGAAGGTCGGTACATATTTTTTTCCAATTTTGTTTATAAATAGTCTATAATAATTAATTTCCTTGAAGTCGCAAATGGAAGAAACACTTCGAGCTAAAGAACGTGCAGAAAAAGTTGCCTCCGATGCAATTACAGAAGGTAAAAAATTGGTTGAACCTTTGAAACAATCTCAAGCTGAAGCCGCAGATTTACGCAAACGTTTCCATTATCATGAACGAGATCGAGCTGCACTAGCAGTACATATTATACAAAATTTATAAATTCCGATAATTTTCTTATTTCAATATTTTGATTTGATTTTTTTTATTTTTAGAGCAAAACTAAAATTTTATCAGCATTGGAAAAGCAACACGTTTCTTTGAAATGGAAGTATGAAATTTTAAATCAAAGACTTGACCAAGTAATGAAACTGAAAGTAATTTTGAATAGAAACTGTTGAACTTTGTTGAACTAGTGTAAATGTTTCAGGTGGTTTCGGAACGAGACGAGCTTAAAAATAAATTCACTGCTGCAATCCTTGAATTGCAACAGAGAGCAGCTTTGCGAGGAGCTCTATTGGAACAGCGACTCCAACTTATGCATTCTTCATAATATAAATTAGTCTGCAAAGTTTATTATACAGATGGTCTAAAGGTCTGGGAAAAATTTTAAATAGGTGATAAGACATATTATTTGGACCATTTTAAGCTATACTTATATACCTAATTTCAAAGTATCATAGTTTTTGAGTTGTTATTATTTTTTTGATTTTTAAGAAAATAATCTAAAATCTCATACATACTTGCATACCAACAATTCCCAAATGAAAGATAATATGGCAGACAAACCAAATTTTTTTGTTTGTTCATTATGTAATTAATCCTTAAATAGGAATACAAAACTCTATATCAGCAAAGAATCGTCAGATATACACCATAACTTATTTTAGTATCAAAAAATGATTGAAGTAAAGAATCCTTAAAACCTTTTCGATCGATGTATTAAAAATTTATAACTCAAAAACTATGATACCTTGGAGTCAAAGTTTGGACTAAGGTATATATTGCTTAAAACGTTCTGAATAATATGACCTATCACCTTTTTAAAATTTATCACAGACCTTTGGACCAATCTGTATACATATTAACATACTTGAAACATGTTTTTGAAGTTTTTTGTAATTCAATGTATTCTATATCTATATCATTAAAAATGTATATTTTGTATTGTGGAATAAACAACGGTAATTAGTATTGATTTTTTTATTTTTAACTCGAGTTCAAGTTTGAAATTTTTTATTAGAGACATCTATTGGTTAATATGAAAGATAGTATAAATTGGGTATGAATGCAGTTTTACCAATGTGTCGAATGTTATTGAATTTAATAAAAAATATATTTTTTATTATAAAAATTGTATGATTTTTGATAACGAAAAAGTATGATTATATTAAAAAATGTATTTTTTTATTTTTATTATAATTTAAATAATTTAGTAAAAATTAGTGGTGCGCGAAGGCGAAAAGGCGAGCATGGTCGGCGCGCGAAACGTCAGAGCGGCTGTCATTCTCCGCAGGTGCGGGAGCGCCCGTCTCCCGTCACTCTTCGCTCTGCCTTCCGTGGTCTGGTCTGCGCGAGGCGACGGCATGGCGGCGTCGGGGGCGGACGACCCCGCCTCGTCCGCCTCGCCCCACGACGAGGCCGACGCCGACCCGGAGACCGACACCCCCTACATCAACCGCCCCGACGGCCTGCCCAACCTCCCCCCGCAACTCCTGCGCCTCGCAGCCCTCAGACGATCCCCCGAACGCTCCCCTGACCCAGAAACCGAAAGGGACGGACCTGACGATGAACTCCCCAGATCCCTCATCGTCACCAACATCAACGCCGAAGTCTTCGGAGACGAACTCCTCAAAACAGATCTCGAAGAAATGTTCAAAGACATCAGCCCCGATGTCACCTTCCAATGGCTCCGAAGCTTCAGGCGTTTGCGTGTCAACTACACCACGACTGCTGCAGCGGCCACCGCTAGGGTTCGTCTCCATCAAACTCCTTTCCAAAGGGCTCGGCTCAATTGCTATTTCGCTCAGGCAATCTCTCCGGCAGCTTCCAGCCTCCAGCCGCCGAAGCCGCTCAAGCAGTTCCTCATCTCGCCCCCGAGCAGCCCCCCGCTGGGGTGGCAGCCGAGGCCCGAGCACGAGCCCCTCGTCAACCACGAGCTGCTGGCCGCGTTGGCCGCGCTGTCCCCGGGAGACTGCCATCAGCTGGTGCCGCCCATCGGGGAGCAGCCGGCCATCGTGGTGCACGCCGCGGCCCTGCCGAGGCCCGCGACCGCCGACGCCGAAACCTAAAGTCTCGCACGCCGTTTTCCTCGCGCAAACACGCTCAACCTCAACTGTTCCGACTTTCGCCGGTCATGTATATACGTTTGTTGTCTCGACGTTTAGTTTTTTTCAATCGTCGCTTCCACGTCAAGATTTCTATGCTGAAATATTCGGCGGAATCTCGGCCCGATCGATTATGTTTAGAGCGTCATCGTAGCACACCGGCGTTTTGTATTGTTTCGATAAGAAAATGTAATCTTTCCACACAAATCCGATTTCTAACGAATACACCTTTATCGATCCGTTCTTCGAATCGAAACTTTATTTTATATTGTTGCATTGGCAAATATGCAAATTTCTGATGTTTCAATCGCTGATCCTCATTTTAGTCTTATTTCGAGGTGCCAAAACGTCGACCAAAGTTTTTTTTTTTACAATCAGTAAAATTTCAATTAAGCTCAGCGTTCGAATTGAAGTGCTACATCTTTTCATGTGTTACGTTTAATTCAGTCAAATGGAGGTTTTGAATCCGATCTGTAAATGCGAGTCACGCTGCGTGTGCTTCGCTTCGTTAACACTTTTCTCGACTCACGTGTACATACAAAATCGAGACTTGGTTTCTTATTTAAATGAAGTTATTGAACGTTGACGCATTCACGATTCGATTTTATTGTTTATTGACTACTTTTGGAATTTGCATGAGAATGTATTCATTATTCGATATGTTGAAAATCAAATTTTAGATCTAGATAAACATTATTGATTAAATTGTTACTAGTGAAAAAATTCTAGAATCTTTTAAGAACTAAATTTTAATCTTCTTTATAATAATAATTTTAGGAGTCAAACTAAATTCTATTTCTCAATATTGTACTGTCTTTCACGTAAATTATTTTTATATCTTTTCGTGATGTCTGTCCTTATTGTTTATATATTTATTTATTGTATTAATGCATGAGTCAATTAAATATGTATTATGTATAAATTATATTTATCGATTAAAGAAAACTACAATATTTAAACTGATCTGTTTGACGTTCATGTGCATTCTTTGATTTCTCCACTTTCTCGGACATTTCTGACTAATATCGATAAAAGGGTATATGAATAGAACTCTAAAGTGATAAGTCCAGTACTTCATTATGTCAAATCATAATAAGCGGAATATAAATGAGTCAGCAGTTTTGGTCATAAAATTACAACATTTTTTTGTTAAACTTATATTTCCATTGTATAAAATGACATACTTCTCTTTGTATGGCTTTTTTTTTTTTTTTTATTAGTTTGTATACTTAATAGTGTTATCGATTCATCCGTGATGATCGATTAATCATTAATATATTGAAATACACATTTTATTTTGTATTGTTATCGTTTAATGCATCTAAAGAAGTACGGGACGTTTCTTGAATAGTCAAATTTGCTTGTAGGCTTTAATTGGCTAGTAACTTAAAAAAAGCTGATTAATATGCTTCGTGCAAAAAAAAAAAAAATTTTTGCGAGCATCCTGCCTCTCATTGAACGGTTGTGGGCTTGAAACCCATTTGTGATTACTTGTTAACTGTGAAAGAATAATTATATGTATAGAATGTAATAGATTTGTTACCATTATAGAAAAATATATTTTTGCAAACTGCTGGAGTCCATTGATACGATAAATTTGCAGAGTTGATAAGCAAGTATTTTATATTTAAAAAAATATATATTAATCACGCTTAAATTAGTCAAATTGTTAATAGTTGAAGCTGATTATTTCCCAATATAACCCTACCTTAGTGTTTAGCATAGATGTAAATATTAGCTTATTCCAATGACAAAATATATATTGAAAAACACCGAAATATATTACTTATAAAACTATATTTTGTTGTGAGTGTAAATTAAATTATGTATGTTGGATGTAAATACAATACATAGATATGTTATGATATAATGGAATTTTGTTTTTTTTTTTATCACTAGTTACGCTTATAATTATTACTATTGCCTTTGCAGCTTTCGCTCTACTACCGTGTCGAACCGTCTAATGGAATCATGACTTCTGGCGTCGGTTCTGGTATTGAGTGAGTTTTATTTTTCTTATTACCCAAACATGTTGTAAAGCATGTATCTCCGACACCAAAGCGCACCGTCGGCAATCGATTGAGGCATCGGTTCACCGTTAGTTTCTGGCAAGAATAATGTCAAAAATCCTGATATCAGAGACACAACTCCAAATATTACCCGGGGAATCGTCGGGCTTAAGGAGTCGAGCAATGTTATCATCGGTGTAAGAGCGCCAGCCAATCTCGCACTCATTGAACCCAAACCGAAAGTGCAGAGTTTCTCACAACTGTTGGGAATAATTCTGCAGAATAATTGTAGATGATTGCAAATGATCCAGCGATACATAATTTTCCCAACATTGCAACCGTGATTGCAGGTCCACTTCCTGGAATTAAATAGACAGCAGCTATGCAAGATAATCCTCCTGCTAACATCAGACCGCTGGTTAATGATCTTCTTCCGAGTCTGTCTAAAAGAAATATGATTGCGACATAACTCGGGAATTCTACCAAGCCTGACAAAAAAACAACATCAGGAATGGATTTCCATACAACTTTCCAGCATTCAAAGATAAACCGTAATATACTAATGAATTAGCAAACCAGCAAAGGCATACATTCAATGTTTTCTTTCTTAGATTCGGTGTCTTGAATAGATCCGGTGCCGGGCTGCCGGTTCAGTCCTTTTCGATTGTGCTTTACTTCTAGATAAGAATTGTGATGTTTCTATAGAACCCTTTATTGTTCATTTTAGTGCTTTTGCACAATAGTGGCTGCTTCTTTAGTACGTCCTTGTGACCACAACCATCTAGGAGATTCGTCCATCACCCATATGTGAGGTATCAAAATTAATGCATGGAGACCATAAACGACCTGTAGCCACATCCTATCTTTTATCAAAGCTCCCAGCCTGCTACTAACATAATTCCCACAGCGAATGCAGCTTGAAAGGCTACTCCACAAGCAGTTCTCTTAGATGCTCCAACTATCTCCATGGTAAGTACAAAACCAGTAATGTAGGATCCAGCCGATCCAAATATTCCATAAGCGAATCTTACGACTAAGAACGACCAGAACTCTGGAACAAATGCCACGACTACGCCCAATATTAACTGCGCTACAGCCGAGATGCAAAATATCTTTTTTTTCTTCCAACTTTATCAGCAAGTCCACCTAACACGACTGCACCAGTGAAAACGCCAAGCATGTACATACATTGAGCCAATGCACCCATCCAACGCCTGTCGCAGACAGAATTCCATTCAATGGCTCTTGATGACGGATGGTATTTACCATCATAAACCCACGAATCACAGTATACAGATTCATTTTTATCGTTATACATCAGACATGTTTCTAATTTTCCATTTTCTGGATTTTTTAGGAATTGCGTTCAGTATATCTATTGAATCCCATGGGGCTATTGATGTATTTGTGTCGACTCCCGGAATTGCACATCTATAATTTAAAAAATTATTGAAACTTCATGATATTATTAATAAATATAAATATTTTATTAATTACCTGTGATCAGGTACAGCTGCAACTGTAGTAAGTGACATCATATGCATTCCTGCAGTTACTGCAGCGAGTATGTGTAATATGAATTGGAAACATTGATATTTTCCAAACTCCCCTATTAAAGAAAAACATGGGTTTATTAAATTATTATAACAACAGAAGACAATTACATATAACTTAAATTTATTTCTGAATACTTAGTCAATAATAATAGTCCAGAATCTTAAATGTAAACCGAAATGTAATAATTATTAATGTGTCTATTATTGGTCGTAATAAAAAAAAAGACATGTTGCCCATTCTAAACAATTTAAATTGAGAACATTTCAATGAGATTATTTATCATTCGTTAAAATGTTTTGTTACTCAAGAGCGACATACTTAACGTACCTTCAATTTTTTTATAGTAAGTAAATTGGAAGCTTTTTTGAATATAGAAAATTTTTATTGTTAAATGACATTTAAAAAACTTCTTATATCGTAAAACATGTTCAAGAAAATGATAAGCATTATCAAATAAATATTCATAACTTTTAAATGACCCTTTTAGAAAAGTTCAAGTTGATATCAAATGAACTATAATAGGAAGTAAATCTATTTTTAATTCATAACATACAAGTGAAATATGTTTAATTTTATTCACATGCACATTCCGATATTAATATTTTATGGGTTTTACATCTCTACAAATATTGAAAATGCTTTGATCGAAAATTCAAATATTGTTTTTTAATATAGACACACATACTCCTGTTCAATTACTAGCAATTACCGCAAACGTATTAAGTTACGGCTATAAGACATGTTAAATAGAAATATGAATCTCTCGTGCGACAAAACGAAGGATAAAAAAAAACGACACAGTTTCATAGAATTATAACAAAGCACTCTTATTCAAATTCAGAATAATTGCATATTACAAATGTAAAATAGATATTGAATTGTGTCTATTGTTACGAGAATAGATTAGAGAAATGGAGATTCGACCTACTTTAGGTTATTCATTTTGTTTTCGTTGCAATTTCACTGACAAAGCGAAAGTTTTATGTATTGCCGAAGTGTTTTTTAAAGAAGTGAGATTTATCTATAAAAGTGATGGTGGTAAATTGTTACATGGAGCTATATTTTTTTGTAGTTAATTGTTATAAAATACTAAACATGATAAGTTATTATGCAATTCTGTGCTAATTATTGTAAGTTAATTGTTTATTTAAAACAAGAATTATTTGAATTATATAAAATTTTATATTTTATCGTGAATACAATGAATTCATTGTATATTTATGATAAAAATGTTTAATTTCAAATTATTCCAATATTTGTTTTATTTTAATACACAACGAACTTATGTAATTAGCACAAAGTTGCATAATAACGCATGATATTTAGTATTTTATTGTTAATGGAAAATTACAATATGTAACAAGCTGACTCATATGATAGAGTCAAAAGATAGCAATCACATACTCAATTCAAATGAGATTATAAATGAAAAAGTTTGAATACAAAATACGGAAATTTCTTTGAAGTTTCAGAGCGTGACGATGAAACAGTCATGTTTTGTTCAACATGCACTAACGATTCTTTTCACTGTTATTTTTTTTCGAGTAACATAATTAATTTTGATTTCAACGATATTTCTAAATCTATACAACTCTTTTTCCCAACATTTACAGGATCAAAACGAGGACAATAAACCATCGGAAAACTTGGCTGATACGAAATGTCTGAAAACAAGTTGTTTGAGCGTGAAGTAAACCAAATTAATTTTGAAGCGAAAATACATCATTTCGATCCCAGTCAGAACTCAACTCCCTTTCCAATTATTTAAAACCGACTTCTATAGTTTGAATATATGCCAAAATTTTTATGAAAACTCAAGGGTATTTTTTCTATATTTGATCGTTTTAATAGAAAAACAACGTCATTCTGAAATTTCATCGAGCTTATTTTTTGGCAAATACCTTCTTTACTGCTCTATTCATAAATATACAATAAACTATTTTGCTTTCAAGTCTTAAAATTATACGAAGTACAAGCATATCGAGTTCATCTTATCTCACGAAACATCACAGATAAATGTTGAAAAAAATGATTTATCGACTTTTTTATATGTTAAATCTTAAATTTTATAATCAGACATAATACTGCGATCTAAAAGACATTTGTTTCGATGCAATATAAGTCATTCTTTTTCAAGCTTTTTTACGTTTGAAGTATCATATTTGCGAAAATAACATCAAAAATTATAATTAGTATCGCATCTAGCTCATTTCACACATATAGTAAAAAAAATAATGAGCACAAATTTAATTCACTCGCATAAAAAAAAACGTTTGTTTTTTCACTTATGAAATCGAATCATCAATCGAAAACAAAATTTTATAAACGGATCAGTTAACGCGTCTGCTTCCACAAAAATAGCCCAAATAACACCGCGCATTTCCATTTCGACCAATTGGCATAGATTTTCGGCAATATTTTAACACAAATGCATCAATACTCGTTAAATTCGACAATAAATCAAATAAAAAATTCCACATCAATTGTCCACATGACAAGCGACATATTGAATATTATAATTGGAGCCGATACCCTCGAAGCTTTTAACACGACACTTTTGCCGACCGCCTCTCTAGTTGACCAAATAAACTTTGGCTATCGACGACGAGCATTGGTAAAAAAATCGAAATTGGAAAACTGGATCATGACATTGTTGAACCAACGAAAAAAAACGCATATTCATCGTGGCCATGGATCCGAATCATTTCGGCCCATCGAGTGCGAGTACAAAAAAAAGGCAACTCTCGAATTTCTCAATTTCTCTTCAAGAGCAGTGATGAATTGAAAAGCACTTGATTTGAGTTTCGTTTTGTAAACAGAAAGTATAGAAAACCTATTTTTTTTTTAAACGATCGCATTCAAAATTCGATTTCGAAATGAATCAAAATACCAAACAATGAATACGTGCAGCAAAATGCAAAACGTTATTTAGCAATTTAAATTTCACTTATAATCATTTTTTTTTTTTTTTAATTTGATATATTGTGATTAAAGCACAAAAAATCAGTAATATCACAGCAACGCTAAGGTCATCGAATTCAATTATTGCTGATAAATCGGCAAAAAAAAATACATTCTTAAAAAACGGCGCCGCAACGTCGTTGAAATTTGATTGTTTCACAACATGTAATTGGTTTTGATACATCGAATTTCGTTTGTAAAAGACAAGTATTGTCAATTCAACACAATTGGTTTTATACTCAAATTCGTAATGGTTAAAGGGTTAAAATATTATAGTAGCCACAAAATGTATCCAATTGTCACACACGATACGAAGTAATAAATTCATTTCGAAATAAGTATAAAAAAAAAAAAAATAGGGCACAACAAGTCTAATTAAAGCGAATGATCAAATCGTCTATTGTCCATTTATCCATATATTTTCGTATGATAAATTTGTCAATAAATGTAAATAAGCTGTCAATGTTTGTCACGCAACTTTGGTCTGTTTAGAAAATATTTTGACTAATGAGATTTATTATTTACCATTTATAATTACTGCTCGAGTTCTATTGAACCAATTTTTTGAAAATTATATATTATTTTCTTTTAATCATTCTGAAAATATTAAACGCAATTAACTTCTATAATTAGCAATATTTTATATCCATACGAGGAATTTGAAAAGGAAACATGAGCACTTGAGAACGTGTTATCGAAAGAATCTCATAACTTTTTATTTCTAAAAATTAATTTTTTATAATTTTTTTACATTAACAAAAATTTAATTTTTATCTCTTAATTTTTTTTTCAAATCTATGATATTGCATTCCCGTTAAAAGTATTCGAGGTCAATGATTACGTTTTGGTTCTGTTTATTTATCTTTGATTACAAGCTGGTGTGCTCTTTCGATAAGTGACACCGGCTATTGTCTGCTAATTTTGCGAAAATAGTCTTTATTTGTTTAAGAATTTGCAATATTTATTATATGCTCGAAAATAGGCTTAATTTTTTTTTGACAACATAAAAGCTTTTGAATTAAATATTTTGACTGTTGCTAGGAGGACCATTCAAATGATTTTTTTTACTGAAAAAATAGAAACGATAAAGATGTTTATTTTTCATAATACTTATTTTATCTGGAACTAAATAAATTTTATCTAACCGTACGGCTATGTATATTTTTTTTCAAATGGAAAACCGTTACGGCGTTATTGAACTCGGAGTTCACAAAAAAACACATGTGCATACATAATGAAATTTTCGTAATCTTGATCATTTAATTTATATAAAAAAATATGTTTATAATCAAGGGATAGTTAAGTAATTAATCAACAAACACATTTCAGTGTGAAAAATAACGTTTTAAGATTATCTCAATTAATTTGATAAGCTAATTAGATAGTATTATATTACCGTAGGTCACTTAGCAGTTCAAATTAATTTATTTTTTTTAAAATAAATTACGGAACATTATAAATATTAAACATATCGATTTCGAATAATTATTCAAATACATAAATTATCTATTCCAGATAAACGACCACAAACCGATAAAACGAAAACTTACGGATTTATTCATTCGAAACGGTATCACATAAAACTCGAATCTCAATCACGACATATTTACACAGATTCCAATCCAAACGATAACTCTAAGTTCAACCAAACAATACAAATACTCAAAAAAAAAAACGATAATACTGCAACCGTAGAACGACACCAAAATCAATATTTGACACAAAGTTCCATCGATAAACCGCGTGAAGTACACCATCTGTTTAATTGCCTCGAATATTTGCCGATTCAAAAAAAAAAAAACCACGTTGCCGAAACCGAACTACGACCTCGTCCATCAAAATGCACTATCTCCGCAAACCAAAATTTTCAGAGATATTTATAAACGCGAGAATGGACCGGAGTCCGAACCGGACGTACCGATCTTCCCCATCATCTCCTCGAGAGCGTGGTCGACGTCCATCCCGGAAAAGTTGGCAGGACTCTTCTGCGATAGTCTGGGATCACTCTTGAGGACCACCACGTGTCTGCGTGGCCAGCAAGTGGTCAACGAGAGCGAAAAGCACGTGCGGACCGGCCGCCAGACGCGGCACGAGTGGCCATATTATATTCAGCATTCGCGCCGTTCGACCCAAAAACGACCCACGTGGTTGTCGATGGAAGTGTTACTGCCGTCGGTGGACTTTCACGGTAGTACGATAGTGTTTGAAGAAGATGGGCGTGGGAGGGATTTGCCGGCGAGGTGTTGGAGGCGTTGAAGGGGTTGTCGGGTTCGAGGTTTTGCGTGGCTTTTTTGATTGGAGTCGATTGTTGATGCTCGAGTGATTGGTTGAAATGAATAAAAGTTGTCTTTGTATGCTGATTGGGATTGATATTCAATGGTTGTTGTGCAAAATATATAAATAGAACTTATATAATATAATCGAATCGTTAAATGCAATATTTATATCTTTGTGAAATACGTCATAAAATTATCTCATTGTCAATTTTACTACTACGGGAGTTATTAAAGTCAAAACATGATGTTAGATCGTATTTAGACTCTAAATTTTTTTACTATCACTATTACTCATAATGTTATGAAACAGATTTCTACTTTTTTTTATGTTTGTCTCCTCGGGCGATTGTTGGGTTCAATTACATTGAATCACATCGAAATTGCAAATATCTATAAAAGTAAAAAATACATTTACATATTTATGTATGACAAGAAAACACACTAAAAGTAAATACATATACTCAATTCATCAAAAAATATCATGTATTTCATTTGTTAAATCATTTAACTTATCATTTAACTGATGAAGTTTCAATAACCAATAAAGTAATCAATTTCGTATATATTTTTGCACATTTTAGTATCAACTCATCTTCATAAGATGCGATGTATTTACTAATTTATAATCACTAACAATTGTTGAATTACCATATTCTTTACAATTTTTTTTATTTTAAAACTCCCACAAAGAAAAAAATTGCAGTTTACAATCATAAAAAAATCAGACAAGTACTCATAAATCATATAATTATCCCGATCGATTCGATACGATCGTTGTTTCGTTAATTTCGATAAGATAAAATATTTTTCGAAGATCCCACGGTTCGATGCACCTTATAAATTATTTGAAAAAAACGACATTAAAGTTTAAAGACCTCATACACCCCGAAGGATCGCAACCGGTTAGAGCCTGATGATGCAGTTCGTAAACGTATCATTTCGCTCATTACTTTCTACTCTCAGAACTGGTTTTGCCTTTATTCGTGATCAGACTATATAAGGAGACGAAATTCTTCAATAAGATTGGTTCAAAATATAAAAATAATCCCAAAACAACGTTTTTTATGCATAAACGTTCAAATATAATTGCATTGTCGTCTTCAATTTCAGCCGACAAACGTCTGACCTTAATTGTCGAAAATTACATCGAAGTATAGCTTAATTGGGAACATCGGTAATTATTTCATTAACAATTGTAAATGTAGACTGATGTAGATTATTAATTTTAGCTAGAAACGTTAAGTTTTCATATTTAGAAAATTGGCGGATCGAATCAACGCGCGTTTGACGTTTACAAGTGGCGCCATTATTGCGCGGTGATACCAGTGTAAAAAAATAATGCGTGAAAAAAGTATAAAAAAATTAATTTGCGTTCGTGTATCGATTGTGAATAATTATTTTTGATATATAAAATATTCATAGAGGTTTTAGTGGAAAAAATAAAATATAAATACATATACGAAACGGCCTAAATATCGAATTATATTGTTTTCTAAAAAATCTATAATGACTCGCGTATCGAGGTCGTCTCGTAATATTTTAGCGTTGCGGCAAAATCTATTTTGGCCGCTTCCCGTAATCGTAAACATTTTGAGCGTGTTCGCGAATCCTCGAGACTTCCACTTTCCCCCCTCCGCCCCGCAGCCTCCTTTCCAATTTTCCCCCCACCGCTTGACCCTCCGTCACAAACAAACCCCTCCCCGCCCTACTTCTCCGCTCCCCTCGTGCCGCACCCGTTTGTTTTGACACATTATTGTTGAGAGTCATTTCGGCCATATTTTCGTTCAGTTCCTTGTTGCTTCTCAATCTTTTCCGCATGCAAAAACCTATGGTACATTCTGGAGGTTTTGTTTTGTTGAACTTTGTTTTTTTGATTACGTGCGCTTGTGTGCGAAATGCAAAATGGTGAGGTTAGTTAGGTCGTCGAGTTTCGATGATTCATCATTGTTATGATTGTTATTTAATAAACCTTTTGATGTAATGTTTTTTTTTTTAAAGGAAAATAAAATAATCTTTGTTTATTGAATGTTATGATTGTTGTTGTTTTTTTTCTACATGATTTAATTTGTTGTTTTTGAAAACTATCTTGGATTGTATGTGAATCATAATGCCAGTTTGTTTTCTGATAAGAGGCGATAAGAGGACAAAGATAAGTTCGAAATTTGTATAAAGATCATCAATTTTTTCAAATTGAATTAATTACACATATTAAAACAACGATATTTCTCAAACGCAAAAATCATTTTAAATATGTATATCATAATTTAAATATTATCACACATCGATATACAAATAAAAACAAACAATATTCGATTACAGCAAAATATTCCACAATACAAATCCAAACATCCAATCGCAAACCGCCATCGAGCACAACACGAAAACAAAATTTCCACGACGACCACGTTATTATTCTGTTGACAAACAAACACCAGACGGAAAGCGAACTCAAACATTCGTCAAAAAAAAAACAAACAAAGGTCACGCCATCGCCCAGCCAAAACACCAAACAGAACACACCAACTTTCCAAAACATCTCGAAAACTTGACGACCGCAGCTCGCCATTATCGAGCCGCCGTGACGCAACGCGCCAGTGGGCGTCGCGCGCCACAGTTCCACAACCTGCGCGCGCAGCTGTCGCCCTTTGTGCGCGTGCGCGCTCATACATACACAAACAGCATTAGAGTGTGTTGGTGCGTGTTGTGTTGTTGTGTCACACGTGCCTCGGACTGTGTTTACGTCGCCCGCTCGTCAGCCAGCGTACCAGCGCACCCTTCGGAGCCCCTAAATCGCAAACCCTTCCAAATTGGGGCCCTTTGGTGTCTGTGGGGCGGCGCCCTTTTTTTCGCTGGGGACTGGAGCCCCGGGTATGCGTTCTCAAAGGTCGCGCCGCGTAAACAAAGCCATGGCTGAGTGGGGCGATGGGCGGGAGGAGCGCGATGGCGTCCCCATACCCAGGCAGAGGGACCAGAGCCATGCCTCACCCTTGTGTTTGGAGATCGAGCTCACTTCCGAGCCGTTCACCCATCTGCAATTAGAGCTGAGCCGCGATATCGATGGAGAACCTGACATGTGCCTCACCAAATGCGAGCCGTATCGGATGGACGACGACGACATCTTTCAGGTGGTTGTGCATTTGGCTGGTGGAATTATATGTATTGTATATTGAGTTGCCAGGACAGGGCTGCCAACTGTGCGTTCGCGCGGTTGGTAGTATGTTTTGTTTTCGAAGCGGGTTGCACAACGTTTTTTTGGGAAAATGGCGCGAGTTTTTTTTTCGAATTGACGAAGATCGGATGTCAATATTGTTGTTTGCGCAATGTCAGAGTGCTGAAGTGTCGATGCGAAAGTTTTTTTCGCTTTTTTGGGTTTTCGGATTCTATTTCGGTTGTGTGCGAAATTGAGCGTTTTCTGAATCGATGAATCACGTATGGTGCAATACGTGATGTGTTTCAGCTGTCATTATCCCCTGTTCGTTTTCTCGTATGGGTAATAGTCGAAATGACTGAACAATTGTGTATATTATTGATTTTTTTTTCCTATTACATAACCGCGGTGTAATCATAAACTTTAAAATGTTTTCAGTGCCAATTAATTAAATTGAACAATTTTCTTTACTGAAACGTTACGTTATAACACTACTATTATGAAATTCACGGTCGTAGTTAGGATTTTTTTTAATCGCGAGACCGAAACACAACTTTTCATATGTATGCGATACAAATATGTTGTTGTTTTCATTTGAAGTATTAATACGTGTAAAATTCAAGGCGTTCAAAGAATTTATTCAGATATATCTCGACATATTTCTTATAATTAAATATAATTTGTAATTATTTTGAACTTCTAAGAAATGATATTCGAGCGATAAACAATTTCAAACGAAACCTTATCCAACATACAATTCTACAATTCCAGGTGGACAAAGCCGATCTCATTCAGGGTCCGACTTTGGCCGAGCTCAACGCTGAAGCGACGACACCCTTCTGGACAACCTCAACTTCGACGATCTCGACCTACCTGACGAAAACCAATTCTACCAGCAGCTGAGCGATTCCCTGTCTCAAACGTACAAGTCAACGACGCCGTCTCTTCAGCTGCCTCCGCCGACGGTCGTGCAGCCTTCATCCAACCAGTTCAATCTGTATTACTCTGAAGACATCGAGGGATGTGTACTGTCGGAATCGCGGCAGCAGCTTTCTCTCCCGAAGCGCCACAGCAGCCAGCCGAGCAGTTTGCACAGCAGCGCAACGGTTCTCCCTGTCTCGGTTTGCAGGAGCTGCTCACGACTAAGCAGGCGCTGCCTCCGATTCCGTCTGTGCAGCTCAAACATAAACATGTCGCTGCCGCCGTCTTTCTTCGTCTGCTCCTACGCATCTTAGTCTTGAACAGGTAATGAAATGTTCGAAAACAATTTTGTCGTTGAAAATGTTTAAACTTGATCGATGTTTTGTGCCGATTCATGATCAATAATTGTGTTTAAAAGCTTTTATCGATGAAAAAATTGTTTAATGATTTTTTAATCAATACAATTTTTTTTTTTTATAACTATTGAAATCCAAGATGCCTTAATTTATTTAGATATTTATGTTTAATTTACATTTTAAACAATCGATTTTATTTTTTTCATGCCATGTCAATTATATGCATTTAATCTTTATGCATATTATGAATAATAAGTACGTTTTGTATGTGAAAATACCCTTTTTTATATGAACTATGGAATTCATGATGATTTAATGAATTCATTAAGAATATGAATCATTGGAAATTTACTCTTCTTATTTAATCATTTGAAAGATTGATTATGTATTTTAAGTAGAAAGATGCTATAGTTCGATTTTTTGGCATATGTTCAAAATACTCTTCTTTATGCCAATGTAAACCGGAATATTAATTTTTTTTGGTTTATTAACTGTTTGATTCGATTCGATTGTGAGTGGTTTTAATAAATAGTGTTATCGTTATAGATTTGGCAAAGACGAGAACCTCGCAAACATCTTTTGTCTACTGGTTCCCTTGCAGAAGCTGGTTCGACATCGTCTCTTTCTACTGGTGGTGTTTTGAGTCCTGGAACTCAGGAAGATCTATCGCAAGATGAAGAATCTGACGAAGATAGCGACAAATATGAAGATTTTTCTTCAGATAACGGTAAGTTATTCTTTATAATATTTATTTTTCATAAATGTAATATTTGATTTTATTGCATCATTCTTCAATGACGTATTTGTTATGTTTATTTTAAATATTGTTATTCTATGAAATAAATTAAATTATAAATGTATTTTATGTTTCTACGTTTTTTATACATTATTATATGTTATAATTTTATAATTGGATATTTGAAGATTCCGACGGAGATGAAACTGATCATAAAATTCGCAAAAAAAAATGTCTAGTAAAGGCGAAAGATACTTTTGGCAGTATAATATTCAAGCTAAAAGGACCAAAAGGACAAAGACTTGTCATGAAAACCAAATTAGAAGATCCCCATGTATTGAACGAGGTTACAGATCCAGTATTCAGCCCTAGTTGTAGCTACGCGTATTAAACATAGGTAACTAACTTTTCATTTAGAAAATGTTTGATGAACACTTTGTGCTCAATATTAACATTTGTTTTAAATTTTAGTGGCAAAGCAAGAAAAGGCGATGGAAACGATTTGACACGAACCCTAGGAAACTTTTTACAATTGGGGAAAGAGTTGGATAATCTTGGCAAGATTATCAATGACATGATTCCCTGTTAGTGAGTTACCTTTAATGTTAGACCAAAAAAGCAGGAAAGAGAAAAATAAATTAGCATCTAGGGCTTGTCGATTAAAGAAAAAAAGGCTCAACATGAAGCAAATAAGCTGAAACTTTATGGTTTACAACGCGAACATAGTAAGCTTTTTTTATCAGAATTTAAAAAAATAAATGTCGAAATGTTGATTTATAATCATCCATTTTTATTTTCAGAGCAATTAATGAGTGGTATTGTGCAAATAAAACAATTAATTACAAAGAAATTTACTGATCCTAATATAACTGTACCTGAATATAACACAGAAGTAGACAAAGTTGTTCACGATGCGGCGAGTAAGTTGAAATATATACGTTTGGTCAAATATATCCGAACTTTCTTTTTTAATTATTTTTTTCAATTTTCCGTTTAGAAATTCAAATAGCTGGTCATTCATCGGAATTTGTCAATCAAATACTCGACAAAGTTAAATCTACGCACCGACTGGGGGGGTCTTCATGATTTTTTAATTGTGATACGAATAATTTGACTACGTGGATTGCATACATTACCACTTAAAATAAGCATTTCACTTTACCATATATATTTATTGTTTTAATGATAATAGTTTACGACAACTTATTTGTTTTCAGAATCACTTGATATATTTACTGTACAAATAAAATATTTTTGTATATAGGCACAAAATATATTTGATTGTGCAGTGATTTTTGTTTTGCAACATATACTTGTGTGTGATTTTAATTTATCTTACCAATGTATATGTATTAACACTCGTGTTTGATGATATATGAAATGTTTAGTTTTTATAGTCTTATTTTTTTATTTGTAGTCAAACTGTATATTGATAATGATGGTTGTAATGATTCCGCTGGATCGGGTATACAATAGTGAGTAAAATAGTTTTTATTTTGCTAATGGCATATGATGAAAATTTTTTTTGATGTTTAATATTTGTTTTAAATTTCTCATTTGAAACATTTTAGTGATAGTTTGTGTGATTTATTTTTCGTAGTTTGTTAATTTTTTTTTAATTTAGTATGTAGAATCTGTATTAAATATTTAAAGTTTATTTTGTCATCACTTCTCATAAGTATCTTTAAACAGCAACGTTCTCTGGTAAGTTTTCTTGCTTTTTTGTTCAAATTTACTATTCTGCTTTGGTTATATCATATATGTTTTATTACATGGCTCTTGTACTTACAAACATATATAAACAAATATTGTTTTTTCAAAATTTTTCCGACATTGACCAAAAAAATGAAATGAATCATCGAAAAGTTTTTATTATATAAGTTTTTTTCAATTTAAATTGTGTCAATATTTTTATATAAACAATTGTCATCATAAAAAAAAGAACACTGAAAGTTTAATACATATGGTATTTAAAAAAAAAATATATATATATACATATATACACACATTCCTTTTCAATAATTTCATATCATATTCTTTTTTTGAATTCGAAACTTTTTTTTGTGTGAATTATTAATTATCTCTTTTCACTTGGTATATATATTTACTTGATTCTATATTGATTGAAGAAATTATATGATCTTAATCACATAACATTTACTTTCAGTCATAAAGCTTTCTACATTAAAATGTAATTTGTGAAATTAGTTTCAAGTGTAATTGCAATGATGAAAATGAATATTAGTTTGTAGTAAATATATACTGTATATGATATACATATATTGAAAATAATTTAAAATATAAAAAAAATGTTAAAAAAACATTTAAAAAATAAGAAAAACATTGAGAATATATGCAAGTCAGTAAAATTATAAGCTTTTTATATTTTTCAGTAAATAGATGATAGATATTTATTTTAAAAATTTTAGAGAATCCTCGCTTAAATTGAGAGTTTTGTTTCCTGAAAACTGTGATGTAATAGTGTTATTTTCCTGTTTAAAAACTCTGTTATCTTCTGAAAATAGTTTGAAATATTCACAAGTATTTCGTTTGAATATTTATATAATTTTATTTTTTGATATTTTCATTCATTGATGATCAAATCGTAAATATTTATAGAAAGCGAGGATTCGAGCACACTTTCGTGTCGACATATTGTAATACTATATTTAAGCTTTAAATTAAAGGACTATATGTGATGTTGATGTACCTTTATTTTGTTATACATATATATGTATATACATATTTATTATTAAAATTATTGTGTGTTTTGTCTGTATATTCATAAATGTGTATATATAAGCATATTTATAATATTTTGTACTCATATTGACTATGTATTTTATATGGCTCATAACATCAGAATATTCATCATAAAAAATTTATATCACGATACGTAGTGTTTAAGTCTTTTTTTTATAACATTAGACTATTAATCTTAATTCTGCAATCTTGCAAGTAATCTCAGTTTTGTCTTTTTTTTCTATCATGCTTTTCGGCGATTGTTTAAATCATGTTTATCTCTAGCACTACTATGGGTACGGCTTTGAGTTATTTTTTAATATGGTAACTTTTGGACTAAATGCAATTTTCGATTTAATAAATTTTTATCCTTGCGTATTGAGCTTGAAAAAAATCATAATTTAAGTACAAAATAAACTTTGAATCGAAAATATATGAAAAAAAAATATCAATACCCTTTCTTATATTTGTATAATAATATGATTATTATTATATGCCTTATGAAATAAGCACGAAGTATTTTACCTTTTCAGGATTTAAAATTTTAAAGATTCACAGTGAAAATTATATATTGATAAAACATGTTTTGTAAAAAAAGAATATTATTCTATATACATTTATATTTATAATACAGTCAATTACGATATATATCTAAAATGATGGTTATTTTATAAATTTTGTATATAACCATAATTATTTTCAAATAATGAAAAGCTAATACCTTTAAAGTATTAAGCAATATAAATATCGTTAAGATTTCTCTACATTTATTTGCCAATAATTTTTTTTGTTTCATTAAGTTTTGTGACAAGTTAATATTTTATCAATAATTAGTATGTATTTGATAATATTGGTTTAGATGAAAACCAAATAACTTTTATAATTTATTTTTTTAAGAAAATGCAAAATATCATATATTATGAGTATAACTCGGTTTTTTTAACGAGACTGGTTTATTGCTGGTAAATAAATTCGTTTCTGGTAATCAACATATTCTATAAATTTCAGCTGCTTAAAATTGTATACGCTCATACTTAACTTCTACCCAGTTTCTATTGATTTATTTTATTTATGATATTCTAGTTCCGTAATAATTGTTGATGTTTCTGATATACGTGTATTTACCTTTGTTGAATTTGGACAGATTCGTGAATGTTTAAATGTTGGCATTTATCATCCAAATAAAGTATATTTTTGTTATATTTTCAGATTTCTACAATTTGTTTGTATTTTTTACAAATGTCTTCACTTGATTCTGTATTAGATTTTGTTTTGAAACTGTTAAATTTTATTAATTTTTATATTACAGTGAATCTATTGATAAATTATCATAAATTTTATGCTTTATAATGCTCATTTTTATCTTTCACAGAAAAATTTAAATCATTATTGAAATTATTTCAATTTACCACATTATTATGTACTAAAAAAAAATTAAGTCCATATTACAAATTTTGAATAAGTGGGTCAATATAATTTTTCTATTAAATAACCACAGGACACTGATAAGAATATACATAACTTTCTATAAAATATTTTCACTAATTCTTGTTTGATTTACTAATAATAATTTGTCTGTTTTATCTTCTATTAGTTTTAATCATTCTGCGATGATAACAGGCTGTGTAAAAGTATATAGTTTTGTAATGTTAAAAAAAAAAAACAAACCATATAATGATGTGGGATATGATACTGTAAAACGAAGAATTTAATTGCAACTGTATTGTATTATCAAAATATATATTTTATTGTATGTATGTGTTTTGAATTGACCTTTAACCCTTTTTTTTTTTCTTATTATCGAATACCAACGGTCACATTTAACTGATTGGTTAAGATAACAAGTCTGAAATGAAGTGTGAGGAAAAAAAATGTTTGTGTTTATCGAGCTATTAGCACCATTTATTAAATTATAGAATAGCTGAGGAAAAACCCGTCTAGATATTTCATAGAAATATCGAAATGAAAAAAAAAAAATATTAAAATGCAAAATGATTTATTTAGCAATTTGATATTCTACATTTGACTAGAAGTAAGCGAATTCAAAGAACAACAAAAAAAACAAAAGGAAAAAAACCTTGAATATTTTGAATTAATTGGTTCTAATGTAAATACATAGGTATCAAACTGTCCTCTCTATAAAATACTTTTCAATTATAATTTTGCAATATTCAACAACATTCATATAATTTTAATGTATGTCTTTTTTCAATATTTGTTAATTAACAATAAATATTACGTTGAAGCGTTCAAATTTTAATCATTAGAAATAAGGTGAGATGGCAAATTGGTAAGTTCGACCAGGCACAAATTTTATATACAATTACCGTTTTAAATAAAATACTTAACGGATATCTACGCAGCACATTTATTCGTTAAAAATTATTAGAGCCAAAGAGGAATATTTATGTATGGCACTTAAGAATATTGCATTTGAAGTGATGTGCTGGACACTTGAAAAGAGGCTGAACTTTAACGCTAATTTATAATATCATTTTTGAAGGAAAATATCATTGTATGAGTTTGACAATGATGAAAAAAAAAAAAACATTTATCCCAAAAAAGTGATATAAAAATATTGTACTTATAACGAATTTCGATTTGCAGCAAACGCGATCATATTGCACTATTTTTTTTCATTAAAAAATTATATTTGTCAAAATGCAATTTTTCTCAGTAAGTCATGTTTATCACAGAATATAAACAATCAAATATATTTCCGTTAAATACGTTACCCACCTAACTATATGTACATGATGAAAAAAGGTGAACAAATACATAACAAATTATTTTAAATAAAGTATCACAAAATCATGGTACGTAATGACATTTTCTTCAAGTGGCTATAAGCAAAATAAATACATACAATGAAATACGGTTGCCGCTCTTATCGAGTTCAAGAATGTAATATTGATCCGTCACGTTTTAATCAACAAATTTCCATAACATAAAAATCACTTCTTTCACTATTTTACTACACATAATGAACACAAAAGAAATATCATAGCAACATTGATAACTTGGAGGTTTTCAACAATTCGATTCACACTATCAGGAAGAAACGTAATATTTTTTCATTTCATAGACATCCCTTGAATCCATGAACTAAGATCACTAGTGTCATTACATTCTAAGACCACTTCTCCTACTTCGGGTAATAAGATTTGTTGGGCAGCTGTCCTTCCGGATAGATATGCTCCGTGAACGGTAGAATAAAAGTTACTATGTGTATGTTCGCCAGCGAATAACAAACTCGGCTATAACAAGAAAATTATATACATGAATTTCTTGATAAAATACATAAATTATTATAGAAAATATTGAAGATTTCATACCGTTTTTTTTGACGGTTGGTGTATAAAGGTTAGGCGATTTGTTCGATATCAATTTGAGATGTCTCCGACAGCTATCGCTGTATATGAACCTTTGCTATATGGTTGCTTGTGCCAACTTGTACTGTAAATTATCAATAATTGAAACTAAAATCTTCATCAAACAATCTTCAAAATAATAAAACATACATACCAAACGCATTTATGTGGTTCCGTACGAACGGATCGTTCAAAAAACTTTCGAAGTATCTCGGTACATTTGGAAGCTATCGTTTGCCTCGGAAGCGTTTCCATATATTCGGCTTCTTTGCCTGAGATCCATCCTAATAATATAGTATCTGATACTTTGGAAAACGAATATATCTTTCTGAACCAATTGTCGGGAATATCTTTCGGATCGTCCGAATGCGGTTCCCACAAGAGGAGAACTTCTGATATGGTTGGATTTAAAACGGCCTATTGTATTGCAAAAATATTTTATTGACGGTACCATACAGCAATCTATCGATCGATTCCTGTTTGTACTTTGGTAGCGGGGAGAAATAGAGTAGACGCCTTTTCTTTCAGCACTCCTAACGGTATAGTGCATATGACATGATCGGCATTGATAATATCACCGTTTTCGCAAGTGATTTCGACATTAAAAACGCGCGATTTATGTTTAGGAAGCTCGTTCAACTTCGAGGGTCCTTCTAGAGGAGTAGCATTAGGACTGTCGTCGATTACTGTTTTATCCGAGTCGTCCGATTCGTTTCCAGGATCGTCTATTCCTGAATCGGCACCGGACTACTGATCGAACTCGACGAAGAGCTCCATCGAATCGATTTAACAGGACAGTTTTGATAATATTATCGGGAGGAATCCGCCTCATTATAGGATCTAAAATAGCACTGTAACCGGAAGGCAACACGATATTGCCTCCTTGAAGTTCAGTATAGCTGCCGAGTTCCAGCAGATCGATTTCATTCATCGAATGACATCCCGATATGCAAGTCTCCCTCTTCAAAAGGCATTCGAATATAAGTCTCCTCATAGTTTTTTTCTTCAGACTCCGGTAGCTTATCGAGATAGAGAGCCGTTTCTAAGTTAATATGTTCGCCGACACTGTTAATATCAGGCGGCGGTAAATACTGGCATATAAAATATTCCTCGCACCTCCTCAAAAAAAAAACACATAGGCTTCGTAAATTTCTTGCAAGAGATCAAAGGTACCTGTCGGCCGGCCTCGGTGGCCGCTATGACATGATGGGGTTTAGGGGAGTTGAGCACATCTACGAGACCGTTAGCAATGGCTAGTTCGAACATGGGGTTGCCCAGGACCCCATGGATCCAGTTGGCGCCAGCTCCACGCGCTGGCTGCCCAAAGGGATGGCCACGACGCGGCCCCCCCGAGCCTGTTCCTGGCTTCGACTACGAGGAAGTCGCGCTGGCCGTGGGCCGCCAGGTGGTCGGCGGCCGCCAGCCCGGCGACTCCGCCCCCAGGATGGCCACGCGGCACTTGCGCGCGCTCATGTCGCCCCCTGTGACGTGCGGAGCGCCCGGCCACCAGCTCATTCCTCGGTTCGGAGGCCGGACATTTTGACAGTTCGCGACGTTTGGCACGGTGGTCGCGAGGGGCCGTAGTCGCGCCGGGGGCGGCCATACGCTGGGCGAAGGTGGCGATATGGCGCAAGCGCATTCGCGGGCGTTCTGGCGGTTGTGTTGATGGTTCTGCGGTGTTGGGAAAATAAACGTTATCTCTGCGAGGTTGTAAATATATTCTTTGACATTTGTACGGGCTGTAATTTAAACAGTTGTTTTTTTAACCGCAAGTTGAATGTTTTCCACTTCGAACCAAATATTTTCTATTTCAAATGAAATATTCTTCATTTTAAATAAAATATTTTAATTTCATAATAAATATTTTCCATTCCAAACCTAAGTCAATTTAAGAGATGTGATTTGTTGAAAATATATTTTCTCCATTACCATCATCAAATCGCTTACCGGTCTACAAATGCAAACGTATTCGGAAATATTGGCACGTGAACGAAAAAAAGATTTGCAACCAATGATCAGGGCTATAAAATAGACTCGAGTGATTACGTAAATGATTTTATCGAAATAATGACACCATAGTGGAAATCGCTTAACGTGAATAATCGGTTAACAAAAAAATAGTACTTTGGTATTTAAAATACTGTCTACACATAAGTACTATAACGTCTAATGTGGAATTCTTTTAACATGAAAAAACATATGTGGTCCTTTCAGTTTCGTGTTAAACGTTTTCCACTTTAGTTTGCAAATTCGAAAACATGTACGCTTGGATCATGTGCGCTTAGATCCGGGAACCATTCATTTGTTGTATTTTGACGTTTACGTTAATTTGTTGTATTTTGACGTTTACGTTCATTTGTTGATTATTGACTTTTTTTGTTACGTCTCTATGTTCTACTATCGTATGTTTTATTGTTAGTATCGTATGTGGTACTTACTGTCTGGTTATCGAAAAATAACCTATTTCACTGACAATGAGCCAAAATATTATCCCATAAAAAAATACTTGGCATTACATAATTTTCAAGAAACAAAATAATTATTTACAAAAAAAGAAATATTAAACTTGCATAATTTATTATTTATTATTAAAAACAATCAATAAACATCAAAAAAAATATTTTTTTATTACAAACATAGAATAGACATATTTGTCGGTATTTAGATCGACTTTGTGACGTTTATTTCAAGTTGACGTGTGTCAAGTGTCAACTGTCAAACGGATCACGAGTAGAACAATCAGGATGTCAGGGGCGGCGGCCGTCGGCAAGCGACTGCGGTTCCGCGGCTCCGACGAGACCGATGCGGCTCCGCCCCGTCTTCGGTCGCGTCGGGCCGAGACGCTTCGCCCCCCAGATTCAGAGGCATGACACATAACCTCCAAAGGGTACTGTATGGATAATTATGCTATTATCGTATTGACGTTCTTCACTATCCTGTTTTAGAGAGGAGTCCTTCGCTTTTGGCCTTTTGAGGGTCGAATTGACTCGTGGGTATTTGTTGGAGCACGATGAAGAACGTTTTCGGCTAGGAGAGAAAAGGTTTATTCATTCATGAAAATTCCTCAGGAGTTGGAGAAATTTATGGCGTATGGATTTTTTCAATGCGCCGATTCTTTTTCTGCATATACACCTTTTACCGATTAGATTTTTTTGATGGCGTTTTGGTCATTGCTCAGCAGACCTTTTGTGAGATGTTTCGGGTGAGAAAATTTAATTCTTTCACATTTTGAATTCGTATTTTTTTTTTATTTGTATATATCACATTTTGATAGATTTGGCAGAAATTCGAGAAGGGTTATTCTAAAACCGGCTGAGGTGTGCGATCTTTTGAAGGGATTTATATTGATAGTTTGTAGTATACTCATGTGCTATATCGATACAAACATGATGTACCATTTAGTCAAAAGTCAAAGTGTTATGAAATTATACATATTCTACAACATGTTGGAAGTTGGAGATCGTCTATTTTCTGCTTTCGGCCAAGACACTATAGATGCACTGTTTTGGACTGCTACTGAACCTAGAGATCGTCGTAGAGAACACTTTGGGAGTTATCCCTCATTTATTGTTCGCGTTGGTGTATGTCTGTATCCTTTTTATATTGTTTTACGTTCAGCTGAGTATATTAATTGTTAGTAATTTACATATTTCCCTTAATTATTGAATCAGTTTTTCACAGCCTTTTGGTACTATTTCAAGCTACAACATTAAATGTTGCCTTTAATTCGAACAACAAATCACTGCTTATAATTGTCATGTCTAATAATGTAAGGTTATTCCTTTTTTCGTATTTTTAAATATGAGAATGTTTGAATAAAACCATTAATTTAATTTTTTCAGTTTGTTGAGCTTAAAGGCAGTGTATTCAAAAGTTTGATAAAAAACAACCTATTTCAAGTGTCATGTAGTGACGTAAGAGAACGACTCCATTTATTTGTTCTACTGTTCATAGTTGTTCTCCAAACAATGAAAGAATACTCTTGGAAAGAAGAAAGATTTTGGGTACTAGTGCCAGATTGTATTTTAGTATTGGGATTTGAAGTCATAATTGATTGGATAAAACATGCCTTCATAACACGGTTCATAAATTTTATTGATAATTAAGTTGTAATTATTTTTATTTTTTATTTACCATGGCTTTCATATCTTTTCAGATTCAATGAAATACCATCTGGAGTTTATAGAGAATATACTGTTAGTCTCGCATATGATATGGCACAAACAAGGCAGAAATATGCATTTTCTGATCATTCGATCTTGTTGCTCGTAGAATGGGTTTTATTCCATTACCGTTAGGTGTTGTTATTACACGAGTCATGATTCAAGCCATAAAAATTGATGGGTATATTGTTAATATTTGTAACAATATTTTGTAGTTAGCATATACATTTTTCAATAATATTATTCTTTTTTAGATTTGCAGCTATATTTCTAATAATCATTGGATATTTATGTTTGATGACCTTAAGAGTTTTAGTTTCCATTGTGATACTTGGTAAAAACTGTGATTTTATAACTCAACATCAAAATTATAAACATGCCAATACTAGTCCAAATGCTACGCCAAAAAAGTAAATTCAAATTTTTAACCAATTTTATTATGATTATCTTTATAAATTTCATCACGTTGTCAAAATCTATTGTATTGTATTGTTTCAGAGAAAATTTGATAATCAAAGATTCAGCAACAAGTCCTTCTCGTCCTAATGATTGGACAACAAAGCCTTTAATAGAAACAATATCCAACAAGCAAAATTCACAAACTAAACAACTTCTAAATGATGTAAAATTCATATTAAATCAATTAAAATATTTATTAATTTGGTATGATATTTTCATGTTTTCAGGTACTTCAAGAGCCATTTGCTGGAGCAGCAGCAATATTTTCAAATAGTACAGTTGATTTGAATGGCGTATGTTTAAATGAACATTTGTTATCTGACAAACAAATCAAGCGGGAGCCTGTTGATCAATCGGAAACTCTTGAAGTTCAAGATCCTCTTGCTGATGTAAGTCGAAGTGTTCCTGATATTGAAAGAGCTTGGAGAGAATTAAAGGGGAACAACGGAGCTTGCAATTCTACTGCTACTCCTATTGTGACAGAGCCGACTGCTCAAGAATGCCCAATCAAAAGGCGATCTGAATCTGAACCAAATTTAGTCAATGCTAGTGATGAAATGCAAGAAGACTGTTAGAAATAAATTATTTAAACGACAAGTTGTATGTACGATGACACTAATTTATTTATTAACTTGTTATTTGTAAGTAATTTGCTTTTGGGAAAGAGAATCTTTGCAATTAAAAAAAAATTGTGTTGGAAATTTTAAATATTACATTATTCTAGATTATTAATCGGAATAGTTTGTTGAGTTTTCAGCTTTAGGTGTTTGCGATTTTTTTGTGAATTTTCTTGATTTCAATAAAAAAACTTTTCCTAATTTATTTATTTAGGATAATGAAAATTGATATTTTTTTATATATTGTAATTATAGTGAGTGCCTTTTATGTATATTTTTTTAATGATACTTAATTTCAACGAATTCATCAAATTATGTATTTTCAAAAAATAAAATTTTTGAAAATATTACTTTGCATGTGATGAAAAAAATATAATTTTGCTCAATATTTGCCCAAAGTTAAATACAAAACAATTTCAATATGTTAACTTTTATATTTTAGATAAAACATTCCTCTTCGTATATAATCGTAAAACAGCATATGCAAAAGCACTTTGCATGTAATATTTATTATTTAACTAATTGACTATCATTGCACATTTTTTTTGTAATCAGGAAAATATTGACGAAGTCAAAAGAAATTTTTTTATTGAATATATTACTTACGAAATTTATTTTTTCAACGTTATGGTGATATTTTTATTTTACTATATTTAGATTTTCATATTTTATGTACATAAAATAAATAAATTAACAATAGAAACTGTTTGATTGTTTTTTTTAGAATAACTAATAACAATAAAAAAAATTTCTATCCACTTATTTTGCAATGAAAGTTTCATTTACATTAAATTATGTCTTGTGCTTTATGAATAAAATGACAATGAAAGAGTAGGAGTAAATGATTCAACACCAATATCTACATTCCATAATAGAATATTCATAAATCATTTGATCAATAAAATTAATACAAATATTAAAGATTGCTTTGAATAATTTTAAACCTATTTTCGAGCAAATAACAAATTAAAAAATAAACAACGCCATCTACGTATTCAAAAAAACAAAATGGAACAATCCATTCACATTCTACAAACTTTACATGATAAAAAAGCTTGAAAAAACGCTTTATTTTAAATCTAAATAAAATAATTAAAATATTTAAAAATAAAATTTTGTTTACGAAATCATCCGCTAGATGTAGCCACATATTGTTCGGAAAACTCCCGTTTCTGAAAAGCGGAGATGGGGGGTAGTTTCCTTCATGAATGAAAAGCTAACGACCTTGTAAACATTGATTTTCCCATATGTGCACGGGAAGCTGGGAATGGGATCCTCCGGGAGGAGGAGGAAGAGTACCAGAGGTCCCCGGGGGTGGGCCAGAGACCGACAATCTCGAAAATGCCAAATGTAATCATCCCTCTTCTATAACTATACGCGAATTTATGCGTTTCATGTGCTGTGTCATATTACGGAGTCGACTTTCGTCTGCTTCGTGTAATTATTTTGTATATCAAATTTTGCTAACACGCCCTTAAAATTATGTAAAATCGTTGTTGGTATTTATGAATGAATGTATGGTTTATGATTTAATTTTTAAAAATTATCAAGGTCGATTTTTTTTTTAAATTTTCAATGAGAAATCAAAATAAGTTTCTTTATGATTATTAAATGACTTAATAATTTTAAAATGATTACTGAATGAATAAATTTATTTATTTTTCCATATATATAAAACACCAGAAGACCAAACAATAAAACCAACTCCAAAACCAAGCAACAGACCCTTAAGGCCGAGTTCAAGGCCGCCATAAAACGGAACCGCCCATCCGAGCTGAGAACATTTGCCCATTAATACAGCATGCGGCTTCTTGGAAAATCCTTGTTCAGCACGCTGCCGATTTTCCAGAACATAAATGCTTCCTGGAAAATCCTTACTCCCCATTACCAGAAAAGGAGAGCCTCCTTCTGTCTTCGCCGTCGGCCCATTCTCGGAAGTCGGAGGACGAGTCCTTTGGAAGAGCACGTGGTGAGGAGAAGGTGGGCGTCCTTTAGGGCTATCGATTTTCCGGCCACGTTGTCGGGTTTTCCACAGGTAGCGTGCGCGTAGTAATCCGACGTGGAAAATGTCTGGATGATGCGTGTGACATTTTAAGTGGAAATTTTTTTTCGGTGATGTTTTTCCGGGTTTTATAATAAATTTATTATATTGTGTGTTGTATAAAAATAATATAATCGTTGTTAAATTTTAAATAGATGATACATGACATTTAAATTAATTTCTAGTTATATTAATTTATTTTATAATTATTGGAATGAATCGAGTAGATTCATTTGGACATTCAATATTTTACATTCATTCAATATCATCCTCTTTTTTACACGGTTCAAGGAAGATGAACTGATTACTTTTTTTTTACACGGATTTTTCACTTTAACACGGTATAAAAATAATAAAAATGTGTATTACTATGCCACAATGGTAAGATTCAATACAGGCCAGTATACTGATATAATTATATGTGTGTAATTATAATTATTAAATAAAAGATTTCGATGTTTTTTTTGATGATTTTACACGGTGAAAATTTTTTCACATTACATATTTTTTATAAAGTACATTTGGAAGGAAGTTCTATCCAAATATAGTGATGGATCCTATTTCCAATTTTCGTATGGTCACCATACATTTTTTCACATGGTTTTTTATTTACCTGAAACGTATTTCCCGTGTAAAAGGGTCGGGGTATTTCTCTTACTTATTGCAATAAAATGAAAAAAAAAAAAAATGATACTCAACTGAATCATCATTTTATTGATCATTTTTTCCGAAACTTGATTTTGTTAAAACTTTTATAATTTTTTTTTTTTTTTCTGATGAATATTTTATATTGAAAAATATAAAAAAAAACTTTGAAACTCAATAGAGAGAAAGTACTTTTTTCGCAAAAAAAAAAATGACCTTCACCAATGCCACAACCACTCAAATTCAAATTTATCAATACGACAATTGGCACCAATACACATTTAAAATAAAACCATCGAACTATCAACACAACCTTACCATAAAATATTCACGAACCAGCAATAAAACACATCCGAAAGGATTCAGTGCGCGTGCGTTCAAAGAGCATCTGCATCGTCCTCGACATCGATCCGAGGCCAGAATTCCTGAACACACCCCGACACCGAACTGCGCAACGCATGAATGACTACTACAACACCCATGTACACACACACCATCATAAACCGTGGGAAAACTGACCCGTGCGTGTGGGGGCCGGAAAAGTGCCGGGGAAACGTGCGACCGCTGAAACGGAAACGCGGTGCTAGAATCTGATTGGTGGCCAAAATCGGTGCTTTTCGATAGAAAATCTCCGTCTGGGGTGGTTGCATTGGCGGTGCGTTTCGTGCTGGTGTGTATGCGGAAAAGCGCCCACGCTTTTCCGAGAATGGGGTCGAGCGGGCGCGTTCTCGGAAAAGCGCGCTGCACAACATTTTTTTAAATATTATGTGGGTTGAATGGAATCCGCTTTTATAATGGAAAATAATGTAAGCTTTATGAAGACGTTCTTAGTATTATTGACGAAAATTTTTCTGTCGACTCATAATATTATTTTTTTTTCATGAAATATCATATTTTTTCATTCATTTATATTCATAGAAAAATTTGGAAAATTAAAGTGTAAAAAATCAATATCATAAAAGTATAATAGATCAATAACCACCAAATAAAAGTATTTTTTTCAATAATTTTTATTAGAATTACATAATGGTTTTACACTTCTGAATATTAACAGTACCTTGAGTGTCGTAGTGTGTGGTTGACGTCACACTCCCCGCTGACGTCATAGCTTAGGCTCCGCATGAATGGGGAAAGAGCGAGAGCTTTTCAAAAGTGCCACTTTTCACCGATATTTTCATTGACTGACAGTCGATTTTTCAAAAAGGGAACTCTAAAGGATATACACTATTACAAAACGTGTATAAAGTGCGCGAAAATTGGTTGGAAAATGGAGAAAATCGCGATGAAAGCCCGGGGCGTCGCAAAGAACACATGGAGCTTTGTATCGATTTTGCACGGCTACGTTTGAATTGTACGTTCCAAGGTCGCTACAGTTTCATTCATGGATGAGTATTTCCATAGTGTGGCGGTTTAGGATGGTTTTCAATCGTTTATGAATTTGAATATATCGATTTATGAAAGCTCCGACGTATGGGGATCAGAATATGTCAGATGGATTCGGTATTGAAGTTTCATGAATGGATTTGAGTGAATTGGTTTTATATTGGATGAGTTTATTGATGTGATATTGGGGTTCTTGTTTTCAGTATGTTATGTTTTAAATTTCATTTATCGGGATTGGTTATACGATGTTAATGTATAGGGTAATTTTAAATGAAAAATAATTGGTTGTCGTAATATTATTATGATAAATCAATTATGTAAAATTCAGTAATGGAGATTACGTTTCTAATGCGTTACAGTAATTTGTGAAAATAAGTTTTTCGCGATCAATAGGTTTCGTTTTACGACAAATTTTAAATACGAAAACAAACGACCTTTTAATAGACTTTATAAAATATCGAAGAAAGCTTACGTAAAGCATAAGCGTGAAATGCAAATGAGTCATAAAAATAAACCAAAATCTCCTTCGAACAATAAAAGAACGAATTTATATAATAAAAACGTGTAACAACATTCAAAGCCATTTTCTATTCTGGTCTTTCGAAACACGAGTTGAACTGAAACTTTTCAAAGAAAAAAAATTACGCAAAGAAACCTCACGTTTCTCGGGTTGATTTATTTATACGTTTACATCATCATTTCATTCCAGCAAAATAATTTCATAAAACACCATTGTTATACTTTCTAGTGCTTCACAAGCAACCAATTTCAATGTTATGGTATAACAATATATCATTGTATATGTCGGAAAACGGGAAATTTATTTACATTATAAAACACTTGAAATAATTTCGTATTCACGAAACTTTTTTTTTTTTTTTATATTCTATAGAAACATGAACGCGATTTCTTAATTATAAATTATAAAACTTCTGAAAACTCTTTCACATGCTTTGATTTTGATATAACCTAAATATAACTCCATAGAAAAGTTTTGAACGGTGAAAAAACACGTTTCATAAGGCACGTCGGAACTCGTCTATTTAAAACAAATTTACGCAATTCAAATTGAACGTGATGCAATTTCGAGCGTGAAAATTTCCAGATCCTATGAAAATTCATTGCGCAACACCTTTTATGCCACATATGGTGAAATTTCCCTCTCGGAAAATCCACTATTTGTTATGTAAACAGTGTGTGGGTTTCATTCAAAACGGCAGACTTCGCGCACATTGTGCTCCACGCCACACAAAAAAATATACATAATATCATGCGAACATGCTCCACGTGTGTATGTTCCCTCGTCGAATATGTTGTTTTTTCTATGAATTTCCCCGTGAAGTATCATTCAGCAAAGCGTATACGCCCATGCATTTTCCCACGTGGGGGCGACTCAATTTTTTCGCGATCGATCAATCTATTGTCTTCGCATGTGTGAGAGTTTGTTTTTCTATATTTTTATATGCGGAAAATTGAATTATGCCCTCCACGTGGGCGGCCACTTAATTTTTTTGTATCTGAAAAATTTTATCACTGTTGATTTATTAGTAATGGAGCGCAATTTTGGTGGAATATCGAATGGAATAATGACGCGTTCGATTTTGTCACGGTGGAGTAAATGACGTGTATTTATTGAAATGAATGAGAATTTTTTTGTTTGCACATTAGTAATTATTTGTAGAATATGTTAGTTGAGTAGAAAAATAAGGATATATGAAAAAGTGAGAAAAATATATCAATCATTTTCGAGGTGGCCACCCACGATATGTTTTTGTGTTTCGCACTAATAATATTAATTCAATAATCGAACGAATGTCAACCCAAATATTATTGTTGATATTTGATTTTTTAGTGAATCGAGTAAATAATAAATATATTTTTTTTTGAGAAAAAATTATAATAACAAATGGCGTTCAAGTATATTTTTATTAATTGAACATATCAAGTCGACGAACTTGCAAAATAAATCGAAAAAAATATAAAAAATAACAATGTAAATACATATATTAAAACCGATATTTATAAAAAAACAATTTGAACATTTTTCATAATCTCTTTTTTAGCGATTCAGCCAAAATGATTATTAAAAAAACTCAATGAAAATTATATTGCCATCAAAATTTTCACGAACAACCCAAACAAAATGAAACATTAAAAAAACAACCACCACTCAATTACAGTATCAACAATCATCGAATGTCACGCAAAGGTCGCCACATAGTATCAGAGCTTTTTTCAGGATACGGCCCCTCGTGAAACAGGTGACGTAACGCAACAGGTGCCATGGCAACAGGCCAGATCAATACTGCTGAAAGCTTACACCTATACCCGATTCCACCTCTAAAACTTCCTCGCATAAGAGCCAAAGTCCTCCACGAGCTTCGGCCTCCGGTTGCGGTGGAGCTTTGCCCTATGGATCCGCTCCATTCTAGAAAGCTCCTCTTCCGTTCCGGGAAACGCGTGTAACGTTATATGTATCGTTACGTAACTTTGTATAACGGATTCATTCATTCAGGAGCTTTTACACGCTTTACGCTCGTCTGTTCGAGCTTTCGTGTCAGTACGTGGGATGTTTCTGCGGCAACGAAAATTGATTGATTGGGTTAACGACTCCGCTTAATATTTCGGTTGTAATCTCGGAGATTAAGCCTCTTACTATACACGAGATTAATTCTGAATTCATTATATAGAACTGAGTGTATATTTGACGATCGTATCACCCACGTGTCCCTCGGCTGTAAATCGGGTCGTAGTGGCATTGGCAGTGAATCGAGCCTTCATGTTCGGCCTCCTCGACCTGGCCATCATGTTCAGGGTTGGAGTCAGCGGGTGACCTGGATGAATGTGGGTGGGCTTGTGACATTGGCCGTGGCCGTGGCCCCAACCCGGATGGGGTAGGCTGCATCGATTGTGCCATCCCCGGATTGAAGCTTTCATGTGTGAGAAGCTCGTTTGCGGCGATTTAGTATGTTTAATTATTTTTTTGAATAATTATCATTAGTCATTGAACTTTGTGGTATTTTTTTGTTTTGTATGACGAGATGGTCGCCTGTCATTTTTTTTTTTTTCGAAGGAAGTATTCGCATATGTAATTATTAGTGCTATCTAATTATTACTTTTAAAAATATTGACATGATGACTATATGAACATAATTACTGTATTTCATGATGGTTTTTTTTGTGAAAAAAAACGGATGAATATTCAAATAAGAATTATTTTTATTTCGCTCGAGATTGAACTGATGACCTCTTTGGTCATCAGTCGAATATTCTACGTAAGCTAAATACTAAAAATGATTTTTTCGGTCCGAGTTTATTTTTTTTTATTTTATTATAAAGAAGCATGAATCAAGTAAATATGAATGTTTATTTGTTATACGTGATTGGTGGACGTTTTATACACATTTATCGTAATAAATCAAATTCTCGAGTTCTGGAATTTCAACGAAATGAGCACTTATACATATATTTAATATGTAGACAACTTAAGTATAATAATACATGTTACGTTCCATTTACTTAAAGTTAAATGTATGACCTTTGAATTTTACGATACATTTTGCCAAACCGCGGCGAAACAACCGAAAATTTCTCAAGATTATAGATTAATATCAATTTGCAGAACTTTAGATAGTGAGTATGCTTTACGATAAATCTCACGTGGGATGGAACATGTAATTATTAAACTGTTTCTACCTCGTACAAGCCACATACATGAGTGAACGGTATCATAAAATTACAAACGATTACTTTCATGAATTAATTTAATTGGGATTAGAAATATTGCGAGTGAATGACTTTAAGGATATAATAGTCTAAGTAATTATTTACTTGAAACGTTAACATTATACCCTACATATGAATGAAAAGTACAACGAATCAATAAAGCCTATTTCCATCTCTTTCAACATCTTCAAATACTTGCATCTTCCGAAACCAGGTCGCACACACCCCCAACACCACAGACACCCATAATTAACCCATACCACACCGAATAGGTGGATGTTAACCCATTGGCATTGGCAGTGGCCCGGACTTGCCCGGATTTGAACGGGGTCGCGTGCACAATCGATACGCCCACGCACAGCCTTCAACTTTGAACTTCCGAAGCCTCAAACATATACATATACCCGGTATATGGGTAGGAATAACGATCAGCTGACGATGCAGATGCTGGTCCAAGTCTGGGAAATTTCAGCTTCGCATAAAAGTATCGATCGAACGCGTTGCGAAGGAATGCGTGTTATAAAACGCGCTAAAAGTGCATTTACATATTCGCTTATGTGACACCTCGGAAGGCCGCGAATAGGTTAATCGCAACGATTGCATTTCGTAACGCTTTACTCGATTATTGCATCTCGTTTTTTCAGTACCGAGTTAGAGAGGAATGGATATATGCACTAGTGCTCATGACTGCAGCTTCTAAAAAATAGTTATTCGATCACGAGCCATCGACTGATTTCAATAACATTGGACTTTTGCTCGTTTGTGCGATTGATTGTTTTCGTTGGATAATTGATTTGGATTTCGCGGAAAATTCCGCTCTCGAAAATTGATGCAATAGGCTTACGATATTATAACCGTCCGGTTTTGTATATAAAACCGAATCGAACAATATTATTTCTGAATTTTTTCGTATGGGTATAATTTTCTTATTTTTTTTATAAAATATAAAAAAAAATCATTTTCGAATTGACCAAAACAAAAAAATATCGACTTTCTTCAAATAAAATAAATTAAACCACAAATTACCTGTATAAAATCGTGGCCATCCCGCAAAAATTGACCTTACACATTATGCGGACGACACGTCACAAATCCACCGATTTTACAGGTCCGATTGGAACGTTATTAAGACACGAGGAATAAGATTATCGTCCTCGAAGTTGAGGTGGTGTTAATAAAGACGGCTATTTTACAACGATCGTGTTGTACGTGTGGCGTAACCGTTAACTTCGCACGTTACATCTGTCGATAAACAACCTCCCTCTTGTGTTGTTTGCCATTGTGTACAAGTGCTCCAGTTCGGTTTGAGAGCCTTGAATTCGATATGTAGAACATATTTCCCGGTCGTAAGATGTGATAAGTTTCAGATTTGAGGTTGGTTCAGTTTATTTTCAGATGTTGTGGATAGACAATCTGTGGCTGCTGATTAAAGCTCGTTGTGTTGTATTGTATTGATGTGAAATTTTAGTTTGTTGGAGGTTTCTGTTACGTAAATCGAGAATTTGCTGTATGTAGAAGTTGGTTGTTTAGCTTGGCTCCGATCAATATGCAGGATGAGTTTTTCGAGATATTTTGGCGCCGCGGGCGAGGATGAGCCTTCGTCTGCTTTTCAAATTAACAAAATAAAATATAAAAAAAAAATAGTAAACTCAACAGTTATTCTTTTTAACGTATTCACGATAATAAATAGTCGAGATGCTTGTTTATACGTCGGTTCATTTTTTTACTATATCGACGAGGAATGTAGACAATTTCCTATTATATTATACGAAAATATTGAATATTTTGTAAATATTATTATATGCAATTGCACAAAAAAAAAAATCTCATTATACAAAACAAATTATATCCGGTGCTAAAGGTCACTCATTCAAATTTGATTCTATAGATTCATTAATTTCGTGTATAACCAGCAAAAACTTTATAATGTTAGAGTACAAATTTGCAACACAACGTCGCTGCAGCTGTAATCCGTTGCGAAAGTGAAATCACAAATGTCCTCGATCGAAAGCATAAAAATATCTTGATTAACTTGCGAAATTGAACTTGAGCGGATTAAAACACATTTACTCGGATAAACGGGCACGTTTACATTTCGCTTAAAGTCGAATTCGCAATGTGTCCGATTTATATAAAAGAAAAGTTTTATGTATCGGTCTTGCATCACGCCTTATATGAGGGTTCATAATGTATTGAAAAAAATTATATAAATTCGTATCGGTGTGTGTTTGTATGAAATTCGAGTTTCATATTGAAAAAAAAATCATAGTTATAAATCGCGAGGTTGATACTGTACGGTAGCGCGTGAGGAACAACAAATCACACTCGATTATCCGATCTGATAATGTTTATTTTGTGTTTATATTAATCGGTGTCGCTTAATAAAATTATATGGTATCCAAAAATATGTTGATTAAGTAATAATATATGGTTTGTGTTGTATGAAATTAATATTGACACGGGCCGTGGCATATAAACAAGAATTGTATCCACTGTCACTTAAAAAAATGAAATAACTTCTTAATATGATAAAATCTACTAACAATTGTCTTGTGTATATTATACCATTAAATAAATTACCTATTATACTACGAAATTATTCAAATAGCTTTTGATTAACATATATCATAAATCGCCATGCATTGTTCAGTTCCAATATCTTCCCAAAAAAAAAATAATTTTGAACCAGTTTGATATTTTTAAGAAATGCATGTTTATATTCCATGCAATTTAAATGGTTATGGCAAGCGATAAAAATAAATTACAACTCGCACAAAAAAAGCGACAAATAACCATTAAGATTAATGATGGAAGAACCACAAAACCCACTAACACCAAATCAAAAAAAAACTTCTTAATTAATACATATTTATCCTAATTAATCGAAAACGATAAAACTAAAACATATCGTGCAAAAAAAAACCTACATAATACAAATTAAACCGATACCCGTTTCACGTACCACGCACCATAAATACACGAGACGTCAACGAATGCAATTAGGCTGCACTAATCGAAGTGCGTTCAAATCCACACTTTTACCATAACATAACAGGCGAACAAGTATCTGAGGTCAGTTTGTCATCAGACAAGTTCGAGGACCTCAAAACCTACGCCCAGGAAGACTCATTGTCATGGCGAACGCGGCTTCCCACAAAACACGGTCATCTTCGTTAAATGCGTGTGGGCCATGTAAATGTTGAACAGATGTGGTCAATCCAATGACGTTTCCATCAAATGCCTCAATCAATTGTTCAAAATATCTTTCTTGGGTAGGAAGTAAGACAATGTTAGCATACTATGGATTATTAGCACATTCTATGTAAATATTTGATGGTTGCACAATTTTCCTGTTGTATAAACATTTTGAATTGATTGAACTTGCCGTAGTATAAAATAAACAATTGTTAAGATATTCGAAAAAGTAATACGTCATTAATTGACCATCTCCGTATTAAACTAATAAATAAATGGATTCGACGAATGTCAATTGTTATGCAATGTAAAAAAAAAAACCATGGTGGTCTCACATAGTTTATTCGATTTGATAAATCTTCGAATTGGCGCCTCATGAGCACATTTTCGCACACTTTCCCCGTTAGATTTATTCATTCGTATCTATTGAATTATGAATATTCGTTTTTTTGCCGCAGAATCAAATGTCACTTTTATTAGGATTTAGTTTCAAAATTTATCTGGTGTTTATGGCGGCGCTTTTGAGTGATCGATTGTTTTTTTTTACGACAGATTCAAACTTTAATGCTTGTCGATTTTTTTTATAAATATTGTTCTGCTTCTTAGACAGCGATGAGGTAAGATGATGTTTGTCAAATTGGACGTATTGAGTCATCCATGTTTGCTCGATTTGTTTGATTGTTTAAGATGGTTTTCTTGAGTGCACACTCGATTTACACCTTGGTTTTTTAATTCGTGGTTAAAACGCGAAAGGGAACGGTGACCCGAAAAAAGTCATTCGTTGTTTAATATATTGCTGCTGAAAGACATTTAAATTTAATATATCATTATACAGAAGGTGCAAATTTAATTATCGTGCATAAAACTTAAATAAATATAATAAAGCATAATTTATACAACAATTATGAAATTTTTTTCTATATGTATTTAATAAATATGCTTGAGATAAATTCCATGCTAGAAAAAAACTGGTTCTTTACGAAAGGGTTTAAAAAAAAAAAGACATTAGATTTTAATCAGTTTGGGAATCGGCTCAAGAAAACAATACATCAGATGCGTGATATATGCGTCTGATCCGAATTGCAGATTTCCACATCAAAACCGAAAAAATCCACCAAATCCATTAAATTCTCGATGGAAATCCATCACCGCATTCGGCGAAATTTCAAAATCGTATTTATTTTTTTCAAACGTTCCGCAAGCACGTGCACACACACATTCAATACTTTCCTCGCTCTTTGTACGAGACGACAATTAGACGTAAATGTTTTCGCTACGAATTTGACCCGTGTCAATAAGGCTTTGTGGCGCGTTTGCACTGGACACAGGCCGTTCCGAAAGCAAAATATCATACGCAATAATGTAATAATAAAACCGCGATTTATTTGACGTCCTGCGGCCGAGTGATTTCGGCCTGAATTAAACATGAGTCTTCGTTATATACGAGCGCTATGGCCCGAAAGCGAAAACGTTTTCTATAAGCGCAAGAGTCTCACATATTATGTTGTGGCTTCAGATTTTTTGGTAGTCGAATCTATTTATTATGCTGAAGAATTATATGAAATGGATTCCTGCGCGGAAATTTTATTTAAATGTGTTTCGTTGCGCGAAATCGACGTGTACTATATTATGTCGATTCACCTGTTCCGCTTCGTTTATAAAATATGTTTATTATTTTCGAAAATTTTCGGCTCCGGTATACGATTTACGATAATTTACTACATATTAGTGTGTCAATGTATTTAAGCGAATATATATTAATGTGAGTTTTCATAAATTTTGCTTAGATATGCGCTTTCGGTACGTTTGTTATGGGAAAACTATCGGAGCAACTTGTGAAATTTATGTTGGAATTTCCCAGTTTTTTAACGTTAAAAAATACATTTATATTAGAATTTATTGATATAAATATCACACTCAAATATATTTATTTTATTTTTTTGATACAAAATAACATATTTTAGAACGCTCGAAGAAATTTTGTACATTTAGTAAAAAATATTGGGTAGATTTTCTTTATTTTATAATATTTGTAATATGATATTAAGAATCACACTTTTTTTCATTATAAAAATATTTTTTTTAATTATTATGAATCAATTCTTGTTATTGTATAATGTTATGATAATTTTTATCACGAAGATTCATACACCATCATCAAATTTGCACCATAATCATTAAAAAAAAAATGACCAAAACCAAGCAACCCTCTAAAACTAACACAAACACAACTTCAAACCATACTAAACCTAAATCTGAAAAAATTCAGACCACACTATACGCATATCGGCTACAACTAACATCAAAGTTGCACCATAGGCGCCTGTCCAGTGGCGCTTCCGAGACAAACGGCGCCACGTCCGCCCATAGCCCGATCCATGGCACGTGGGCGGATTCGGGCCAGGCTGGTGGTAAACGACCCGAGTGGGCTGCTAGGGTCAACATCTGGCCATCATCGGCTCACCTGTCTTCCGACAGTGCAATCTCTTATCGCGACACCCACGAAGATGACTCACGAGATGCTGTTTGATCTGTGTTAACTCGATCGTTTCGATGGTCTAGATTTGTGTTGGAATAGTAAATTTTAGGAATTGTAGTAATATATTGTAGATTGTTCTCGTGCGAAAATAATGGATTAGTTTTGGCGTGACCCAATATTATACTTTATCTTATGATTGACAATAAATATTCTAGAAAGTTTTCTGTGGTGAAATTTGTATATGAAATCATCGTGTATAAAAAAAATGATTTTTTCAATACAGATCCGATGCCGGACTCATTCCATTTCGGCCGAGTGGAATATAGAGATAAAATTTATAAATAATAAATACATTGTAATATTTTATCTGTAAACAATGGGTGCGTCGAAAGCGATCTATTATTACGTATTGAACGTTCGCCGACGTAAATCATCGATGTTTTCAATCGGAAAATAAATATTTTACTATTATATTGTGTACATTTTGTACGGTTTGCGTTTTATCGCCGTTGAATTATTCAAAATATCATCGTTTGTCACAATTTTGCCCGATGACGCAGAAAAAAAAAGAAGAAGACGCAGAACCGTGTCAAGGGAACGAGATCGTAATATCGTTTGACGCTAAACGATTATTTATTATTATTATCTTATTGTAGCTGAACATAATTTATCGTTACGATTATTGCGGTAAATTATACAAAAGTTGAACCGATCCGAACCGAATCGAAGATGCTACAAAAAAAAAAACAAGATAAATTTCACTCGCACTGTCGGGTTTCATTATAAGGCGCGTCGATGTCTTTTCATCATACACGGGAAAAAAAGCTTCGGGTTTATTTGTTTAATTTTCGCTGATTATTTTTACACGCAAAAGCAACCTCACATGTGGATCTGAGTCAATCGAAATCGTATATTTTTTTTGCAGATTCTGGTTTTAAATTGCCATTTTGAGCCATTGCATTTTAGATCAAGTACCGCGTTGAGCTTTTTTTGCGATACACAGAACCGATAAGGTACCGCCGCTGTTGAATAATTGAGATCGTTAATTAAATTTATTCGAAAAAAAAATACAACCACTTTGTAAACTGCTTAAAAGTTGTACGCTTTCCGAAAATCGGGCCACGATGTCAAAAAAACACGGTTCACTTATATAAATTGAACTTTTTAATACTTTTCTCGAAAATCCAACGTTCAAATCCAATGTTCCAACGTGAAACATTAGCACAAAGCATAATCTTAAATTTTGAAAGCTTCTCATTCAACACACGTTTTACGAGCGTTAAACATTTTATGCCCATATAATGCGCATTTCTCGAATACACAACGATCGGTTTCAAAAGCAAACAATATCTCCGACATTTTCGCTCGAAATTATCGGTTTTCGTATAGATATTAATCATAACTGAATACAGGGAGTGGCGGGCGCTACTAAACAACATTTAAGCGGAAAATTTACAACCTGTTCTACATCGATTTGCAATATTGTCGGGTGGGAAAATAAACGAAACGAATATAATTGCGCGAGCACGTAACTCGGTGCAGCTAACTCACTGACCGACTCATTATTGCAAACTATAAATAAATATAAATATGTAATATAATGCACTTACTTAAATGACTCTATCGGAAGTGCGAGCATCGAATGGTGATTTTATGCGTCGTACGCACGCCGCGTCCAAAGAGCCATTTACATGAAATGAAAAATTGATAGAAAATCGCCGTTGAAATATGGGTTATTTGCATAAACGTCCATTCAAGTTGTTCGAATAAAAAAAATCGACGTAATGAAGACGCGTCCGTTGTTAATCATCGTATAAAGCTCGCATAACATCTGTTATGGTATCAATTTTTTGGTTGATACGTTTCTTTTCGTATTAAAAATCAGTATTAAAGTCATATTTTATTTTTAGTGATTGATGGAAATTATTGCATTCGATAAAGCTTAACCCTTCGCTTCATGGTATTGCAAATTTGTTACATACCCAGAAATGTGATATGTATTACTTCTATGTGCTTGTAGAAATTTATAATTTTATTATGTTTTAAATTCATGACATACTGCTTGTATTGAAATAATTCGAAAAAAGGACCGTGAAATGTATGTATTATACTATTCTAAAAAAAATTGAAATCATCATTTTTTGACAGTCTCTCGCAGCATGTTTTTGTAAATTTTATGGTGTTTAAAATAGAAAAAAATTTTTTGTCAAAAAATTATTAATTCACGTTACAAGGTTAGTAAGTTGATATTATTATCACTAAAATGTGCTGTAATATGATTTTTTTTTGTCTTGATTACGTTACATTACATTATTAATAAAAAATCATGAAACTAAGGATTAAATATTTATATTGTTTAAATGTTGTGAGTTTATGAATATTTAATTTTCTTATATAATAAATTATTTTGTTTAAATACTCCATAAAGAAAAAAAACGAAATAGAATATGAATCTAATATGTTTCGAGTTTAAATAATTAAAATAAAATTTATTCAAGTCAAAAAAAGGAATCCAATCTCGAAAGCAATCGAACGCAAACTCACTAAGCGCTCAATTTCCCGAAGACATTTCCCCATCCGCGCAACAATCGCACAATCCACACCGATCCGCGAACGTATCCAATAAATAAATCGCCGCAAATGTCGCATACGGCATTATCTAACACAAACACCAAAAGGTCAAAACGCGAACGATTTATACCGACGACACGCGACCGCGAGATTGACAATGACAAAACGGGACGCGAACTCAATTTCAGCCTAGCGGTAAACGGACTTTCAGCATCCGACAAGATCTAATTAGGATTCCGCGCATGATCCCGGCAATAAAATACGGCCGCCCATATATCAATATGAAGGCTGAAAAATGAGCGGGATCAAGGAGCTGCGGGATAATTGCGCGATCTGGAAGCGATACAGGTGAACGATTACACGTGTAGATCGCGATGCCCGATTGCCGCATCTGCAATGGCCTGTGTATTGTTATCAGTGCTTCGGTCGCACAATGGAGGCTTTGATTAATCGCCCGACTGATCCTCGACGTCGTATGTATACAATTAAACGTGTAAGAGGAGGATCGATGGTCGTGATCGATCTGTCTTGGGCTTTGCTGCTGTTGCTGCTTGTGCTTGTGTTGTTGTTGTTGTAGGTGTGTAATATGGGCGCTTTCGATAATCGCGAAAATGTGTGTCAAGATGCATAAGAATTGGCGTGCGGGCGTATTGTTCGATTATAATTGGGTGAATTGCGGATAAGTTGGGATTGGGTGTTTTTTTGTATTGAATGTGATTATGGTGTTATTAAAAAGTTTGTTTCGATATGTAATCGTTGTGGAGAAAAAAATTTGAATATAATTGCTTAATCTCATATGGTTCGACCGATATAAATATAATATAATATCAAAGATGATTATATGTTGTAAAATTTTGTTATCAAATCGCAATGGAATTGTTAAAAAAAGTAGTTCAATTACTAAAATTCCCTTTAAAACATTAAAAGAATGTTACTCATCGTCGTTAATAAGGACATGCTACAAATGGTCAGTTGTGGTCGCATTCTTACTTTTACTTGGAATTAAGTGTAATATTCCTTTTTAGAATTTTTGCATTTTCAACGTCTATAATCATTAGCGTTCACTCACTATTTTCAAGTCAGACAATCATAGGTCACAGTTCGTAAAAAAAATTATAAACTCGTCCATCATGATTCTATTTTAAAATGCAATGTTGTTATAAAAAAAAATACTAAAACGTATATGTTAAGGACGGACTGTGCACCATGCACAAATTTGACATTTATTACCGCCAATCAAAACGAAATCGATAAATCACACTCAACACCAAAAATAAAATCGACAAATTCACACCATAAACGACAACAAACAACATGATTTATGCAACATTTCAAAACGGAAACGTTTTCTATAACATGCGTCAAAATTTCCACGTATAAACCGATCTACGAGTATTTGGACACATCGTCACCTGTACGTTTCGAAGAAACACGATCTCGATTCAAGGACTAATGCCGTATAAAGGAAAAAATTGTCACCGATATATACCGAGGAGATCCTCTTTTATTTGCGGTAACAAAATCGCGAATTTGTGCGAAGTCGGATTTAATAGATCTAGAGTTCGCTAATCCGGTATTCGTCCCGCGCGACGCGTTAATTCACCTGTAATACCCAGCGATTACCGTACGGGTATTTCTCGTAATTATTGTACCCTGAGTGCCGATATTATATGGCATCGATGAAAAAAAAATGGTTTTTTATAAATAAAATAAAACAGGGCCATCTCAAGTGTGAGCATCGTCTGCGGTTCGTCTCGATCATTGATATTACGCGGCGTCGTTTAATTTAATCACTTGCGGTAATGCGGTTTGCATCTGTTATTAAATATTTTTTTTATTGTTAAAATGCGGTTGATATTTTTTTTTTTGAGTAATTGATATGTTTGCAGTTTGTGCAGATTGATTTTGAAAATTTAATTGTATATAATATAAAAGTGCATTTCAAAGAAGGGTCTTTTATTCTTAATGAACGATTTATAGACATAATTTGCATATAAATAAATTTGTATTTTTTTAAATACACTTGGGCCTCGTATAATGAATCATAGCATAGTTTTGTACAACACGTTTCATATAACATGGTTTTAGAAAAAAAACAATTAAAATGAATTAGGTAATACTTCACTTAGGTAAATAAAATATTTATTGACAAATTCGCATTTTAGCATGAATAAGAATGTATTATAAGTGTTTGAATTGAAATTATCAACAAATTTCACGCATAATTCATGTATAATAACGATTTATAAGTAATCATGCATTTAGATTAACATTATATTCTAAAGGAAAATGATTTGTAAAAAACTGTCAAACATAACCTCCTTACAACACGCACACGTAAAAACTACATGCGAAATTCGTTAAGAAACTTAATTTGCTGACATACATATATAATGCATAAATTACTCGTGAAACGCATTAAAAAAAAATTTTATTTAAACTTCTATAATGCATTTTATCTAAGTACGTAAATGTATATTTTCTGTATTGTTTATTAATAAAAGGACTTATATTAAACTTTGATATTTTTTTTTGGAACGAAAACCCTAATTTTGTATGAACTTCAAACGTCATATAACACGGATTTGCATTACACGAAGTTTTTGTGGAACCACATAACCGTGTTATACGAGCCCCAATTATATTTTTTTAACATATTCGATCGAATCAAAAATTAAAATAAAACACATGCAATTTTAAATAGACTAATCTATGAAAATTCAAATCCTAGTCCAACACAAACCTTACTAGAATCGCTCGCCTTCCAAAGACAGAACGCGGCTATTTTGCACCCCGCAGACTCACGTCGACATTGATAAACAATTATGGGCCATTTCTCACTGATAAGCTCCGAGTGGAGTCCATTACCGTCTCGACCTGAACGCATTGCCTTCAGCGTGCTTTGCGGAAGACCAACAACCAAGAAGTCCCCGGCGACCATTAGCCACGGGCCGTAATCGGCGGGTCTCTCTCCGCCGATCGCGTATCGAAAACGCCGGTTTTGCTCAAGTTAAAACGTATATTGCGTTATAATGTTATGATAGGCTTCGCAAGACTTAATCGCGTTGGTAAAAGTGTAATATTTCATTCTGGGCAGCGTTAGGTGCTGTCCGAGGCGCGATCTAGACTTGGCGGTTGTTGTGTGCTTTTGCTGTTTCTATAGTACACGTCATTGATTCGAAACGTATAATATATAAAATTATTTTAATTTATTTAATTTTTTTGGAAAATGAATACATACTTTCATATAGGTATCACTTCAGTGCGAAAACGATTGTTTTAAATGTTAATGGTTTATTCGTCTTTATAAAAAAAAAAATGTTGAAATTTATAATCAAACGTCAAAATCAAATTGATGAATGTTGATAAAGATCATTATATCTTATTATCTTGGCAATAAAAAAAAGTAATAAAAAAATATGTTTAAATTGTAAATTTTAAATGTTATTTCGACACAAACGTCTAGTGATTTTTTCATGTGTTCAAAGTTTATATCTTAATAACTTTTAACACTTTATCTGTGTGATACTTAATTCGGTTTTGAAATAACTAAAGGCTTTTTTCGCGGATTTTCGATTCGTCCTTTTCAGTTATCTTTTAACACTGTTGTAAACGAAGTCGGGAGGGTCATAAAGCCATCATCCGCAAGGCTGTAACTTTAATGTATGGTTGCAAAATCCAACGAGTTGCGTATATGCACACTGCATTATCATGCATGCGTATAAAAAAAATAAACACATTTACCGATATTAGCATCGAGAAAGTGCTATGAAATTTGATGACGAAACCTCGGCTACCGTGATGCAACGGAATTACGCACGTCACATAAAATGTGTTATTTATTGTTAGAAAAAATTCATACGAGGAAATTACGATTCGATAAAATTCTATTCAGGAAAATTTATGGCAAACGTATTAAATGTGAGGATAAAATTTGAATTTGCTTATTGATTATTTGAAGTATGAAAACAATATCTTTTACGATGTACAAATATATGGAAAAGTATCTCAAGCTTCATTTGTAATATATATTTCTCCGATTATTTTTTCAATTTATACAATACCAAACATGATTTGTATCCTCGTTAACTCAAAATGCAATTCCACGCAGCGGAGAACGAGAACGCAGCCCATAAATCACCCGGCACAAAGTAGTCCCGAACTTTCGTCGACAAAAGCAGTCCGAGACGTAATGGATCACTTTTTCATTTTCTCGGGGTCTCCTAATGTCAAAGTTTAAGGCGATTCTTCTCTTTGGGGTCCTCCTCGGACTCTTGACACCTTTTCACGCTTACACACCTAAGCGTATGCGAGAGCCGTTAACCATAATGGGACGATTTATAGGCGGTCAGAGAAATTATCTCCAGGTCGCGGCTCTGACCTCCAAGAATGGACAGTCGAAATGTCGAAATCGGAACCTTATACATTTTTTTAAAGCATTTCAAGAGAGATCAACAGTTGTCCGTTGCGATCGTCGCTTTCTATTGTCGGCGCGCTTTTAGCGAATCGTATATCATCGGAATTGTCGGATTGTTTGTTAGATGATAGATTTTGCATTGGAGAGGACTCGGGGAGGCTTAATTGCTCCTCCGTGGATAGAGTGATGTGAAAAAAGTGGTCTTCATTTAAAAAATGGTGGAATTGAGGAAGTGAACGGATCGAGAAAATTGCACGTGTCTTTGCATGTGTTGAATATTAATTTATTTTATAATTCTTGCATAATTTCGCATGCGGAATATGTCAATCTCGTTAGAAACATCCGTTAAACCGAATAAATATTATGGAAGGTATTCATAAAGTGAAGAATGCAGTCGGAGTCTAGCACCACTTTTAGATATTCGAATCTGGAATACTTTTTTGTATTGATTTTTTTTATAATTAAAGGAAATGTTCCCGGATGGGGTTAGATTTATCGGGCGACCTCTCCGCGTGTATTACACGAGAAGGTTTTACCTTTTCGTACGGTGTGCCGTGTTTTGACCGCGGGCGAGAGACCATTTTACATCTTCATCTGCCCCTAAACGGACCAAAAGGCTATTGACACGGTCCGTGTGTGTCCTCTCGACTTCGAAAAAAAGTCACAAAATGAAAAAAAAAAAAAGCGGAATCGAGTCCGACTCGGAATTAATTCAATGATTTTGTTCTACAAAAAGGCGAAAGAGACACGCGCGCGAGTGACACGGACGTTTCAATATTTTCAAACATGCACGATCCACTTTACAAGAGCATTTATTTCGAACCCTAAAAGATGCCTTTTGACATTCAAAAGAGTGAGATGTTTTATAAATCATTTTCTGAGTAAATAGAAAACGAAATGTTCAATTACAAACATCAAAGATTACATAAATACGACGAGGGATATTCCAGCCCACACGCGAAAAAAAGTATGAAAGAGCATATGATTTTTTTGATAACATTTCAAAATATTAAAAGCAGTTTTTTTCTCATATATAGAGTGACTTTTTTCCTTTTATATAGCTCGGTACAAATTCCGTATTATACAATCGTACGGGGTCAGGTCGAGGGGCCGAAACGCGCAGCTTATCTCGGGTCCGTCCAGTTAACACCTCTATCCGTTTAATTGCGTTCCCTGGTCAAACCAGGCCACTAAAGATACACCATCCGAAGCACGTATACGTCTCTCGACACACACACACGTATAAAGCCTCCATCGAGAGGCCGATGGCTTTTATTTCACGCCTCGCAGAGCCCACAAGGGCGAACACGGACCGCTCCGCTTATCTAGCACCTGAGCCCAATAAAAAAGCCTTCACACTCGCTTATATATTCGAATCCGAAGCTCGTTCCTCGGTGTCGATTCTCCACAGTGGATGGCACGAGCTCGTCGAGAAGCCGGCCAGATAAATCAGTAATAACAGGAACAGGTGAACAGTCCTAAATCAAATTACGACACGTCTCGTGTATGTGGTCGCAACGTATCGATCTTCTCGTGGACTTTTTTCACGAGATCGATCGTGGAAGATTGAACGTTTCTTTCGTTCGAATTAAGTGCAGTGGAATGGCGATTAATCGGGGATTGATTGAGGGAGGTGTGAGCGATCGGGTTTGCGTGGAAAGTCGTTATTTGTGATAAGTTTTCGGTAGTTTTAGGACGAGGAAAGTTGGCGGTTTTGAATGTGAATATTTATGCGACATTTTGATGTTAATCAAAATGTTTCATATGTTTTTGTAACCTTTTCGAATATTAAACGATAAATCGCAACAAATTTTGAAATGAAAATATTCAAAACCTTCGACATTTAAAGGTCATGAAACAGATATTAGAGGGTCTTATCTAGAAATTTTTGTATTTTTCTAATAAATAATACGAAGAGATGCGAAAATATATTTATATACAGAAAAATTTAAAGCTAATTAATTGAAAATATTATTATGTAGAATATCAAGGTTGAAGACTTCGTGGGGTGGAAATCGTAAGAAAATTCCCGGAAAGCTTAAGCTATTCAATTAACGAGTTATAACAAGCAAATTATTGTAACAAAATCTCGTATATAAACGTCATATAATTTATTTAAATATTATATAAAAAAAGTTATTACTTTAATCGGAATATTTCGATCAGAGCCTACTACAAAATGTCAACCATACATCATCGATAAAAATATCTCGAACAAACGTTGCGTCCGAATCCGAACTGTTTGAAAAGCCGTCCGAGGCGACATTTCAAAATTACAAAATGATAAATTTAAAACGATCCTACTGCAGACGATAAGACCGGCCATAAAAAAAAGGAAATCACCCGCGATAGCAAGGAAGCACCATGCTTTAAAAAATTCCGAGAAAACTAATATTTCTCTCCAGAAAGGGGCACAGGGCGCGCGAAATCGGCATACGCTTTCCCCGAAATTCCTCCTGCCATTTTCGCATAATATATTATTTTTTTGCGATATAAGAGCCGGCTGAATGAATTTATTACGACGGCCTGTCGTGCAGGATTTGTTGGATCTTTGATATGATCTGGCCGTGTGAATTTCGGCGATCGACGAGAATATTTCATGAATGGAATCGCATAGTTCCATTGATGAATCTATCGTTTTGTGTTTCGGCGAAAGGTCGGAAGTATTATATGTATGTATCATGTTATAAGGCCCAGCATATTGTAATGTAATATTATCGTAAGGAGCGTGCGAGGCTGAGAATCTGTTTTGCCTTATTTTACATTCACCCGAGATAAAATAATAATTTTCGAATATTACCATAACGTAGAAAGGTTATGTTATCGAAAATACGGAATAAAATTTAAATTTTACTGTGAATGAACGCGAAGCGAATGTTCATCGTGACGCCCACGGCTTGTAATTTAAATCAATAACATTTTAATTTAAAATCTGGGAGGAGTCAAACAGTAACAAATATTCATATTTCATATTGAAAATATATATCGAATTTTATATTGGATAGGTCTCAATTTATTCAAACACTTCCTAGACGTAACGATTTATTAACTCAAGAAAAAAAAATGTGATTGATCTTGATTATATATGAAAAAAAAAAACGAATTGTTTATTAACTCAGTATGCAAATATTTCACATTTTATATCAATTTCATTTACCGTTTTATATTTTACATACAATTTTATTGAAATTGTACAGACGTGATATGAACATCGAATGCATAATGCATACAAATAAAGATAGAACAATCTTTTATTCAATTCGATAAAACAATTCCCAGATATACGAAATTCTACGAATCGAACCGCAACTTACACCGCACTATAAACGTCGTTAAAAAAAATCAGATAAAGACACCTGATACACTTCTTTATTTTCTCAACAATTCGATCATACATCCGATAGCCAAATATATCGACTTTCATATCCACACGATACATACGATCGTATGAAGAAATACGTGTCGTACGTGGGCGTACGATAGGCCCTTGGAGCGTGCCCAACTACTACGCCTTTTATGAATGAATTGAATTAATGAATGAAATGAGGAAACGCTCCTCTCTCCCGCTTGCTGCTCTTCGCGTTGGTTTGTTTCACTTTCGAGTTTCGTAATAAATTTATTATGGCCAACGTTTTAGCCGGTGAAACTGTCGACTGTCACTTTGCGGTTATTGTCGTGTACAGGGTGAAGTGGAAGATGCGTTTTGTGCTGTTTAATTGGTCGTGTTTGATGATGTTGAGTCGAGCAGATGTTTGATGGCTGTGAGATTGGGGTTATTTATCGATGATGGTTTTCAGAAATAGTCGTTGCTCAATAGATTTCTGAAGCTTGGCAAACGTTGATATCTGTTAAGAAATTTTAGTTATATTTATTAAAAAAACTTAAATTTCAAAAGTTTTTACGAATATTACGAGAAAATATAGAGAAAAATAATTTTCATTTCATCAAAGAAGAAGATTAACCATGTCAAACAGCCGACATCGTATATTAATAATTTTCTTATTAAATTACAATAATCAATTTGAAAACATCCTGTATCACATAAGATCATATTCTAATTTTAATTAATTTAAAACGCTTTGCATTTACACTCTAGATTTTCCGGAAAGTTCGACCGTCCCATATAAGGCAGAGTCGGTTATGTCGACTTTAACTTCTAACTATACGCCTCAATTGACGAACGGTAACCGAGAAGCATTGTGAGCCTCTTTACTGCCTATTTACTGTTACAAACGAAGGACAGTCACTTTTATGGGTTTCAGTGTCGAAATTGCAATGATATCACCGGCTCGGTTCATTCATCAGCAACAATCGCACTGATTGGCAACCCTGCATTCGTTTCGTAGTTTTGTGGAGGAGGTGTTGACGCGTGGGTGTATCGAAGCTTAAGAAATCCACAATATTACATATAAAGTATACTGTGGTGAGCCAAAACGTTCACCAATTCTCTAACAATGGTCTTTCAAATGGCAGGTTTAGGAAAACTTAGCGATCTCGACGACGGTGTCGAATCGGCTGTGAAGAGGTTTATGTTAGTGTTGTTAAAGTGATACGCTTGTTTCGAGCATGTGGAGAAAATATGAATAAAATAAGATGTTAATGCTCGAAGTTATCGTAAATGTTTGTGAAATTTCGCAGATCGTTATATTTTGATGTTCGTAAGTGCGAAATGTCTACGTAGCACAAATTTTATTGGGAATTTAACGCGTTATGATTTGAAAATTTTAAGTTTTCAATATTTACATTGAGCTCAATAATGTTTCATCATAATAAATTTTAATTATAATAAAAAAAAATAAATTCATTTCACATTCATTCCGACACAAAAAAAATTTTGTGAAAACCACATTTTTTTTTCCACCATACAAGACCTCGTAGAACTTTCGAAAAAAAAACGCATTATAAATATGGATGACGTACGCTTGTAATTTGTCAATGTATCAGCGCATAATTGAGTCGATTTCGTAACTTCCTATGAGCTCGCGCCTAATAAGTCCAAAGGTATATACAAATACTATACCTACAATTATTATGCATTATACAGAATATACGTGTGCTGCCCACGTGCCCGCTGGTCGCCCACGTGGCCCGCGACCAACCATTCACGAAATGATCCGAAACTAGAAGGCTGTACACGGCATAGCGAACGGCCAATTTTATCAATGGGCTGACCTTTGGTGAGGTTTTGTCGCCATTGGTTGGTACTGTGCGCTTTCATGCCCGACATGAGGTGTGAAAATTGCGGTAAATGAAGTGAAAGTGCTGGAAAAATGAAGAAAATTCTATGGGATGTGTGAAATTTATTGTTTCGTTGGATTCAGCTACTGTTGGATGAAGTGTTGGTTTTGAATATTTTATCGGTCGAATCGATGGGTTTTGGACAAATGTATGTTTCAAGAGACATATTCAAATTTTTGCCATTTTGATTTCATTCAATGATTTTTTAGTGAGCAATAAATTTCCATAATTTATTACGTTTTGCATAGAGCAGTTTTGATAGAAATCTAGTCCTCGGTCAACAGGTTTATAACAATTGCCTGATTGATTAATTATTTCTCAGAAAATGTGATACATTATGCACTCATAAAATTACTAATTCATTACACCAATATACATAATTCAATTGAATTGAAATATCTAAGATCAAATTTAGATCAAATTTGTATTCGCTTATCTGACATCGTACACGCAAGACTTAATATATAACTTCCACTTACCAATTTGACGAAATCTCATTTAATCGAAGCATCGATATCAAATGGATAATTCCCGATATGATGAAGCAACTCATCATTTAATCGAAATTCAAGATGCGATCAGCCGAAAAAATAAAAGCGACCGAATACGAAACTAATTCGAATAATTTCGTTATAATAAGAGCGCGAAGGGCGCCCAGCCCGATTAGCGCATGCGACAAGCTAAGATCATTATCCGATCGGAAGATGGACAAGATCACGTCGGATCAACGACAAAAATCACCGAATTAAATCCAAAAGAAAAAAAATAACAATCTCGCACAATTGACACTGAGCCGCGGAACTAACGACGACACCTTTTCGGAACTGAAAACCGCGCGGGCATCAAAGCACTTTGCCGCCACTTTTTTATATAGCACATCGCTTATTTTATGCGTTGTTGGAGAATATGCAGATTCCGATAGTCGTCGGGCAACGTTTCGATTTATCTCGCCCTATATTAATACGTTGAAAAAAGGATCAGCAAGTATCTTTTGAGATTGCGCATGAGCGACGTCGCGCACTTATCTGCGAGGCGCGTGTGCAAGAACGGCAAAAGAGATGTGCAATCTGGTTGTATTTATTGAAAATATTGTTGAAATTATCTGCACAATAAATATGCGAGGCCGGTTTAACCGCGCACTTAACGTCTGTATAATAAGAGATTATGATCGTTAACGAGCGCCGACCCGTAATGAGGCCATCATCAATACTTCGGAACCCTTTCATTGTTGCTTTTTTTTTCTATGTAATGAGTCAAAGTGTCGCGATTAATAAAGCAGGAAAGACTTTTGCGCGATCGCAGTGAAATTGCAAGGACTTCGGGTGTCGATAGTCGTAAATTTGTCTAATGTCCATTATCCTTCGCTTTCACATAAAATAAACCGACTTAGCCCACGTTCGATTCTCGAAGCGGCAAATCAATCAGTCGATCTGTCAAATCGTAACAACGAGGTGAGAATTGTTCCGTGGAGCTTGTCAAACAAAGTGTCACTTTCGTCGGCTCGAATGTCTTTGACAGTTAACAATACGTACAACGGTTGTGTTTTGTATACGGTGAGCATACAGTGGATTGTAAATATTGTTCAATATTCAAAACGGGAATAGACACAATAGGTTTACGATTCGATTCACGACACTGTAAAAGATTAATTTGATATTTAATGTATATAAATTTAAATGTTTAATTAAACTTCTGCAACTCGTGTCGTTAATTTAAAATATTTAGGTAATAAGGGCGAGTCGTTGGTAAAACGTGCATGCAATATCGACTGCATTGCTATCTGACACATTGTGTTGCTGCACTATCGGACCAACTGACAAATAAACTATTAACCGACTAGGAAACGCAACTAGGATATAAATCTAAGCCTCGTTCTATATATAGAAAGCCCTCTTAGAAATATGCTCGTAATGCGCCATTATCTCGTTGTAACGAGCAAAACATGCATAGTAAAGCGACACATGCTCGGGAACGTTGCATAGTAATGAACCGTTAAATCGTTTTTATTTTTTCCGTGGATTTTTTTTCCGAGTGATAGTTCTGCGGTGATTTTGATCGATTCGATCATTGTCGGGTGTTATTAAAAGCGACTAGGATTTATAATAGATATGGTTATCGGCCTGTTTTGCATACGTATACACGTCCCAGAAGGCGACAACTGCCTTTTGCATAATTTACAACTGCCGCGATCGTTCGATATTTACCATATTGAAAATTGGATACTTTGATATATTTCTGTTTTAATTTCAACCCGGAGATAGCACGAGAATATTTCTTTAATAGCCCGAAACGACCTCATAAAATTAATGCGTCCGATAACACGTATAATTGAGATATTCGATTTTGCTCCTCTCGTCACCAAACTATCAATAAAAAAAAAAGGTTTAATATTTAAATAATCTTATATTAATATAATGTCGAGTCTTCTTTATCATTAATTAATTCATTATATCTTTATTTCCTTGGAGTACCCAGACGTACAATTAAACGTTCGTAGATCGACAAAGTAAATTCTAATTAAAATCATATAAAAGCGAACTGTTAGCGTTCTTTTAACGACACCCATAACAGATAGGTCCGAGCAATAAAATGGCAAAAAAAATCAATTCGAATCGGGACTTTGTGCGTAACAGTCGCAAGTTCAACAACCGGTTGTTGCCGCGCTAAGAACAGCAAAGAACTCTTTCGGATCTAGATAGGTTTTCAATACGTTCTGCGGCGGTACTTTCAACCTTTTGTATTTGTACTTATTTATACGTATATAAATACGTACACGGGTTTCCCATAGGGCCTGTAAAGTTTCACGCTGAGCGAGAGTAATAGTTGCATCGGCGAGAAATGCACTACTCGTTTGGTGGAACGCAACGCGCCCCGTTAATCGTATTTATTGCGATGCTGATCCTATTTGACCGACGATCAATCAGTTCTTGGAAGTATAAGGGTACTAACTGCGATTTATTGTATAGGACAGCTCGAAAAATCCATCCATAATACGGTAAATTCATGCAATACATTCATAATGAAATACGGCAAATTCGTACTGTACATACACTATAGAATTGATCATTTTTTTTAATTAAAATATGATATAAGTTTTATATTATATTTTAATTAGTATTAAAAGGGTTAAACAATCTCATTCGTAATATAAAAAATCGGGATATGTCACAGCCATAGATGGATTTCGAGAAGGACCTTTGACAGAGCGCTTTTGCGGGGTGTAATAAATTGCTGAGGTTCGATTGTCTGTCAGTGTGGATCAAGCGCCACTGCGTCTAACCATATTTAGTGCAAATGTCGGTTTGAAGTCGAGATCTCGATGACAGTCCCTAGTGCAATTTGCATGCGAGTGCAACGCCGCTGAATCACGTGCATACATAAGCCGTTGCACCTTAATTGGCCGTGATCATTAGATGACTCTGATCGACGCGGAAAAGCTCGAGAAATGTGTTCTATTTAAGCTGTATGTGTTGATTCAAATGTAGCGCGTCTAAGTCAATTAAGTTTCGTATTTGTATTTTAATTGATTTAATCAACGGGAAAAGCTCGATGAGTGCATGGGATTTGGGATATATGTGTTGATGTGAATGTTTCCGTTTTGGTCTAATATAATAATAATTGCGTACCGTTTCGAAATTCAGAATAACCGGCCCTATCACATAATTAAAAATAATCAAATCTTCTAATAAATAATGTTCAGAAAGTTAATAGCGATTAATTAAAACTTTAAAGATGATGAAAGTTATTCCAGTCGAAGCTTTTTTGACTTATAACTTTATGATACTATAAACAATTTCCTCTATAGAAAGTTTACAAGTATAAGAACTAAGAATTTAGATACGAAACTCGAACGCCCTCAGATAAAATTTTATATGAATTAAAACACATTCATATTTACATAATTAATTAGATATATTAACGAAAGTCCAACAATAAATCACATACTAAAATCAAATCTAAACCGAACTGATAAATACAATCTCGCATAAAACAAGCAATAAATAAACCCACATAATTTATTCATTCTCAAATTATCTAGTTCCCAGCGCAACTATTGATCACCATACCTTCGACCATCAACCAAAAAAAACATGCAAAATCAAGAGTGGGATTCTGAATCAGCGTCGAAATATATTTGGCTTAATTTCGTTCACGATCCGACCGATTGCGATCTAGATCGTCGACGCGTCGGATCTAGCATCTCATTACATTTATCGCGATCGCTATAAAGGCGCCATCGATGGCACGCAGCTCTCGTCTATCCATCGGCATCTACGATTTATATTTTGGATCCTATAGAAGAGGGTTATGGTGAAAACCATGGAAGAAATTTGTGTGGAAACTTTGGGCGCGAGTGGCCACGGGCCAAATTGATAAATCACCGGCGAGTTACGGTTTAAAAGAGCTATTATGCGGTTCGCTCGGATACATCGTATTTATTATCTAGTGTATGTGGTTTTTTTAACATCCACCTATCAATACCTCTTCCAAATTTATTTCGAAATCATACGGCGTGATTTATTAATTTTGAATCATTAAAGTAATCGCTATATCTCAATTATGGCGGCGAAAATTTATATTGTAACGATGCGAAAGACGCGCCTAGGTATGGAGGCGTCGTAAATTTTTTGTGTATGGAACAATGTGAAATATGTTTGGTAAATATAATAAACAAATTTTGAATTGTATCATGTGTATTATGAGATTTATTGATTTTTTTTTCGGAATCGCTTCATTTTGTAATCGGCACAAGGTTTTATCTAGTATGTTTCTGAGATGATTTAGTGTGAGAGTTGTGCCGAACCCGTTGAAATTTATACGCGATGTTGACGTCTACATTATAAATTCATTGATAAATTATATTAAAATCGAAATATTATATAAAACGTATCGTTATCTCGGCAGTGTTTCAATAAATCTAATGCGATATAACAGTTTCCTGGCGATATAATTAATTTCAACGCAGTAATGATTCGACAATATTCTCGGTAAAATTCGATATCATCTAAGCACAGTTAACGGTTATGACTATGAAGCGTGTACAATGTACGTGATCACGATTCTGAAGACTTCGTTTCAGTACAAGAGACAAGAGAGCGCACTTGGTGAAGTTTTACGTTATAGAGAACGCGTGGTCGTAATGGCGCCAACACCTTTTCGCTTATATGGAGTTCCGCCACACGATTTCCCAAACTGTGAGGTCCAAAAGCCGAAAATTTTCACGGTATATATTGCTAAATCATCTATTCACTCGATTGGATTTGCTCATGAAAAAAAAAAAATTAATGACAGGAGTTGTATTACAATCTCATCTACGTATGTTATGTAAATCAAAATAAACATTAGATCGAAACTCATATTCAAAATTTGCTATAAGTCTATACGTCGATTTGAGTGTCAATTTGTCAAAGCGTAGTACACTTCATATAAAATTATTACACGTAGAAGTGGCTATCTTGGTGAATTCAAAATCTATTACATTTGCAATTGTATGGGAACTTATTCCGTTATATCCGATATACGACAGTAGAGGCGTTTTACCGTAAATTTCGATTCGATAGTAAAATCGTAAGAGTTGTCTCGTCTTTATCATGTGGGCGTAGGCCATCGGCGAAAGTGGGCCTTCTTCGGGTCAACAAACAACAACAGGTAAACTTGGCGCCAAACCATCGCAACTTTTCATTGACATCTGTTCTAGGAAAAGTAAAGGAAAGGGCTCTCGAGTGATTATTTTCATTTGTGATTGACGTGTGAGAAAAATCCGATCGATACTAGTAGTTGCTGTCTATGAAAATTGTATACTTAACGTCAGCATTGATTTCGAAAGTGTTTTAAGAGAAAATTCATGGAAAATCATCATAGATTTTCAATTCTAAATATTTTAACATTTATTCATTGATTCATCAATAAGTAGATCGTCCACATGAGATCTATAATACCACCATCAATAAGATCAACATTGACTATACATCAAAAGCAATAAACAGCGAGCATTATACAACTGCTCTGGCAAAACGTTAGAAAGGGTTCTCATACCATCTAATGCACACACTAATCATTTCAAACGCAATTGATGAAGCATATGCGATTTGTGGTAGCCACGAAGCACCTTCACCATCGTCGCCATCATCGTCGTTCGAAGAGTCGTCCCACGCGAGTTTGACGCCAATAGATAAATTCGAGGTTTAGAAGCAGGAAATTGCAACAGAGTGTTGAATTTATTGGCGCCGTCGTCGAATCTCGACAACAAATCATTGATGATGCCTCTGGATTTGTCGTTGTATCGATCGACGGTTTCGAAATCGGATCTTTTTTTTTTTTGTTTTAGTGAGTTCGATCTTGGATTGATTTCTTGTCTGCGGTTTGTGTTTAAAATTCGAAATGAAAGTGTTTATGACTTGTTTTCTGCAACACTCGAAGTCTTTTATATTGTTTGAAAAATATTGATTCTTATCTATATTTTATCGCTTCATAAATATAAATTTAACTAGAATACCTTGGATATTAAGATATGAATTTGAGATACACTATAAATATGTTTTGATTATTTTAATTCGAAAATTATTCGTGTCCGTAACAATATAAATCAACGCGTATATCGCGATCATATTTTGTGTTATATTATGACTCTACAATGTAAACATTCTTGAGTCGTGGAGGTCTTCTTTCATAAAGACGATTATTTTGTGATGATCTATTATCGATTGATTCGAAAGTCATCATTGAATACGCGTGAAACGTCTACATGAATAACATTTTTTTGTGATTTATAATTAAATACAACCTTGCTTGTGATGCCCATTTTCATTCAAAAAATCCAAGGCAATTTATTTTTTTTTCTGAAGGAAACAAATTCAAAACATGCAATTTTCTATTGATAAATAAATCATTTTCACAGGTAGACATTTCAAACGGATTTCAATGGAATTTTATAGGAATCCAAACGCGCACCTTAATCCCTTCAATACAGCGAAATGAAGGACGGTTTAATGAACATCCATAAGTGAATATCGCCAGGATTGAGCTCTATGCAGCTTAATTTAAAAGGATAAATCAAACCTCATTTGGAGCCGGCGGTCGACTGATCAGTTACGGTCATTGTGAACATGGGGCCTGAACCGGACAACCAAATTCATATGCGCCCATTTTAAGACGTAATAATTTCTCGAAACGAAAAAAATACGTATCGAACTTATGTATGTGCTTTCGAAAGTGGCGAGTACGAAAAGCAGAGTCAGGATGATTAAAGCTCGGCAAAATCACATTATAATGTGTGTGCGGTGTTTTAAATAGTGTGGCTTACTCATATATTAAATTTACCGGATCTTAATAGCGTTATAATGGCGGAACCGTAACGACTCGTATCAAAATCCATTTTCTAGTTTTGCAAAGCGCGCATAATTGAAAGTCGTTCGCATGTTTTGCGAGGCGATTGTTTACGGTGTTTATAGTGTAGTTAACGTTTTATAATCTATGTGTCGATGATAATTTTCAATTTTGCAGCTATAGTGAAATTAAGTTGATTCTGGCTATTCAGATTCGATAGAAATATTAGTGCGGTCCTGTGGAAATATTATGAAATCGGCAAACAAAACTGTAAACGTTTGATATCGTTCTATTGAAAAGCTTTATTGAATGTGCTGATTTATGGATTGAATTTACTGATTATTCAAGTTAAATATAATAACATGCAATAAATAAACGTGATTATGTATTGAAACTTGAGAAAAATTAATTAGGAAGAATTCATATTCAATTCATTGAAAGTTACATTTTCCTTATTGATGAAAGAAGCAGAAAATGTTCAAAGAAAATCTTCGCACTACACACTTTATATAACGATGATGAAATATACAAAAAAATCACTAATCGACAATCCACTTTTATGCACATAAAAATGTTTTGATTGACATTCAGAATGATCCGCATCAGAGTTGAACTTATCTACCGCCATCAAACAATCGAAGCCTCCGCGCGACATTCTCTTAAATAATCCAACCTTTACTCGCACCCGTCCGATTAAATTATTAAAACATAATATATTACAATTATTACGGACGAAAACTCGTGTTTTAACGATCTGTTGTGACAGTCAACCGCGCAGTATATCAACCGGTCATTAGCGAACACACGCACATTTTCCATACGCAAGTTCAATTTCCATAAGCGACGGCTACCGAGAGGCTTTCCTATTCAAATTATAATACGAAATTGCGTTTTTTTTTTTAAATGTCCAGCGCAAAGGTCGGAGGTTTAATATTCGATCCGATCGTCGATTCGGCGATAACGATCGGTCTCGGATGTTAAAGGGCTTTAGTCCCGAGTGTTTAATTTACGAACGATCTCGAGAGCGAGAGATACTTGTACGTACAACGGAGCATATGTTCGTTCTTCAGTCAGAAACAACAATCTTCCACATCACAATACCCCTGTCGTAGCGCACCTATGTTCAGGACCGAATCTGGAATTTATATTTAATTTTGTCAGTGTAAATTTGTTGAAAAATTTAATGTATGTATTGAAAAGTTAGTAAGAGGCTTTCGATTTTATGTAATAATTTTTTTATTAAAATGTGAGTTAAGCAAAGTTAGTTTTAATATTATAAATGGACGTGATTATATACTGTTAATATAATATGAAACTTTTGGAAAAAAAAATGATTTTAGTATTCAACTCCTTGAGATTTATTTTTTTTTTTAAGAATGTCATTAAATTGATTCATTATTGAAATATTGATTATAAAACCAGTCACGTTGATATGTAAATAAAATATGTAATATTTATATTTGAAATTCTGTTCTCCGTTAGAGTGATACGAAATAAATTTATTTAGTGTTATTCATCATTTTTTTTTTTAATGCGAAGATAAATTTTACAAATATGAATTTATCAAATTTTTACATTAATTCTAATATGAAATTCAGCATAAATGAATAATATTCGAAATGAAAAAAAAAGGACGATTCGACCCTGAAGACTAGCTCACTGCCCTGGGTGGGGCAGGTCTTAAAAACCGTGAGGTTCGACTTCAGGTGACGCACTTCAATAATCCTCGTGCAACCTTTACATAAATAAAATCCTTCCGTTCGTTTTTTTTCATTTAATATTTTATTTCACATAATGCGATCCTCGAAACGATCCCCATTTAACGATTCGGCTCCACTCATTAAATTTATATTTATTTATTTAAGTCACCATTGTGCATTGTTGCGGCACCTGCGACATAAAATAAAAGCGGGCCGATAATTCACGCGTCGCACAATAGACTTTTGTGAATCCTGTACGTTATTATTATATTCAAATCGTCAGTTTTTTTTAATGTGGCACGAAAGAAAAACGTCCTCTCCATCTTCTTCTATCACCGCGGGTTGTTTGGCTCTCCGGTAATTGCAAATTAATATCGATTGTGTAAAAGCGCTGATGTAAGCGCGCCAAGGTAAGTCACGCCGGTCATCGGGAATATGCCGCCGAAACAAAGTGTTCTTAATTATTATAAACATGGACGTTTTGTTGTCCAAAGGTTGTTGATTGTCGGCGTCGGATGACCTCTTCGAGGTTCGATGTTTGTGTACACACAACGCCATACGAGAAAGAAATGTTCTGAGCGTCCATTAAAATGACTTATGATTGAACGGCGTGCTTTTTTATTCGCTTTTCGGATTGTCGACGCGTCTAAATGTTTTACACTAATAAAGCGCACTTTTTGATGTAAGTTGTATGCACGCTATTAGTTGAATCGGCTTTGATTAATTGAGTCGTCTTTGTATGCAAATTCAACGCGTTAGTTGGCGCGAGCGTAAATTGAAGGCGAATATTCGAAATGTTAAGACAAACTTCTACCGTTTCATGACTTTGAAAACGATTTGGTATTGAGAAACATTTTACAAGTTTACTGTTCAATGAAGTTCGTAACCTTTTGAGTCGTTATTGAGGTAATCCCTATTTGAGAATCACTTCAATAAAACATGAGCACCTCCGAGTTGACCAATACGCTATTAACCTATACGAACAAATGCGTTTTTTTTGATTAAGTGGAATATTAATTTTCATCAATTGCACTAGAATGTAATACTTATGAGTCTTTTGTTTATCGAGTGAATTGAGCTGCTCATAGACAAAGAGGCCATTACAGAAATTCTATAAATCATTTCGATACAATGAGCGAAACCCGATTCGTCGTGTCTTATAGACATTCAAGTATGTCTTCGGTCGATAAAACACTTCTGTTGAATATCATTAGAGAAAATTCTTTATAATCGAAGAATCGATAGTCGAACGAGTATAAAAAATTAAAGTTCGATAGATAACATGATGGATTGAATCGAAAACGATTTTTAATTGCGCGTTTTGCGCACGAGCGTTGCCGATTTGTAATACTATAATGGGCATTAAAAGGTCGTTTGTTCGGTTATACACTTGTTATGGGTATTTTCGGCGATTTGTGTAGAATTTCCAAAGGATCGAACGCGTGTAATCGATGATTTATGGAGAAACGATCGGTAATTACAATTTCCTACGAACCAGGACGAGTGCGGTTTTTTAGTATGTAACACTCGATGCGAATTCATCATCAATGAAAAAAATGACTTGCGGCTCTTTGGTTTGATACTTGTCATACATAATACTATGATATTCGGTATAAACCGAATTTAGTCATAGTGAAGGACGACGAAATTCTCGAAAATAAAAATATTCCACAAATTAGCGTACAAATACCACAAACGCGGAGAATTGTTCCTTACTTATTTATCACAATTTTGTACGGGCGTGACGTGTTCGCCGGAAAGAGTTAGTTCGAATTAATCTGACTCATATGCGAACATCTTGTCTATTAGAACCTTCTATCAAGCGAATAAATAAATATTTAACTGTTTCCATTCATAAAAAAAACCGCGATATTTACAATGCGATAAAAATCTCGCGGTGTGACTTATGCTAATATCTACTCATTTATTAGCGAATCTTCGGAACACATCGCACATTTCGCGCCAATTTAGTAACGCCATTAAATACGGCTTCGAGGGCAATTATTTCGATTCGTGCGCTTAATTCTTTAAATTTTTCGATCGAAGTTTTTTTTACACTGATAATTCGAAGCTCGTGCTAAACGGCATTTATCGATCATTAGAGGTGATAAATTTGATCATTGTCACGGTGTGCTCGCGGGTCAACGGGCGTGAACGTACCGGTCTCTTATATTCTCGGGTCACTGTGACCTTTGTAGTTCAAGGTATTACCATTTAGATGTACGTATAACAAAACTGAATCCCATACCCGCATAATCTGTAGAAAAAAATAAACGAAAATTCATATAAATCAATCAGAAATTCGGATCTTCTCCAAGGAAACATCCGCAAGTCACTTGCGTATTGAGAGAAAATGGTCCGATATGGAAAAGTGAACGTTCGAAGACCATGAAAATCGCAGCTGTAATGATTGCCTTCGTATGACGCGGAAACAATTTGATATATGCGATTTTTAATGAAAATAAACGAAATACGTGTCGATAGGTCAGATATGTTATGAATTACCGCCCCAGGGCGTATTTACTGCAATGAAATATTATATGTACTGCGCTTTATTAAATTGTTAAATTTATGTGGTAATCATGCGTTGTTTGCGATAGAAAAGAAATAAATTTGGGCGATGTTGGGAAAAGTTATGGTGATAATGCTACTTGCTGTAATAAGGAAAATAATGCAATTGAAGTGGTAATGAATGAATGAATTTGTTACATTGTACTGCGGAGGATTTAATTTATTGCAAATTTATGAGGTGAAACTTGATATTGTTGTTGTGAACGTGTCACTGAATGAAAATGTCAACAGAGTATTTTTTAATTATGCGATACTACCATATTTTCTAAAATAAAATAAATAACATATAAACAATTGTGTAAGATATCAAACCAATTTAACCACATAAAATACAGTTTTTTAAACATGTACATCTGCCATCATAATTATTCAAACGATTTAAACAGACTCGCCCGTATTATGAAACTCACGATATTTTCCAACAACTATGATTTGAATACAAATCCCGCAGAACGAATACATTAAAATGAGCCAGCAAAATCACAATATCAATCGGAAACGTATACATACGTAAAAAAAAATCAAACAAACATAAAACAGAACCTTTTTTTTTTAGCGTCGGAAGAATAAGGCGAAACTTCTTTTTTAATTGCCCGCTCTCCATCGCTTAATTACACGAGAGCGTACAAGCCGCAAGTTTTATACGCGCGTTTTTTCGGGTCCACTGTTAATTATTTAAACGCACACATACACGGTTATTTTTTTCAGATTTTAATTATTTCGATCGTCTATAGAGGTAAAGAATTGGAGGTCAACACACGGAGACTTTTCTTGAAGAAACCACCGAAAACCCAAGCGATCGGTGGAGGGGCATGTTTGATCACCTGCCCACGTGAAACAGTACGTTTTGGCAAAAGCAACCACGTAAATATTTAAACAGCGTTTCTGTACGGCAAATAATGGACACCGGGTACGACATAACCGATTTTATTATTGTTCGGACGTGGTTGGACTGGTTTGCTGTCTGTTTTTTTCGAGTATTCGATTTTTTTTCGTGTCTTTATACGTTTTTCGAATTAGACGATTTGACAAAAGTGATCTGCGAACCGGATATGATATCATTCTGTTTTTTTATGAAGGAGAGCTTTGGTTTTTTTTGTTTGTGCAGGGTAATAAGTCTGCTTTAGATGGACTCGCATTGTTTGAAATAATGATCGGTAAAATTGTTAACGAAGCAACCGAGTGCTGCAATAAAATACTTGACCCAATAATAGTTAAAGGTGAAACTGTGTATGCTCCAATTAATAGAACGCAGCCTCATGTTAGAGTGATCATTGTATTTTTTTCTTCGTTATAATTACTCTAGAGTTTATTTTCTAATTTTCATGTTAGTGTTTTTTAATGGTGTTTGCTGATTGCACTAAATTTTTTGTTAATGTGTTAATACTGGGAAGTTATGGGAGAAAATGAAAAAAAACGAAAGTAGTGTAGTCAACAAGATTATAATTTGTTTTTATTCATTTATTTTCTTTTAATATTTAGTAATTAAATAAAATTAATAGTTTTTTTGTCTCATCTTTTAATAATAATATAATAATAATATATTTACACATAAAAAAGTTTTAGTCGATGTATATTTACACAAAGGTACAATTAATTTTTAAATAATTCAATTAGTCCATATAGCGTGAGAGACAATAAAAGTACATAATAAAATATATAATTACATCATAACCAGTCGCCTTTTAGCTTAAAATTTGGCTAATTTCAAAAAAAATTAAAGAAAAGTACATATATAAAATACATACAATAATCAAATTGAAGGCTTTAGGCCGAAAAGGAAATTAAAGAGTATTTTGTACGATTTTTTAGTGTGGCAGAAGTCACCACCTCGAAAAAAACACATTTGATGTGATTCTTTTTTAATATAATACATATAAAAAATACACATTCAACGTTCACAAGACTCGCATAGATATATTTAAAAAAAAAAAACATTTTCAATTAATATTAATATAAATAAAATAAAAAACATTAAACAAGAGTATAAAAAAAAAGCGTTTTTAGAGGTGATCTTGATTAGTTAATGCCTCATCACTCAACAATGCAAGGGTGAATATGGAGATAGGGATACAAGAAAGATAAAAAAAGAAGTTAAAAATTATTTCAGAAAAACATATTCTAAAAAAACCTAAGCTTCAGAGCTAGTTTTTTATTTGAACAACAACTCACCAAGACAATATGGTTGACCGTTTTCGGATTGCACTATACTTAAAAAAAGTATGTCAATAGTTAACTTAAACGAATATAAATTAATTAAGTCGCACTTAGACACATTAAATGCGATAAAATCTAAGGACAAAAAAATAAAAACGAGATACAACAATATTAAATTCATTACATAGAATAAGAAATTTTTTTTAAAATTAGCATAATATTGGATATCACAATGTTTCCTCAATTGTGTTGGAATCTTATCTCTGATGCCAAAAAAATTTTTTTCTTTCCATACGTGTAAAAAATCTTAAAAGTCGTATTTTCATACATAAAGATAATTCGGAAAATGTTTTCTTTGATTTCACTTTATAAAAAAAAAAAAGTTATCATTTGTAAAACGAGATGAGAGACCGAAGAGTGGCCCGTTTTCAATGGCACGAACAGCAATTAATAAAAAATGACTAGCAAACGACGAATGTTCATACAAAAGTGCTAATGCGTTAAAAAAAGGAGATTCGAAAGTAAATACGAACAAAAAATATACAATATATTTTAACGGGTCTCTCCGTATTCTATTGGCCACTCGTCGGTCCGAATAATCCGATTCGAGTCTCTAACAGTATTCGTAGTATTTTCCTCGAAAAACTTAACTTTACGTAAAATGAGATCAATAGAATGCGCTAATTATAAGCTCTGAGGGGATATACTAATATAATCATCATCTATGGGGATAGTGAAAATGTGGGACGATTTTGGAAGTATGGAAGAGAGCGATAAAAAAGACACGTGAGATAAGGCAATGATTCGAAGCACTTCCGAGTGTCTGTCTGTCTGTCTGTCTATTATCCAAAATGTTTTTTTTCCATTGACGAACAACAGGTGAGGTGCCTCGAGACTATAATGATTACAAATAGTTACAACAATCCGACGATAAAAAAATTTCAAGGTACAATAAAAATAATTTAATATCCAATCTAAAATAGCCAACAATCCATTTTTTTCTTCATTTAAATATATCATATATTTTAAAATTTATTTTAATAATCACGTAAAAAAAAATCTACAACGTGGAATGTACGGTGAAGTCGTTAATACGAACGTTTTTCTTTTTTTTTAATTGTTATTTGGCAACACGATAAAATACATATAAACGTCGCAGTTGTGCAATAGGAAATTAGTACACAGTGCTGTTTTCTTCAATTGAAAATAAATATATAAATGTTTTTTAAACTTGAAACATTCACACACATTTAAAAATATCGTACCGATCCGCCTTAAAGCGGCCGGTACGCAAAAATATCTTTCATGTTGCACAACGACGACTTAATTTTTTTTTTTTTCTTGAAATATCCTATCTAGACTCGTCGTCCTCTCAAATATATATATAATACATATTATTTAGTAGTTAAAGCCATGTTTTGTTAAATCTTAAAAGAGTTTTGGAACCTAATCATATGAGTTAGGATGTACGCGTTCGACGATGTTGGATCACGGCGAGCAGCGTCAGTCGCAAATAGAAACCAGTCACAGTGTTGAATCCGCCGCTTTAATTACTTCTTGATTTTCATATTTTTTTGTTAAGATTTATAGTTTGTAGCCTATGTAGTAAATCCTAATGGGAGATCACAGTCGGGGGCGGCGTTTGGGCCGCCTTTTCAGCTCACAGTGCCGTTGTAGACGGCAACTGCAATGGCAACAGGGCGGGTGGGGCGGAGGCCCGCTGCCACCCCCCGGAGCCTCCGCCAGCTGAGCTCTTCTCCTTTTTTCAGCCTCTGTTTCAGGTGGACCTTGGCGTGCCTCTTCTTCTCGTCCGACCTGGCGAACTTCCTCCCGCATATGTCGCACGAGAACGGCTTCTCGCCCGTGTGCGTCCGTATGTGTGTCGTGAGGTGGTCGCTGCGGCTGAACGAGCGCATACATATGCGACACTGAAAGGGCTTTTGACCCGTGTGGATGCGTATGTGCCTCGTCAGCTCGTCCGATCTTGAAAATCTACGGTCGCAGTTCTCCACGGGGCAGGCGTAAGGCCGTTCGTGGATCGGCGTCTTGCTCGGACGGTTGGGGTACTTGCGCGGCTTCACCGGCACTAACTTCAGCGGCACGTTGCTCTGTTGATATACTTGTGATAAGATTTCGTGACCTTTACTCGTCGATGGATTGTATTCGGCTAATGTTACCGTGTAATGACTGGAGGATTGCTGCTGCTGCTGCTGCTCGCTCGCACAGGAAGCGGGTATGTATGGAGGTTCTTGCTTCGGTACTAGTCCCGAAGGCCCAGGTGCCGATATGTTCTGTGTTTGGGCCATGTAGCTCTGATCCTGCTGAGGCGTCGACACTGGTGTCTCTAACCATTGGTACTTGCCGCCCTGCGGCGCTCTGTATCCCATGTCAGAGGTGTTCATATCGAGTTGCTGGTACGAAGGTGGCGGTCTCAAGTTGCACTCGCCCAGTCCCAACAATTCGGGTCTGTCGTCGTACTGAGGGCTACCCGTGGAGTACTGTTGCAAGCTGAACATCGGTTGGAAAAGGGTTTTGTCGGGACTAGGGAGGGTCCATTGTCCCAAGGAAGGTGGAGGAGAAAGGGGAGGTGGTGGAGGCTGTGGCTGGGTAGCTGGTGCTCCCGTAAATATGCCTCTATAGGAGATCTTGTGATGGTCTGGGGGGGGGTGGGGTGGGTACATTGTGGCACTAGTAGTACTGGCATTACTGGCTTCTTCTTCTCGCGCCCTGGACTGAGAGATGCTTCATGTTTGGGGCCTCCGCGTCCGCTCAAAGGGCTTCCTGAAGTCAGCGACAACTCCTCTCCTTCCAACGAACCTACGAAAAAAAAAAAAAAAAAAAATCGACATGAGCACAAAATGTCAACTGAGCATGATCGAATATTTAGAAGGTCCCACGATTTGAAAAAAAATAATACGCTCGAAGATTGAATTATATTGCGATGATGACAATGTAATGAACGCTTGCGACGATATAATAACGCACGCGAAGATTTTATTAAAATTCCTCGGGCTACGTATTACATTATACTGTGCTAGCTACGACTTTTCAATTATTCACGGTTTTGTATATAGCGTTATAATTTCAAACAACGCAAATTATTAACATTTATGTGGAATAAAATGCGTGTTTCTTTATTTATTGTAATTCTGCTCGGACTTAGTATGGCAGTGAACGATAAGCGCTCTAGGGAACGGACATATCCGGTCCAGTTATATTGACAAAGCACACAAACACAGTGAATACATATGAAAATAATCAAGGATTGTTTGTTTTTTTTAGTGTAAATTTGTTTTAGTGTAAATATATGATAAAAAAATTGCTTACTATTGTTGTACGGACGCAGGCCATCGAAATTCTTCGCAATATCTCGTAGTAGTTGGTATTGTGATTCTAAAAATACATATATACGACCTTTAATTTTTTTTTGTGTAGTTTACATACTTTTTTTAGTTTAGAATAATTGTACATCAATGATTAAAATGTTAATTTGTTAGTAAGAAACGTGTCAATATCGGATCGGTTAAAATGCAAACTTTCTAAACTCGAAGTGCATTTGACTAGAATTGCAAGCGGGAGCTGCTTTCACAGCTTCCTTATTGTGCGCATACATTATTCGAATGCAAGTCGGTCATATTTGAAATCAGCGCTTCTCAATCCTTCCACGGCACACATCCACCAAGTAATACTATAATACAAACGCCAAACAATTCCGAAAAACACATTCGAAAGGCACCACAGGATCGCACGAGCGAAAGGCGAAACCTTCGCATCAACCGCGACTTAATTACAATTGAAACCCATAAAAGCGAAAACGTCCATTATCTCGGAACAATCGACACGCTCATACCGCACAGATTGTAAATTTTGCCGAACCGCGGTTAGGCCATTGTGACGCCTCCGGAGCGGCTCCAATCAAGAATTCAATTGCGCCGAGCTTATAGATCATCGGGCCCGATAAAACCCGGTCGCAGCTAGGCCTGATTGGACTTAGACCGTTATTCTGGTCTACAATGGGTCTACTAGTCTTGGTCGCGGTTTCCGGACCACTCGAGACCGAGGAGGTGTGTTCCTATCGGTAGCCGGGACGTGGGCGTTTTCAACGTCTGCCGCTTCTTCGACGTAATTGTTGCGTGATTTATGTGCACGCAGCGGTGGCCGATTTCGAGTATCTCGGTAGCCGTGGTAATTGCCGTGTATCGAAAATAATTAAACGCGGATAGGCGGAATAATAATTCGTCGAGATCGTGCTTGGGTATCGACGCGTTATCGGAGCGGGTCATTAACGAGGGAACGCGATGATATCTACGATTTTACACGTGTACGATTTAGATTTATTTTTTTTTTACGTGTGTGAGAGTTGCGTAATGTTGATTTATTCACGTGTGGATCTGATATAGATAGAATGTGGTAGTCGATCGAGAGAAATGTGTATCGTAAATTTTACGTTTTAATTCTAATTGAGGATGCTTGTAGCGCGTGAGCTTTCTCGATTAGAGTGTGTGTGGAAATATTCTGCTTAATTTGATTTGATCTTTTTGAAGATACTCGATATGAGTTGTGCTTTCTTGGAATTTAGCCCTGACTTATATAAGGAATATTTCGTATATTAACTAATTATATTATATTAGCGATGTTACGCATAAAGGATACAGGAAAATGTCTAGCCGTTATCGAAAGATTGACCTTGTCTTCGTGAAACATCACAACGATTATTTAATTATTCTTAGAATTGATACAACAGTTAAGTTACAAATATTTTTTTGTGTGATAAGTAAGAAGGTTTGTAATAAAAAAAATAAATAAAGATTTTTCCAACGAACCAGGAACTCATCATTTTAATAATGAATCAACTAATGACAACTTTTGCGGTATTGAATAATTCACCGACTACAATCACAATTTAATTGTAATGTAATTTCATTTATTTATCCGGATTTTCTACTAATTCAATAAATGACTGCATTTCCGTTAATACAGCGATTTGTCATCAATTTCATCTATTCAAAACGTAATACACTAATCACTGTATTTCAAAAAACATGTTCAATACGACAACTGACTATTTTTCAAACAACAATCCAATCTAAAACATCCACCTCCTCGAAAAACGGATTCCAAGCACACACAACAATCGAAACGAAAACGAGAGTGCCCAAACCAAAACATCCTCCACACTCTTATCATATGCATAACAATTGGCCACTTTTCCGTCAACGCCTCAACCCACCATCACATCCACCCCCCCCTCAAAACGGACCCAAAGCTTACACAACATCGGAAAGAAGGTAAGAGTGCGTAAACGGATTCCTCCTCCACACTCGTCTTGTGCATGGGAGTTTCTCTCTTTGGCGGTCAATGCTTGACCAATTACGACACCAACACGTGGCGATAATGAACGTGGGGTGTTTGTTGTACGATTCCGACGATGGGACTCCCACATTTTCCCGATTGGTAAATGGGTCAAGGTCATTTTGCCGTCACAAAGTTGAGTGGAATGAACTGAGGAGGGATCGCCAAAGTCAACAGTCATCGATCCGATGTGAAGATGTTGGCGAGGGCGTTCTGCTTCAGTGAAGCGTGGGTCAATATGAAAGTGATTTCGGAATAGTCGGATTATTGTTTCGATCGCTTTATATGCTACCATTCGAATGTTATGTTTTAAAAAAAATCTACTTTTCAAAAAAAATATAGTTGAAAAAATTATAAATGTTTGCATTATATGATAACAATTAGAAATTCTTGATGATATTTTACAGAGTGAAGAGGAGAAAATTATTTAAAAAAAAAAAAAACTAAATATTAAAATTGTCTGCGTTGGTAGAAATTGTGCTTTAAATTGAATCATTGACGGTATCTGTAAATTTAATTTTATAGAAGCCGTTATATATTTTTTCTTATCACAAAAGTTAAACGAATATTTATTTTATGTTTGTATTAAATATCACATTCATGAACCCTAACAATTGCAATGTTTTCAGATTAAGCTACTGTACACTGTATTGTATATAATAAATTGATAAGTTCGCTTTTATCTCAACAGGACGTGTCAAATAGATTATAATATTTACTATTTTTTTTTTCTTTCAATTTTCATCATTACATGTTTTAGTGCATTAATGATTTCGCACTTATCGCTCAGTTTTGTTATCGTCAACAAAAGCAGGAAGCTGTTGCTGCGGAAAAGCAATGATTTTACAAGCGAATATTTCGAACCCGACGTATTATAAGTTATGTATAATAATAATAACTTATGAATGAGATAATTGACGCAATGAATTATTTATGAAAAGTGATTGTTGTTTCGGGGAAGGAAAAAAAAACCGCCGTACATTATTTTAAATCGGCGCGTAATAAACAATGCAAATGAGATTACCGCGTTTTTTTCCCGTCGATTTTCGACGTGCACGCATTGTGTGTATGTTTATTGAATGTAAAATTTTTTTCGATGTTCTCTCCGAAGACATATTCGTATAACGTATGGCGTCATGGCTCCGGAGATGCTGGAGAGAGATCCAAGAAGGACACTTTGATAATCACTTCACGTTTAACGGCTCATGTTACTCATAAACTGCGGTTACGATGCGATTATGTTTTATTGTGTGTGTATTTATTAATATTTTTTTGTTTTGAAAAATTTTGAAGAAGTCACATTGAAAGCGAGAGATTCCCATTGCCGAAGAGAAATGACGCGTCATTGTTAAATGCCAAGTGTTAGATGCACAACCTTCCGAGATGTTAACGGACTAATAATTTTAAAACGCGTCGTATTTTGTCAAGACGATTATGATCGTCGTATTTTTATGATTATACTAGTGTTCATTTCATATGCAGTATATTTTAATGCGTATATGCTCATTATCACATCGGCAGCATACACCATAAAATATAATCGTTAACAACTCCATACGGCATTATATAAAAATTTCAATCGACTGCACGAAATCGCAACATAAACAAAGCGCAATTACACCGCACTGATACAATATCATTGAAAAAAACTCATACATACATGACTAATAGTTTCTTTTTTAGAACCAATGTGTCAACTGTCACATTAAAAAAAAAAAAACGAGGTAATTAATCAAATTCGTTTTCCGAACGTTCTTCATATGCGCAAACGCGTCGCATTACATCATTCCAAACAGTAGTGAATCATGAACTGCAAACACGGACCGTTCCGTTGGACTTTCGTCGATTATTTTTTCCTTTCTCAGGTCAAAAAACGTCCTCAGACGAGAAAAGGGTTCCATGAACCCGCAGCATTGTCGGGTTCGGTCCCCGTTTCGGGGTTAAGGCCGCGGCCTCAGGGCGGGCGGCCGCCCACAACAAGGCCGCCTACAACAACAGGTCTCCAACGATCGTAAACACGAAACCGTAAATAAACACTGAATTGCATAACGAGTGCAACTGACCTACGAGAACAATCGCCTGAAAATGGATCACGAATTTCTAATAAGGAAAATTCTATGGGAAAACCTTTGAAAGGTGTTAGAATGATAAAACGGAATTTTATTTAATATAGATCAATAGATCGAAAGATATGGCGATAATAAATTGAATGTCGCTTTTGTGTATTAGTTAAAATTTAATGTATGCATAGGTTTCATTATCGACGCGATCAAGATAAGACTTCAATACGCTTTATTATTTATTGCGCTTTTGTGAAAGTCGACGTGCGGAATGAATTATTTTTTGGGAACTTTTCAACGCAACGGATCCGATTGATTTATCTGATTATGATTTTGTTCGTATTTGGATCCTCGACGGCCGTTAAAAGTCTCGAAAACCATGTTGCGCATCTGCTTTTAGATTATCGTTGGGAATAATAACAGATCTTCGGACGGGTAAGACGCATAATAATATATTAAAATATAATATTATAAAGGAGGCTGGGACCAGTTTTGCCACCCGCTGTTTGCTTTATATTTCCTCAACATTATCGATACACATTATCGTGTTCGACATTAATTTAATGCAATCAATTGAAGCGGCGTGTGCCCCTTAATCAATTGCCACACGGGATACAAAAAAGCTCACGTACAATACGTATTATGTATACCGAATAAAATCTAAAAAAATCGAAACTGTACACTTCGAAGTATCGAATCATTCGATCTATCTATAAAAGCTTTTTTTCCAATGAATAAATTGAATTATTATTTTGAGTTGAACTTTTGTTGACTACGTGTTAATTTAGAAGTTCTACTATTGGAAAATATTGGGTTTTATTGATAAATCTTAACATTCACAATAATGAGATGATTAAAATACTAAAAAAAAGTTTCATAAGGCCATTTTAATAAATATTCAAATTTATCAATAATAAGTTAATAAAAAAGCTTGAAAAATCTGTTTCATTTGACCACAAATATTAAGCATGTAAAAAAATATTTAAAATATTCTAACGGTGATTAATCTTACATGATTTTATAAAATTTAATTTTCATGTGATCACAAAACGGAAGCGTTTACAAAACATTTTTAATTTATACCACCGCACTACGGCAAAACTATAATTTACCGCTAAAACGTAAGATTTATTAATCTTTTATCTTTTACACAAACGTACATATACTTAATTCGAAAATAATATTCAAAACATAGAAACAGTGGCGTAGAGGCGGCGCAACAAAGGGCGCCGACTTCGTGATAATGATTTTTTTTTATGCGTTCGAAAATTTATGCTGGATATGGCGGGAAAGCGTAATCCGCAGCCGAGATTTGAATCTTGACGATTGCAGGGCGCTCAATCCGGGTACGTGAGCGGATTCCTTTATTGCCCGGTCACGATGTGAACATCTCAGGTGGAGGAATGCGCATATTATGCGTGCGCAATTGCGCACACGATTGAGCAATTTTGCTCTGCAGCGTCGTATGAATGGCCAATTTTGAAATTCGTGCGAAATCGTTTGAAGATATTAGCATACGTTTGAATTTTTTTAAAAGCTTGCACAATTCGGTTTTTTTTTCCCATTGCGAATGCATTTTTCGCATGATGAAAAGGTTAAAGATTTGAAAAAAAAAAAATCGACGGATCGAATTATAATATGTTGTGTCTTGGAAAAATCGGGTTTTTTTCACAGAATAAAACGTCTTTGTTGTGCAATATTAAAGGAGCGTAAATTTCAATTTTATTAAAAGTAATAAAAAAAAAAAATCGAAAGGTAAACATACAGTTTTAAAGCACACACATACACGTCAAAAAATTTAGTGGCGTTTTTTTTAAGCGTCGATATTTTACAACGCGCCATAAATCGAAGCGGAATTTGATAGGAGACGTAAAATTGTCGTATATCTCTTTTGAAATATCGCTTTATATGCCCTCGTGCTTCTAGAAACACGTAACATATATTTAACCGTACGCGCGTAAATAAATAAATAAATAAATAAATAAATAAACAAATAAAGGCGACCGAGGCGATTATTTAATTAGGATTGATAGCGAAACGTCCGAAGCGCCACATAAAGCGCTTCATTAACCAATTTGACGAACGCGCAGAGTCAACGGTTCAATTGTTTGATTAAAGCGGTGATTATTATTTATTTAACGCTATTTTACGTTTATTTATATATATAAAGTGTTTTTTTTATTCAGAAAAAATCAATTAAATCGCAATATTTACTATTATATCATCGATCGAGCTGATCTCACGTTGAGTCAATATTTTGTTGAATTTTCGTTTTGATTCGAATCATTTATAATACACATTATGATGTGTCAATTTTCGAACACATCCAAAGTATTTATCTTGACCGGTTAACGATATTTCGTGAAAACGCCGCGTAATTGAAGCTTCCAACGTACTGTGGGCAAACAACGCAAGAGTGATGAGCAAACAGACACCACTGTATCGAGAAGGGCTCGTTCGTTTCGGATTTTATTTGTTCGACGCGTTCATATTTCAAATTTAAACTCGATATTTCGACATTTTGGCTGTGTCGATCGGTTTCGCTTTAACAACCTGTTGTTCATGTGTACGCGTGTTATTGTACCGAGGGCTTATCTCGATTTCGTGCTAGTGATACGTCTTCGTATTATATTCGTAACGCGTGAATGGATTTTCACATAAATGTATTACTTTTAACGCGGTGGTATGAAGGCTTTTGATGCCCCGTATGCGCGTATTTGAAAAGTGAGAGCTTTATGTTCTGTACAAATAATGAATAGACAATGAGCGAGCTTGGAACGGGAGTAAAATGACGTGTGTAAGTAATGTTGTTAATCTTGAACGTAAAAGATTTTGTATCACGTTTGATTATATTAAAAAAAATAATATTTATATTTTATATAACTTTAAACGTATATGAATATACAAATTGAAAATTTTCCTCGTCCAATATGATTCTATAAAAAATAATACGGACATTTTTTTTCTCACATAATTGATAAAATCAAAAGCAATCAACCAAATTACACATAAAAAAATGTCGAATAATTAAATTTCAAAGAAAAAAATTAAATTTTTTACACACAATCGAGGGAAAAAAGCAGGAAGTGTTTCAGAGCGAGCCGAGACGACCGAAGTCGTTAATTTAATATAATTACCCTTTTGGCCCCGGCCCGGTGCGGGCATGATTGGGTTAATTTGCGGGCCATAGGGCGACCGTACGTCTATCTGTCCGTCCGTCTGTCTATCTGTACACACGTCGGTACACATATCTGTATTAACATCCACACGAGCGTATATATTGTATAAGCATATACATATGAGCCGAGACGTTGTTGACACGCGGCGTCAAGTGGCCAAACACAATATTTGCCCGCGCGTTCGAGACTTGACATTTCACGTACTGTACAGTACAACGTATTTTCTTCGACAATGAAAATAAAAAAAAAAATAGTAGTGTGGGAACGCACTTTTACTTCGACTACCAAATTTAACCGACATATTTTTTTTAAGTGGAACAAACACGGGAGAAAACGCGAATGCATCGCTTTTCCGGCGCGATGCGTTTTGACGCGCAGACGCGGCGCGTACATTTGTTAATTATACATACATTTGATTATATTTATATAATGACAGATTCGGTGTTAGATTCACTTGCGCACATATTGGCGCGTTTGCGCTCTAGGATGCTGCGATGCTATTGTATGAGTCATGAGTATTTTATGTGTTTACGAGACGACGCTTCAAACATACGGACCGTACTATATTTTTCCATTAAAATTTATTCACTAATTAATCAATTCAATTTTGAGTGATTTCTAAATATATTTTCAAAAAAAAAAAATCATGCACATAATAAAAAAATTAATTAAATTCGAAATCACTCAACGTTTCAATATTGTACAAAAGTCACATTTGTTTGACATTTAAACACGGATGTGCAAATTTATACTCTTACTAAAACACATGGATAAATAATTCAATGGCACACAGATAAAACCGTCGAACTGTTTACAAATGTCGTACGCGTGCGTACATCCGAACGTCACCGTCCTCCCGAAACGACCGATGCGATCTAGATAACGTCCGACGAGACGTCACCGACAAAATACCACAGCATCGCAACACCCAACGACCGACACGTATCGAACCATCGATGTACCTGAGATAGGCGGAGGATCAACACTGAGGGGCAGTCTCCGAAAAAAAGCTCGGAGCATCAGCAGCAGTGGTGACAGGAGTATGCAAAGTGGTATCGGGAGCGCCCCTGGGCTCGGGAAGCTCGGATGATCCGGAGCACCCCTTGCCTGTACAAGCAGTCGAACCCCAACACGTGTGGCATGTGAGGAGCATGGGGTTGCGGCGGAGGCTCTCCCAATAACAGATGGGCGGAAAGAGGCAACTCGAGAGCGTCCATGACCATGGCTGCAGTCTGCTGCGAAGCCAAGTGATGGTGTTGATGGGGCGCCGGCACGACCTGCTCGGGCTCGGGCCGCGCGCCCAACGGGATCAAAACAACGCCGTCGTGTTTGCACAGTTCCTAATGGGTTAATCAAATCTGATCGCGCGCGTGTTGTGACAATGTGAGTTCACTTTTCCGTGTTTAGAGGATACGTGTTGCGCGCGCGCCGCACGCCGCGGCACTGTGCGGGCGCGCGCTCGCGTCCGCCTTTATCAATGGCCTGAGCGCTGTCCCATATTTGGTAGCGGCGCGCGCCCGCTCGCTGGCCAATGGCGAGGAGGCGGGTGACGTCACGGGGGGGGGCCCTCCTGGACCGCCCACCCACCTCCCTCCCCGGAATCTCCCGGTGGGGTGGTGGTGCCCCTGTGGGCGGGCGGCGAGTCGCAGTCGGAGATGGGCGCTTTTCCGGAAAGCGGGGAAAGCGATGTTTTGTTTTAGGTGGTTTTGAGGTTTGGTTTTGGCGGTGGATGGATGTGGGTTGGGTGTTTGGATCGGGTTGTGTTTTTTTCGGGGAATGGATTTGAGCTTTGTGGGTGGAAACTTTGAAGTTTTTTTTTTTTTTTTATGGGTAGTGGATTTTGTTTATTGCTTTTATTTTTTGGGAAAATTCTATTTTTTTTTATTATTGATTCGAGAGGTGTATGAGTTTTTTTTATTTCTGGAAAATTTCATGCACGGAAATGGAAGAATTTTCCGATTTTCTTATTGGAATAATAGTATATATGTATTTTCAATATTATTTCTAAAGCTTACCAATGAGAAAAATTGTATATTTTATTTACTAAACGTTCACATAAAGACATCATCTTTTATAGTTTTCCTCATCGGATGCTTATTTGACAATAAGAAAATTATTTTTTTTTTTTGAAAATTGAATCATATCAATTTAATAACTGAGCCATATGCAGCTTAACTTAAATTATGAGTGTGAATCCAACAAGGTCAAACCATCTACTATTTAATGAAATAAATCAATTCAAGTATTTAACATGAAAAACATTTACGATTTCACGATCTGCTCAAATCTATTAAAACTATTTCCGTAGGTTTGAAATAATGCTATTTTCGATTACGTATACATGCATCGAGTATGTTTTTTGATTTCATAATCCAATGAAATTATCCTATATATATAAATTTAATATCTTTCAGCTGCTTAAGCAATATATAAATTTATTGCAGTCCTACAAAATTCAACAGGAGGTTTGACCCATATAACGTTGTAACTGGAAAAGTGTTTCGTGCATTCGGTCACGTCGCACTTAACCCAACACAACCAAAATAAATAAAATAATTCGTCCTCGTTTTCACAAACCTTGAAAACACTCGTATCACAAAAAAAAAAAAACGTATTTCCATCGAAAAAAATCACATAAACTCGATAATGCGATAAAACGTAAACATCGACGGTATTGCGTCAACATTCCCTTTACGAGACGATTACGCAAACGATTTTGGAACTATTACGACTTGAGGACGATTTTCATCATCGGCCGATGTTATTGTACAAATTGTACGATCATGAGAGTGTTTACAATACGTATTATGTAGGTACGAAGTCGAAAGCGCCGACCATTGGGCGTGGACGGTTGTTGTGGTGCAACGAACCGACCGACGTTTACCGAATAGTAATTTTACACTGTGACGAATTTTACGTAAAAGCACCTAAAAAAAAGGTTGGATGAAGTTATTTTATGATACTTTTCGAAATTGATGGAAGCTTTCTCGATGAGGAAATCCTGCGCATATTGTGCTGCAGTTCTAATAATACGCCGTTCGAGTCATTGTTGTATGCACGTGTGTTGCGCAGATAATATCTTTGTAAGGAAGCTCTAAACATGTAGAAGGAAGGCTTTCGCATAATGCAATTTTAAAGTATGATTTTTCGTTAGACGTTTATGCACAAAAAAAAGACTGGTTGGAACTAATATCGCTAATGCGACAAAAGGTATATAAATAAGCCTTGCGTTTTGCGGATATTTTCATGAGGTTTATAATGATTAGATTTTATATGCTAATTTTAAACATTTTCATAAAATACGATGATTCTAATTCATTTTCTCATATGACGGAACAAAGTAAAATATCATCAATAATCAAAATCATTATCGTCATAAGAAGCCTTTCTGAAAATAAACGAAAGTTTTGAAATTTCATCCTAATTGGATGGATTTACTAATGTATTGATAGGAAAATGTTAGTTTGAATACTAGATCCATCCCTTATCAAATGGTACATAAATGTACAGACTATGAATTTATTACTTAACTTTGATGATCGGTGAGAACAGGAGCGTTCAAAAGACCATTAGCGATTTTTGTATACGACAGATCAAAGTAAAACATTTCCAAAGATCAAAGTCACAAAATAAAACATGATCATGATCTTGACCAAGGTTCAACAGATCAAACGCGCACCAACGACGAAATCTCCCACCAATTCAAACAAACCATCCCGAAAATCTGAAAGACCTGAAACCATCCGACACCCGGCTTCCACCATCGTCGAAACGAACCGGTCACGCCTGAAAATAGCCAAAATTAAATAACATCCCGCCGTTTGCGGGGGTGTCCGGCCATCGAGCGTCATCGCCGTTACGTAGCGTGACGCGGCCCGCGAACGACAAAGAGGAACGCTCCATCGGACTTTCTTCGCAGCTTCCCTCCAAGACATCTGGCAGCTTCTGGGTTATGTATATGCGAGGAATGCGCTCAGGAGGATCGATGGATCGACGCCGAAAATATATCGGCCGCATTTCGGACGTCACTCGGGCCGGAATTAGAGCGCGAATCTGCGGCGTGAATCATTCGCGGCTAATTCCGTTGTGCATTTTCTATGTGCCGGATGGTCGGGTTGGGTCCATTCGATGGTTGTTGAGGTGCTCAAGGTCGGTTGGGGTTGTGGTGTTGGGTTTCTGATGTGATTTGATGGGGATTGTGGATTGTCGTTTGGATCGGATCGGTGGTATTTGTGTGGAATGTTGAATTTTCGATATCGGAGAGATGATCGAGATGTGAAAAAAAATGTTGGTATGTTGAAGAATAATCATTTGATCAAATGTTATGATTCGATGTGATATTAAAGAATTTTCATTATTAAAAAAAAAAATGATTTGTTTTTAAAAAATTTTGATGATCAAATGAAGAATGTTGAATTGTTTTATTGTATATCTCAAGGACTCTAAATGCAACAGATCTAGCAGGGTATGTCGATATATACCTCCTGGACATTAACCCCCGTGAAAATAACATTTAAATAATATTTAAACACTGAATTTTTTTATTAGAAACATTGACAATTTATATAAAATATTTTATTTAATCTATGACGAGGGTTTATGCACGAGGGCTTACTTAGTGTCCACGACGGTTATTTGCACCGGGGTTAATATTCAGGGGTTTCACGGGGGGGGTTTTCTTCATTTGTACGGGAAGTTAATTTTCAAGTTTTTTTGTCGGAAGGTTAATATCCGGGAGGGTTATGTCAGGGGGTTTGTATGCTCGGAAGATATGCGTCCAGGAGACAAATGTCCTAGAACCATCTCGCAGATACTTTCGAATTTCCCGGTCAATTTTGCGGTCACCCGATACGTATTTGCGGCGATCGTCGGTTACGTGCAAACCGAATTTTAATTGGGGCCAACGCAACAGGTCCGCTTGCGTCACGCACGCCAAAACATCGGGTCTATTTCGGCGCTGCCCCACGCGCTCCAGAAGCGTCCTCGCCCGATTCACTCATTGTTAAATATAGTTCGATGAATGACCGCTCGAACATATGGTCTGTGTGCCAGGAATGTGCACCTTTACCATTTGACCAAAGGGTGGAACGCTGCGGGAATCGCAGCCTTTGATGCCGCTTCTTCGCGCGCGCGAACTTTCGACAATTGCATCCGGAAAAGTGTGAGGAATTTGCTAATTTTTTTTTAAGAAATTTAAAAGTTTATGTATTTAAATATAATTTGAGAAACATTTTAGTTTGAATTTTAGATTATTTTAAGAGTTACATTGAGAAATTTTCCGAATTTGTTTACCTCGCTTCTAACAATAAGATAATTTCTCAAAAATTTCATAATCATATCATTTAAAACCCATAAAAATGTTTACATTTTGATGATTTTGCAATTTTCAACAGATTTCTGCGTTCGTTGACGGACATTGGCGCTCATTTAGCGTTCAGACAAAACAATAAGAGCGTGTTCTGCGAGTTGTGACATTTGTCACTCGTCGTCGCTCTCAATTATCATTAACCCACTTAGTGTGCCGTACAAGTCCGTGTGTGTATGTTCTTAATCAATTTAATTTGTCGTTTAATTTCGAACTGTATCAATTTTCGCTCGACGGCGACCTCTCTCACACTCCGAATGGATTAATTCAATTGGGGACACGTAAACGAAACCGATCGATTCGAAATGTGCACTTTGCTAGTTTCATTGTATTTTGAAGTTGATTCCGATAAGATGCAGGCTGAGTGAGAATGATGTCTTGTAAACAAGATCAGTCGAGTTTTTCAAATAAACATGATAATGTAGAACGTTGCGAGCAGTAAGCTGCATCTGTGCTTAGAATATATTTCCATCACGTGCAAATTATAATAATTTTATAGTAATAAATGATTTCAGTAATATTTCAATTTGCATAGTGACAAGTGACGTTGTTGAAAATCAATTATATTTGCACCTCACTTTGAATATTATTATGTATAGAATAAATTGCGGAATTCATTCATGATTTTGTTTTGTTAATGATATTATTATATATGGAGAAGTAAGATTATAAATATTTAAAATATGACGTTTATTATTATCAACTGAATAATATTTATTGGCAGTATATTTATATTATTTTAATTGAAATTTATATAATTCTAATCGTATGTTTTGTATATAATGTGTACACTCAATCCTCTTTTTTATATGGAGGATGCGTTCCGTTCCTGAGACTATCGTGTGAAAAAATGTATAGTTACCATATAAAAATTGCAGAATTTTCATCCAAATGTGCTTTATAAAAATGTGTAATGTGAAAAACTGTATACTAAACAGTGAGTATAAGTATACTGACCTGCATCGAATCTTACCATTGTGGCATAATAATACTTTTTTTAATACCGTGTTAAAGTGAAAAAACTATGTAAAAGAATAATCGGACCTTCTTCCTTGAACTGTGTTATTTCGAAACCGTGTAAAAAAGGGATTGGGTCTACTTACAGGACAAGATTTTCCAATGTAACATCAGAAACTTAGACATTTTTCTATAGTGATGAGAAAATACATTCAAAGAGTTTGAAGAATAAAATAAATTTGAATTCAAATCAACGGTATACAATCACGGTTTGAAAGTTCGAACTTCTATTTGATAATTAAAAAAAAAAATACACTAACACAATCCGTCACAATGAAAATCTATTCGAACAAAAGAAACTAAAATACATCAGCACCGAAGAAAATTTCGAAAGCGCCAATTAAGCCCGCACAACAAAGAGTCAACGCTCCACCGACCGTCTGAAAAAAAGCACACGATAAAATCTTCGACTGCGGCCGCACAACACAACCCGGCGATAACAAACAACCCGAAAAGCGGCCGCCCTCATCGCCGAGGAATGTGACTCGCGAAAACAAAACGAAAACGAAACCGAGCTATTACAGTCGCATGCAGCCGAAAAAAAAAAAAAAATACACCCGATAAATACATAATACTCGTGACGCAACGGACACGTGAGTAACGCGCGGTTTATATTTGGCCAACTCACCTTCGACTCGTATCGGATATATAGAGCGACCGTTGCCCACTCGATTGCCCATTGGCTAATTCGGGAACGGTTATTCGAATATAATTAAACGGGATGATCGGGAACCGTTGTTGCAAGTGTTGTGCAATTTCGGGTCCGCGTAATGTTAAGGTGACGTGGAAAACAGTGACGCGGGCCGAGTTGACATTTTTTCGGGGTTTTCGGTTTCGATTTGCGTCGTTTTGGTGCTTGCGTAGGTTTCGATGTGCTGTTGGGTAATCGGGTTGTTGCGATATTGAAATGAGTTTTGCGTATGCTGGAAATCGTTAATTATGTGAAGCGAATGTTGTTTGTGAATCTTTAATGGGTTGTAGGTTGCGTCGACGAGAATTGAAAATCAATTTTATGGTATGTATAATTTAAATGGATATGATGATTATTCTGAAAATTTTCACGATACGTAACATTTGTTCCATGTGAATCATCTGAGTTAATAATAATGTAATGTAACAAAAAACAAAACGATGCCAAACAGTCTTTCGACTCGCGCGTCTTAGCTGGCATCGGAAAATTCTCGAGGAAAATCGCGTCTAAGCTTACAGCACTGGCACTTTTCCTCGCTGATTCACGCTGAGCTGTTTTTCGCGCTATGGATATTTCAAAACGACACTTCATCCCGAATGCGGACGTGTGATTCAAATAGAAAGGTTTAATTCATAAACAAACATCGGATTTGTATGGAGTGTGAACTCGACCTAGGCGTGTTTTACACGACACACCGTACCGCACCTAACGTGTTAAATTATAATGAGTTTTATTTTTTTTATGGTTAGCACGTTAGCGAACATGTATACTCAGAATAAATATGCATTATGCAATAGTTATTGCTATATAGGGGTGTATATTGATTGACAACTTAAAGGAATGTGCAAATTTTGGGAAAAAATTGATAGAACCAAAATATCGAATGTACGCTAAATAAATTATTTATTTATCCTTTTGTAAAATTTCCATATAAGTAATGATTTTATATGACTGTTACCGAATGGAATTTCAATATAAGTTTGCAAGTTAAATTTGTTCAAATATATTCGTGAATTCTTCTTTATTATTCGATAACGAATATTTTTTCAGAAAAAAAGCATATGAAATCATACATTTATCATCTGAAAAATGATTTCATACACAAGCATAAAACAAGACATGACCAGTCAAAACAAGTGCGACATGCACACCGATGGCGCACCGCGAAAACGAGCGTCATCGTCAATGATTGATCGACTTGCACTAAACATCAAAGATAGGCGAATTTATTCGTCATTTTCAGGATGTCTGAAGTGACGTTATTTCAGATCAGCGCAAAGGAATTAACTGAAGTACGTACGCGCCCTTATCTGAGCGTTTTCAAAGCGCGTTTATGCGATCAACTGTTAATCGCGCCCGTCAACTAATCGGTTTTTTTCGTCATTGCAACGTGACACAATAATGCCAGATTATTATATGTAAATATATTCCATCGTCATGTTTTATCGTGTTTATTGGCGTCATTTTGCGTATGGGTTGCACTTTTGATTCGATTGTGGGATGATCGCTTTATTGGCCGTTTCAGTTTGATGCGTATTGTATTGCTGGTGATAAGATTTTTATGATGAAAAAGGGCATTGATTATTTTGATTAGAACAATCGATATGCGATAAAAGGTTCAAGGCGTTGAAGGTTAAGTGGATTGTACGTATGTTGTAAAAGTCCTAAGTATTGTCAAGCGAGGCAAAAAAAATCTTCATGAATGCTTTTGGGCTTTATAATTGGTAAAAAAATTCTATTTTGTTGAACTGTAATTGTGCATTTTGAGTGAGTGAGTTTGTGTAATTCATTTAAATTTTTATTTAAATAAAAGCATAATAGAATACTTTGAGTTTTTTTATTTTAAGATCATTTATCTGCCTTACATAATTTTAATAAATTCTATTGTCATATGATCGTACTCATATGACAATATCGTACCTCGTCCATATTTCAAATGACTGCTATTTGATTAAATTTTACGACTATCTGAACATTCAAGTAGTTAAAAAAGCATAACCACAATCACGCAAAATAGGCTTATTATACCTTCATTTAAATTCAAAAAAGTTCAAAACACAGAACATTTTTTTTCAATAGAGAAGCTTCTTCCCAACTCCTATCAAGTCCAAAATAGAGAACATTACAAGCATCTTCCCAACTCCCAACACCTCAACTACACCAATCCATTCCCCGAAACTCTCCAACCTCCAAACCACAACAAATCCACACACACACCACTCACCACACACCATCGAACGAAACAATCCGAAAACCCACATCCACTCACCAAAACACGCGAAAACTCTCCTCCACAGCCGAGCCCCCAACTCTCAAAGCAGAGGCGTAGTCCGCAGACGTATCAGTGACGCCGCGTGACGTCGTCTCCTTGACCGGGCCTACGCCCCCCCGGGCTGCGCCCCCCGCCGCCATGGGCCGTTGACCACGCGGGTTTTCCTCTCGACGACCCCACGTGCGTGGGAGAGCCACGTGCTCGGTTGCGCAACTCTGCGGGGGGTGGGTTTGCGGACGGGCTCTCCGTGGGTACGGTCAGCTGTTGTTGTTTGTTGTTGTGATGGTTGTCGTTTGCGGTTGTGGTTTTGGCGATTTTGAGTTTGTTGATCTTTGGATGTTTGTGGGTGAGGTGTTTGTCTTTAGAGTTTTTTTTTGTATGAATTTTTTGAAGTTGGACTGTGTAGTTTTTAGATTTTCAATGGCAATTCAAATACGATTTTTTTTTTTTTGAATATTTATTAGTTAATTTTGATAAATAAACCGATATAATATCGAAATTTTCAAATGATCGACTTCTCGATTCAGAAAAGCCCCAGCAAAATTTTCGAGCACTCGAGAATCCATCCACATCCGAGTTATCGGCCGATAAAACGGATACGTGTAACGACAAAACGTGATATCAGCCGGCTCATTATCGAATTTAGCACGTTATCTAAACGCATGCACGCGTTGCAGACTTTACTTTACTGATGAATGAACTGCAAACGAACCGAAACGAGATAATGAAATCGACGAGCAAATAAACGAGTAATTGACGGTTAATTCCCCGACACTGACACACATTCTCTGGTAAAATAGACATACAAAAAAAGGGCCGCAGAAATAGCCGAGTCAACGTCGGTTCGATCCGAAAGAAACGCGATATAGTAAATACTAGCGGGCGAAAATAGCCGTTTCGTAAGTCGCCGAAATAGCGCGTCGGTCAACAGTTCGATACGCGGCAAGTTCACGATTTTTCCGTTTGTTTAGAGCTTTTCGATATCGATTCGGCCCGAACTGGAGGTTTTTTTATGTGCCAGAGATTTTCTGGCCCGGAATACTCACGTCCGAAAGAGTTCTGCGGGCTATTTGTGGAAGCCACTCACGCAAGCTCGAGCCAAACTTTTTTTTCTCGACGGTGGCCGCAAATAGACGGTGTGCAATTAGCTTTTTCACGTATGCACGTTTATGATATTGTGTTAATGTCGCGTGTGTGTTGGGGATTTTATTGTTGATCGCGCGTCGTGGCGGTATTTTGTTTTGCGGTCGCCGCTTATAGCCGCCACGCGTTTGTTGGGTGATGTGTTAAGTGTTTCGAGATTCGGACTTTTTATTTTTTTTTTTCAGTTATTTTCTCTTATGCGTAGTTGTGTTATTGTGCAAAAAATATTATATGATACTGTGTAAAAATATAAGTTGATAATTTATTTTTTTTTTTTTTTCGATATTGATACGCTTGAGGTACAAATAAAAAATAACGATAATAGTATGAAATATTATACTGTTTTTTAAAGATCAAATATTGAAAGTTTTTTATATAAATATTGTCGAAATCGGATTACAAGTTAAGTAAATGGTTATTCCCTTTTACAGGGACACGGAAGAAATTTACGTTTCAACAACACGAAAAGCAATGTTACCAAAGAAAATTTGCAATTCATATCCACAGAAGAGGTGACAAATATTGCAATCATAACAATGTTCAAATTATGATAATTTAATACAAATCACAAAATTATTTCGATATATTCCGGTCGTTTTCACCGTGCAATAAATAAACTTTAATGTAAACAAGAGACCAACTATTTATACAAGAGCGATTCACGTATAAGTCCGTTCGATTTCCCAATAAACAACCCATTCTCGGAAAAGCGTCCTCAGCACGAAGAATGCGTCGAAAACAAAGACAGCCAGACGCTCGTCTGCTACTTTTCCCCGACAGATTTTCACTAGTGTTTTCTTGTTTTCCCCGGACCTATTTTTTAGTCCGAAAGACCCACGAAGTCGCCACGATCTATTTGCAGACCGCCACCGATACTACATAGACCGATTTTATTTCTGTGCTAGCATTCGGACGTTTCCAGAAACGCGGCTCGGAGCTGCGAAAAAAAAAAATACATAAAAAATACATTTTCCGAGGCCGGAAAAGCGGCGGTCGGAGGCGAAGTTTTCCGTACCTCCGCCAAAATGTATCAAACTAATCGGAAACGCTATTAAGAATGAGTTATATTGTGCGCGATCTCTGTTTTGCTCTTTAATAAATCGCGTTATATTTTCGCGCGCGCCATTAAGCGCGCAGACGCAAAAAAAAAAACATTGTTATGATTTCGAATTAAACACTTTGGACGGTGTTCAACGACCATTATCTCTGTACTCGGAGGTTAGAAAAATTGCATTATTGCGCAGTGTGGGCGATTTTGATCCGCTGAAACGATCATATTCAAGATATTAGAACTAGAAACTGGCGAACGGTGTTGAAATTGAGCCGAATCTATTTTTTTTAATAATATTGATATCTGAAAAAAAAATCATTGCGAAAAGTAAGTTACATAATGTGATGTCTCCATAAGATTATCCTGTTTGTAAAAAAAACGGGAAAAACTATTAATGAACTAAATTAATACATATTTTTTTTTGTGGTTTTCCCACACGTATAACGCGTTGTGGTTTCGAAGCCACTGAACTTTTAACACAACAAATCGACCGCAAACGACCGTTTTCGAGAATTTAGTGACAGTTTGATGAATTTTACATAGATTTGTTTTGCCTATTAACTTCCGCGAAAAAAATACTGGGATGTGAAAAGTAAACGTTTGCACAAAAGGATAACTGTGAGTTAAATAATTACGCGTGCGTTTGTATGACGTAAAAGTTGTGTGACGTGAATTCGAAAATGATTGCGTTATCGATGATTACGTTGTGAATAGCTCTCATCAGGATAAAAGGCTATAACGTCGGTAAAATTGGCGTAATTTTTACGCTGATATAAGTATTAAGATCATAGAGTGATGAAATATTAATATTAGACCCTCGATTTGAATATTATGCAATCAAATAATAAAACAATCCAGTGGAGTGAGCAGTTATTCAACATATTTTTTACGTAATTTTTCCCACCAATTTTTATTAATACACAAATTTTTTTTTAAATTCGTGTATTTATAGAAAGAAAACCTACAAATTTCCAAATACCAATTAAATAATCTGGAAACGAAATAATTTCGGAACGGTTTTTCCTTTGTTCGAACTTTTTTTCGTTATGAAAAAAAGCCTTTAGTTCTCTCGAATCTAAAAGCACACATTTACCATCCAATTTATACGATTTCCACGTACATTTTCCGCACCACTTCTCCGGCTTTTCTTTCTGCCCTCGTCACTGCGTATTTCTAGGTGATGATTTCATATAGCAGCCTCGGCCCGATCATGCCCAAACTTTGCCTGTCGTCCGTTAGAGGCCTAATATACGGCCGAAGATAAAAAAACGGAGATGTTTGTCGTCTCGGATCGTTTGGTATGTCCTTATTTGGACGGTCCGCTATGGGGACGTCCCACGCCGAGTCTTACGACACGCCGACCGAGCAAACACGGCTACCACACCGCCGAGAAACTGCTCTCAATCGGCATTTTTCGATAAAATTTGAAACTTTTTTGAATGCCAAGACATAGTGAAGGGTCTGGAGTTTTTTTTTTTTTCGATAAAATTGTGGGAAATTGGGTGTTTTGTGGGGGATAATTGGTTTCGAATGTTGTATTGGTGCGAGATTGCGTGGCGCCATTTTGGATGAGAATTGAAATGTTTTGGATGAATAATTTGTTAAATTTAGAAAAAGATCATAATTTTTTTTTTGAAGAAATATATTTCACACATTTCAGATTTCTCAATAATATTTTTTTATTTTATATTAGTATTTTGTTTTAAGCATTGTCTTTGTTCTAATGGCTTTTAATCCTCTCTAGGCGAGGTTATTCTAAAATATTTATTTAAAACTTTACTATTGATTTTCAAATATATGTATACATATTTACATTAATTATTCAAGAATACTGCTTAAATTGAATAGTTAACTAAGTGTTCGCGTCTCACATATAATAAATATTAACACCGAAAATACGATGACACAATGCATCGAAAGTAATTATTTATTGTTGAAAAGCATTTTGAAATCTCAAGATTTCATATATAAATATAAAAGAACTGTCAAAAACTTGTCAAAGTGTTGCGTTCGCGTTAATTAATTATTTCTATTTATTGCTATCCGCTATTCGGCAAAAAAAAGGATGTATGTGATTTATGATGATGAGAATAACAGGAAATTCATAAATAAAAATATATTGCGTATTTATACAATCTTTTATTACATTTAACACATTTACTAGATAAAATCCAAAATGAAAAAACGAACTAAACGACCGATTTGCAACGAAGCCCGTTTTGGATGTAGGAAGCTTTTTTTGTACTTGTGACTTGCATCAAATGACGACGCAACAACAAAGCGACTATTGTGATTCGATTTTTTTCTCACAAAAGTCTTTTTTTATTCGTATAAATAATACATACATATTTTTTTTCGTGTCTGAATTTTAAGAGGTCTTCGAAAATGGGATGAAGTGCGATTAATAATTTTCATAGGCGCGTACACCCACAGTATGGCCAAATGCGGCGACCAGTTCGGCAATGCTAATGCGACGATTTTGCTTTCTTTTTTAAATTAAGACGGTTACGTATAGAAGTAACTAGCATTGCGGTCAAGGAACACATTATAATATAAAAATTTTGATCGATTGTCGAGATATGTTGACGACTTGCTCGTTTCAGAAATGGAGCTTCCAAGGTGCATGTTGAAACACGTACGATGCACCTTTGATTTATATTTATTTTTATTGTTCAATTTCGGATTGCAAAGTCGTTTGAAGGATATATTTTATATTTTTTTATAATAAGATTGAGATTGATTTTTTAATATTGTGAGCAAGGTCTTATTTGTAATAAATTTTGATGAGTTCAATATGATTGTAAGGATAAAGGATTTTTTTTTTTTCAAATTAAAATGATTACGGATTTTTACAATTGGATGAAAAAATACTGCGTTTTGATAATTGAAATACAACGCAATATGCATCGTTTAAAAATTAATTCAATATTCAATTCATAGATGATACACAAGATAAGGCAGAAGCATAAAATTACCATGAATACTCAATAAAATTCACATACAATAATCATCAACTGTTTAGACGTCTCGGAAAATCGCCGCGAAAAATCACGGCTGGTGTTCATTCATAAGCAATTGAATCGATTACGACAAGATTTCTTCTGGTCCGAAGGAAGCAATAAACCACCCGATGACGAAATTTCAGTTGACCTTTGATTGGGCACTATTACGCCTACTAAGCAACGAGCCCACGTACAAATAATAAGATACGTACCCGAAGACCTAGCTGGTGCAATGGTTTCAAACGTGCTCTCTCTACGAGGGGAACTACAACGAGAACAACAAAACAATAATTCAGCAACACCATTATCCGGCAACAGATGGATAGGTCCAACCCACGGGTCCCCATGAGGTGGATAGACCAATCGAGTTCCTCCATGTCGTATAAGGAAGTTGCTCGCGGATACGAACCGGGCCACTACCGGTCCGAAAAAATCGAAATTCGGCTCTAAAAAAAAAAAAATATTTATGAGCATGGAAGGAACAAAAAAAAAAACTCTGTCGATTCGGGGCGTTCCTGCGATATTTGGGCGTCGAGAAAAAAAATCGTGAAAAATAAGTCGTCCGCCGAAAATGGTCGGCGCGGATGAGTGCGAGGCGTTTTTCATCGGCCGTATATGGTAGTAGCCGGCTTCGAAACGAAGAAAAAAGCCACTTTGGTCGTTGTAAATTATTAATGTTTTCGAGACGTCGATTCGTTTCGTTTTATTTATTTATTTTTTTCGGTGCGAATGTGTTTTTAGTTTCGATTTATTTTTCAGTGCTAGCGGTTTGTAAGTTTTAAATCGTTTCTGTATAATAATTGAAAAGTTCAAAGTAAAATAATATAATGGAAAATGGAGTTATTCCTGTTTTATTCAGGCGTCTTGTATTCAATTTTGTGAGTTATCTTTTAATTTAAATTAAATTTATTAAAACCGTCATAAAATTTAATTTCTATAATAACAGAACTTCGTGTCATTAAAAGTTAATATTGAACTTTAAGTATAAAGTATGAATAACTATTTCAATAATTATATAAATTAAAATTTATTGTTAAATGTAAATAAATATTCATTTACATTTTTTTCGAGAATAATAAATCCACTCAACCGAAAAGAATTTTTTTCATTACAAATTCTCACGCTAGGAAACAAAGAGCACTTTTATTGGTGACTCTAAGTTTTTATGTATCGAAATAATTTAAAAAAGGATCCATTAAATAGAAAACAATGGGAAAACGACCTCATCTATACCGTTTTACTGTTACTCGAATTGAGCTATTTTGAATATATATTATACAACATTACATAGTTAGTGGGTGGATAAACTGGCGGACGAATGCCCTCCCGCAGTTTGTTAAGTGGGCAGATTCATTCTGAACTATCAAACGATTAAAATATTTACATAAAATTCGGCCTTGAAATATTGAATATTAAATCATTTTTCATTGAATTATGCGATTAATGTACGCAGGAGACAGCGATTACGCAATATATGAAGATTTATGTCACATTATTATTGTACTCGCATTCAAACCCATTTCGGATCATTATTAGATAAAGCACATGAATTATATTGCACACATAACATTATCCGAATAATAAATAAACAGACACAATCATACGAAACGAATCGAACCGAAAGGGCGACCTCGACCGCCGATTTTCCTCGGAAAACTCGCTAGATTTTCCCTTCGCGTCATACCCGAACAGATAACACCATCATTATCGGTCAACCGGATCCCTCAGACGTGACGTTTACACCAAAATGCGTCATCAGCCCGTCAAAAGGCCAGTAAAGCATACCGACCTAACAATTTCGATCGGGATCGTGTTGCGTGCACTCGACCGACGATAAAGGGCCGTTCTAATAATAGCGTGACGTTTTTACGACCGCGGATATCGACGAAGAGAAAAGAGCGATGGACGTTCTATATTTAGGGTAGGTTATTTTTTTTTGCGGAAAATTATCCTTGAAAGCTGATGACGATGATGATTATGGTGTGTGGCCTTCGGTGGAGTATCGGATTCTATTGTTTTAAAAGGGCGGCGGAATCGTTCGGTGTGGATGGCGGTTTATTTTGGTGTTTTTTTTTGTGTGAGTGTTGTGTATTGTCGTGTTGTGTAAATTTAAAATTTTATTTTGTTTTTTTAATAAAAATGTTACCAAAATACATCAGCATAAATAATGATTTATGTAGAAAGCTTAATTCACTTTTATATATAATTAAAAAATTTTACATCACTTATGTAATCTATGTATATTCGAGGGTTTTCTAATATTATGAATGAAAAGGTTTTCCATATCATATGTATAATAAATAATAATAATAATAATAATAAGCTCACTCAAACTCTATACATCATTTTATTTTTTTTAGGTAGTGAAATTGTAATGGAAATCTTGAGAATGAAATGAAATTATTGGAACAATTTCTTCGACAAACTCCGAGTTTCATGTATTGTAACTCAAAGTTCAACGCTATGGCAACCTGTTGAATCCATCTATTTTCAAATGCGTTCAGAATCTAATTAAACACGATACTATAAATAATGCAATCGAAAACAATCAAACAACGTCACTAACAAATTAAAATTAGAACAAAACTCAATAAACTCAAACACAGAACCAACAAAACAATCAAACCCGTTCCCCAACAACAAAAGCTCAAATCTAAATTTCGACCATTCCCGAATTACATAATACACATCAAAACAAACCACACCATAAACGAACGGAACAATTACGAAAAAACCAATTAACAAAAACCACCGAACCAAAACCTCCACTAAACAACAGAACACGGAACAACAACGCACACACCGAACCGCGACCCCTACACCTCTCGCCTAGCAAAAAAAATCAATAATTTTTCGCCTTCTCTGAATGGGAACATCTACATCCCCATCCGCACACACACACCCCGCGGCCACACATAGTACCGAATACTACCAGGTGGCGAATTAATCACGCGAAACGACCCATCCCATGTCCTCGAAAGCCTCCTGCGCATGGTCCACGAATGGACTCGCCCCTTGACGTCACAGTTCATTCATAAATTCGTCGTTAACCACCCTCACCCACCCTCTGTGGTAGTAAAAGGGCCGCACTCGTCCTCCGGGTCGGTTAGGGGTGAGTGAGTTGGTGGTGTTTGACCTCGAGCCACTCTTGACCTACGAAGGTTGGTTTTGGCGTGTGGGTGGTTTGGCGTTGTTGTTTTGGTCTTGAGGGCTGTTTGTTTGGTTTTTTTGTGTTGATGAATGGGCATCGGAGTGTTTTCTAACCGTAATGTTCGGTCGATCGAACTTCGATTGTTTTCACGTTCAATTATGTGATGTTTATTTTAATTTTATGAGATACTTGAATTGATTGAATGCGACGATGTTTTTAGATTGAATTTATTTTCTTAACACTTGAAAAGCATGAAACAAATAATGCGTAGACTTTGTTTTGTTGTGCACGACTGAAATTCGTATAAATATTTGGAAGTACGAAAAAAAAAAAGGACCGAACATGACGCAACAGAGAAAATATGGTCATGGTTTATTTTTTTTCGATGTTGTCTTATCTAGAATGAAAAAAATGATATGTGAAAATGTACGATTTTCATCATTTCCTAGTCAAAGTTTATCAATATTACATCAGAACCATCGTTTTTTTTTATACGCTACAATGACATCATTCTATATGCGATTTGCTTATCATGTGCATGTGAAGTACTCGACGTTTTCAGCAAATTTCGTCAAACATTTATCTATTTTCAATTACGACACTCTATTCGAGTAATTCGCAAAACAAACAAATCCCGCAATCTTGCAAACAAACGTCACGAAATCATCAAATAAACATGAAATCACGTATTTATTTTATGGAATTCTATTCGGTAATTGCGGCAGCGACGACGAGCGAGGGCGGAAAAGTGGTTCGGAAAATCGGAAAATGCTTTTGCGAAAAGCCGCTAGATGGATTTTCCCTGTTGTGAGGGATGAAAATGGTGGCGCTAGTACGAAAACCCACGCTCAAAAAAAAAATATATTTACGAAAATACAATTTACGTAAACATACAAAACGGAAAAAAAAAATACAACGTTGATTGGATACGTTTTCGAAATTAATACATCGTATTTTTTTTAATTGAATAGGCGTTTATAAGTGAAGTTGAAAGGTTCAGTTTCACCAAAGGTACCGCTTTCCGATAAATATTCGCGAATTAATCGGCGAAACTTTATTAAAATTGAACAGTAAATTGCACGGAGGACGCTAATTGTCGATTTGAACGTCGAGCCATATTATGCGGTTATACAAATATTATATTTCTGAATTTACGTGATGTTCGGCGTCGCACTTGTTATAATAATGTACGTGAAATATTTTCAACCCGTTTCAAAATGCTTTCGGTTAATTTTATGAACTCCAATAAGCCTTAATCGAATTATCTGGATATCGATAATATTTTTTAATAACGCAGAGGTTTTAAGTGGTATAAAATAAATTGAAAATTTTATATCAGAAATAATCACATGAACAAGACTCAAATTAATAAATTATTAAGTTTGAATATTTTAAAAATTATTTTATCAAGAAATATTATTGTGTAGTATGTACAGATATTTATTTGATATCGACGGATACGTTTTTCTTGAGCTTGCACAATAATTATCAATAAATTCGAATAAACAAACGTTCTCAAATACAATATATCAATAAATTTCTAAATTTAGCATCCCTGCTCTTAAGGCTTTCGCGTGACCGATGATAATTTTGCGTTCGACGACAGATCGCGCATGCGGCGGATGCAAATGTGCATCGTTGATGATGCACGCGACCCGTTCCGAATAATTGTCACCCGGCCGAAACGTCCCGGTGATTTACCGAGCCTTTTTTTTTTTTACACTTTAAAATGCGCCGATCATTATGCAAATATGCAACTCTTATTTTCCACTGCGAGATGGACGCCTTTTTTCGACAAGACAACAAAGTACATACGAGAAGACCCCGACTTTCGGACAACCTTAATTTTCATTCCTCACTAATTAACAGTTACAATACAGATTTAAATTCAAAACATATCTCATATTCATAAATCGATATATTATATTACATTTATCGCACTAGAAACCGTTTTCTTCTCCCAATGTCCCTTCGACAACGTCCTATGAGTTTCGCGACACATTATTGTGATTTGTTATACACGATTGATATCTCTTTATGTGTTTTCACCACGGTGCGGAGACACTGGATGTATTTTTTCATATGCACTTCATATAAATCAGAAAGCAGGTGTGTCCTTTGAGATGAGTCCTCAGCGTGGCGCCCCTTATGGCTTTCATTAAAGCCGCCCCGTTGCATTTGAATAAATTTCGCGGACAAGAATGCACTTAAACGAAGTTGTGCATTTGAATCTGTAATAATATATTTGTCGTCGCAAACGAAACGCTGTAAATAAACGAACGTCTTGAATATTTATAGTGCGGAGCTTTCGAAAGCGCTTGACTATGATTCGTGATGAATGCAACATTTTGTAAATTTACGTGTGCATTATTCATTAATTTAAATTAGGAACATGAAGAATTATGTAATACTTATATTTATTTTGAAAGATATTTTAATTTTTAAAGATATTCAGTATAAAATTTGAAATTAATTATCAAATAAATTTTATCAGTTTAATTTACGTTTACATGTATTCGGCACGAACCAATTTTTTATATTCTGAATAATATTCAACATCATTTATACTGAATTTTATTGTTATCATTAAACGTCAACAGCAATTGAGATTATAATGCACTTACTGAACAATGGAGACCTTCCAAGAAACTGTTTCAGTAAAATCAAATAAAATACCACAAATTATTATACAACAGAATCAAACTCGAGCGTTTCGCACTAATTCTCGTTTCATCGACGCAGATTACATTAACAGTTCAACGTTACATTGCATTAACGACCCATACAATCCATAATCGATATTTAAACACCCGCATAGGCACCAGCAAACACGCAATATTTCTGTCAAGTTTCTTCAGCAAAACTAGTATTTGCGATGTTTCGATAACGGACTAAGCGTAACGAGATTAGGCCCGGAGATCTTTAACCCGAGCCCTCCAGCCCATTTTCTAATCGCGTATAACGGCGGCGATTCAATTTTGTAAACTTTAAAATTATAGGACAGGTGAGCAACTGTATACAAAATATCAGATGTGCCTGAAGGCTTTCGGAGCCACCGAAACGGCTTCGAAAAGTTAACGCGATCGATCGCAATAGCGAAGACCTCTGGCTGCATATTATTATTGCACTTAACAGTTCGAGCGGCAATCGAATTTACGACCGGTAGCCGAGCCGGAGTAATTTATTTCGACGGTTCTCAATCGTTTCGAGTTGTTTGCGAACGTGTCGTGTTCGATAGCATCAATCATTTCGAAAGCTCGCCTCATCTGAGTCCATGGTCTGTATATAACGTACGTGGGTGGACTTTGCGCGTGTCTCGAGTCTACCCTTCAGAGACGACAACGTTTTGCATACGTTTTCTTGCTTATTTTATGCAATTCGAGTTTTGCGAAAGTAAAAATTATACGAAAAAAAAAAAAAATCAGAAACAAGAAACGCAAACACGGGAAAATCGCATGCGCCCGTCTCGTATGACGCGAATTTGTCGCGCAATTTATTTTAATAATTTACATATAAAATATACGAGAGTTATGTGCAACACGAACTTGAGCAAAAGTGGGCCGATTTTGGTGATGTTTTGCGCAAAACATGATCGCTGGTGTTGCTGGATCTTGTAAAGATTGAAGAGGGTTCAATTTCGGGAACACCCTGTGTGTTTTGTGGTGACAATGATGCAGACGGGGCGTTCTTCGTGGGCGTCTTGGGGACACGAACTCGCGCGACACGACCACAATTCGCTACGTCATATGATGCGTATGCGCATCATACAGTCTTTGCAAACAGATTAGAAATTATGACCAAAATTTGAACGATTACATTGTTAAATCAATAAATCTACTTTTAAAATGTATTATTTATATAAATATTATATTTTTTTTAAATAAAAATTTAATATATTTGGATATAAATCGATCAAAAGATTGAAAAGGTTGAGTTAAATATTTTCACATATTAAAATCAATTTATATGAAAAAAATGATTATTTTATATTTTTATTCAAAATTGATGTTGATGACACCTGCGTTGAGACAATGGATGGAAATTTTATACAGCATAATGTTTCATTCATATTATCTGTACGTATAAACGTCTCAAAACGAGAAAGCTCGGACGCGCGCGGATCCGCGAACGTTTACGAGTCGAATTTGCGCAAATTCAACGAGACAACACATGCACAATATAAATCCAACAGTTTTATTGCCTCCCCGCGCGATAACCGGATCAATTTCGCCATTGGAAAAATTATCAAACGTGTCCCGGCGGTACGAAAGCTCGCGCCCTTCCGCGAACGCAATGCCCAGCAGACTATGACTTTTTTTTCCTCACAATGCGACTTTATCTTTACGGCGTATTTATTGAAATGCGTTTCTGCGACTTTGGCCATATTCGCCTGTCGTAAAACACGTCGTCGAATCCGACGATAAAATTGAACGTATACCCACCTATGTGAGGTCTCGCCGGGTACGGGTACATTGTCCGTTAATTTCTTATTGTTCGATTCGATCGAGGAGAATAGGCTTTATTATTGTTTTGCCTTTGAGTGTGTTTGCCCTCTAATCCGCGGAGCCGTGCTTCACAAACTTGCGTCTTTATACCGAAATTATCAAAGGACCCTTCCTTATCCTAAAGACACTTTTATGTTTTGTATATCAAATGAAACGTCTATACATAGCACGTATGAATTTTCTCAAATAATATTATATATGAATTTAAAATACATCTAAATATGTATATATATCTTCTATTTAATTTTTAAAATTATTCTACAATTAGTTCATTTAGACATTCATATATCAATGCTTTGGGAATCGCTGTAAATATTCAAACGCCTTTGCGTATTGCCTTTGTCTTTAAGAACGAGGAGCTTTGAGTCTCGTTCGTCTGTGATTGATGATCGAAGCTTCCTCAACAATTTTCAAAGCGCATCCTCGTCGACGAAGCAATCAGTCTTCTTGTATACTTCTGAAGTTTGCACTATTGAAGAGTTCCTTATTTGCAGGTGAGATGCGAGACGTCTAGAAATTTACGAACGAACAATTTTCTCGTATACATGAACGATACTTTGTTGAAAATGGATAGTAAACGCATGGAACAAATATTTTAGTACAAATTTATGATACGAGCAAACATGAGATGTCTTTATCATGCATACGATTACAACCACGTAAAACAGTAAAATATTTTAAAGTGTTCGATAAATGTCATATATTGACTTTAATGATTTTGATAAACCGATCGTTTCATTGTTATTTCAAAATTGGTAAAAAAATAATCTATTCAATCTGGTTAAACAAATAAACAGAATCACTATTTGACAATTTTAATCTCTATATTATTTTGAACATGTTGTATTTTTTAATATTGATCAAACGTAATAGATTTGTTTGAAAAAAACTCTATTTTTGAATTTATGTTGCAATTACATTTTCAAATATATTTTTTTTGTATTTCGGGATCTTTTACTATAGTATAGATAGATATATTATTCATGTGTTGTTTCGGTTTTGCGAAACCGGATCAGTTGATGATGCCTAAATCGGGAATCTGGTCAGAAATCTAGTACACGACCAGAAAATAAGCATAATAATATAATTTACATAAAATCTACAGGATTTTCACAATAAAATCATATTACACTTCTATGGGATTGTGAAAATGTCACATCGACAAAGACCAAAGAGCAAAGGGTTATTTGAAACGTTTTGTCACGGCGTGAGAAAATTTCAATTCAATTCCAACTGATGATATAATATTTAAAGCTTTAAAAGTTTCTTAGAATGTCTACATAATTATTAAATTCATTTAAAAGAGAAATTTAAGTTAATAAAATAATTAGCAGTTCCATAATTTTTTTCGATATAGGCAGAAAATCATTTATTTTCAATCGGCCTCAGAACGAATCCAATTTATAGCTCAGTAATCAAAACGTGGGTATTAATTATGTCTAGTTTTACAACTTAACAAGTAGTCGAAGATTCGAAACAAATATCTACAAGCTCTAATGAATCAATAATTCACAACAACATTCGATATAAACAGACAAACTAAAACCTATTTAACAAATTATTCATCAAACAACAAATCACTTAAATTTCCACAATTAAACCCGACATCCGATAAGTCCACCTGTGCGACCGAATTACTCCGACATCGAAACCCATCCTCATAAATTAGCGAGACCAATTTCAGAAAGCACATACGTTTAGTCACGGTCCACGCGCCACGGACAATCGACAATAACAATTATTTTGTCGTCGTCCCTATCTCCGATCGAACCGGAGGATCCGAGAGACAATACTCGACATTTCGTTATTACAGTGGTATGTGTATGCGATTTGCATTATTCATCGGCATGCTCTACTGTGAAATTGCGGCAGGTTAATTTGTGTCAGTCATTACGTACTTGACGTCGGGGAAGACGGGGTAATTGAATGCGCAGGTGCGGCCGTCGCCGACTATGACAATTGAAGTTCAAATGCGCTTATTGTTGGTCGTGTGTGCTTTTGTTGTGAGAAATTATATGGGAGAAAGTGTGGAGTTTCGGGAAAGTTCGGGTTGGGTGTGGGAGGAAGTTATTTTGACGAATTTTGGTTTTGTCATCATTAAATGTCGCTGATAGATTTATACTTTTGTGATACAATTTTGTATTTAACAATTTCTCTTTATTTTGTGTTAATTAAAGAAAATTAATTCAAAGAAGTAAATATTGAAAATCTTCAATATATTCCAAAATTTTTAAATATACGTTGAAAATTTTAATGCTCTACAAATAAATAAAGAAAAAAATTATAAAAAAAACACAATCGAATAGTAAAAGGACTCCATAAAAAATAGAAAAACAAAAGGATATAATACAGGAAAAAAAATCCGAAGATTTTCTCATAGAACCTCCGAAGTGCAAATAAAACGACGAACATGGCAAAAAACCACAAGGAACAATGGAGGAGTTAATAATAATACGGAGTGCACCGCACACACTTAATTATGCACCTTTGATTTATGTCGACCGGATTGTGTGCTAACGTACACTATATTATAATAATAAATGTATACACGAAAGAAGAGGATGTTTTGAAAATTATCGACGGGGATCCCATCATTGTTCTCGATGGACCTCCATTATGCGACCTTCGCCCTCCGCCACCCTTAATTAATTCAAATAGAGTAAATACATTTTGATCAAATAAAACATTTCGATTCTCTCACGAATTTGGTATTTTAGACTTAAAGGTTTACTTAATTAAAAAAATCATATCGATTTGAAACTTTAACTCAAATTTCATTCATATTTTTTTCGAATCGAACGATGTTTATGAAAAGAGAACCAAAACATCCGATAAAGCAAGATCGATAAGACCGCTGTTATCGAGCGCCCGGAAATTCGGCTTCCGTCGACGACACGAGCCGGCTACCCAGCATCACCATCACCATCATCATCATCATCATCAACACCATCGTACCATTCTTCGAGGAGAAAACAAAGGCGTCTAGCACGCGCCTGTCCAATTTGTCTGGGTATGCCCGGCGCACGTGACCCGCCTCGAAGAAAAATGGATTCCGTCACGATCTCTTCGTCTCCTATCATCATCATCATGATCGTCGTCATTGAGGTCGGACAGGCGAGCAAATGGAGACAGGATGTCGAAGAAAGGATATCGCACTTAAGCGCTTTACGTGTTTACGTATTAACGTCTCGTTTGCGCGGATTCGTCCGATTGCTGAAGCTAATTCGATTAGCGGATCTTCTTTCGTTGATCGTATCGTCTTTTGTGTTCTGATTCGGAATGCATGTGAATTTTTTTGAAGATTAATGAAATTCGTTTTATTGTTAGATTCGATTATATTCAATTAACAGAAATGATTTTCGCGATCGACAATTGAATTCGGTATCGTAAAAAAAATGATCGGCAATCAGTGCCGCGGAACTCCCATGTAGATGATTGTTGCTTTTTTTTTTGCAACCATCAATTAATGATTCGAAACGGTATGGGCGTGTACGAAAAGCGAGCGCTACTCGTGTTGAGCCGCCCTGTGTTCGGTACAAGAACATCCTCAAACGGAATTTCTTTTTCTTCAACAACTCTTTAATAACAATAATTAACTTAACCCGAATACTTCAGAACTAATAACCAATTTGCAAAAAAAAAAAACACTACACTTGGGCCTCATATAACACGGTTATATGATCCCACAAAAAACGTCGTTTAATACTATAAATCAATATTATACGAGGCTTGAAGTTCTTACAAAATTTGGGTTTACCTTCTAAAAAAAATATCGAAGTTTGTTAATACCATTTTAGAATAAACAATACAGAAAATATATATTTACGTATTAATATTAGATAAAATGCATTATAGTTGATTTAATTTAATTTCTTAGTTTTATGAGTAATTTATGCATTATAAGTCTGAAAATTAGGTTTATTAACGAATTTCATACTTATTCTAAATTTGTACATACTAACAGTTCGGATAGCAAAAGTGCCACTAAACAACATATAAACTTGAAAATCGTTAAGATATAGTTGAAAATTGATAAATATAACTTCAAACTATATGTGAAATCCGTTAAAAAAAAAAAATTTACGCATTTAATTATAATATAATATAATACATGAATTACGCCTGAAATTCATTAAAATCTCAATTTAAAGACGTATTGCATTCTATTCATGTTAAAATGCAATTTTTTTTAATAAATAATTTACATACTTAATTGAAGCATCCCCTTATTAATTTTTTAATTGTTTTTTTTTCTAAAAAACCACGTTATATAAAACATATTGTACAACAATAGGTCACAATCCATTAATCGTGTTATACAAGATCCAAGTGCAATATAAAAAAAATCATTATCCTACACATCACATTTAATTTCCGCGTTATACGAAATCCGTATGCAATATAAAAAAAATGTAAAAAAACCCTACGCCACATTCGAATTTATTTATGCACAAAAACATATATTTTGATCCGTTTAATATACAACGACATTAAAAAAACTCGCAAACATCCTATATAAGGATTTATTCGTTAAAACGAGCGGATGCCTCGGATTCAGCAAATTCCGCAATAATAACCAAAGGCAACCAACTGTTGGAAGGTCGGCTCCCGATGGCCGATATCGGGACGAGGTAATTACACGGTGTCGAAGAAGGATGGTGGCTACCGCCGCGGACCCGCCCCGATCGCCAATTATTTTGTCGTGCAAATTGGCCAATATATTTATATTGTTAAATGTGCCGCGGTGCAAGTCCTCTGGTCCGCCCTGGGTCGAATCAAACGCGCAGAAGGGCAGCGCTTTGTGGCTGTGTTGTTGTGTGGTTGTCGTCGTGGTCGTGGCTGTGGTTGCCGGTGTCGTGTTCGCCCTTTTGCGTCTCGGGCAGTTCGCGGGCCTTCTTTTCGACATGATTGTTTGATTAATGGACCGGTCTCATGGGACACAGATCGCATGGGAAAGAAAAAAAACGAAAGAGTGGTGTAATCCCGATCTATAAAATATGGTATTTATTAAGGCCGTTCGCTTTCGTATTGTATTGATTGGTTTATTTTATTTTGTTTATTCGATTTTGTCAATAAGGAATTTATTATATTATATAGTTTTATGTTTGAGTTGGATTGGCTGTAAAAGTAATTTTATGAATTGGCAAACTAGGACGTATATAATAAAAAATCTAGATGGGTTTTAAAAAATAATTTATTCGAGTGTAAGTAATCAAATTTATTTAGTAAATATACACATACATATGTTAAAAATTCATCAAGCACTCGTGATATTAAGATTAAGTTTTGACAGCATTGTAAAGCAAATTTCACAATGTTAAGAAACATCCTTGACTATTATTTATAACCCATTCTTATTAGTGTTTACAACTAATAGCTTCAACCACTCGCCGATCGTTTGCGGTCAAGCTTCAAGATGATCAACAAAGGCTTGTTAAATCCAAATAAAACCTCAAGTACGTTCGAAATGGAATTTATCTATTTAAATTTCCATTAAAATGGCGGCAAAGTCTAAATACGAAGCATCCCGATTAAAAATTAACCCATTTCAACACATCAATCGTGCTAATTGCCTACTCGACATGTCAAGACCAGACGGCAAAGGCATCCTCGGGGTCAAATCAATACTGTTAAAATCGACCAAGATATGAAGACGTTCTAGAATTTTCAATTTGTACATTATATAGAATAATTTATTCTTATGTCTGAGAATTATTTTCATGGCTTTTTTTAGTGCCTCACAATAATAAAATTGAACCGAGCGTTTTGACGCCGTGAAAAAATCAAATCCTAATCGTCTCAATCTGCATAAATTGCGTTTAGAATCGAACGAGAGTTCAAATATTTCTGTGTGTTTATTCACTAATAAAATGCGGTATATGAGAATTTATTTTATCGTAAATTTTACACTCGTCGTAAGTAGCCGCATCATAATAGTAAACGTTACGATACTGTTACGATTCCGGGATAAAGAAAAAAAATACCAGAAGACTCGACGGGATCATAACGATAATGCCATACATAAAATATAGTAAAACCTCAATAAAATCCAATTTTAAATTTGACTACTCGAATAGCCTCACATTTAAGATAAGAACTATTCAAAGTTTTCAAATTAATTCAATTCAGTTTAATTTAGCGACTATACCGATCATAAAATCGTTGAGATATCATTAGCGTTTTCAATAGAAAAGCACATTCAAAATCAATCAATCAGAATTAAGAAAATTCAAAACAATTTTCGTTTTATCCAACAATTACTACATACATACATACATACATAATAGCATGCTTCTGCAGGATGATCAGCATGCACATTATCGTCGGTATGTGGACAAATTGTCATCTTAAACGCTTGTTACTGATAATTTCGCGGTAGATAGTTGTTACATTCTCGTCATCCCACGTCCACGATGACGTCAATGCACGGTTGTTACCAGATGCACTCGTCCTAGTGCGTCAAAAAAATAAAGGTGGAAATTTTGCGCAAAACTCATTCGGAAAGTTCACTTGTTACGAGATTTGCAATCGCATTATTACCAAAGTTGACGTAGTATCAAATAATTACATCATCAGAATTGTAACGTAGGTATTCCGTAATGCTAGATAGTGTTTATACATATATGAAAATACGTAATGCAACAGATTTGATTATGCCAACGCTCGTATCAATCGATAAAGATTGATAAAATTAGTTCTGTTAATTTTCAAGTTAAACATTGTCATTGACGTTGTATGTAAATATCATGCTTCCTAATATTTTTTTAAAAACCATGGAACCTTCGTCAAATATACACAGAATCAACAACAAAGCACAAACCTTGATTTGGCGTCCCGGAAAACCAAAGCGCTACGAGATCATCAACGCTAGCATGCTGCTGCTGTTGCTGCTGCTGCTGCTGCTGCTGCTGCTGCTGCTGCTGTTGCTGCTGCTGATGCTGCTGATGCTGCTGCTGCATCTGAGCAGGCGGCGGTAAGGGTGGCGGAGGGGCGGAGGATACAAATAAGTCTGATGATGATGATGATGGTGGTGATGGTGCTGAGGAGCGGGGCGGCGCGGCGGCCCCATGGTCTGATGGTGGTGAGGCAAGGGCGGGGGCGGCGGGGCGGTTGCTCAAGCAACAGTTGCACCTGCGAGATGTCCACGAACTCGTTGGGGAGCTCCGGCCTCGTGGGGCGCAGTCCCCGCCCGAGCCCAGGGCCCCATACTGGCCGTCTTGCGGCCCTACGTCGCCCCTCGCGCCGCATCGTCAGCGCCGGCATGCCGACAGAATGCCGAGCCGCGCCCCCGGAGCCTGCGCCCCCTCGCTGCCTGATGGGGGCCCCCGCAAGACCATGCGGCGGGGCTTCGCTAGCGGACCAGGGCCCGCCGATGCACTTCCGGACGCACGCAACACCATAACCGGACACTTCTGCGAGTTGTCTGCTGGCGGAGAACGCGGTGGTGTTTGGGCACTTAAAGCATGGCACTGGTCACTTGGTGGTCGAGGAACACTTTCGACGCGTAATTGACACTGGTATCATAAGATTTTATATGTGTATACGACTATTATGTATATATGAATATCATTTGAAAAAAACTCTAATTGAAAATATCACAACGTACGTTATAAGCTCGAATTAATTGTGTCGGGGAGGGGTTTACATTTACCTTATTATATAATTATAATAATATAAATATATATTTACGTCATAGTTAGGCACAATCACAATACATTTAAAAGCGCGTTTTCAAATAATTTAAATCAATTCCGTATCGGCGGTGATTCATGTCCGAAAACCGAACGATCTCTCCGCGGCACCTGAAATTCGAAATAAATCATATTAATGTTACATAAAGATAAAATATCAGTTCCGAATGAAACCTTATTACACTAAATCTTATATTTAATACCGCAAACGAGGGAAGCACTAACTCCACGATTAATGACTTCCTCGAAACTACCTAACCGAAAACTAGAATCTAAATTTTCGCATAATGAATTACTATAATTTTTTTTGACAAAAAAAAAAAAGCTTTAAAACTTTATCAGAGCTAGACTTTTCTAAACACTTAAATACGCTTCGAACAATACCAGTTTGTGAAACACTGATACGCATCATCAAATCAATGGACAAGTATGCGTCTTTGGCTCGTGTCTGTGTCCCGCCGCGCTAAATATATAATACACGCTCGATACATGGTCTTTGCGACACATGAATGAATGCCGGCCGGGATTCTTCTCTTCGAGATAACGATGAATCAAAACAACGGCATGAATACGTACAATGTGTAATTTCGATGTAGAACAAAAAAGTTGGAGGAATACCCGCACTTGGTGAAAAAATAAAATGAAGCGCGCGGTGTCAATGACACGGGCCGGGCACGATGCAAATGAAGGATGTTTGAACGCTGCGAGAAAAAAAAATTTTCTTGCCGTGTTAATCAACGTTATGGCATCTAATAGATGCATGTTATTAATAGAGTGACACTTGAGTCATACACGAAAAAAATAAAATCTTCAAAAGGTCAATTATAACACGGCGTAAACGCTTTCGCTGAAAACCGCAAAGATTTTTAATAGAACGTGATTCACACTTTACGCAAATACGATTTTTTTTATTTATTTTACACAAAGACGGAATAATACAAGGATGTTTGTTGAGAAAATATAAATAATCGAGATTTAGATTGTCGCCAAAGCGCTTTTCGATCTTCCGGCAACCACTCGGGGCTGTAGGTGCATTGACCTCAACTGTCAAATTGAGGCTTTTCGTATTTATTCAAATACAGTACGCGCAGAGATTTTTATGCAATAAACACACACTAATTCGGTTATAAAACGAACCATTCGTAAATAAATGACGCTTTATGATATTCTCGGACGATGCACAATCTTAATGTGAAACTCGTTTTTCCCGCGCAAACTCGTCCATTCATGAAAAAAAGGTGACAGTCATGATAGACGTAGATTCCTCTACGATGCATAAATTTTGTTAAAATTAACAATTTTTTAAACGGAATTTTTATCACAAACATGTTAATTTAAAAACACAGTAATTATTAAAAAAAAAAATATATTTATCAGTCAAAAAAAAATATATATTTTGATTCATTCATACAAAAAAAATAATGTGATCTAAACGACCTTTCAACAATACATACCGAAAACTCAAATCAAATTTTTTTCAACAAATTTATCGAATCAGCATTCAATACATTAACAACACTAATTCAATCGAACTTTACAAATACCAATATCATACATAGCGAAAACTCCAATCAAAATTTTTTTTAACAAATTTACTAAATCGGCACTCAATACCTTAACAACACCAACTCAACCGAACTTCACAACCACCAACATCAACAATACATACCGAAAACTCCAATCAAATTTTTTTCAACAAATTTACTGAATCGGCACTCAATACTCAACTCAACCGAACTCAATCTAACTCAACCGAACTCAACCGAACTTAAAACACACAACCGCCAATTCGAACAAATCCGCCCTCGACCAAAAGCGCACAACACCACCACGGCGTCCGAGCCCATTGCAGCCTCCGGGGCCCAACGGCCGCCCACCGCCCACTTCCCGCCCTATCCCTCTGGCCGTTAACTCACTGGAGACTGCGGCCGTCGCCGGGGAGCGGTCACCGGTGTCCGGACTATTCGCGAGCAGTGGTTGAGCTTGAATGAGGCTGAGAGCAGCCCACGCGGGCGCCGAGCCCCGATTCCCGCCCATGTGCGCGCCACTCCGCCCGCGGACCCCAACGCGCCGAATCCGCACCGACACACACACACGGGCGGCCCACTCGGTTGTTGGCGGTGTTGGTGATGTTACATTCATGATAAGAGTTTTGGGTGTGTGGGTTTTCTTGTTTCGAGCTGTTGAGGTAGGGAGTTCGTCGGGAGGGAAGGATGGATGATGGGATGGATTTTTTGGATTCGGACCTCTTTTTTGTGTAGGAATGTTTTAAATATGGTGAATGTATTGGAGATTGGTTCTATCGGTATATTTGAATTGATCTTTCGTCTAAATTTATTTTATGAAAAATGTGTTATGTGGAAAATTTTCGATTTGTGAAATCATTAAAGAAATGTCGATTTTTTTAAATTTAATAAGTATAATTGCGTATAATTTTATCAGTATTTTGACCTGCACCGAATCTTACTATTCTGAAATAACGTGGTTCGAAGAAAAGAACCGATTGTTTTTTTTAAGACTGATTTTTTCATTTTAACGAGATATATATAAAAAAATGTATTATAAAAAATATATGTTAAAAATGTATAAATGTATATATCACAATGGAAATATCCAGAGCAGACCAGTATATAATTATAATTATCGAATAAAAATTTTCGATGTTTTTTTGACTATTTCACATGGTGAAATTTTTTTTACATTATAATTTTTTTTTTTAAAGTATATTTGGATGGAAGTTCCATTCAATTGTATTGATAGAACCTATCCCTAAATTTAATATGGTCACCATGCTAATTTTTTTTTTTATACGGTATTCTCAGGAAGTATCCCCGTAAAAAAAAAGAGGATTGCGTGTAATGATAATGATTTTTTTTTTTCAAATTATTTATGACAATAATGATAATCCGAAAATTATTATTTTAAATATTCAATTTTTTTTGAGACAGGATGTTCTATATTTGGAACTTATGATAAGGTAGTGAAAGGTGATAAAAAATCTAATATTAAAGTTTAATACATAAAACAACATTTTGCTAAACATTGTAAGAATTACTGGCACATGGATGTTCAGAAAAAAGATATGGTTGGTTTTAGGAAATTTTTTTTAATAAGTTAGTTACTTGACTATTTTTTTAATATTGGTATAAAAATCAATGTAGTTTCATTTATTATAAGAATCCTTTTATAATTTGATTAGTTAATACTTTGAACCAAGGAAAATATTTTAGCATGAAAATTGTGGTTTTAAAACATATATGTACTTTTTTGAAATAAATTTTTTTTATTAGAGTGAGTACTGACTCACTCTAACAAAAATTATTTATTATTTATTCCTTATTTACATTTGTGCATACGCACTGGCTTATGCACAAATGTAAATAAGGATATAAATATTACTTCTACTTTTGTGAAGATTGTTACGATTAAAATATTTCCTTGTTGTACGTGTTTTGTGTTTTTTTATGACGTATTGAGAGGCATGTGCTTAAATCTAACAATAATAATCTAAAATTGTATAACATTAAGAAAAATTGTAAACGATTGTAAGAAATTTGAAATTGTTCATATAAAAAAAAATAAACACGATTTTATCTGTGGTTGAAATTCTCATTTATAAACATCAATTCATAAATTAATATTTAAATAAAATAAAATTTAATTAAAACAGAAATAAAATTTTGAAATTTACTCAGAAGTTTCAAATAACAGCAAACGTCTGAAAATAAGCATTCAATCATAACTTAATTTCTTACAAATCAACCATTTTAATCAATCTGGAAAACACCTGTTGACATTTATCTGATTTCACTGACCTTAGAAAATTTTTAATCTAGTTGGATAGGACATAGAAAAAAAAAACTCAGACGATAAAGTGCGAGATAAAATTTAAATAGAAAACATACATACATCGCACAATAAAACGACTAATTAATATTATAACGACTATTTCACGGACACGCGACGCGATTAATTCTAAATATATTAAAGTAAATATGATCTTCTACGTTTGACGAAACGCACGACCAACACAAAAAGAAAATCATAAGAAAATCTTGCACGATCACATTACAAAAAAAAAAAATGACACACCGAAAAAAATCATGATCTAACCGCACAAACATTCAAACCGATTAACAATTCAATATATTTTTCAAATAACATAAACGCGTGCAATTAATTAATTAATAAAAGACGAGATCTAGTAGTAAAGGTGGGTGCGCGGGCGTGTGAGGCGGCCAGCTTTCCACGTGGGCGGATTTCACGTGGGCGGAAGACGTGGGCGGGTGCCCTGATACCTCCCCGCCCCCCCTCGCCCTCCACGTCGTTTGAGTCCCTTCGATTCCCTTTTATCGAGTTGTGTGTGTGCGCCGACCTTCCAAACCTACCCCAAAGGGATGCTCCGTACTGTTCGACGAATGATTTCTATGGAATGGTGGTGGTTACGCGTAGCGTTTTCAGAATTGCTCGCGAAATTCTGGAATTGTGGATTTTTTTGATTGCTCGTTATCGTTTTGTGCCGGAATGTATCGTAATGAATGTTTTCATTCACAAAAGGATGTTTTAGGAGAATTATTTGAGTTTGTGAAAAAATATTGGTTTTAAAAGGTTTGTTCGCGATTATGTTATTTATATGTAAAATTCTAATGTGAACTTTCGTAAAAAAAATAAAATATTTTTTAATATTTCATTTATAAAATTGATAAAAGCTTGAAAAATACAAATCGTTACTAAAATATACTTTTTTTGATATAAAAAAAAATATAATATTTAAATACACAAAAGATACTATTGAAATATAATATAATATAACTAAATATATAAACAAATAATCTTCAAAGGAAAATTTGCACGAGTGTCCTCAAAAAAAATCTGTATTATCAGATATTTTCTTTATATTATATTTGCTTGCTTGAATATGTAAGTGAAAATATTTGAACCACCCAATTTTTTCATGTTCCTGGTATTTAATTTAATTTAATTTAATTTTTTGTCTTTTCTTTTAAATAATATTTTTCTTTCTTTATCCATTCCTGACCTATGTTACATTGAAGGGTATTTATCCCACATATGAAATTCTCAAAAAAAATAACTACGAAAACCGAAAAAATATTCATTTCGAAGGAATAATACAAAATTTCATATTTTCTCTAGATGAGTTATACATATAATATGATCTCAAAATACTTTTATTTGTATAAAAATCGTAAATAAAGAATGATAAAAGTTAATTCGTAATAATTTTCTAAATATATTAAATTAGTTAATAATAAATATTTTGCAACAAACAAAACAAAACAAAACAAAACAAAGCAATGTTTATGTGAAAAAAATTGGTACTGCGTATATTAATGATAAGCAAATATGTACACCTGTTAATATTCCCATAATGTTCAGGAGTAACCTTTTGAACAGAACGAATATCACATTTCGTTAATACGGATTAATAAACAAATCAATTTCAATTAAGGAACATATTCGTATGATTTTTAGTATATTCATACATACATTCTAGCGGAATAACGATCATGATTTGATGAAATGCGAAAAGGTCATCGAATTCGTTCATTCATTATTAGAAATATTTTACAGATGCGAAACAAATTCGATACATTTGTATTATTAAAATTCAGTCATGTGTGTATGCTTATTTGAAATGTCAAATAATATAAGATTTTCGTAATATGATCACTTAATTTTTTTAAATATGTATTACAATAATACGATAATAAATATAATAAATATAATAATAATAATAATAATAATATTTCATATAATATACATATGTATTTATGATATTTAGGTATTACCTGAAAATTATATTGATACTTATTTTAATAAAAATCGTATTTTTTTTTCTGAACTTTCATGATATTTCAAAACGTCCGAATTATCATATTTGATTCAAAAGTATAATCAATTCCATATTTGTCTGAAACTTAAAAGTTTTTTTACATAAATATAAAGTTTACCACATTATCTATAATATAATACAAACGTAAATTATACAGGTTTTTTTTTTACCTCTGTTGAATGTTTTCCGCGTCAAACCAAATACATACTTTCTATTTCAAATTAAATATTCTCCATTTCAAATTTAATATTTTTCATTTCAAATTATATAGTTTTAAATAAAATTTTATTATTTTCATATTTACATGTAATCATTATTATGAAAGTTAATGACTGGAAAATAGATAAAACAAGAATAAGAAAACATTAAATAATCATATTACTCTTTAAAATAAAAAAAATTATAACGCTTATTTAGCAGCTGCTGCAGACAATTTCCTATATACTCGTATATTATACTCGTATATTCATCTAGTATTTGTTGCAATTTATTAATGTAACTGTGGAGATAGACTCTTGTGCGATCCAATCCAATCGATGGGTCTGCAAGAAAATTCTTGGCAGAACATTTAATCTTAGAAAATAGTTCTTCAATGGGATTCATAATTGGTGAGTATGGGAGGTGAGAAAATTAAAGAATGATTTGGATGTTCAACCAGCTCAGACACTTCTAGGGAAAATATTTAATTTTAAATGGAAAATGTTTGATCTGGAATGGAAAATTTTTAATCTGAAATAGAAAAATGTTTGATTTGAAATGGAAAACATTTAATTTGGGTTGAAAAAAAACCTGTATAATGTATTTTTTACTTAAAAAAATAAATTCAGACCTTCAAACATAGTAAGGATTTCAGATTTATAGAAAATTTAATTTACCGGTAATCTGGTAAATTACTAGTAAATTAAATTTTTTTTTTGGTAAATTTTGTAAAGAAAATATCAGAAAAAAAATAATACTTTCCCCAAAAAAAAAAAACAAAATTTTTTTCTAAATTTACACATTTTCAACATCGACCGTTACCGACATCCCTAAATCACACACCCAACTTCAAAAAATCCACTCCATCAACAACCCAAAATCACACACACACCTCGACCATCTCCCAACACACTTAACACCCATCCACAAAACCCAAAACTAGACCAACCATCGCCAACCGTCCTCAGCCTCCAAAGCCCAGCGGCAAGGCCTCCATGAATGAACCGCGATCTCTTGCCTCGGCCCCACCTGTGGTCAGGTGTTGCGGCCCTGTGGGCGTCCTCCTCGATGTGGGTCACTCTAAAACGGTCACCGACTATCGGCGAGCACTCCTTGCCCGCCGCTGGTACTTCTGGTGCCGGTGGCCGATGCGTGGGCGGCGGCCGTACACACGCCGGCTAATTCCGTCGCTTGCGTTTCCTTCCGAAACGTTCGAGTGACGCAATTGAGAGACCAGGTGAGCGACGATGCCTATTAAGGTTGAGGAGATCGGCAGGAAGTTTGGAGGATTCAGTTGACGTGTGGGGAGTCAAGTTCAAGGTTGTCGTACTGTATATAGGGGAAAGGTCAATGTTGCTGTAGTTGTGGTGATACGATTTTTTTTTTGAAAGCTCGAAATATCAATACATCCAAGTAGGAAGTTTGGAGGATTCGGTTGACGTGTGGGGAGTCAAGTTCAAGGTTGTGGTACTGTATATAGGGGAAAGGTCAATGTTTCTGTAGTTGTGGTGATACAATTTTTTTTGAAAGCTCGAAATATTAATACATCCAAGTAGGAAGTTTGGAGGATTCGGTTGACGTGTGGGGAGTCAAGTTCAAGGATGTGGTACTGTATATAGGGGAAAGGTAAATGTTGCTGTAGTTGTGGTGATACGATTTTTTTTGAAAGCTCGAAATATCAATACATCCAAGTAGGAAGTTTGGAGGATTCGGTTGACGTGTGGGGAGTCAAGTTCAAGGTTGTGGTACTGTATATAGGGGAAAGGTCAATGTTTCTGTAGTTGTGGTGATACAATTTTTTTTTGAAAGCTCGAAATATTAATACATCCAAGTAGGAAGTTTGGAGGATTCGGTTGACGTGTGGGGAGTCAAGTTCAAGGATGTGGTACTGTATATAGGGGAAAGGTCAATGTTGCTGTAGTTGTGGTGATACAATTTTTTTTGAATGCTCGAAATATCAATACATCTGACAATGAGTAGGAAGTTTGGAAGATTCGGATGGTTCGGTTAAAGTGTAGGAAGGCAAATTTAAGGTTGGTTGTGGTACTGTAAACTCGGAGAAAGGTCAATATTGCTACAGTTGTGACAATATATGTAATTGTTTTTTAAATGCTCAAAATATCAATACATCTAAAACTCTTTTTACAAAGAAAAATAACCGATTATTTTTTAACACTGGTTTTTCACTTCAACATGGTTAAAAAAAGTATTATTATACCACAATGGTAATATTCAGAGCAGGCCAGCATATAATAATTATTAAATGAAAATTTTCGACGTTTTTTTGGCAAAATTTTTTCACATAACACATTTTTCATAAAGTATATTTGAATGGATTTTTTTATCGAAATATAGTGATAGAATCTATTTCCAATTTTTATATAGTCACCATATATTTTTTTACACTGTAATCTCTGGAACTTATTCCCTCGATAAAAGAGTCTTGGGGGTATCAATTTTTATAAATACTCAAAGTATCGATATATTTTTATTTAACAATGGTTACTAGAAAGGTTATTACATTTAAAAATATTTTTCAATGAAATATTTCGGATTTTCTTATCGTTGAAAGTATGAAAAGAAAATATTCGCGTGTTATGAATTATTAGGACCACCTACACGTCAAATCAATATTAGGGATTTTATGTATGAGTACATATAAATGTGTGGGCAATATGAATAAATAAATACCCTGTGGAGAAATTGTCAAAGAAAAACGATCGAAAAAATAATGCGCAAAGAGATCAAAAATGACCATTATAGTCCGATTTATTTTTGTAGTTTATTTATTTTAAGCTTGTGGCATTATCTAGATTTATACAAATACAGATGCAATAAGGCCGTAATCTTTATATTATAATATTTTAATGCTTAAAGAATTTTACCAAAATAGTACGCATTTCAAACATATCATGATTGTCGAATAATATTCTTGTTTATAAAGAAGAAAGCTGCCGTTCGTAATTTCTTTTTCTCAGATGATTTAGGTTCCAGACTCGGTGTCCGAATATTGAATATAAAAATATTTCTGAATCGCTTTGAATAAAATAAAATATTTATTTCATAAATTTTAGAAAAGAAACAGTAAATTTATGAGTGATTGATTATTTTTTTAACAATGACGAACCCTCCTACAAATATCGAATTTTCATGTGATGTTAATTGGAAAGATATTTAAGGAGCGTCTATCTTTACGAAATATTCAAACTCTTTTCGATCAATTGAAAATGTCAACGAAATTATATCATTACGATTATTTTTACACGGTCGTTCATAAATTTATTAAAAACAATTTTTTCAACGCTTATAAAAATTCGAGTGTTCAAATATTAGGAAAAGATTTCGACTCGAAGCATCCAGACAATTGACAACAGATAACCGATTCAAAACACCCAAATTCAAGAGCTATCGAAATTTCAAACAAGCCATTATTTATCTTACATTCGAAACGATTGTTATGAACGAAATGATGTCACCGATTCAACACAAACAACACTCACAGTTTCGCCTATTAATAAAACAAACAATCATTTCACTACAACGAATTAGATCCAGAATAATCACGCCGATCTAAATTGGACATCCGCCTGCAAAATAAGACATCGCGTCAAGTGCCACCGACGAAAGAAGTTTTCCCGAATATCCGGTGGTGTGAATCACCATCATCATCATCTAACATCGATTGCCAAAATTCGTCTCTCCCGTCACGCTCTCGGGTTCAGTCTATTAGGAACTCGGTCGATCATCGTGGAAAAATGTGTTTTCCAAATAAATAGTAGCCGGCGAGTCTGTGGACGCCGCAGCAACGTCACTAGACACATTTAGAAGATTTTATTTCTGGAAACGTTGTAACATCGGCTTACGTATGTAGCAATGCTAACAAGAAGCTTTTTAGCAAAGCTCAGGTGATTGTTGAAGTTTGTGCTAGAAATTTTGAATTAAAATATTAAGCATGTGAATTTTTGATATTATGAGAAAAATTCATAAGAAAATTGATCAACAAATAATAATACAAGATAATTTGTTGTTCAAACACAAACAAAATAAGCTGTCGAGCTTTAACTGCACATTACGTTCGGACACGTTGTGTAACGTCGTGTGAAAAATCCAAATGTTTATGTTTGCTACTCGTGTTTGTCATACACATTTTGAACAGGCTCTCTCGGCCGTTCTCACATATTTTACACTTTAAAAAAGTGCCAATCGCACCAAGCGAGCCGTTTGGTTCGTTCTATTCTAAAAATGAGCATCACCCACGCCACCGATTCGGAGTCATTCACACTCGATGACATCAGTGGTAAACGGTCCAAAGATGATGATGGCGATTGCCGAAGACGGGTCAAAGAGCTGTTATGCCACCGAAACAAGGCCGGATTGGGATCGTCTGGCTTTTCCGAAAATTTCCCGATCTATACGTACTTTATGTTGAAAGAATTTGTAAAGAGGCCCTTGACAAATGCGACGTTTTATTGTGGTCGATAAATTTCGATTTGTTCGATGGTGGTCGTTTAAAGAAATGTACTTCCTGTGTCGTGGGTGGTTTCTTTTTCATAAGGAAAAATACTGTATGAGAATTAATATAAATACGATGTTTATTTGCATATGAATAGCTTCGAATGCAATTGCATAATAAATAATATAAAACTCAATGTTTTATGCAGCGTTTAATTGCTAGTTACGATGCCAAGTATGAAAGATTTATGTTTGCATTAGAGCGATGGCGTTCGAAAATAAATGTTTCGAAACAAGACGAATGTGAAATACAAAGGGAAAATTTGACTCGTCATATTTTTGGAATTTAACTGTTGAATATCGAAATTTTTCCCGTGAAAATTTTGATCAATGAACTCGTCTAAAATAAAATTCTCGGTATATTGCAGATATGAACATTTTCAGTTTTTTATTCAAATGTATTTTAACGAATTCTTAAAAATATATACGAAAAACCCTTATGCGAACATGTCAATTGAAGACGACCTCTAAGCTTGAAATAGTCACAAATGTAAAAGGCATGCTCGAAATAACTCATAATAATAGAACGCAAAAAATATAGGTTCTATTTTGAGACAATAAAGGGGTGTACGCATCAGAAGCATTGAAAAAACGTGACAATTACTGTAAAAATAAAATCAAAGTATTTTTCAAGTAATGAAGAAAAATTTATAGTATCATTGAAATATATTTCATTCGAAGACGAGCCAAAAAATATTGTTTTATCTAAAAAAAATATATTATTATGTTGCATGTTATTGTACTCATGACATGTCATAATAAGTGATTATCCGCAATTATTCAAGCCGTAATAAATAAACAATCTCATGTTTGTACACGTAACGCAAATTTTCCACGGCCGCAAGCGCAGCCGGAAAAACATCGCCCAAAACTCACGTTTATTATAAAACTGTCACGCTTTTCTTTATTTATCATCATCGCCGATGCGAGTTAAACCCTCACGCAACAAAACCGACCTTCGCCTACAGCAAATACTATTTGCGTACACGTCGAACACAAAGTGCGTTACGTATTGTCGCCAATGTTATTGTATGTTTTCGCGCACGTTTGCACCTCTGGAGACTTTCTATTTCGGAAAACGCGAGTTTCGCAATCGGTCGAGACGGAACAATGCCGGAAAAACAATCGGACAAATTCACGTGTTGTCTAAAAGTGCGCTCACGCTTTTCTCGAGTTTTCTATTTCTATTTTCGGTATCGGCGAAGCCATTTCCGAATCGGGCGACCTGCCTGCGTAGCGTAACCGAAAGCGCCTTTGTCACGGTTTAATTAGAACTTTGTCCGTTGCAAAATAAGCTCTGATATAATGCGAATTGTGATTCGCCTCTGGTGTATTTATAGGAGTTGCTGTCGATGGTGCGAAAGGTGTCTAAGAATGATTTTTCGAGGCGTTTCGCAATCCGGGAATTGTTCTCGTTGTATACGGGGAATTGCCCGTTTTAATTTCGTGCTGAATACAATTCGGAGTCTAAAATTATACCGTATTGTGGCGAGGTGGGATTTGACGCATTCGGCAGTACAATTGCATATAAATAGGCGCCGAAGAATTGCTTTTAATTTGGAATAATTAAATTTGATATTGCGCAATTCGTTATGCCCAATTTTAGAAGGCTTATGTTTATTTTTGAAGGTCCATTCTCGTGTTTTCCATACGATAATTATGCCGGATCGACCGTTGAGGAATGGCGCGTTCGAGACAAGCATTTAAAATACACGTACACAGATCGATTCAATTAATCACGTATTATGAACCCATTACACGCAAGTATAAATACATTGAACGCCGCTATTATCTCGGTCATTAAGAATGTACGCTTTGTTGCTGACATGCAGATTTGTCAATGAAGTGCAACGCTTGATAACGATGCGCATAATGCGGCCAGACCAGTCGACTTGCATTACGCACATTTCCTACTAGTATTTTAATCAAACTATCCGAATAGAGTTAATTTTTCCTTTTCCTTACTTTGTATTCAGTCCTCAACGGTTTTTACGTGGAGAGCTAAAAAATTTCGTCCTTCAGTTTCGTTTTTGTACCCTAATTTTGAAAATCGATTAGATATCTAAATATTTGATAAATCAATTGAAAGAGCTTAAAACAGAAATGTTTTTAAAAATACTTGAGCATTTTGGACATTGTTTTTTTTTTTTTTTTTTAACAAAAAATACCGAAAAACCCTAATTTCCTTTCACTTCACAGCAAGTTTTTTTATAACTAATTAAGTATTTTATATAGTTTTGTGTTGTAATAAAAGTTTTATTCATACTTATGGACTGAAATACACAAGAAAAAAAGATTTTTCTAGCATATTATCTTTTATTTCGGTATTATTAGTGTGCAAGTGCGAGGTTTTGAATTTATTCTTAAAAATCTAAATAATAATAATAACTCGAAAACTATGATACTTTGAGGAATGTTTGGTTTAAAATGTTTCAATTAAGGAGATCTTTGTAACACCTACATAATCACCACACTACGTATTGCAACTTCAATTATTTAACAAAGCTTTACCGTTGATTATATCAAAATATTTCAAAATAATATTTTTAATATTAAATGAAGACTTAATAAACGACACTCACTCAAATGATTTAACATTCTACCTCACCACCCATCAACCGACGATCAAATTCAATCAGCCCCAACCAATTCCGCAAAAATATACCGTTCGCGAATATTCGATATAATTCGCATCGAAGCCCGCAGAATGCTTCGCGCAAATTGCGATTTCGCAAACGGCTCGCATAAATTGGCCGCAATTATGCATCGGAAATAAATGCAACTTGTGCATCTTTAATTACAAGGCGAATCGCCGTCAGCGCTCTAATAAAATCGCCATCCGCCGCGCTTTTATCGGTTGTAATTTATGCGATATCGGAACGATGGGTGCGATTACCGAAGCTTTTATTGTTTTTGCAGTTTCGAGCCGGTACTATTGCGGCTTCGATTAATTTTTGATTGAATGCAGGGTGGTTTTATGGGCGTCATGGGTGTTCGCGCTTTCGCGGTTTGATTGGTTTTTGACCGGGTGGATCTATTAGATTTTTTATTATTGTATAATTAAACCTTCCACGACTTCAATCAAAGAAAAATTTATATCAAATGGGGAGATTTCCAATATTGGATATTTATATTATGTTAATTTAATGCAATGACCTTTAACGAAATGATTTCCTGATCGTTTTACGTATTAACAATCAACCATATTAACCGAACATTCCCAATTGCTATGAGCTGCAATTAATACATCACAAAATTAGAAAGCATCCATACATTTCATTGATATCGAATCCACATAATAAGACATTCGAAAACGTTAACCGAGCGCAAAGCTCAAAGGAGCGTCTCGCTTAATTGAAAGAATGAACCGATCGTCGGCACTAAGTGAAATGCTAATATAGTCATTTCTCTCAGCCGGATAAGCAATCTCTTGTTTATTGCTCAATATTTAACTAATTATAATTGTTTGAACCGGTTTAAAGTCTCGATGATTTTTTCGTACAGCTCCCCCGTCTAATTAGTAACAGTGTAATTGCCGATTTGAAACCGGCGAGATAATGCGCATTAACACTCACCGCCCTTATCGCTGAAAAGAAGCCCTTCAATAAATAACGAATTAAGGCGGATATGAAGCGCGTGCTTCTCGGACGCTTATTTTTCGCATTACGCATATGGGGAATGGTATTTTCAGGCGTTTCTGAATTTATGGCGGTTGGCTAGAGAGCGCGAGTGCATAATGGACCATTACCGGTCTCGTTATGCACGGAGGGCCTTTTCAGGCCATATCTGGACTATAGTGAGTCCAGTTATAAGGAGAGACGATGCACTTTGAGATACGAGATCGCAGCTTCGGCGTTGCAGAAGGTGATTAGGCCGAACGGGGTGGTGGACGTCGGCCGGAGGAATTCGCACTTTTTATTAGGCGAATCGTTAATTTTGTTAAATTTTATAATACGTCATGATAAATAAGCTACTTCTTCATTTAACAATATATAGATTTATAAAAAAAATAATATTTAATTGTTATTGTCAATTTTCAATATAATAATGGTGGAGATATCAGAAAGTATATTGAAAATAAATTGATATAATTTCATGTGTTAAGTTTCACGCGATTTTTGTGAAATTTTCGCATCCGAAGCTCATTTACGAGCGGTTATCGAAAAGGACCCGGTCTTCGGCGTCTCGTTATGCGTATATTCAATTAAGTCGTTATCGTCGAACGGTTTTCGAAAATTGAGAAATTTAGATATGGGACGCATATGTTTTTCGGCTACCGTATTTTTTTATACGGCAAACGTGAGAAACTACCGCATAATAAATACTGCTTTTTTTCCCTCCATAACGAAGTGAGGATATCGGCTATGCGATGATAACCTGCTTAGTGCATTCGGCGATTAAGCTTTTTAGATTACCAAATATTCTCAATCTTTAATTGAAAAAAGGTTTTTTTGATATCTATACTATTCATGAATACTTAATTAAGAGAATATGTTTTGTAAAGGACATATTTTTTCATTAATGTTTACTGCGAAACTTCAAAATCACTTCCCTTAAAAATCCTTTTAAATCACTCACAATCAGTAATAGACTCTGAGTATTTTGTATTTAAAATATTTATGATAGAATCATACATAGTACCTACAAAATTTGAAAGTTTGAGAATACTGAAGTATTATCGCGCTGTTTTAATAATTGACTCTTTGAATAAAAATACGTCGCTAATCTAATGTCTTAATTGGGATTCGTCTCACGGAGGTGCATTTATTATGCAGTTCTACTTAGTCGTTTAGTATGTTTATTACACACGTAAGTAAATGCGTTTTAATATCTTGTCGTGAATTATGACACTATGTAAGATTTTCGTGCCAATTAAAAAGTTTATCGTTTAATTATTGCGGTCGCAAATTGAGCAATGTAAAACGAATCCTATCTCATATATGCGAGCGAAACATTTGCGAAACATCAAAATTTCATTTAGCGAAGATATTGAAAAAGCAATTAAAAAATAATACGAATCATAAATTTCTACAATCACAAAAAACTTCGCACATCTATATTCAAAACATTTTAGCATTTTCGAACAACAAAACATTCATTAATTAACATCCGAAATTAAATTTCCATCACACGATCCAATCCCAAAAAACCAGCACAAACGAAAGAATGTTATTAAGATTTATACCCGAAAAAAAGACGAACACACACATCATTTAAAGTGCAACAACACGGCTTATTACAATCATTACGCCCTACATAACGAGCCTGGATTTATTACTCGCGCTGAAAACCGCATAATTTTCACCGTTCGACACATTATGAAGTGCTTACGCCGAAAATAATCGACATAACGACTCGTGCTCCGCCCCGAGGGCCCCCATCCGAGCCTCCGATGGAGCCCCGGGGGCGCAGGCCCCGTCCATCAAATCGAATGATTGACGACTCTGGCTTGTTCGAGGTTTTATGGACGAGATGTGCGTTGCCACTGCGCGATTTTCGATTTTTATTCAAGGGGTCGATGGACCGTTTGTTGTGATGGTATTTTTTATGTTGAGTTCGATTTTTTTGTGTTAAGTTCATATTGTTGATAATTTGATGAGTTAATTCGATTTTGATAGGAAAAGCTCTAATTTATTGGAATCATAGATTATGTGAATTTAAAATTTTATTGTGTTTTTTAAATTTATTTGAAAAAGTATTTCCTGAAGTGAAAATTTTATTTTTCAGGATACGTAACTACTTATTAAAAAACATATCACGAATTTTTCAAAATTTTTTTTCAAACTAGCTTTAGATATTCAATTGTGGAAAAATTTTATTGGTATTTAGTTATTATAGTATTTTTATTCCTATTAATTGAGAGCACTGTATGTTTTTCTTTTAAATTAAAAAAAATTGTACGCAAATAACTATGACCAAAATTTTGATTATATCACATCGTGAAAATTTGTATTTTGTAAGCGGAAATCGATTTTCTGAAAATGAAAGAATTCGAAATTTTTTGCTTAAATGATTTAATCATTATAAAAATTAAATATATTTTTTTTAATTTTGGCATAAACATAAAGTTAAATATTTTCAATATTATTCTTTTGATCCAGCATCCATTGCCAACCTGGTTATGATTCCGCTTCGATGCCGACTAATGTATGACATTTCCCAGTTACACTAAACATTCTTCTCGTGTTAGAAATTTTACAAAGCATTAATAATAAGCTCATAGAATGAGAAAAAAACATCTGTAAATTTACTTACAACGACGATAATTTGTTGAAAAGATCGCGAACCACGGTTTCACCGTTACGTGTTAAAATATGTACTGTGAAACACAAACAAATTAGTAAAACCGTAAATATTTGCTCTCATTAAAATTGTAAAATTACCAATATACTCTATTACATTCTTTATTATTTACAATAACCAAACTAGTCATACTCAAAATAACAGACATAAATATTTTTCTTCAATTACAACCGAGTCGTAAGCATCGCGTAACTTTACGCAAATTCCCAACCATCCGCATATAATACGACCACGATCCAAATGAAACCCATAGACTTAATAGCGGAATCGGACATTTCCGACCAGTTCAGCAAGCGACTCCAGCATTATATATTCATATAAAATAAAGATTCCCGGTTTAATTGCGACGCACGTTGCGCGTGTGGTCGCGTAATGGCGGCCAAAGGGTCAAGGGATTGTCGCCCCGATATATATCTCGGTTGCCTCAAAGGGTTACCGTGGTCACCGATTGAATTTCTCGAAATGTAATTGAGTGCATTGCGGTCAAGAGCCGCGACCGTTAGCAAAACCTAACTATAAGCATCGCCGATGTTGAGGCTGTTGGGCGCTTCGTTTGTGGAATTTGATAAGTCAAATAATTTATGTGAAATTTTTATATAAAAATATTATGAAATAACGCAAATTAGTGGTTTTTTAAATTCGTTATACACACACAGGAAATGATGTTAATCAATATGAACTTTTGAAATATTCTAAAATATCAAAATAAATAAGCGTTGGCATGGATTCATTACGAAATAGTCGTCGTATCAATTATTTGTCAAAAGTCGCAGAAACTCAATTTTTCTCAACGTCACCCAGCTATTTAGGCACGTCCGTTGATTGATGAAGCCCGTCTTCCGACGGGTTGACTCAGTAATTTTTGATTCAGTTCGACTTTTCCGCCAGATTTTCCGACTCATTATTGTGTTGTTTTGTCGGCCGCAACACCTGCCGTCTAAATTCTTTCGTTAAAATATCGAAAAAATGTATTCTGAAGCGAGAAAATCAACAGCTCCGCTTACGATTCAACGTGCCGACAAAAGCCCGGTGTGAAAGAAGTCAATTCAAGGCTCCATTGTTGAAGCGTGGAAACTGATGATGGCACGTGCCTATCAAAAGTGGTATATGCGTTATGGGTACGTGTTCGTTGTCTCGTGTAGATGGTGCACATTTATAATGCGTTATTGTTGTACGTGTGAGCTTTTTGTAGCGTTCGCTTTCGGTCCAGTGCCGCTTTTTAAAGCACAAAGAACAAATTAGAATAATTTGGCATGTTTATGTGAATTTTTATTTTCATTTTATTTTTATGTGATGAAATACATAGCTGTTGAAAATGACAATTTAAATACTCAACACTGACTATTATAGGACACTTACATAAAATTTTAAGACATGTCAACGTCGACCGAAACATACCCAATAAAATCAAACCAACAAAACCCGTATCTTATAATACTAAAAAACACGACAATCTAACACGTCCAATACAATTTGCATTCATTGAAAATCCACATAAATTACACAATCGGAAGCTATTCCACACAACCCGGTCGCAGGTTGTTCCAACGATACGACACCGCACATCGTGGGTGTTTTGATACAATATTACCTCGAATATCCTTCGTCCTCGCGACTGGTCTTAGCCCCGAGACAGTAGTCTCGTTTAATAAAAGCTGTTCATCAAACGTTAATGGTCCACTCCTCCAGTAGCCACCGACTTCTTGTCTTCGCAGCAACGACATAACACACCGAAGGGCCGAAGCAGGCCAACCTGAACACCGGTGGCTTGTCCCTCTCTGTCGGGTGCGTAAGTAAGTAAGATAAACCGGCAGTCACGACCTAGCCCCGGTACATTTTACATGCAAGTGCTGCTGAAGAACTAGTTGTTGGTGCACGTGGATGGCTCGATTTGCATGTTGTATGAGCGGATGTGCGTTGTATGATTTTTCGTGGGTGATGAAACGATTGAGTCGTACGTATCGATGAAGTACCAAATCATAATAAATATAACAATGCCAAATATTCAAGGAATCATTCTAAATCACATTCGCGTCTCAATGCGCCATCAATTATGCGAACGATCTCGTTCCGTGGGCGCATCGTTCGCATACATCATCGAAGCGCGAAGGGGTTAACAGTTAACACGGCGACGACGCGGTCCTCGTCTCCGGGATATCCCTGCTCTGATGATGCATGATGATGGCCATCGTCTTGTAACCGAGGGCTCGGATAACAACGCACCTCGCCGACGAACAAATGGGCCGATAAATCGAGCCGAGTGCTGAATAATGGCCCGCCGTCGTACAAGATGCGGCCGAAGAAAACGAATCAATTGGACGCGATCGAATGATTTGTCGATATGTGCTTTGGATGTGGATCGGCCGTTTTCGTACGTGGGTCTTCAAAGGTTTTCTTTGATCGTGGTCTTTTTGCTGGATTGAAAAACCGATCTGTTGTGATGCATTTTGACCTAAATTTGTGCATTTTGTGTTGCGAAACGGTGAGTGATCTTTTGTGCTGTATGCATCTGAGTTACTCAATGCCTGTGCCATTTACTGATGAAACTTTTGAAAGTGACACAGGACCATTTATCAATATTATATTACTATGCTATAATAATTCTTATGAAACATTTCGATTGAATCATACTGAAATTTTTTTGATTAAATTTCCGGGATTCTTCTGCAATTAAACCCCGATCGATCCATACAAGTTATATAAAACTGCAATAACACAACAATCATAATCAATATCCATTGGATCGATTCAGAATCAGACCCCAGCTCGAGCGTCCCAACAAATTTATAACGAAATTGATTCGCGCGATTTACGGCCGCATAAAATCGAGATCGTACTCGGACCATACACATCCAATATATTATCTACACGCAAAGCCTTACACAAAGTACGAATATAACACACGCACACACGAAACAAATAAGAAGACGAAACACACGAACGAATGCGTATCGCGTCTATGGACACAGATCGTACAGGCCCTTCTTTATACGCTCGCATCCGCGATAAATCAAGAAGGACAAGAATGGCCGCGGCAAATACAACACCTCGACGAGGGCCCGTCTGTTATCCGAGATGTGTACACCGCACACAACAACAATGGCGATCGTAACTTTATTTAGATTAATTTCGAGCGCGATATATCACGTTGCACGTTTATAATTCACCGTGCGCGGTTCTCTATTCAGTGCCTTTTGATTGTCGATGGTGGTGGTGTTGGCTCGTGCCTTAGACGTGGACGTTGGTTGGTCTATTCTAGATGTATGGTGGTTCGGAAATGTCTTCATTTTGTAATTTTTTTTTCGATAAAAAGGCAAAAATTTGAATATATTGATTCTTATTGATAATCAGAATTATGTGATGTCAGTGCTAGAATTTTTCGATTATTTTTTGTCAACTTAAAATTAATTAGTAAAGGAAAAGGGAGCCAAATTTATTGTAATTTTCATTTACCGGTAATGCGGTAATTTTTTTTTACTAATTTCTGGTTTACCGGTAAACTAAATTTAAATAAAAACCAAGAAAAATCGGAAAAATATTTTCCCCCAAAAAAATAACAATATTTTTCAAAAAAACCATATACGTAGATGAATTTTCTCAAAAAAATTCCAAAAAAAACAACACTTTTCTAAAATATTTGAAACACAAATAAAATTATTTACCGGTAAATTACCGGACTGTCTTCGGGTTATTTACCGATAAGCCGGTTCACTGGTAATGGCCTTCCTAGTAAGGGATGATTTCAATATTTTACTAAATAAGGTTTACATTGGAAAATACTAAGAAAAAAGCAGTGAAGTGCAAATAATGATGATGGCATATAAACAATTTTATTTTAAAATAAAATTTTATTTTTGGCCATGGCTGTGTCTGATCGATTTATAAAATCATCTAAAACTTTTTTATACACGAATTAACTTCAATTCTTGAAAATTTTATGCGACCATATATTCGATATAATAAAAGACCATCGTGAAACCCAACCTAGTCTTGTATACTAGAGATTCTGCACTCCAGCGTGTAACAATAACGATTATTTTTTTATAAATAAAATAATATATAGGCATTATACATACGTCGAGCTCGTTTGTACAATATTAATTGGCCTCATATAAATAAGTGGAATACCAAAGAGACGTCTAATGCGCAATTTGTCACCGGGGCTTTTCTTCCCGTGAAATCAAAAGTCGATTCGGAGAAATAACACCCACATGGCTTGTTCCGTATACCACCCACAGTAAGAGCGTATATTTTTTTCCCATTTTATTATTTTATTTATTTATTTTCGTTCACAATGTATCCGTAGAGAGAGACCGATAGTGCAGAGCGTCTCTTTGAATTTGAATAAATTAGCCGTTCAGTAAGATCAGTCCTATTTACATAACGCGGTGGTATTAATCTTACTTGTTCGGCGATTATTTCACGTTCGGACAACATAATTATCGACGATAATGTGGACTTATTGCCACTCGAGTGATTCTTATGTTCATTACTATTCGGCGTTTGGAAAATTTAAATTAATAACGCGTCTGCATACGTTCATTATGCATACGAAAATGCGTTATTTTCACGTTCAGGTCGGGTCGTTTTATTGTTATGGTGTCTATAATGGAAATGTGTTAAAGGCGATTAAAATAATTATATTGATGGTCAAATTTGAATATAATATTAAATATTATATTATCAAATTTCGGATTATACCAATATAAAGTATTATGTATTTTTTAATACTGTTATTATTATGGTTCATAAGGGTTCATTTCATGTTTGGGTTAATTTTCAATTTTGTTTGATGTCGCATAACCCTTATTAATTATAATATTACGAAGTGTTTTCATTCAAATTTCATCAAAGCTACATTTGCAAATTATAAAACTCGTACACATTATAGACTCAAAACAATTTCCGATATCAAAGCGGAGCGCAAAAACGGAAAACACGTTACGACAGTTCTGGGCGTATTTCGACAATCGATCATCGCCGCTTTTATCGACATCCTCGATAATCACGATGATAGTGGTCGTTGCCTCGGGATCATACAATGATTCCCCGATGCAAAAGGACGTCTCGGAAGAACGATATAAATTGCACGAGCCGTCGATATTTCTCGCGCCATATTAGCCCGCGTCCATTGAATACAAATGCAACCGGCGTGCGCGAAACGCGTGCTGTGGGCTAAAGTGCATCGCTAAAAGAGGCTTTATTTCGTTTTATTCGATGATTTTAACATTTTATTAACTTTTTAAATAATTTCAGTGATTTGATAATGAGGTTTAGTTCATTAAATGGCTTGATTTCTGCTTGCTAAGTGATTTTTATTTTATTTTTAAATCATAATAGTTTACAATGATTCATTATTTATTTAAGAGTGGTGATATGCTGAAAAATTATTAATTTTATAATTCATTAAAAAATATAATTGTTTCATCATGGAAAAATGTATTAACATAAATAATATTCAACGATTGAATTTCATTTGAAAAACAATTTTTTTTCATATATCATATGAGCAAAAATCTTTCGATTATAAATAACATATATTTACTTTATTATCACAAAATAATGATTTCATCAGAATTTTTTCCCAATTATCTTTTTGCACATTTTGGAAATCAGTACCAAGTATTTTAGTATTTTCTCGGAAACACAAGACGTAGACCGTCTTTTAGTTCTGTACGCATTCAGTGCTTCTCAAAGGTAGATCCGCAGCCGGATTGCATTCGCACATGCAGCGAACGGATTGTCTTGTCATTTGGTTTAGCACAATAATGCATTCGCGTGTGCTCGTTGTCGCGAAAATACTCCAATTTAAAATATACATACGAACATGCGTTTTCTAGCGAAGATCTACAGCACAACGCAACAACACTGCATTCGATGCTAATTGACCAACACCAAGAATTTTTCCATACATTTTGTCTTGTAAGAATAATATATTTCTAAAATAGAAAACACGTGTATATATACTAGAACTACCAATCGTTGAAATGAGTCGATAACTCCAGATTTTCCATTAAGCTTACATCGAAAAATATAAATGTTAAAGCTCTGCATTTTAACCGCGCAATAAATTCGCCGACCGCTCGTTTCGGAATTAATTCCTTGTCGCGTATACGCATTAATTGCCCCGACGACTGGTCAATCAAAAATCCAATTTACACCTCGGGAACGAGAAATTCCCGGGATCGAAACCGCCTCGGGAAAATCGCTCAATACGTACGACATGCGCTTACAAATCGTCGCCGTACATCTTTCGGAGCGCGAAAATCAACCCAACTTTGCATACCATAAATATTATGACGATGCAGAATCATACCAATATTGTGAATTTTTAATATGTTGGTATTTTTTTTCTTTTTGGAATTATGAAAGAGATTTTGATTGTAGAGGCGTCTGGTGCGCCATGTACGACTTTTCCGTTTCCGCTCGTAAGAATCCCATACGAGCACATAAAAATTTGGACACGCGTAAGTAATGGCAAAGGCATATTTCAAAAAATTTTAATTATCACTTAACGAAACGTCCGAGTTATAATTATTTATAATGTAGGGACACGCGCACTCGGCACACTCGGCCGTTATTAAAACATAACTCGCGGCGGTGGCCGAACACACACTCGCGGACACACACACGGCCACAAAATATTATATTATTATTAAAATATATTTAAATATTATACGTATGCGTCTATGCCGCACGTCGAAATCTCTTCCCCGCCGATATATCATGTTTAATGGGGATGCCGTAATAATAAACGGCAACACTTGCGGCACACACAACTCGTCGTCCTTGTTTCGTCCCGATCACTGATATTATTATATTATCGCGTATAAATGTGTATGGAAAGACGGGCGATATTCATCGGTTTGAATGAAGCTGACATTTGCATAATTCGATTCACATATGTAAAATCACCTTAATAAAATAGAATTATTGTGTACAGGTACGCGCATTGTATCCGAATCGAGAACGATGCCGGTCGTATGGGGTCGTTTCATAATAATTTTTAAATGCAATACAATGTTTCGATATGCGAATAAAGTCATAAATTTTGTTTTATATTAACATTACGATTTTCAGATTAAGTCGTCTGATAATATATTTTCAAATTATCTCGATTGAATCTTTCAAGGTGAATATTAAATTGTTGAAATAATTACTCGGTAGTCAAAGGTTTAGTAATATCAAATTTATCGTGCACTGAAGTAAAACAAAATATATTTTAAAACTATTTTTTATTGGAAAAACCTTGTCTTACAGTGAAAGTTATATAGGTTACATATGATAAATTATTTACTAAAATATCATAAACACGAAATCCGTATATATTCCATACGGATTCGTGGTAAAATCGATCCTCGACGGACTACACGCTTTTGACACATAACACTCGTCGAAGAGTCGGCTATCCCACAATCGGGTTTCAATTACAAGTCATAAATCGCGTTTTGCGGCTACGTGCGACAATTACGTCGTGTGCCATTCGCGGTCTTCTTCCAATAAATAAGCAGATAATTTGTACTATTGCTTTGTTTGCCGCAAATGATGCTGAGGGCGTGACCGAACCACCGCCGATAAGGCCATGCAGTCAGATCGTCATTATATTCAATAAAATTGTTTGAAACGTTACGATGCGTATGCATTTATGTTTAATAATGTCTTTAGGATATGTTTCTGATCTAGACTATGTATTTAGTGCATATCCATCATTTTGCATATGAGATAAAATAGCGGAATCTCGTTACTAAAATGGGTCATAAATTTAAGTATGATTATTTTTATTTTGACGAATGTGTTCCATATTAAATGAATTAAAAAAATTCTCATTATATTCTCAATAAAGTATTTTTTGAAAAAATGAATCATTCGATATCGTTTCGAAGAATTTGTACTACGAAAGTGCATCGCTGCACTGACTGCACCTCGCCGTTGCACCGCTCACGGATGAGTGACGTTAAGAGCACGTCCGCCAATTGATTACCTCCCCATTATGGCCCATTAAGCCATAATAAATAACGAATCGACAGCTCTCGGCAGACGAATCGTTCGACTCACGATGGCACATCGCAGCATGCAACCAATGCACCCCATGGCACCCATCTATCGGACCGTATTGTACACGATCGTGATCCAGAGGAGACTCGCGTCATTTTGTCCAGATTTTTCAATGAAAATTGATATTAAATGTTTTAAATTCAATTCAAGATGTTATTAGGATCATTGTAAATAATTTTTAAGTCAATAGATGGCGCTAATAAATGCATGATATGCGTTACACTTTTTTTTCTTTATCGTCTCATAACTTTCTTTAATAAACGATTTTTGAAATATTTAAAATTTAAAAAATGTATTTCATAAGCAGCTGAACATCCCCTGGATGTCGATTTTTCACGGACCATCCGTGGGAAAGGGATCTGCCGAAATTGAATCGGCGACTTTCGAAATTGCGAGATTGCACACGCGTGTCAATAACGCGCGGTCCAAATTGGGCAATTATCGCGAATAAAGTCGGTATTAATCTCGCCGAAGAACCGGTCGTCTGACGCGTTAAAATATTCCTAATAAGCCGAGGTAATTAATGCGCTCGTAATCTGGTCGGTTTCCTGCGATTTTTTATTCGGTTTCTTTTCGGTTTTGTTGTCGGCTGGAAGCGTGCCTGATTGAGTGTTGTAGAAGCTTTAAAGCGCCGGATGATCGTGCCGATTTTGATAATATATAAATCGTCGAGGTTGCTATTAACGAGTGTTAAAGTTGAATAAATTATAGGTATTTTATTTTTGAACGTGCGATTTAGTATTTGTTCTATCATAGTTTTCATTCACAATTCGAAACATAATATGAACATTTTGTATGCAAGGAAATGATAAAAATAGTTTTATAGGAATTTTTCATTCATTGTGGCATTTCGTATAGGAAAAAAAAACATATTATTCTTTATATAAAGACAATAAACATCGATGATTTAATAGTTTAAAAATACCATATTTACAACAGGATATGAAAAACAATAGATCAAAAACGAACATTATTTATAATTTTGTAGGACAAAACAATGGGCATTCTTGAAGCAGCGCCGCAATGATACAAGCTAATTATCGGTTTTGGGAAAACGTTTTAATTGAAACGGTCAATGCCGAATGATCTCGCTCTATCATAAATCACGTTTATCGATCAATTAAATCAATTAAAAAATCGTGATTTATCCGATCGCCGTTATTAATTACGTGCGGACAAAAACCGTGATCGCACGTGGTCGACGCTTTCGTGTATACACGATTATGTTTTTTCCCGAACACGTTTATAAATTATTTTCGGATCGTCATTAGCATAATGATATAATATGAAGGCGAGGCGAAAACAGAATTTCTCGCAAAAAAACAATAAATAAATATTTAAATAAAAGGCCACAGCCGAGGAGGATGCGAGTCGCGGGTCCTCGGGGTCGCGTCCGACACACCAGGAAACGACAATCTCACGAATTATTCAAATTAAACGATTGCTTTACGGGCAATTTGGGCAAACTGGCCGACGTATGATCGACGTCGGTCTCCACGGGTGGTCGTTCTTGGTCTTCGGATTGAGATGTCAGAGGTGTCGAAGACTGTTTTGACTCTTTCGGGGTGGACGATGAATGCCAATCGTGGTACGTCATTGCTGGATCCAGGGCTTTGGATTTGTTTTGTATTTTGAGTAAAAATATATATGGTGTTGTAATTACAAGAACAAAATAAATCTATAAATTGGTATACATAAAAAAAAATTATATAATAGTATTGTATATCAGAGTTAATTATGATTGTCATAATTTCTAACTAGTGTCTTTCGTTTTTAAAGAATATGTTCTGTAGTATTTACATTCAAGACAATTGACAATGTTTATTTACAAAATAAATCGTGCGTTTCTAAATAAACATTGTCCTATTGTTTACACAAAAGGTTGCAACTAAGTACAATACAAAAGTCGAATACGAGACCACCCCGTTATAAATGAAAAATTATTTTGTTCCATTTGTTAGACAACAACAAATCATTTATATTAATAACGAAAATGCTTATACGTAACGTATATTAAGTGCTCGTTTCCTTATTTAGATGCACGAATAACACTTCACGAAAAACAACCGTGTATATTATTTTTAATATTCATTACACTGAAACAGATCTAAATCAATTTCAACACTTAAAAACTCATCAACATCCAATTTAAATTTCATCATAAAAAATCCATTTTTTTTAAACTATTCCAATCATTCAAATTACTTAATGATTCTTCACTTATACAATCTCCAAGATGCACTTTATCGATTTCGCATATATGTACGCCGTTTAATTACCGGGCAGGGACAAATTGGGCCGTTGGCCGTACTCGAGATAAGGGCCCGAGGGCCTCTTCCGAGCTTACATGTCCCGGCAATAAATTCAAATTATCCCGATCTCTCTCAGAGACGCTTTTTTCGCCCATAAAACTCGAACGCGCGTGCAATGGACGCACATGTGTGCAAGTTTAAGTATATGGAGTCTGCGAGGTCTTATCTCTTTGCTGATCTGCTATTAGGCTGTGGAGGCTCTAAGTAAATCGCTCGGTACTGATAAAGCTGCTGGACGATGTTCAATTAAATAATTATTTAGCCGTGTACAATACTGGTGTGTTTATGCTTTTTTTTATATTGAAGTTTATCGGGATTGTTTGTATAGTTTTTTTAGTGGTTGGTATCTCGTTAAAGCTGGATATGTTAAGTTGGAGCTTGCAATAGGTTTTTGTGTGTTATGAAGGCTTGTTTGGATTTCGTACCGTTTTCGTATGGTGTATTGAAATTGAACGGAATGTTCTCCTTATAAAAGCATCTTGGACGCATTGTGCAAGTTGAAAGCCTTATGCAAATAAAGTCGACGTTAGTCGTTGCCATTGTATCATAATAAGAGAGAATTTTAGATGCAGTCGGGTTCAACTGCTACATCGCCGAAAATATGATAAGTTTATGAATAGTGCTTTAACTCAGCGAATTTCAATGTATCACAATTGAATTTTTTAGTATTATATTTTCAAGAAGTTTCCATCATTTTTTATTATTATTTTATTTAATTTTTTTTTTCATATCATATACATACATATATACTGTTTATTTCGCTCCAATAAAACAATAGGATTGTGAATATTTTTCAATTCCATATAAATAAATGAACATATGCGTCGTCTTAGATCAAGATAAGTACCATTTTCGCATCGTAACGCTTTTAAATAATCGCCGGTCTACATTATCGGCCAATATGGTCGCTCGTTGCACTATCGGGACATCTTTCTCGACACAGTCATACATAATGAGCCCCGATATATTGCGGCTCGATGTATCCGATTTTCTACATTTGCATTATTATATTTAAAAGCACATAGTTGGTGAAATATTTAGCGCTTTGCCGACGATTTCCGCACGCGCGGGTCACGGTATTTTCGCATTTTTTCGTTTACCCTAGATGCACTTTTTGCACAACACAATGCAATGAGTTGTGCATGCGGTTCTTAAATGGACACAAAGAGATTGTTCCTTGCTTATGTACCGTGTGTGCGGTTCTGTATGTAAACAATGTATGGCAAGAAGTGCATCGGACAATCCTCGAGGATTCGCAAATAAAACGAGTGTGAAATAATTCAGATGGTTGTTTTAAGCTTTGTAATGTTTTCGGAATCTATACATGAAATATAATATCATCATTATTATATGTTATATGAATTTAGTATTGTAATCATACCTTGCTAAAAATTTGATGATTAATTACTGATATGTTACTCAATTTCGGTGAATATTAAGGACATGTACATACATTTAAAACGACAACGATGTATGCAATGAAAAAAAATTTTCCGATATCTATTCTAGTTAACTACACAAAATACAATTCTCACTAACTATTATAGAAAGAATTCGTCTGAGAGGCTCAAACGAGATTTTTCGGGAATTCGATAAAGTCAAGTAATTGATAGTCACTCTCCGGCATAAAATTGAATTAAAACGGCATAAAAACACGTGACGATTAGGACGACGATAAATAACAAATTGGCCATTGGCCCGGTCCTCGGGAATTCTCGATACTATCTCGTCGAATTTTTGTAAAAGCTCACCCGTTTTCACCCGCCTTTCCTAGAACGGATTTTGTAAAGCGGCCGAAAAAATGTCGTACGTGCAACCTTATCGGCCGATTGAATGCTACCGAGTCTCGTTTTATGTCGAAATTAATCCGAGTCTCGAGAAAAATGCGAGAAACGAAGTTAATTTGACTCTGGCGCCTGTCCACATTGTTTTTTGTTTGTCAGAAATGCGGTTTTCTAAGCGTTTTTTCTTTTCTGATTAGAATATATTCTACTAATATTTTATGTAAATTCATTGAACATTGTATTTAAAATGTAAAGCTCAAAACATTCTTTTGATAATTAGATTTCAAAAAAAATCTATTATTATCAACATTTTTTTATCAGACTCAAATTTGTTGATGGATGCATTAGAATACTCTAAAATTTATCAAACATAATATTAAATTTAAATGATTCGGAAAGTATCAAATTTCACCAAAAACCACAATTATAAATACACGAAATTTTTCCAACGATCATTGCAGTAAAAATATACAATTAATGCTTATATTCAAGGTTTTATCACAATGTGTGAATTTCTATCGCCTTATTAAATAGCTATGGCGCGTGCACAAGATTTTATCTTCATTAGCCTTATGGATTTTAAATAATCGCTAACAGTTGTATAAATTATTCATATAAAATCGACAAAGACTACCCGTGTAATCGTTCAACGTTATTATGTATGATAGGTGCGTAAACAGGTGTGACGAATAATATTTATAACGTCCACATTAACGATTTGGCTCTAAGCCCATACTATACTATACGAAAGCTTAAATACTCGGAAAAACCGACAACGTTTTAAAAGAGCGAAAAAATTTCAAAAATGCACCTAAAACCCATAAATCTGATCGGGTTTAAGCGTTCCTTTTCTTATCGCAGTTGCTTTGGTTCTGAAAAAAATTCACTATGTTTGCGAATACGAAATGTTACGTAGTTCTCATGAATTATATGTGCGAATAGAAAGCATGTTCTTCTTCAAGTAAAAATTTATTGTTTTATGAGAGGTCGTTGTGGTGATGTGTTGTGAACGCTTACACGGATGACCTGCACAAAGTGGCCACTTCTGCATTATAAACGCAGTGACGTACAGAAATTATTTTATATCTTTAAAATTGCTATATTTTATATTCTCATATTATAATTTTGATTTATCGACAATGTATGCAAAGTTGCATTGTTAGAAAATCAGCTTATTTGTAATACTTGATTCCATGGGCATAGAAGGTTGAACATTTAAAAATTACTCGTGTCTTATAAAAAAGAATTTATTGCTTTTAGCTTGCTAAAATACTTAGAATCTTATTGTACACTATTACTTCTATAACCTGTAATAACCCGACCCGTGTCAAGTTATGAGACTAATGGTTGACTTTCATTAAAAGGAATACATAAGGAAAATTTAGATATAAAAATTAACTCTTATTTTGCTAAAAGAAATATAGTAAATTTTATTAGGGTTTCCAGACTGTATTTCAAAATCTTTATCTATTATTAAAACATTTCTATCAGCAATACAAGTTACGAAACAGATTATTTCAATTCAATCTGCGAAACAAATTTGTAAAACTTCAAACGCACAACACTTAAAAACATCTGATACAATTGAAATTCTAAGCATACTTGTCCACGGAGATAAAATCGTTTTATTGCAATAACACCTTGCTCCCACTAAATACTAGTATGAAACCGAGAATATCCATTGATTTACCGACACCGTACAATCGAAACGATCTAATGAACGATTGTAAGCTCATATTAAATTTCTATTTGTTCGCCGCGTCTACAATTAAACAATATTTTACCGTGGACCGCGGAATGCGGATACGAAGTCGGCAACAGCCGCCTCCTGGCCACTTTATTGACATCACGATAAATCGAAAGCGAAATTTTGATCGGAGACAATTATTACATTTTCATGCTTGTCATTTTTTCCTAATTGATCTACACATATAAATATAAAAAATATATTTTCACTGAATTTGTGCATTGAAAAATTATTTTAAAAAGGTTGATTTGATCATGAATTTTATGTACAATAGTCTCAGTACTAAATTGAAATGTACAAAAGCCACTGGATATTTCGGTCTCATATCCAAAACGATCTTGGTCGCGTGCTGCCCCACAGTCCGTTGCGGTTTCGCTTGAACGTAACATGATAGTCGCGGTGGCAATTTAATTTAATAATATCCGACTTTCTAGCTGAAACGAGTTGAACTGTAGCAAAATCAACAAAGCGGTAGTTTAACCTGGCTAAGATAATCATCTGAGAACAATATGGGAACGATCCTTCAAAGCATCATCGCGAGTCACGACCGATATAATTGCTGAGATGGTAGTTGCATTAAAAGTTTACGAGCTTTGTGTTATTACGAATATGTTATGCAAGCAAGAAGGAAGCGGAATTGTAAATATATGGCATATTAAGAGAATATATGTAGCTTCATTACTAGAATTACGGTTTCCGATTAAATGTAAGGCAATTAAGGAAGGTGTAAATCAGAGTTTGAGCATATGTAATTTTATATTCTTGCTCCAAAGTGTTTAGAAAAATAATCAAATCTATATATCATTTTATCAAACGAGCGCTGTTGATTATTGCAAGAGCTTTTGCATAAGTTTACTGCATCATATTTTCCATTTAAACAGTAGTCTAAATTTAATTATTGCCACAGTCCGATCAGAAACAGTGCTTTCCGCGTACAGAAAACGTTCAACGTTACTGACGTAATATTTCAAAGTCTTGATTATACCTTTCAGATGAGCTGCTTCTAGATCCTGTCGCTACGCGTATTTTACAACCAGTTTTGTAGCTACCGTCCAATGTTCGTATATGATTCGAAAAAAAACACACAAAGAAATCAAAGCTTATCTTCGACGATCAATAATCGTCCGATCCGATCTAGATTAGCCTCGATCTTCAAAGCGAGCGCTCGATATTGATTGATAGATCGCGAACCGAAACGATCTACATTCTCGGTGGACGATCGTCTATTTATTTTGACCAAGTCATATTACGGATGCCAATATTACATATGTAATGCCTAATTGATGTCGGATATCGATTTAATTGAAACAAATTCTTCGGGATGGTCGTAATGATGAATGCATCCGATGCACGCATCGTTTGGATTTTTGCATGTATTTTTGTGCAAGTGCCAATGATGTCGGTGTAATTCTGGACGCCGTTTCAAAATGAAAATGTTTGTAAGTATTAAGAAATTCAGTGTTACTTTTGATTCGAAATATCAGATTGGTGGCTGTGGGTTTTGACAGTTTAATAACAGAGTGATTACATTATAGTTTGCGTATTCTTGTCAATGAGGAAACGCGGTTTATTGGTAGATAAATATTATTATAATTCGAAACTACTATTATTGTACTATTATGTACAACGATTTAACTACTGGATATTTAAAAAAAAAAGGAATTGTTGCTCAAGCATTATTGACGTATAATGATTGTTATTTAAAACCTTCATTAAAGTTTTTGTTGATAGTTTTATTAAGTAAATAACTATTCATATCTAAATGTTATGTGATGCAAGGAATTTCAAAACGTTTGAAGATTTGTATAAATCATTCAGATGATTTCTGGATTTATTTATTTTCGTCATCTCGAAGGGAGCAATATGCTTTGAAATAATTCGGATTAAATAAATAAATTACTCAAGTGATAAATCAAACATAACTCATATATTTCCCGCTGTGAAAATTAAACTCGAAAGAATAGCATATGTAAATTACGATGTTTTCTTTACCGACTGAAATTAATTGTAATATATAAATTTTTATTGCAATTAATTTATGTAAACATAAAATCATTATTTTATACGTATTTAAAAGTCGTTTTTCCCGTGTATACGATTAATAAAAAATGAATAAAATTAATACGAACGTATTAAAACAAAATAACATTTGTTTATCAGCGATAAAGCGGTTGAAACATTCTCGGAATACCTTTCACAGTTGGTGATGAAATATAAATATGATCTCTAAATTTTTATAAATCACCCGACATCGTGCGACGTAAAATTTTAAAAGAACGAATGATTTATTTTCCGAAGACCAATCTCGCTAAGATTTAGACGCGTGACAGTAAGTCACGCTTGACGTTGACCATATTAACTTTCAAGAACAATAGGAAAACGAACAAATTTATATGCGATTGAGCACCAAACTAATTAGTAAGTGGAGACCTCCGATGACCTTTTCCTTATGTTTGAGTGGCGTCAAGAATAATACGAAGCTCTCGGTACATTATTTTAATACGAAAAAACGAACGTTCGCCTATTGTCCGATGTCAGAGGAGAGCGCTTCGAAAGAACAAAGACTACAAAAAAATCAACGTGAAAAAAATACACATCGGCTGAATGAAATTGAGATCTTCTTCTTTGTTTTATTGCTTATTTTTTTTTAGTTTCGTTGAGTTTCCCTGGTCGTGACCCTTTGCGGTCGGTCTGTAAGAGAAGCAATCATGAGCGTTTAACCCGTGCGGCCACCCTGTGGTGAGGGTTCAAATGCTCCCACTAAAAATGGAACTTGGCTATTTGGTTCATGCTCAAATTTAAAGCCAAACCATGAAGTGACTATTTAATTTTAATATTTTAACACAGAAATGAAGCACATTCAAAAATAAATAAGGAATTTGAATATTTTCATAATTCAAAAATATTGAAAAAACATTTCAAAGAATTTTTTTTAAACCAAAGAAATTCTTTCATTTTTCTTTTAAATATTTAATTTTTTAATAGCTGCAAAATATATTCTGAATATTTTCACAAGAATTCAATAATGAAATTAAGATTTAAAGATGATAACACCAGTTGAACTCTTCAGTTATATGATGGTTAAACCTTTTTTACGCGTCTCGAATTACATCTTTCTTTTATTGAGGGAATTATAATAAATAACATCGGCTTCCCGCTAACAACGGAGAATTTAAAATACATAAATATCAATATATTTTATGCTCGTTCATTGTTACAGTCAATTTGGACCATATTTAAACATTGTTTTAATAATGCAATTAGCTTGAGACGATCCCGATATAAAACTTTCTCGGTTCGTTTTATAGGGTTATTAGAGGATAGTTAAAACGAGAAACGACAAACATAAAACAAAAGACTTTTGTAGTGCATTATCTGGTTGACAGACAGATGTTTTTATAATAAAACCACTTGCAAAATACTTTAAATAAATAAGGTTGAGTACTATTTCGATAATGAACCTTCATGAAAGTTTTATGAGTTTACATTGAGTAGCATTTTTAGTAATAAAGTGAATATTTTAAAGTATAATATCTTTCAATTTTATATTTTAAAATACGTTGAAAATTTAATAATCGTAATATATTTTCTATCAATGTGAAAGTCGTCTTAAAAAAAAAACAAATAACAATCGTTAAATCGAACTCGAATGAAACATATTAATTTTTCAGTATATCAATATATCAATCATATATGATATGCAAATACAAATAAAACTCATAAATAATACAATATAATATATAATAATATAGAAAAGTTGTCGCGACGAGACCGTTGAGCAACAACAACATCATTCACGAGTATATTTCCGTGGTGCGGTTTCGTAACGCGTCAACTGACACATTTGCCGAGTTATGATTCTAGTAGAGTTTCGAGACTTTCAGGAATGCGAGCTCGTTTTCAGAAGCGACGAAAAATTTCGTAGAAAATCGCGTTAGATTTACGTGAAAAATTATCTGTAACGGCGATCGAACCATTCGTCGGTCGAAAAATTGCTGGAAATGAAAACACATTAATTCACGCCGAACTGTCGTATGAATTCCAAACTTTACGATTCTCATATTGACGTGATTTATTTAAATGTTAATGAGCATACGAATATAGACATTTTTTTATGTAATTTCGTATAAACAGTCGGTAGTTTTATAGAAAATTGATTACGAATGCTCACCACCGGTTTAAAATCATCTGATTCCTGACCACGATTACCATTCTGAGAAATAAAAAAATACAGAAACTCTCCCAATCCGATCAATATCGTAATTTCGTCCGAAGAAGCCCGTTCACGAGTTTCCAATGCAAACTAGCCAAGTCCGACACTTCGATATATCGTGTTCTATGTAAATTCAAAGAGCATAAAAATAAACAATAACCATAAAAGAGGCACGCGGCCATATTTGGCACGATTGAAATCTCAAATTTTATTATGACATACGCCGGGCGAAAATAACAATTACCTCATCGGCATACGTACAATGAATGAACGGCTCGTAATGGTATTCCAAATCGCAGGCTCATTACCGCGATGAATATTTAACAGCCGATGCCCATTGCCGGTGCGATTGTCCGGCTTTTCGCGAATTATCGCGTGGTCGGCGTAAAAGTGACAACACAACAACAACACTTACCGTTCCGATATTTTTAGACCGCCAACGCCATCTTCTAGAATGCGGTGGTCACTAAATTTATGTGATCTAGTGAAAATCGCACACACGCTCATTCCGTGGTCGAGGTCTTTCAAAAGTATGCGATTCCCACGTATTTCGCGGATTGTTATTATTGTAACGTTGAGATGTGGCCGCTTGGCTTATGTAAAGGTCGTAGAAATTGAAAAAACAATTGTGCGGTAATCGATTTTCTCGTAAAATGTAGCGATCAATGTTTTCGTGTCGTTGTAAAAGAAAACTGATGATGCTTCGCATCATCGTATATGACAAAAATGTCACACAATCTTACGATCGTGAATGTCATAAGCTTGATGAAAAAAACCAGAGTTGTAATATTAAGGAATTTTAATGCAATTTAATTCGTCTGTCGTTCGAAGTATAAACAGTATAATAAAATATATAAAGCTGTCGTTTCTTATTTAATTAGTGAAACACGCTTTTAAAAACGGCGACAAAGACAAATTTCAAAACTATTTCGCGATATTTTCGCCGATTTCGATCTGTCATCGGCGACAAAACTAACGAAATAAAAAAAATAGATAAATAAAAAGAGTTGTTTGGCAAGCTGCTAGAAGACACTCTCCGAACAGAAAAAATAAAACATAAAAAAACCACGAAAATAACGAAATTGCCGTCAGTCGGGAATTTTCACGATTTTCTCGCCCATTTCTCAATTCCGCGTGAAAATAGATGCGAGCCGGGGAAAACTCACGGTAGATTAATTTTATACGAAATGGTGCATTAAATTTGTCATCAAACGTCGGCTCTTATGCGATGATCCTAGTCCGAAGTGTCAGTATTATTGCGCTCGCTGAAAGCCGTTTCGTGGCCACCTTTTGATGTCCTCGCCGTAAAGTGCACCGTTAATTTCGAATTTGCAAGACGGTAGATCTTCCGACGTTTCGAAATGTTTATCGTTTAATTTTCGAAGTGCTTAAATGGTGGAAAAAAGTTTTCGAGAGAGACATTAACGCCGACTTATATGGAATCGAGTTCTAGATAAATAGACAATATATTAAATGTATGGAACGTGTCGTCGGAAAAGGTCAAGCGGTTAAATTTCCTTTTTCGTTCGACACTCGAATAGGCATATTTACATGGAAAACTCGAATCGGCAATTTCTACAAGAGCGTTTTAAAATACGGAATACGCTACGCGGACTCATGGGTATTTTAATGATGAACTTAGAACCTTTTGTAGCCATAAGAAATTCATAATGTTCCAACGGTGCGAATACAATGAAACATAAATCAATATTTGTTTAATTCGATGTGAAAAATTCTAAATAGTATTATATACTCGTATGGGTATGTAAATCACTTTTTATGATGCTTATAAATTATTTTAAATTTCATTGTAGCGATTCATCAATCATATCAATAAATATTTCCTGACATTTGATAAATGAAAAACTTCTATCATAATAAATTGCAAAAAAATAATTAGAAAAATTATCAACAGGTGAAACATCGCAATAAATATTCAAATAAAAACGCATTATAATCAATTGGATATTTTAAAATAATAAAACGCTTTAATTAAAATCTCGTTTATATTTAAAAACCCTAAAAAGGCCAAACTGGCCCATCCACTAATATTTAATTTTCGTATAAAATAATCATCAACCACGTCTAATTTACGAAGTAGTCGAAGATGTCGTGTTCCGTTTAAGGAAATAAGTGTTAGTTTATTTTATTTTTTTGAAATATATAATCGTTAAACGCTTCGGATGGGCAGGCATAACTAATGGGCCATAAGACCGAGTTCTCTTGTAGTCGATTATAACGCATTTGTACGAAAACGTGTTTTTCTTTTGAACTCAGCTCTCCTCTAATTAATGCCGAAGTCCGTATACTTGTGTACGGGAAACAATTTACATTATGAATAATTGGACCGTTCCGATATAACCCTATGTGCGCCCAGGTTTCATAACCCGATCGATTATTGTTGTTGTTCTTCGAGGAATGACGAAATTTTTCGTCCGCATTGTGTGTGTGTTTGTCGGTGATTTATTCATAAAATCGTCTCGATACGCTTTAGAAAAGTTATTTGTAATATCGCTCTGATATGTAACAACAGGTGGTCTCGTTTTACTACGATCGCTCGTATGTGAAATAATAAAAATTGTTTAGTTGTTTTCGAAAAATTCCCAACGTTTGGACATTGTCTGGGTAAAAATTCTTAATAAATTCGGTCCATATGGTGAGAGATTTTTCAAATTATTACCAAAGAAAAATATTTCAAAAACAATCGTCATATAACAAACAATACTATTTATATCCATCCGAATAAATTCGCACAGTGACATTTATGAAAATAAATGACACATCAATCGGAAAAACTAACTCACATCGAAAAACATCTATTCAAAAACATTTTATGAATGATCCCTCATACGAGAAGCGAACACACCATCGATTTTCATACGCAACCGATGATGCATAGTTGTGCAAAGTCCTTACCACCTGCGGACCTAACAAGCTCCGAGAAAGGACCAACACAAACACACACACAAAAACATATATTCCCAACATATCGAAACCGTACAGATCGCGAACCTCACACATATCCACCTTCCTGATTAAAGGCACGCCGTTACGTGTACGCTGATTAGGCGTACAAGAAGCGCGCGAGAGTTGATTTAGGCCCGGACCTCGGGAAACGATAAAGTTAACTTTATGGGCGGCACGTTTGTTCCACTCTTCCGATGAGGAGTATCGAAATGGATGACCAGCTCGATGGTGGAACATCAGATCCGTCGCCGACAACGGTGGCCCCCCGACGGAGCCAATTTATATCAATCTCCCGAGGTGAGGACATGGTCCGTGAAACAGCACGAGTCTGAGGAACCGTTTCGGTAAAGTTCCCTTGATGTGTTTTTTTAGTATGAAATGAATTTAGATTGAAGTTTGGTTGGTTTTGTTTATGTTGGGTTGCAAATTATTCGGGTTGAGGTCGGGTTGTTATAGTTGAATATATGACGATGGTACTTTGATTGCTTTTTTTTTTAAAGATTAGTGTATACTATGTCAATTGATGAAATAAATTAATAATAATGCATATTAACTTGAAATATAATAAATATTATATTTCGTAAATATAATAATTATTTGATCGATTAGAAAATATTTTTGGATTTTAAAACTCATTGCCTTTCAAATCTACGATTTATCTAAAAAAAATAGCTTCTATTGCTTAATACTCAAAGCTTACATTACAAATATAGATTATTATTTTTTATAATTATAATTTAAAGTTTTCTTTACTTGAATATGTTATTATTTGTAATATTTCACTAAGTACAATCAAATTGACAATGAGAGCAAAATAAAAGCTCGCGCATCTCACAATCAGTGCATCCCCAATTGAGGACAATGGCAGGATATGGGTTAATTTTATTTTATTTTGTTTCAAAAATTATATTACATTCTCACTGACGTATAAACCTTACCCTTCATCTTTCACAAAACTTTCTACAATTTTCTCACTAATTAATTAACGTATTTACATAAAATGAAATCAAAACAAATTTAAACAAAGGCGTTAATATTTCATCATGAAACAAAAGTGCACGGAATCTCATTGCGGAATCATAGCATTCAATTTGGCGAGTGCGCGCAATATTTCTCAATTTGTCAAGTTCGCCGCTCGCTTACCCTTTCAGTCCTGCCACTAATTTGACCCCATAAATTTTAATGTAGAGGACCGCCACTTTGACTCGCCGAGTCCGTGTCGGATGTTGCCATCAAATAATATAATATCAGCCCGGATTGTGTTATGAGGTAATGCGCACCCAGAGACACCAGAAATAGAACCCGATATCGAATCAGATGACTCCCGAATGGATTAATTTAAAATTTATTAACTTAAATGTATAAAAAAAAATCAGATAAAATTGTTATGTTTTTGCTACAAATGACCTATGAAGGTATAATGTGCAATCAATTATAATAATTTATATACAAAACCAGAAACGCTCGACCTGGATTCAACGTGGTCGTTTATATAATTTATGATTTAATAATTATTAATTAATTGCAACTGATATCGGAAAAATGGAAAACTGTTGGTGAAAGTTGTAGGACATTACATCAATTTTATTTAACTAAACGGTTACTAAAGTTATTATAAATATTAAACGTTAACACGGATCGTTTAATGTGTAACGCCATTATCATTTAATCGAATATTCAAAGTCGGACGTTGAACGACCATTGTATCGTTAACAAGCGTAATAATGCCGACTTGATTCGGCCCAATTAAAGAAATGGTTCATTAAAAAAAGTAGAGAAATTAAACGACGTCACAATCGACCGGAAATTCGACAATTAAACCATCTTTACATATCAACAGTCGTAATAGTTATCGCGATAATTGGATAAAGAACGGAACTTTTGATTAGTTTATTATTATTTTTATATATTTTTTGTAAATTTGATCATTTTTACTTTTATTCAGTTGTCAATTATCAAGTTTTTTGTTTAATTAAAATTTTTAAACTGAAAATCCTTTTTTTTATGTTGAAATGTATTTTACGGAAAAATCAAGGTGGAAATTTTGTCAAACAAGGATTTAGTCATTTTGCTAGAATGAGAAAAATTTTTAATACAAAAATTCAACATAATATATAGAAAAATATGATGTTAAATTTAATTAAAAACTCTCGATTATTAAATGTCAAAATAAGTTATAATTCTGACATTAAAAAGTTCAAAAACAGTGAAACTTTCAAAAATTTAATTATCTTTTATGAAATATGTATATGATCATGAAAACATATATTATAATTTTTTTTTTCTTATACAATTCATATGTTATTCAATATAATCAAAAATACTAAAATAATCCATTTAATCTAAACATTAAACATTGAAACTGTACATCGAAACTGAAAACACATATTATAATAAAAAAATTTCTTACACAATTCTTGTGTTATTCAACATAATCAAAAATACAAAAATGATCCATTTAACCTAAACATTGTACTTCGAAACATTGTACCAATTCCTCGACATAGAAGCCAACCCATCTCCACACACCAAACCCCAGATACCAAAGACCACAACCATCATCCAGGACGATATCCTCGGACCTCGTTTTCGAATGATTGAGCCGTTCGTGCCGGCTGCCAAGCGGGCCACTTGTCGACAAGTGAGACTTCCTCCCACGAGCGGGCGCGTGCCGCTATTTCTGGACACCCGGGCAATTATCCACCATTTGTTGCCGCTTCGGACGATGTATGTTTTCTCTTGTGAGGTGGTAGTGGTTCCACGGAGCCCGAGGACCTCTTTTCGTGTCGTCTGGTGGACGTCTGGACCGCGATCCATCATCGTTTTGAGCGATTGCATCATCGGCTGATTGGTGTCGGTGCAATTCCGCGTCTGCACTGTGTGGTCAATCGTTGACCTTTCCGTTTGGGGATTTGAATTGAATTATCCTTGTGTTTTTGTATTTCTAAATAATACGCGAGGAAAATTTTGGGTTTTCTGATGATTTTGATTTTTAATCGATTTCTTTTGAAATTTTCCAGAATTTTTTTCTTGGAATATATGACGTAATTTTTAATGAATTTAAATTTATAAACAACTCACTTGAAAAACTAAAATCAAATTAATTTTAAAAACAGTAGTCGTTAATACTTTAAATATCAGATTCATATACAAATTTTCTCATATTAAATCTATCGTTGAACATATGAAATGAAAACGTCCGATCCATCATTCAATCAAAACCGCATCCATCCATTGTCAGCGCGGGCGACCTTGGACAATTAACATTCGACTTTCGCGAGTCCAAAACAATCATTTCCAAACACACAATAACAAAAAAACACGAATATTATTTATGAAGGAAACGAGCAATCGTGCGTGTGTAAATTAGAGTCTCGCTCGCTGTGCCCCTCCAAGAAATTAGCATATAACATTCGACGGGGTAAACGGGGCGTGGTTATTTATTTATATTTATTCCCGTTCGTGGAGCGCACAATCGACGTCATTCAATGATAATTGCGCATTATGCGCACAAGCTCATTATGCGGCCGAACAATGCGACACCATTGTCTTTTTGTCGATGTCGAGGACGCTTTTTGATCCGGAGTTTTCTGTGTGAGGTGATCGGATCGCGAGAGATGAGGAAATCGGTGACAATTTCTCTATTATTTCATAAGATGTGAATCAAAATGGAAGAACATTGATCATATTAGAAATCTTGTATTTGAATAAATTAACTCAATGTGTCATATAAAATTTCAAATAAGAATTAATCATTTATAATTAGTATTAAACGAAGATTTTTTTCATTGTTTTTCTTTAACAGAATAAAAAGTATCCATTTTTTATTTAAGTATTCATATTCGAAATAGAATGAGCTTTTTTTTCTTGTGAGTACATATAAAGATCTCATTCAAAAAAATGTACCGCAACCGAGCACAATAACAACGGGAGTTAAGTACGTCTTTTTGAAGGTGGTTCAGTTTTGTGTTTCATTCATAAAAATTTGATATTTTCGTCAATGGAACATGACAATGGATGTAGCTCGTTCAAATATCGAATGTCTCGTTTATACGTTTCCCGAGTTAAGTCATTTCTCAAAATGCCACAAGACGAGCTCAGCGATTCGACGTTCATAATTAATAGTTATATTGTTCTCAGACGACGCGAGTCATTGTAACGTCTTCATTCAGACAGTAACATTATGACATTCCTACTTGAAAGATTTTCTTAGATACGTCTTCGTGTAATGTAATGATTTATTAGAAAAAACTTCACTTTTCGCTCACGAAAAAATCGATCGTTTAAAACACACGATCTTGGTCGTAATTTAACTGCGGGTTTAATTATTGTGGTTTATCGCCTCGACTGGAATTTCCATTACTTTTCTGATATAGTGTTAATTACAGTTTAGCGGGTGATGATTGATATACCGGCTACCGTACGGCAAAATATACGAAGAGCATTAATTTTAACTACTGCTACCAAAAAAGTTTAATTTTACGGTGAGATCAAACGTGTGATTTGTTCGTTAGAATTAATATCGTATTTCAAAGCCGGAAATTTGACGAAAAATTTTTATTTCCCATCAAAGCATGCGTAGGAAGATAGAAAATCATATATATTGTGCGATAAAATAGTTTGTGGGTGGATTATTTGATTCCGTATAGGGATTATTACCTTCATTACGAGAAAAGTTTTACTAGCGATTTCCCTCGATCATTTGGTTATCATTAATCAAAGAAAAAAATGATATAATAAAATGACATGATTGCATTAAAATATATGATACGGTTTGCCGCTCGATTTGGTTTCGGCTTTGGTACCTAATCATAATGAGCCCTCAGGGTAAGCGGTAACCAAAAAGCAATGATTCGGCGGCTGCTACAGGGTTCTTGTTACAGTAGTCGATTAAAAATGTTTCGAGATCGAATTAAATAATGTAATTAAGTCAATTACTTTAAATGGACAGAGCGTGTAATGTTACGAAATCCATCATGTTGCTCTGGGAATTATGTTAAAAGCTATGAGAAATTAAGTTGAAGATATTATTTATTTTTTATTATTAAAAATTTTAATTTCAAAACATTTTCATATCATAAATAAAAGTTCCACTTTTGTATATCGCATATGAAGATGCAACCCTACATTAAATCTTCGAATACAGTTCAATCCGTTGATTTACGCATTCATTGGCGCGAAGAACAGATGCGATAATATTCAGGCTAATGAAATATCGCCGACGCAAAAGCGAAATGAACAAAAAAGAGTTAAATAAAAGCGGCATCGAAAAGAGCCTGTCGGGACGTTTAACATTTCAATGGAACCTTAATTTGGTGGCCGCGAGCTACGCATTACATACGCACCGCAACTCTTTTAACAGCACGAAAACAGCATTGGCAATGGATTTGCACAACAACATTTTCAAGTATGCACGTGCACATTTGAATGCACATGCGGTATAATTTTTCTATGCCGATTAGCATTTATTTAACGCGCGTCGAGGTCGTTTTGCGAATAAATCACTGCAATTTCGAACGGCTTCCGATGCACTCGAGCCCATATTAATGTGGCTTTGAAAGTGACGTTATTTTATTTTATTTCTTTCCAGTTAATTACCGACGCCGTTTTGTTATTAATTGACTTTGCCGCCCTGAGGCAAATATGAGAAGAATGAACTTACTGCGAACGCTACTGTTGTCGCATTAACACATTTTCACCCCGTCAAGCATCTTTTCGATTGTCAAGTTCACTTTGTTTATTCTGATATTGATTTGATAAATTCTATGACTTAAAAAATATATGTTTATTTTAATTTTGAATTAAATATATCTTGAAATAATAATAGATAATAGTGTACTTTGTTAGATCAAAAAATTTAAATTTTGAACTAATTTTTCTTCATACACGTTTTATTACAAGAATTTATATAATAGCATTAAGATAGAAATAAAGATTAAAAAGTACTTAAAAAATGAAGCAATTTGCATAATTAAAAAAAAAGATTGATTAGGTTTCAAATGTAACCACTCGTTGACGTTTCCTTCAGAATTGTGATTTTTCATATTACTAAATATTTTTTTGCAATTATGCACAAATTGCTATGTAAGTAAATTATGAAACAGTAAAATTGAAAATGTAATATAAATGAAAATTTTAACAAAAATAACGTTATCTTATAAAAAACGACATTATAGACGCTGATCGAGAGCGGTGCTGGAAGTGTGCATATATCAATTTAAATATTTTGTCGATTAAAGGGGGAGATTGTTATCTTTGAAATTCCATTTCGTCTCGATGAACAGATATCAGACGATTACAATTTGTCACCGATAGCGATGGTGAACGATAAAAGTAATCAATTTAATCTTTAAATGAGACGTCGTCGCTCGAAGATCATCTACCGAATTTCTACCAGAAAGGAAGTCGGCATTTAATGTCAATTGATTTCGTTCGCGATATATAATACATTTTTGAAAATTTCAGCTTGAATTCTTTAGATTTGTTTCTACGAAATGTTTAAGTATTTTCAATCGTTTATATTGAGATAATATCTAAAACCATTTCCTTGGAACTGGTACGATTGTTAAGTATCAGTGCGGTTTTGAAATTAAAATTCCAGACAATTACAAATCGAATGAACGATTGAACTATATGGAATTTAACTTATTGTTTCAATCATTGTAAGATTAAATTACGAAATATTCCCATGTCACAATCTGTTGATTATATCTAGAAACGTATATGTCGTTTTGAAAGTAAAAAGACACGAATAACTATCAATTGATATATGCCACGATACACTTTATTGAATGGGTATTAAATATCGATTTTGTTTATACACGATAAGAGAGGCTTTTGCATCGACCGAGAGGCGGCTTAGTTTATCGTATGTAAAAAGAGATTAAATTTAAATATAAGTCACATTTGTTACGTTTTAAATTAATTTCTACTTATTCCCTTCGGTTCGCCTTTTGCTCTGAAGAACAAGTTCACCTCTGTTTCAAGACACTTAAGACGAAGCTTAACGTCGATAATCCCTAGTAAGGAAAAGTGTCCGTATTATTAAAAACACATAGAATCTCAACCACGTGTAGATGGATCCATTAATTTGAAAAAAAAATGAAAGCAATCTCGCTGGGAAGATCGTTACACAAGATAATTTCCATGAAACTACTGTCAATAACTGATCTTAAATATTGAAATATCGATCACACAGAAGATTTTATTAAAAAAGCTGCTATAAACGCGCACAGATTCCAGCCCATATTTTATTAAACGAAGTTTATTATGTATTTGGTTTATCTCACATTACAATTCCAACGTATATCCGTATTTAAAATCGCTTTGAAAGTCGACTCCCGGACACAACGAAGAATACATAGTTTGATGTTATCCCGAACGCGTATGAAACGAGCGTTCGACATTTTTCACCCGTTCAACCGTACAGCGACCGGAAACCTTCGACTTTGATTGTCGTGCAGATTTCAATATTAATTAAGTACCAGCCATAAATTTCGATACGAGAACATTTAGATAGACCATAAATTAGAATAGTGTTTTTCGAATATGCAAACCGGCATAAATAACCATAAAAAAACTGTATGGTCGCCTCGGGGTTGCGCAACGTGAATGAGAGATACCGCACAATGGAAACATCAGATATCCTTTTACATAGGAGAGATATGTGGCGCATTACAATATTTTAGATTAAAGCGTTTTCTCGGTCGAGAGATACATATTATACACCCGACCGACCGGTAGCCATTTATTAATAAACCGTAAAACTTTATGAATGCCACCGCCATAAAGTCGGACGCTTTATTTGGGACCCGAGACGGTTTGATCCTTGGCCCCCGAGGACTCGGCGTCCTATTCCTCTTGTGTGGATGAAAAAAAGAAGTTCTTAACGTTATCAACAATGTAGATTTGTCGGATTTGTACGTGTTGCATACACTGCGCCGGAACTGTTTAATTTGTACGATTAAATGGTCGTTTTACGTCGCTCAGATAACAATCGGTTATAATTCATGCGGCTTAAAGTCGGCATGAGATCGACGTTTCTTGAATGCCACTTTTTTGTCATTAAATTTGTGCAATTTTTATTTTATACGAACGGAAATCGTTTCGAAAGAATTCATTATGTTGTCAGATTTATGAATTTTAATATTTAAATGAGTATTGATTTATCAATTTGATTCGGAATGTTTTCTCAACATCAAATGAGGAATATTTAACAACGTTGTATTATAAAATGTTATTTTTTTAATGAGTATACATTTATATTGTTTCAATCTGCATATTACATATATTAAACTCTCGTAACGACAATACACCAAAATTTAATCATAATGTCATTGCTACATTGCATATTATGCAAATCAATAATATCTCAATTTATTCACGATCCATAATAAAAAAAATCCAAAACGACCACTCTCCATAATCTCACACATTAATTAAATCAACGTGCATGATATTAAAAAATCAATTATGAAATGACTTGACATTATAATCGTATTAAACTGGCGCATTTTTCTTCCCAGTTTCGTGTAACGTATTCATAGTCGTCTAAGAATTTATTACACGATTTCACGGACGTTAGATACGGAGGTAGCCACTGCCACCGTACGACCTGTTACAATCAATAATCATTAGGAGGATATACACTCGACCAGTTACCATTTCGGCCCGCGTATAAATCATCAATTTGTAATTATCGCTCGCCAAAGGGCAGGCACGAATCGAATTCGGTAGTGGATACGAAAAAAAAGTCGTACAAATCGCCCGTACGAATGCCGACCGATATATTGTACGTATGTGATTTTATTTTTACTCTTGTTCCCGATACATTTTGAAAGATATAACACAAAAAAGGCCGGAGGAGTATTAGATTTATGCGCCGGTTCGGCTCGAATGCCACACAATCGGTACGGAAATCTGATACGAATGTGCGAGATGAGTTATCGCCGTGAGATTTCTCCATGGGCGGGTGCTAAACGATGGCTACCGTGGACCAAAGTTAGCTCAAACAATCTCATGATGGTGAATTTGATACCGATAAAGCTTTAAATGGTGGTGCGCGGAGCTTTCGATGTCGCCGATAATGTGCGGACATTAATATGAAACTTTGCTTAATGGATTCGAAGCATCTTTTGTTAGTGCTAGATAACATTTATCATATCAAAACGATTTACTTCTAAATATTATATTATACAATCAGGAATACATAACATACATTGTTGCACGAAATATCAGTAGATTCCTTCGCAGCTGCTCAGGAATATTGTCGATCGCGCAAGCATTTATATCGTGTTGTAAATTAGTCTCTCTTATATGGAGTGAAATAGTTTGAGTAGCGTTATACGGTGCGGAATTCATAAGCAATAATGTTATATAAATCAGCTCGACAATAAAACGGCATCAAAAATTTGAATTCCTGAAAGGATTTGCCGCTGCGCGCGTTTGTTGCACAAATTTATCACTTTCGTTAAGCTCCGGATTAAGACGGCACCGGGCTCGCTTATCCGCTATAAATTCGCAACAAAAGTCCTGCGAATTGAGAAAACCGGTACAAGGGCATAACGGAATCGCCCGACTAAAGTCCCATAAGATTATTAAATATTAACGACGATCGCAATCAGTGTTGTTCAATGGATTACAGTAGATGAGCATTTGATTCGATCTGGGACCCCACACGGGAGCTTGTCGATACCATATTCGGAGTCGTATACCGTTTATCAATTGTATAATTCTCAACGAACAGGGTCACCATGATTTAAAATATTTTTTTAATTGAATAAAATTACACGGCATTCAATAACAAAAACCATTTCAATGATTACAATAACTAATCGTTCCAAAGTCAAAGGGTCATCCTAACTTCGATCAACCTCAAGCGTAGGACAGTCGCCTCGTACTGATTGTCCCTGGAATTGAAGCATGGCCCTCTCCGGACCCTATTGGCCCCTCGTTATTAATTGCATTAAAGAGGGCCGCGGACTGTTCTGGCGTCGTTGGTGGTCGGGTTTCCGATAGTCGCGTGCGGCCAACACCAACAACGGAACGTCATTAATCACGGCAGATCATCTGCTCGCCGAGTAGATAAAGCCCCATCCCGACAATGAGATTTACCACTTCTTGCTTTCTTTCTTCTCTCGTGTCTCCCTCTCGATGGCCCCGAGGAGGCGACTCGCGTGACGGCCGCTTTATTGCGGCCATCGGACTATCGGTTCTCAGTTTAATCGATTTAATTGCAAAGGATATATTGAGACTGATTTTTTCAGTGTAAGTTCGACGAGGATATTTAAAAAATTAAAAATTAAATTATAGTATTGAATCTACAATGTTTTACCTTTGAATTCAATAAATTTCCTTGTACATTCTAAATTATATTTCTAAAAGAAAATCGTCTCAATATGTAAACGTTAATAAAGAAATTTTCAGTGATAAATCGTATTTTGAGTTATATAGACTTTTCGAGTAAACAAAAATAAACTGATAATTTATTTAATCATTTATGTTGATCTGATACTATTCAATAAAATATTCTTGAACAAATAATTAATATTAAAGTTCAAGTGAATAAGATAGTAAATGGTTAGTCGTTAAATATTGATGAACATTAAAATAAATAAAATTTTATTCAAAAGATTCAATTTACAACATTATTAAGAAATAGTGGTGAAACTGAATTTCATAAACATTGATGTTTTCGAAATGAAAATAAATTTCGACTACCGTATTTTATACAGGACGTGTGTCGATTGATCGAATTAGACGGGGCGTATAAAATTTTAAACGGTCGTATAATTCGGACGACCCATAAAACCGCAAGCACTCTACGTCAATTATGTACAAGCAGTTAAACGTCGTTCGAGTGAATTTTTAATGTGTTTGATTATTACGAACATTCGCATATCGAATACACGGGTTGATGAAAAAAAAATGGCACAGAATTCGATCGTTTCCGATTGCTAGCTCGGCCGATGATTATTTTTTTTATGTTAATGTTTACATAATTTTGCAATATATTATAATTATCAAGATAGTTTCGGATAGTTGTATGTACAAGATTTTCTGAGAATTCAACGTAATTAAAAAACCATATCTATAATTTACATAGTAAAATTTAAATGAAATCGATTTCAATCAACCCGATAATATTTAAGACGTATTCATATGATAATTTTACAATATTATCAAGCTCGGCAATAAAATATTCATATTTAAAAATAGAAAAAAATTATACTGAAAATATTTTAACTGAAACACAACTATCCTTTAACCACAAAAACAAACATGAACCCATAGAGTCACATAACAAATGATCCCCAGATATAAACGATAGCCGATTTTCACCGAAACACGAAACGTCGACAAGACCATTTGACTTTCGGACAAATAGTCTTACGACTTACACGCGGGCTACATCGTATAGTAGCTTCGAAGAAAGCTCGATTACCACTTCTTCGATTTGTTCGCGATAAATCGAACTCCTCGTGTGTGTTGAGGAGGCTCACCACACTCGTCGTCAATGCAGATGCCCTCAACTTCGGTACAATTAATTACGCGGGTAGACCGTGTTGTACTCGTTCGTTGTCCAAACGAACGGACGATCGTTAATCAAACCCGGACCCGGTGTACAATATCCGATTCTGTTGTAGAATTCGGTCTGTAATCAGAAAAAAGTAGTCGTTCAACTGTTAAGCTGATGGTTAAAAGTTTGAATTTCATAAGAAAGAATCTTTCAATAATTCAAATCCAATCGTATCATGAGTTATTGATATAATCTCGTCATAGTTTTTATCTTCGCAAAATAGTCATCTCGATCAAATTGATTGAGTTGACCACTGTGCTAGATATCTCTAAATAAAAGTAAGTATTGAAAAAATGCGTCGAGTGGATTCGTTTATCTAAAGTGCTAAGTGATCGTTCAAACGTAAGCGCGATGTTGTCATTGTTGATCTTGAGCGATTCTCGCATTAAAAGGTTTTTACGGTTGGCGCTTAAAAAAGATCGATGGTGCTTCAGATATTAATTTGAATATTAATTTTATATAGACGAGTCGCAATTTGAGTGCGATCTTCCGCTCAATATTTTTAAGATGAATCGCATTGCCGATGATCTTTTGTAGGTGAATGAGGTTATTATTCGTTGATGCGCTTTGTGCAGGATTTTTTCTCGACAATGCATATTAATTATCGATTTTATGACTCATTGGATATTTACATATAAATTTGATATTAATTCAAATGGATATAACAAACGGAATTAAAGATGAAGTAATATTTTTCTATTATGGTAAATTTTAATAATTTGTCAATGATGGTATTTTAAAAAATAATCAATTTACATTTTTTTTAAAACTATATTAAAATAATATTATTTATAGGTATAATATTATAGTATAATGAGAAAAGCTAATATGTATTTTTTTAAATTGAAAATTAAATAGTTAATAAGTGAAAATTGATAAAACATCTATTGACATCAATCAAAATCAATATAATTTTTAGGAAAACACAGGTAGTATCAAATTTAATATTAATTTATCCTTAAGACGGAACTTGACACACAATCAATCAACAATCATCATCATCGATTACTAATATAATATTTATAGCAAAAAAAATCATATCACTTTTCTATCAATCGGAATCCAAATATAACAATGACTAATTCCATTTCATTACCATCATCAACCAATCCCCAACTCCTCCCAAAACAAACAAAACTCCCCATTATTCACTCGAACAAACCTTCGTCCAACATTTTTCCATTGACCAGGACCCATACAGGATCGATCTCCATCATCATCATCGTCATGCGATACACGACCGGTGGCGGTCAATTAGTTATCGTCGGGCCACGTGGCCGAGACGAGCCCCGCGTGGGCCGGACATGATGTAATGCCTTTTATATTGTTTAAGATGCTGTTTGTCTTGTAAAGACCTATTATGGCCTCTTCACGACCGGCCCGCCGATCCGCTAGCCGGTCCTCTTTTTTCACCATCGGTTCTTCGTTTTTGCCCAATTCAATTTCTTCTCGGCTTGTTTTGCCAGTCTGAGCCTCTCGCGCCTAATGAGTCATCTCTTCGGCGCCGGCGCGTGTTGACTCTGGACTGTTCTTCGGCGAGTGCCTCGAAACTTATGCAAATATGGGCAATTTTTTTCGTATATTTTGCTATTTCTCAATTCTTCTGAATCGACTGTTTTTTCCTGTTCGTTGAGTCCGTGCTAAAAGCCGGATGAATCTTTAATGAATTTCTCTTAAAATATGAAAAAAATATGCATTCGTTTATTTTATTTTTTTACTATTTTCGTTTTAACAACAAAATTTTTCATTTCATTCAGTTGTACGTTAAAATATTTTAATTTTTTTTTATTTAATATTATTCTCACCATATGCATCCTAAACAATATTTACTACTGATAATACTGTTTAAATTTTTTTTAAATGTTTGAATATCTTTTCAAGTACGAGTATACCTATCTGTCTGTCTGTCCGTCCGTCCGTCCGTCCGTCCGTCCGTCCGTCCGTCCGTCCGTCCGTCCGTCCGTCCGTCCGTCCGTCCGTCCGTCCGTCCGTCCGTCCGTCCGTCCGTCCGTCCGTCCGTCTGTCTGTCTGTTCGTCTGTCTGTCTGTCCGTCTGTCTGTATGTCCGTCCGTCTGTCTGTCTGTCTGTCTGTTCGTCTGTCTGTCTGTCTGTCTGTCTGTCCGTCCGTCTGTCTGTCCGTCTGTCCGTCTGTCCGTCTGTCTGTCTGTCTGTCTGTCTGTCTGTCCGTCCGTCCGTCCGTCTGTCTGTCTGTCTGTATATCTATCAGTTTGTCTGTCGATATATCTGTCTGTCTGTCTGTCCGTCCGTCTGGCTGGCTGTCTGTCTGTCTGTCTGTCCGTCCGTCTGGCTGTCTGTCTGTTCGTCCGTCTGTCTGTCTGTCTGTCTGTCTGTCTGTCTGTCTGTCTGTCTGTCTGTCTGTCTGTCTGTATGTTTATATGTCTGTCTGTCTGTGTATACTATAATATTATAAAACCGATAGTTTCTCTGTCTGTCTGCCACGCTTTTTTGGAAATTAAACTTTTTCCTTTATAAAAAAAAACTTCTCGAGAGTTAATACTTCGTCAGATATCTTACAAATCTTCCTATAACGACTAGGATACTTTTAAAGATCGAAAAATGAAATAATCAATAGAAAAAATAGGTTTGAGCATTGAAATTATTGAGTGGTGTTAACGTCGCCAGAGTAAAATCTTCCTCCATAGACAATACAATTCAACTATCAATGTTTCCTACAGTTAAAATTTTAATTTAATTTAATTTGTATAATATTTTAACAATTTGATCATTTTTTATTCTTTTATGAAAGTTGTGAATAATGGTCGAGCGGTTAGTATTTCGCCCTATTTGCGTTTACGGCATTGCCGACCTTTAATATTGATTCTAATGCACATTTCATTAATTTGAAGGCACAGATATTTTTCTAATGATCAAAATAATTTTTCAATTACAAATTTCAATGCTCGTACAAAACACATAATTTTTTAATGCCCGCTAATTTAACTAAATACTCACATCTATTTCCTAAAATTCCCATCCAAATTTCTTCATTCACTCATCACACAATCCTTCCTGCAATCAACTCCGAACCACCCCACAAAGCCGACACCCACATCGAACCAGCACTCAAGAGCGCCGCTCCAAGATCGTCTCCATCAGCAGCATCAGCGTCCAGCACCAGACGTCCCTCGGTCCTCGGCGTACAACAGCGCGAAATAATAATGGGCATTGTAATGGCGTCCGAGCAACGCGATTTACAACGTGTATCAAAAGGGCCGCAACTGGACACGCATGCAATATCGCGTTGCGCTCCCCCGTGTCGGTGGCAAACGCGAACGTACGATTGTTATTTATTGCCGTTGCGGGATTTTCGCCATGAATATTTTAAATTCGCGGATGGAATTCGCCGTGTGTGTGTGCGTTTGGCGGATGTGGCGGAGTCCGTTTGATCTGTGTGATCGGTTTTTATTGGATTCGTATCGGGAGATATGGGAGTTCTTGTTGCATGTTAAGTGCTCTTCAATCTGTCGGTGTTGGTATGGACTGATTTTGAATTTATGGCTGTGATCGATTTTATGTGGTGTGTGATGGTTTTTGTGGTTGAATTGGTGATCGTATGTATATTGTTGATCTGTGATGATTTCAGTATCAAATTTTGGTTATTACTTATCAGTTATCCCTTACTGAAATACGATTTGGGCTAGTACGGTAAGGTATAGCCTAGGCTGCTGCATTTTTCTGGTAAGGCCTTGTCTTGCAGTGGATAACTTATAAGCTTCTAATGAAGATGATTATCAGTTAGTATACCAAATAAAAAACCATCGATTTTCTATTGATAATCAAAGATCTAGATCTGCAATGGATGTCTTTAGAAAGGCTGTTAGCGGTAAATTTTAACTTTTACCGGTAAATAAAAAAAAATAAACACATCTTTTTATGAGGGCGATCTGTTTATTTCGTTGAGTTTCGAGTATTTTTGAGAAAAAATGTTGGGTCATGTAGGTTTGCGTTTTTTTTTATAAAATTTAATTTACCAGTAAACCGGTAATTAGTAAAAAAAATTACAGGATTGTAGGTAAATGAAAATTACAATAAATTTTACCTTCCTAGATGTCATGTAACCTAGATATGATAATTTTAATATAATTATTATACAATAACCAAATACAATTAAATGAAAGAAAAACTGGTTGAGAAATATGAAGGTCAAAACTATTAATTTTAAATTCAACAAAGATTTGATTTATGGATTAAAAAGGATTTCTGGGTAACATAACAATGATTTTGATTTATATATATAGAATTAAATTAATAAAGGGTACATAATTATATCAAATTAAAATTCAATCTTCAACAAATTTAACATCATAATAAATTGATATACCTAAACCTCATGCGTATTCATTTTTTTCCCAACTTTGTTTGTAATGATTGAAGCTACAAATTCCAAATTCAATGTAACTCCTGCCTACAACATAACTTATAACAATTTCCATATCCAAAAATAACATTACAATTAAAATACAATCACACAACATAAATATTCTTTTATAAATTTGAATCAACAAAAATTTTAAACGACCTTCCATCCCATATCGAAAACCCCATACAACGTCACCCCATTGTCAGCGCACATCCAACATGCACACGGAAACCTTAATCGATGCGAAACATAATTTATTTTTATTACGCAGCTTAATCAGAAGCGAACGCGCGTGCGCCTCTTTAAAAAAATGGCAGCCGGTGCATTTTCAGGAGCCGGCACAAAGATGACGCACGAACGCGCATTATTAATCGGCCCATTCCGATTTATTTGCTCGATTAAAAAAATAAAGCGAAATGAGTAATTGATGCGACGGCCACATGCAGGTTACGGTGCATCGTATGCGCCGGCCGCATTATTCAACGCCAGCAAAGTGGGTACAGTTAGATGGCGATTTATGGATCGAATGGATTATTTTGATAATCGATATCATTGTAATTCTTAATCTATGTGATGTTTTATATAGATTAGGAATTTTTTGTATTGAACTATAAAAAAGTTGAATGTTAAAGTCATCTATTGCTAAAGGTTTTAGGTTGGTGATACATTCAATAAGGATAAACTTTTGACTAAATATTTTTTGCAAAATGTAAAAATAAATTTTATTAAATGACGTATCATAAAATTTAGTTTCACTTTACAATAAAAAAACATCGATTGAAACATCAATCTTTTTTCATTATAGCGAAACGCCTAAGTGTATATAATAATTTCAATTGTTGTTTTCTTAACAAATTTGAAGGCTTCGGGGTGATCATACTTTCAATTTTTCCCATCGCCCGCGCTCTCAACAAAGATCGATATCCCACGAGCGATACATCGACAATGTTTACATTAATTATAGTGAAATTAATAAAATGTAACGTGAAATAAGAACGGACTTTTAAAATGGACAAAAAAAGCGAAACGGTCACGCCTCCGACGTAAGCACAATGACGCCGTTTTGAAAAATTATAGGCGAACTCGCGCCGGGCCCATATATAATTATCGCCGAAAACCTTTTTCTCGTACGTTCGATCACTATAATCTCGTATGGGCCGCGTACAATTATTATTGGCCATATTTTCATCCGAATATGTTCATTAGACGAAGGGTCATAACGCTCATGAACTAAAAAAGAGTCATGAATGCGGTTGCTGCAAGCGAAACTTCTTTGGGGTTTTCCATTGAAATTTTCAATTCTCGGAAATTTGAGACCAATATTTAATTTGTTTTCTTAAAAGATTTCACTAATTGGTTTATCAACATACATATATTCAATTATATTGATGACTGATTTTATTAAAAATAATGGATAAAATATGTAGAATGAAATCAATAAAAAAAAAATTGAAATTTATTTCAATGATTTAACACGTCTTAAAAATTGAATCTAATTAGTAAATTATAAGCACGAAAACGCGTGACGCATTCGAAACACACCAAAGATGCTTCACGTGAAATAATATAGAGAAAAAATGAAAACAAGAACGAGAGATCAAAGAGTTTCGATATCGAGGCGCCAACTATTAAGAGAAGCCCACACCTTCACTTTGTTTTGTTTAACAATTGGTGGGCATCGGCAACAAAAGGATTCGTGATTTGTGTGGCCGATCGAAATGTGATCGATCGGCCATTGATGACGATTTAATGTGTATATTGTGCTTTTGTTATTTTCATTTCGTTGTACCGGAAGAGCCGCGCTCTGGAACAAAGACGAATTATGTTAATGTCCGTAAAATATAAGGCGATTTGCGAACGCGTAAAATAATCGACGCTTTTATTTTTTTTTATATTTTGAAATTATACGTGTCGTGATTTATACGTGATACTTATTACGGTCCGTAATAGAATATAATGAGCGATTTTTATGCTTAATTTAGATCGAGAGCTGAGCCGTGTTCGATTTAGTCGAGAAACTCGTACCGAATATAAGGTCTTAATAAATATAAAGAAATGCGATTTCCTTACAGTCTTATTAATGATTATGACGTGCAAAACACGAACGGGTTTCATTTCGGTGATCAATTAAAAAGGCAAAGCTTAAAAAGACACGTTGCTGGGTCCGATAATAATATATGCGTGATTGATAATTAATAACGCGAATATTCAAATTTACGAGTGTGTCGCGCGAAAGAGTTTATTTATGCAAATTCGACTTTCGATTCGTATTCCTCCTCGATATCTCGTGTCCTATGGTCTCGCGGGGAAAATTATGATAATAAAGTATCGTAAGAGTTTGTATAAAACATTTTTTCGATATTATTTTTTGCGTAAGCAAAAAAAACCGTCAGAATCGAACGAACGGTCAAGGCGGACCGCGAAGACGGCTCGCGAACGCGTTAACGTTTATTTTAAATTTATAACGTTAATAAAGCGTGTAATTTCGCATTTTGATGTATGCAAATTTTTCTTGTCGGTCGCGTGAAATGTCTTAAACTTTCGTAGGATTGAATTTAATTTCGTTTGGGTCGTGTTTATGGTTTTGTTTTGGCTATTACGTTGGAACGTGCCGGAACGCTATTCCGGAAACCATATTTCACATAGATGTAAGGCGATATTACAGTTCGAATAAAAAAAGTATCGATTGTGTTATGTAAAGTCTTGAAAAACTATATCGCATTAATAAATGTAGAATTCATTGTTGGATAGAGAACATTTTTCATGTAGATATGAACATTTTTTTAACATAAAACACATATCGAAAATAAAACGAACAAATTTATTAACCAACGCCATCTTATCTCTATCTATCTATCCTACTTTCTTAGAAATAATTTAATTAAAAAGCCTAATAAAGCTGAAAAGTTGATTTGAGGTTCTTTTCATTCTTAGAAATAAACAGCAATTAATTAAGAAAAAACTCATTAGTATTCCTTAGAAACGCAAATTCGTCCATTCAAGATCACTTCACAAAACACATTTATTTTTAAGTATTCGCCGTCAAAATATTAAAATGCAGTGTTTTTATAATTTTAAGCAATATACAAAAAGATTTAGCACAACCCATCACGTTTTTCACCGCAAACACTTCAACGAAAACCTCTACAAATAACACAAAAACTCGAATCCTTCCAAGACCGAATCCACGAAACGTTCAGGAGGTCCATCCTGGGTCAAGGTTCATATCCCGGGGCCACCACACGACCGCTACGAATCCATATAATAATTAATAACCGGGTACGATATACCAAATTTCCGATCAAATCGACCAAATCGAACCGATAAAAGCGATTCGACACCGCATTATACCCGCGGTTACCATATTTTCCCAAAACGGAAAGGATAATTCTGAAAAAGGTTTGCGCTTTGAATCATTATTGGAAATATTCGTATGGTCACCTTATTTTACTATATACGACAGAAAAAACTAGTAAGATTTATATACGCGGTTCCTAGCCCGAAAACCTACCATTATTTAGTATTTTTTCTGATGTTTTATCGACTGGGACCGTTGATTGAAATACGCATTTAATATTTTGATCGATGGACGTATTATTTTACGCGCTTTGGTCTATCGTAGATAATTCAATCCGTTTCTTGTATTTATTTATGCGCGGTACCGATACTGGCTCTAGTGATATATCTCGTCTCGATTGAAACTCTTCGATATCTTATGCACGTATGTAATTTCATCGTATGATAATGTGAAAAAGTAATATACGCATTTTTTTGGTGTATAATTTAAATATTCATCGCGTGATTGATAGTAGTGGCACGTATGATAGATTCGCTATTTAAACTCTCAAAATCGTATGTAAACTCGCATAAATCCGACTTTCTAATGTTTCTTAATAAATCCGAGTTTTTTCGCATCAAAATTTTTATGTGAACTAATGAAGCCGCATATAAAATTGATGCCGAATATCTGGGAATGTAACTCGTATGAATGATTCATTTAAAAACATAATAGTGCTTAGTGTAATCGAGCGAATTTATGAAATGAGATTAATGTCGAAACGGAAATGATACATTTGTGCAATTATGCGAGCTTTCAGGTGCCAACTGCGCGTTTAATTGTATGCAAATACTCAGCGTCGTATTATTGTACGAGAGAGTACGCGCATGATAAATGTATGAAATGTTGCCGTCAATACAATACACACAGTATGAAATTTTTGCATTCTCGCTAATAATATATTATAAACGTCGGGTCTATTTATTTTGCTATTATGCAGCCTTCAACTCGTGCCGAGACTTATTAATCTTACGACTTCACGCCACTCCTCGTTACAAGTGCGAACCGTATAATGAAATCAATGGTATTATTATGGCTATCGATCAAATCGAATTCCGAAGGGTTGACTTTCTAACACGCCTATTTTCGGTCAATCATTTTTTCATAGAAAAATAGAATGGAACCATTATTGAATAGAGGATCGGGAAGTGAAAAATCGGAAAATCAAAGCATTCCGATTGATTTATTAAGCGGGTCAAGAATGTATCGTATAAACGTAATTGTTCGCGAGTCGTTTCAAACGGTTAATTTTATTATCGGGTTTTAGAGTGAAATGCCTTCGAAATTGATCACGTAAAAGTCTGCGTAAAATATGCCCTTATTCCGTGTTATATGGCGCCGTTTCATTTTATTCAGTAACCGTTTTATTGCCATTATTAGACGTAATTGATTTACGACAAAGAAGAGTGGTAGCTTTGTGTCGGCATCGATGTTTCGGGCCTCATACGATGCCATTCGATTGCTATATTATTAGTTTATAGCACAAATTATACGATATTTAACTAGCGTTTTATTCCGCATTATAAACTGGTCTTTCTACGTTTATCGTCGCATGAATCTAGCTAATTTACAGCACGATCCAGATTGCGGGCACAATTAATTAAAAACATTCGGCCGATGTTATTCGTATCATACGAAATCTATAAATCGTGCATAATATTACCATACCGACATTTTATTTTACTGATACTAAAAATACATCAATTTATTTTTCAGATCGACAAATACTATCTAAAAAATGTCATACCGCGATACGCACTCGAATTCGAAACCGAACCGACAATCTTCACCATATGTTTTTAATAGACGTTTTAATTACTGGCGAGCGTCTCATTTTTACGACACACGGAATAACCACGTACATTTTATTAGAAACGGGCACCTCGACATATATTACGAACCAAAGTACATACATTATATACGAAAGTACTTGCGAGGAGGCCCTCGTCATACGAAGAGCGCTGCGCAACGTCCGACGACTCGAAAAATTTGAATACATTTTTCTCCCGCCACATGGACGCTTTTCCGGGCCGGAAGGCAGGATGGGATGCCGGAAAATTCGTGGTTTAACATATCCGAGCTGCGATGGCAAAAGAGATCGGAATGTGCGAAAACGCCGCTCAAAAGGACGACGTTTCGTTTTAATTACCCGCTAGGCGTGTGTGTAAACAAATAAATTACGCTTACCTCTATTCGAGATGTTATACCGGCTCCGTGGTCAAGTTTTTGAATCTGTCGACTGGTTGAATATTGTGTGTACTGTTGGATAATATTTTGAATCAAATATGTAATATTAAGTTCAATGAGTCATATTTACTTTTTCATATTCGTATAAGTGCATTTTATATTCGGTTTTATTTTTATAATTTTTTCGAAGTATCGCATTGCTTTGTTTGTTAAAAAAGGAGTGATGACTGTATAAGAAAGTTGAAACCTTTCGATCGGAAAGAATTCGAGTATTTTTATTGTCGTGTGTACGAAAGCCTTCGGCGTCGATGAATTCATCCGATTCCGATCCTAAACCAAGGATAACGAAAATCATCGTCGTCAGAATGCGTCTTCATTGCGGCCATAACCAACACCAAAAAAACCACCAGCTACCGGTTTCTTTTTTCGCCTCGAGAACAAATATTAAATATCACACGTACGACAAGCAGCGGGAACGTTTTGAGCGAAATTTATACATTTTTCTCTCGGCGATTTTTTTATTTATCCCCGATTTATCTTTATTCATCCGCGTCGTCCTTTCGACTCGGGTGCATATTGTGTACGGTTATCTATGGGCGGTTAGTTTTAGGAAAATATGGTGACTTTTACGACACTCGGGTTAACCCATTGTTGCGCGGACGCAGCTTATTCCGAACATTATACGAATCGACAAAAAAATATGCGCTAGACGAGATATACGGTTGCGTATAAAATGTAACGATTCCGAATCGTTGAACGCGTTGATTTACGTTTGATCTACGTCGATTTTATTACTGAAGTACGTGGCGTAGAAATTTAGTGCTGGATCGAATTCGTTATAATCGTAAGAGTGTTCCTGTATATTGAGTTTCTTAGACGAATTCGTTGATTGTTACGTATCAAGTTTATTTATAATTTTATCATCGACTTCATATGTAGTTTCTATAACGTCAATTGTAAGACAAAACCTTTTCTATATAACTAAAAGACTTAAATGATTGGTTACTGATGTGAATCATTATATTCGAAAAAATCATTGTCATTTTAAATTAATATTAACATATAATAAATACCATAACGTAATCATGTTGAAAGTATTCTTATATTTTGATACACCCAATGACCAGTGAGCGAAATTCGGCTCGCCAAGTCTCTCACGTTAACAAATTAACGATGCATTTAATTAGATGTTTTCACATCGGCCGCTCTCGCATGATGCATCTTTTGTTGTTTCGAATGCACCAACGTCCATGACGCGTAATTTATTTGTGGAATCGCCATGGGCTACCATCACGCGGACTTGAACTTGAAAGTTAAAAGTTAAAACCCGTCCGTGCCCTCATAACACTCGGCGGGCACAATAACTCGAGACGCGCATTATAAAGTACCTCGGCAACGTCATAACATGAGAACCGACGCAATCAATCCGATTTTTTTGCAAATTGAATAAAGCCAATTTCACGCCGTAATCCTTGCGTGTCCTCATCAATCGTTTGATTCCTTTTTTGTGTGCGTTTTATTTAATTTTCGCCAGGGCGACCTTTGTGCGAGTTCTGCACTCGCCTCGAGGTTGAAAATGTCAAGATGACGTTTCGGCGTCTCTTCATATCTTATTGCGATGAGTTTCATTCTAAATGAACTATTTATATTTTGAAATATATCATATATTACTTTAATTATTTTTTTGATTGATATTTCGATATGAATTTTACAATCGTCGCGCAAGTGACGCCGTTCACGCGTCGCCGCCTACCTTTTGATATTACGAGCTCCTTGTTTCGTTTGCGTTCCTTTTTTTAATTCGAAATGGATCCTTTTGAAGAAAGCCGATGTCTGAATGCCTCCTTTGGGACCCAGATAAAAACTCTCAGCTAAGTGGCATAAATTTAAAGTCAATCAGGGACGGCTTTCTTTCGCCGCTCCATTACGTGTTATAATTATTACGAAAACGCATATTTTCATTAAACATATTCCGCTTATATTATACAGTTAAATTTGAGAAGATGTTTCAAAATGAAAACACGTACACGTATCGCCGTTTTTCCAAACCAGAGTCCATATTGTGCAAAATTTATGCGAGGCTCAAAATAAAGGCGCGTTTTATTATTAAAAAAAATAAATATTTTATTTTGACTTTAAGGATATTTGTACACGAGGAAATCGGATAAGTCACTTAACTAAGAATTTTGTCCTTTAATCCACAACGTTGATACGAATATCATGTAGGTCTTGACATTTTATTGCCGCGCGCTTCGAACGAGAGGTGTGATTTGTTCATCCTGGTATGCAACGTTTTTTGCATTTTGCACGCAAAAATATTTGAATTTATATAGACACAATACGTTTTTGCGATATCCTCGAGTGCTTTTCAAATATTGTTCTTTAATATATTCCATTTCCGTTCGGCGATTGTTTCGCGAACGATTTTTTTCTAGCATATTTGTACACCGTTACCGTTAAATATACGCGGCTCGTATTGACCTTACGTATCGGCGTCCATTCATAAAAATTTCGCAAAATAATGAATGGGCGACCACGCAGGAATTTATTTCAATATATTATGCTAATGCGGCTTTGACACGCATCGGATTAAGCTCGATATAATATCTCGCTCGTTTAATTAAAACGCAATGTGTTTTATATCAGAGCCGAAGCGTGATATACAAAAGTGGAAGATTGTGTAACGAAACTGGCTCGCACTCTTTTATGGTAGTCCATTTATGGCTATCAACCTTTTGGCACCCGTATCGTCGCCATAAATAATAAATGTACCGCATGACAAATCGTCTTGTCCTATGACCTCTGATTAAAAGAAGCACTCTTTGTGGTCCCCACACGCTTTCGATAAATGGTTGGGCAGTGGGAAAAAAAACGCACGCAGGAGGCTCGTAAAGTGGATGAAATCTAAAGTAACGTCGAAAAGTCACATAAATACATTACGAAACTAATGCGTTCCGTTTTTATTTTATTATTCAGATACGCGAAAGGAAGCTCACTGGAGTTTTCTTTTATGTGTGTGATGAGAAATTCACGATTTTCAAAAGTTAATCTTGTATAGAATGATTACAAAAAGAATAAATAAAATTCAAGCTTAAAGTACTAAAAAAATATATTTTTAAATTGAATTTGGATACAAAATGAAATTTGTGATATTCGTGAATTCTGCAAAATCATAGATTTTCTATAATGATTCGCATCCTACGTAAGCTTATATTAATTGAATCCTACGCTAGCTTATATTAATGCTTTGAATTTAATTTAACAAATTTATTATTGTTCATGATAACAATACATTATACCTTCAATATCTTGTTTCTATTATAGTTCTAAGATTTATAAATTCCATCTCGAATATACTTAAGTTTCATAATACATATGTATATAAAAATTCAATATTTTCTTAACCTTATCGTTCATCATTTTCGCTAAAGAAAAACAAATTTAAAATTTTTTTATCAAATCCATGACCAAAACCGACAAATACAAAATCTTTAAATGAAAAAGAAAGCCACAAACCAAATCACTTTCACAACACAAAAACTAGCCCGAATCGGCACTCGGCTTCCGAGTTGCGCCCCAGTCCTTTGCTTTTCCATCATTATCTCCGCATGCGCGTACATTAATTTTTTCAATTTAATTTTATTTTATCGCGGCTCGTTGTCGCCGTGAATGGATGATGTGGCGGCCGTCGGATGACAGGCGTTACCTCGTTATCTAAATTTCTGGTTTCGGGGCCGTTTCCAGAAGCGGTCCCCGTTGTTCTTGTACTAATTGAATAAACGCGAGGACCGGTCCCGAGTCCTCCTTATTACTTATTGATGTCAGATAAAAGCCCTCCCCGATGATGTATAATTGTTAACTAAACACGGCCACCGCGCCCTCGGAGGCTCCGATTGCATTCCAGGTTTGGGTTGTCGCGTTTTCGATTGTCGAATGATGGTTTTGTTTCGAATTTTGTTTTTCAATTTTGAATCCTTTCACTCGGTAATGAATTCAGTTTCTTAATCGTATTCAAAATTTTCGTGCATATTTTTTAATAAGCGTAATCGATAAGACAATACGTTAATTTGCGGTTTGCGTTCGGTCCCCATTGTTGTCATATTTTTTCATATACACCTCTCGCTGTGCGTTCCTTGTAATTTTATTTTCCTCATTCGAACGTACCTTTTTGTCGCGATCGAATTCCAAAGTGCATACATATTGTATTATACAGGCGACACAAACACTTCGGCTCCGAACTCTTTTAATCTGAAAGGTCGTCCAAATTGAGACGGTATTCATTTCGACCGTAAAAACCCTCGATATCCGAAACGTGCAATCAAAATAAATTCTATCCGAAAGAGGAATATATTTGCATACGTATGATTCGGACCATTGTTCTAATGAATCGTCGATAAATTTCGATAACAAAGACGTCAAGCTTCTTTCGAAATGCTATTTTATTGTGTCTCATTTTTTTCCATTGGACATTACGTCGATTTTGGCGGCGCATAGCATAAAAAATGTATTAATATTTCAATAGTTTTATTTTGCTTTAATATTTTTTTTAACAAAAGCGCATTAATTATAAAGGTTTCAATAATAATCTGTTAGTGATTTGATTACATTTTTTTTGAAGAATTTTATAAAATCATTTAAAAAATTGAAAAGCCTCATTAGTTCTATTCAAATACGACATTATAACATAGTAAAACTTAAAATTGAATTAATTAGAAGATAGCACAAAACTCCGAATCCAATGTTTCAAAATCATTCAAAACAATAATAATAGTTGTTGATTTTCAATCTTATACCCCATTTGCAAAATTTCGGCATTGCTGCTGAAGCGGCACATATTTACGGTGGACGCTCTTGTACGACATACGTTACCGATGGAAATAACATTCCTTCACGGTTGATTATGAGACAAGTGGAATACATTAAAATAAAATTACGCTTAAAACCTGCCCCCTAATGGGTCCGATTAAAATTCGATAGCCAGCTCGCGAGAAGCCGTCACCATCACGCGAACGTCCGCACGACATCACACCAAAGAACGACACTTCCGATGGTATATCGTGCTGGAGATTTAGATGCGTCATTGTTTGGTGCTTCGAAAAAAAACCTAGATGTTATATAAATTTTATGTAAAAAAATAATCACTTTATTTCCATATATATGTAGAAATTTTAATGTTTCTATCTAAATTTTTCGGGGACGATTTGGCATATTATATTTAATTCAAAATAATGTTAATTTTAATCCGAATAAAAAAAATGTGTCCCGTTTCGTTTGGTTCTATTTTGAATAAAAATCGAAAGTTAAACAATAAAATTGATAATATAAACATGTGTATAAATCGCCGAGTTAATATCGTAACGATTGTACAATGAACGTTCGTTTGTGTCGAAATTTAATTTAAAAACCGTGTTTAAAATATCAACACCGACAACACAATATAAAACAGCGTATAAATTCGCATTAACATTTCACGACAAGATCTAATGAATTTATTCGATCGGATCGAATCGAAAAAAGACGAATACTAGATAAATTGGCGTCCGATATAATTCTCGCATAGCACGTCGTTTTTCTTTTCGGTGGATTCGGCGTCGAAATATATAACTTTCGATAGATTATTCTCGGATTTATAGATAATTAATTTAATTCGAAAGGTTGAAGATCAACAGCATGTTAAAAATTAAGTGGATTCGATAAATATCAACTCTTTGAATATAATGTTATACATTGTTGTCTAGCTGCATAAGGCATTGCTATAAATTGAGTACAAGTATAATAAATGCTACATTTTCTTCATTATATAATATACTAGAAAACATTCTGTTTATTTACTTTCGATATGTTTTCATCCGTACATCAGATAAAACTTCATGGCTTGTAAATATTATAAATAATCTGATCATAAATATGACGAAGGTACCCGTTTAATATTTTGCGAAATTGTTTGTTTTGGCTATCGGCGCACAACATTTATTTAGCAATTCACATTCAGATCAACCAGTCCAAGCATGCGAATATTATTTGCTTACACATATTTTCTATGCATTTATTGCACGTTGCATGTTTGAACTATCATTCCATAGTGATTCGCGAGCTTTTCGCAAATGCATTTTAACGTTTCTGCTATACAAACATACTGTTAGTTCGTTTTCAGAATGCGAGATTTCTCATAATATGGTTAGGAATGAGTACGGTGTCATAAAATCGAACCGAAGAATAAAAACGGTAATTTTATGTCTATAAATATTAAGATATGGAAGGAACTAAACTATATGCGTTAGTATCATTGATACTATTCGAATATTCAATGCAATTTGTAAGAACGCGATAGTTAATACATTTGTAATTGAATATAGACGTACTTAAATTAAAAAGGATCTTTATACTGCAATTATTTTAATGAGAATGAATAAATTTTAATTTAGCTAGATAAGAAATTTCAATGTTTTCGTTTTGCATTATGCAATTCTTAGTTTATCTTGCATCTATTTGCATCAAATGAAAATATCAAATCGCATTGTCATAGAAAATGTAGTTCCATGACTTGTATTTTGCATAGGAGTTTGAACGATTTACAATTATAATCGGTACACTTTTAAAGTAATATGTAATCATTACACGAAGCGGAAAATTTATAAACATGACTCTCCAGTTAACGATCACGAGTGAAATTTTACAATACTTCGTTTCCAATTTAAGATAAACCAGTCATATTTCTTGAACGACTGATTCGAAATGTCATATTTTGAAAGCACGTGAAATAGGAAATGAATCGAGTCGGCTAGTTAAAGGTAAACGTTAATCGGACTTTACGAGTCGCTTACATTAAACCTGAGGAACATCATTACTTCGCTGATTAACAGAATCGAAAAAAGGAAAGAAATATAGGACACCGAGGTTGTATGAAGTCGCCGACATATTCAGATTTTTAAGCTAATTAACCGACTTGCGTGATACAGAACGCGATGTTTAAAGCTTACTAATAAGGCGGCGCCTAGACAGATTACGTACATTATAAAGGCGACAGACTGAAATCTCCATAAATTTAGAAAAATCACCTTAATTATTGTCAAGACATATGTAAGAATGTTGAAAATGCGTTTCTTCCGATAAGCAGCAACAGCAGATTCTCTTCGCCTCTCGAGTACTGTTAAATTGAAAGCTACGTTGAAATTTTCACCTTATTTTTGACATCGCCCTTCGTATCCGGCATCGCGTATGATTTTCGTTTCTTTTGACTTATACGAATCGTTACAAGACGTCGTCCCCGAAGAAATGCTACGACACTTCGATCAAAACTGAAGATAGTGGCTGCTCGTTTGGTGTTGACGTCCTTAACACGGTCGACGATGACGGTGTCCGATAGTGAGGTGGACTTGGACGTTTTCGGTGACCAAGATGACGAAGATAAGCCACTCGTCGACTATCGTCATTTTCTCGGTCGTGGTTTTAATTCGAATCGTCGATTAATTATTCGACTGAGCCTAGGAAAGTCGACGCCTTCGCGCGACAAAAAATTAATTATGCTTTCAATAGTGGACGCGCGAAGCTGTCACTTTCAATTAAAACGAAGCGTAGTGATTCTGTTTATTAGATAAATCGTTTAAATTTTTCCATGAAATACGTTTTGATATCTCTGTTTATTTTGGGCGTCTATTGATTTCGGTTTCTATGGGTGGTTTTCTGTTAGTTCTGAGAAAATATTTATGCGCGACGCCTATTGTATTAAAGTTTCTCAGAAAAAGTATTTTGATTTGATTAAAATGAACAACTTATATATGTATAAATGAGTAAAGCGAAGGCGTGGCAATGTCTGCTATTGGCCCTTCATATAATAAAGTGCTGTGGTTCGCATGATAGATTCGAATATTCAGACGTTCCAAACCTTTCAGAATACATATAGAAATTTCTGAACATTATTTGATTTACAATAATATTTTTTTTATCATTTGAAAAAACACAATCAATTTTTCGGCATAAAATTTTATACGTCCAATATATCGAGACGAGAAGAATGGACGCGACAAAAAATACGTGTACGGATAGGTTCGCGTGTCAAATTGAATTTATGAAGAATATCATTAGAGCGTGTACGAGCCCGTGAATGAATATATAAATAAATAAGCCAGCGAACAGATACTAGAAATACGAATAAAATAAAAATGATTGGAAAAAAATAAAACGACAACGAAGAAGAGCACACACGGGCAACAGCACAGAAAAGGATTAAGAGCATGTCGCGCATTATAGAATCGTTTATTTTATTTATTCATTTAATATTTCCGGTGCGTCTCCACATCGTACAGAACATGATACGGCGTTTTTTCCACTCGTCCCAGAGCCGAGACAATAAATTGATGATAACAAATGTACGCCATTAATTCGATCTGCTTACTCTCCGGGTAAGGGAAGCAGACGGCCCTCCGGTACGTGTTAATACACTCGGCTCGGGACGATAGCGCCTCTGCTTTGTCTTGTTTGTTTGTTTTCGGCTGTGTGTTTCTCCTTTTGTGGTTTTTGTCGCGTCGGAAAGAAAGGAGTCCGATGTCATTGCCGTATCTCGGGATATAACTGTGAATTGTGAAAATTGGGTTTGTTCGCGCGCGTCGAGCTCTCCGCGTTTTCTATTAATACACTGATAACGTGGTGTAGTTTTCGTATAATTTTCTCATTTTCTTATATTTTATATTGAATTTATTAAGGCACTATAGATAAAATGATTTTATTCGTCGATTATGCTTGTCAAGTGTTTGAAAATGGAACGAATTTGATATAAGGTATTCTTTTTATATCTAAAAATTGTTTTTCATATTTTTTTTTATGATTCATATCATGATAATGAATCAAAATTTTTATTCAATTAATAGACAATTGTTTGAATTAAAAAAACTATTCTATACAAAATTTAGCTCGATTACATGAAGAACAATACATGTCCATATAAAAAATCGATTGTTTATAAATATTAAACAATATCGTGTGATACCTGCTTTTGGCCCGTGCCACTCGTGGGCGTGTCGCGAGCAATGAACAACCGGACCAAATTATTCAATAAAGCTTCCATCTCTTTTTGACTTCAACAAAATCATGTGAAAGCATCTCGTTTCAACTCGAAAAGTCTCATTGTACGCGTCAGATTATTGCTTTGATCGTGCTTTCCTTCGACGCCGTATCACACGGCATATAAAGAAAAATTGTTTTTTTTTCCGTCACCTTTTACTGTTTCAAAACGCAATAATCATTTTTCTAAGATGGTGTATTTTTTATCAAACATCGATTAGTATGTTTAATTAAAATTAAAATTAAAATACTTTTAATTAAATATTGACCAATTTATTTTTATTGATCATATGTTATAATTTCAGCAATTCTCAAAAGCACAAATTTTCACCAATGATTATATTTTAGTCACTCATGTTACGATTAGTATCTGGTCTATATTATTTCGATTATTTTTTGATCAAACAACTAAATATTCAACGTCTTAAGGATTACATTAAAAAAATCTTCAATGATATCTGAAAGATTCATATAAGCTGCATACGATGATTCTTATATGAAAATGTTATTAAATCAACATTTTTCATACAAAAAACATTAAATTTTCAACAAGAACCATTTAATAGCGTCTTAATTTGCTTTCGCATCGTCAGCAACGGATCTATAATACGAAACCGGTGTTGAAACGTCAACGATGACTCGGCCGACGAGGCACGCGTCCGTCTCGCGCTTCGATCGGATCTATAAATCAATCAAAAGGCGGTCGACCGAAAAAATATCGAAATGTAAAAAAAATGATCGAAATGTGGGCGTCTGCTGCTGCTTCTTAGCCCCCGTAATCACACCTGAAGATCTCCAGACGGGCGTCACGTATCGATCGTGCCACGATGATCGTTGAAGATGGCGGTGATCATGATGAAGATGATGGTGATGGTGATGATGATGGCCGCGTTTCACCACCTCTAATTTCACGCCGATTCCGTCATTAAACAATCGATCCTTCGATATCGCCTGAAGGTATCACTATTCGAATGTGAAGATTTTCTGAATCATTACAGTAAATCATCTATAAATTTGTATATTAAAATAGAATCGAGTATATTTATAGAATTTATAAATTCATAACGGTTCTGTATCGATTTCGTTAATTTTTACATTTGAATGTTCTGAGTTGTTTTTAATGAGGACTTTTCCGAGTACAATAAAAGCTATCGTTAATAGGAATTTCGCAGAAACAATGCTGCAAATATTTCACGATTTATTACGAACACGATCGTAAAATTTTAATGTGAAACAATATCTGCTGTAAATTTTGCTATAGTTCCGAAATGCGGAAATGCGAAACACGTGCGAGTTTTCGATCTACGTTTTCGACACTATCTTAAATATGATTGTAAATCGTTAACCCTGTCGGAGGATTATCATCGTATTTATTTCAGCACATAAAACAACAATACGACTTATTTGTAGCGATATTATATTTTATACCTTGTTCACTAAATTCCATCAGAGAATTTTAATAGTTGCTCAGATTTAATTTATCAAATATCTACTTTAGAATCCTTTCCAGTTCTCTATCAAACCACAACACAATTTAAATTCGCTTCAATATTAAGTTTTTACTTAAATTATGCAATTTGCAGTTCAATTACGTTAAAGATCGCCGCCAGCAACTCGACCACTGAACATTTCCAATACAAACAAACGTCGCACGCAATGCACTAATGGAAGCCTTCAAAACGCAGGTATTACCACAAATACCGAGACTATCAGCCCCCGGGATGTGTCAAAACCGATGTAATATACACATATTTAACATTTTTTTCCAACTATTTTACCAGGTGCCATTCAAATCGGTCATAATTGTAAGCCGAGCGAGCCGCGCCAATTACGAGGCCCACAAAAGCCTCCAGGCTGGTCTCCAATAATGACCAACCGCGTTGATGACGGGTAACAGTGTGATTGACAACCCTCGACGATGACTATCCAACTTTTTTTTAAATATTTATAATGCTATGTTTATTATTTTCATATATACGAGTATATAGCGTAGATGTAACGCTAGTATTTTGATGCAATCTTCCTTATCTTAAATGTTTAATACACATCACTACACAAAAACAGATATTTTTTTTAAATTTAAATAAAATATACATTTACGTTTCATATTAGATATTAAAAAAAAATTCAAATTTCATAATTTGATGAAGTTTTTTTAGAGGTAACTTCGAAAATTTTTTCATACTATTTATATGCACACTCTTCGCATCATCTCAGTATACTATAATTATATAATTCATCATCAATTAAAGAATTTTAATTTTAAAAACAATCCCATAAGATTTTCATAATAAATTTGAATATAAAATATAATAATTTGAACCTCAATATAAAAAAAACGTATGACAGCCAGCACACGCTTGAAGGCGACGCCCATACGATTGAAACGTACGCATCGAAAGAAAAATCATCGTAATTTGTCTGTCATGGGGGTTTAATCGGCGCCAATTTCCAGATGGACGTTTCTGTCGATCACTTGATTTATCGATCCGAATTCAGATCGTGAGGCGTCGATGAAAAGCAGTGTCGATAGATCTCCGGCTGTCCGTTCGTTATCGTGAATTAAACGCGGTGTTAATAAGTGGCCTATTAGATTCGATCGATTCGTGATTTTTTTCGTCCGGTGTGAGCACGTTGTCTGTTTTGACGGGTCTTAAATTGTTTTATGTTAATTTTGAAAGGATTCGTAATGACTTTTTAAATTTTAATTACTGAGTTTGTTGATAGGACAATTAGGGGTATTTTCATTTTTTTATAGGGTTGATGTTAATGATAAATTTAAAATTTTGTATCAAAAAGTTATAATATAATTTATTCACATGTTCAATATTCACTACACTTGTTATCAAATCAAATATTAAATTCAAGGTAAATTTTATTTAAATCATCTTATATTTACAAATACACAACTCTTTGCTTGCGGACGTGCTTGGGATATTCAAGTATTTTTTCCAAACATACATTATTGTGCTACCGTCAAAACGACAACGCGTTATTTACATACTGTTAATTTTATCGAGCCGACAATATTTCGATTATGTTAGTTTCACCGAACGATTTACGACGGCCGCGCGATTGTTGTACGACGACCGTCTTAACAAAAATTTTTAATTCATACGAACCGAAATGGCCATTCAGACGCGCCGTCTTATTTCATATTCATTCATTTATTTATTTGTGTATTATTTTCGGGAAAAAGGTGATTTGTTTCGTCCGAGGAGAGCCTCTCGGCTGGAGACGAGCGCCCGCAGGAACAATACCATTTCGAACATAATGGTCCCTCTTCCAGAGGCCAAGAGGGGTACGAAAGTGGACAATGGCCCTCCGAGGAGGGCTTAAGTCCAATGATGGTGATTTACCGACGACGACCATATGGTCAGCTCATGAGCTTTCACCCGGGTAAAACTTTCGAGTAAAATTGATAAAGTGCTCCGGCAACAATGGCATACAACGCGCACACGAGCTGTGTATAATCTAAATAATGATACAATATCTCTTTGCATCGTCCGAAATAATAAATAATATCACATATGTATATAAAAAAAATTAAATAGAATATGAGCTATTTCAGAATTTATATTTGTTCTAATATATTACAATATACTCGGGCTTTGCATAACACGGTTTTATATAATACGATTTTGATATAACACGGTTAATGAATTGTGACCTATTTTTCTACAAAACGATTTATATAATGAGGTTTTAGAAGTAAAAACAATTAAAAATGAATTGGGTAATGCTTTATATGTAAAATATGTATTAACAAATTTTCATTTTTACATGAATAAAAATCCAATATAAGTGTGTAAATTATTTTTTTTTTTAACGTATTTCGCATATAGTTTGGAAGTTATATTTATCAATTTTTAACCATAACTTATCGAGTTTTGGGTTTACATGTTATCCAGTAGCACCTTTTGCCATCCGAACTGTTAGTATGTGTAAATTTAAACAATCTAAAATAAAATGATTTGCAAACACCGTAAAAACTACGCGCGAAATTCATTAAGAAACCTAGTTTGCAGACTTATGATGCATAAATTACGCATGAGACACATTAACAAATTTAATTTAAGCACCTATAATGCATTTTATCTGAATACGTGAATATATATTTTCTGTATTATTTATTAAAAAAATTGATATTAACAATCTTCGATATTTTTTTGGAACGAAAACCCTAATTTTGTATGAACTTCAAACCTTGAATAACACAAATTTGTATTACACTACATTTTTGTGAAAACATATAACCGTATTATTCGTAGCCTAAGTGTATATTAAATTTTATAATATCCATTCAATGGAGAAAGTATAATATAATAATTGAACACGATAATAATACTCTTCATAATGCAAATTATTCAAATTAAACTACACCGATTACCAAACTCGCACCGAAACCAATCACGAAAACCATCTGCTAACATTCAATAATACGTCACCCGTCCACCATTCAATCACCTTTAACAATGTTAATTTTTATAACGAACGCCCTCCGACCGAGAACACGTAACCGATCAGCTCTAATTTACAACACTACAACATGTACGAACAACTCGAACATAAACGCAATCCCGGCGCGAATTCCCTCGATAAAATATTAATGCGATTTTCGAAAACACACTTTAAAAGCGATCACGCGCGTGGGCAACCCCGATGTTCGAATATCGCCGAGGACAATTAATTGCGACAATTTCGCCGTCGCGAGATAAGGACACGTCCTTCGGCCGTTAATAATATCGTTGCAGTTGCCGAGAACCGATGCACTTTTAGCCGTTACGTGGAAATGGAAAGTGCATTCTTGCTGGCTGTCCTAGCGGCGCCATGGCTCTTTGCACAATTAGTGGTGCTTTCGAACAATGGACGCGTTTGATGTGTGAGTCTATAAACTGTAATTATGTGGTTTAATTTAAATATTTATATTAGGGTGGTTGGGAAATCGGTGGTTGTTTCAGAGGTCGTGTAATCGTAAATTCCGCCGGTCGTTGTCGGATTGGATATAACTGTATTGTTTCGCTCGGAGTGAATGTCTGCTGATTTTATTATGTTGTAAATATCGAATCTAATATTTCATTTGATTTTTTTGTATTTCGGTCGGATAATTTAGATTCGGATTGAAATAGATTCATGCAATGATCCGTTGTAATTTATGCCGAAGAATTTCATTGAAATTTTTATACCTATCAAAAGATCGAAATAAAATGAAATTTACGATTAATTAAACTTACGATATTTTCTTAAATAGTGAAATCGAATATATCGTAATCAAAATATCAAGATATTGCATTTTTGTAAGCGATATGATAATCTCCAACAACATTGATATTTGATCGAAATCTTCACAGCTCATAAAAAACACCAACGCAAAATAACCCCGAAATTCTTGTCTTCATCATATAAAACGATGCTATCGTTCAACGTTTCTGACCCCCCAACAAGAATCGATTCGAATCTTCTCTGACTCAAGCATGATCATCGCTTCTGTACAGGCAGCAGTCATTGTCGATTTTCGCAACACTCAGTTGGGTAACAGCGGGGTCCTCCGAGTGCATTTAACACAAAATGCAATTGACTGCACACTTCGCCCACGCATCTAGACCCGCCGTTCTATTAATAGAAATGCTCTAATCTGTGTTGCAGTCGGTGCATCGGCTGGCGTGAACGAAATTTGCAACATTACCTGGTCGTGTTTCGACTAAACGGTAGTTGATTATCTGTGTACAATATTTTTCGTGGTTTAATGAGTAGGAATAGATATATCAATGGGAATGTCGTAATTTGAATGGACATTTAGCGAATCGTGCTTTGAATTAAATTATAATGAATTGTATTCGGGAGAGAAATAAAGTTTGTGGCATTGTGTTGTTGCAGATTGAAAGTTAGGTTATTGAACGAAGTTGATTGACATAATAGATAAATGTGACCATATGTTTTTGATCAAAGATCATTGTGGATATATTCAGCTTTTTGAAAGTTGCCTTCTCATTACCATTAGGAAAATAATCGAAACATTCAGTGGTTTCGGAAAACTGCTTTTCCTTCTCTTCCCAAAAAACCGAGGCAATTTTCTTCAAAGGGAAATTGCAACGTCTTCCGCGCCTATACTTTTACAACACTCTGCTTCCTTACTGTTCCAGAGTCCTTCACCTGGGCATTATCTTAGGTGGAAAATTTAAATTTAAGGTATCGGAAAAGTTATTTAACTTATATGATGATCATATTTTTCAGGACTCAACAAGTGCAGAAAAAACAAACGGGCCAAATGGGAATAAATAAAAACAATTTTATAAAAACGGCGAGAGGAACACAAAGAATAAAAAAATGACTATTCCGACCCGGATGTATGGTTACACTATGCAGGAATCCTCCATATTACATAAACTGCATACGATGCGACTGAAGATATAAATGAAAATGATGAGGATAATTTCACAACAATTCGTTACGCTCCGAGACACAATCACAAACACGCGCATTAAACAGCTTTTGTTCATTTGTCTCATTCCGATTTTATGATCCGCAATACAACTTTTCATAAAATAAATCACCATCGATTGTCGGACAATTAATAAACGAAAATCATTAAATTTACCGTTCTTAAACGTTTTACGACCGTTTCGGAAGCGTACCGCGTAACGCCCGACGAGCGGCGAGCAAGGGCCAGCCCTTTACGAACAACGCTTAACGAGTGACCAACACGCGATTGTCGTCAATCCCCCGGCCATATCCGACTACTTTACCAACTTAAATACGTTCCGATACACACCGCAAAGCGTTCGATCGGCATTTTTTTCGCCTTTGCGTTCACGCGATCCGATTTATATGCATGCGATCTTTATTAGGGCGTTTCGCTAATGAAAGGCCACCGTGGGCAGCTCATTATAATCTATCTTTGCTTTGACGATTTCATTATGTGTGTGTTAAACGGGGGACCGTTGCCGTGTGCGTTATTATTGTCTTCATTAATGCGCGAGTCGCTGATTTAACATTCGCTGAGAACAATGGCCGTTTGACTTATTGACATCTCTCGATGGCTTCGGCGGGTGTTCGTTTGCATATTGTAATTGGCTCGTAAAAATTTGCATGGTTGTTCGAGGTGATCTCGATTGTTGTGCGACGGGGATCTATGGATCGATCGTGTGTTTCGTTATGCGATTTGTGTCGATTGTTATCCGTGAAATTGTTCTGATTGCATGTAAATTGAATATGTTAGAACAATGTATTCGTTGTGTTTATAGATTGAATTTAGTTTTTTTTATGAAATCAATTTATTTATTAATACCTATAATTTGGACCCTGAACGCTCTCACTGTATTATCAGTATTGTGAGACAACTAAATGACTACCATAAAAGGCTGTCAATTGCTCCAAATTATATACTACACGTACCTTTAAAATGTACTAATGCAAAATTTCATATATGGAAGTATATTTAATTTACAATTGATAAATATCTTCATATCTTAAAAGTCCAATTCATTCAACTCATTACTTCTATAAGGGCATTTACGGCGATTTCGTATCTCGAAAATTATCCCAGATTTCAAAATACGATCATAAAATCGCGTTCATATACAACACTCGCCATTACCACGTCCGTCGCGACAATTAATAACGGTCACGTGTGAGTGCAGAAAACGTCTCTTCTAACAACTAATTAACGCAATCTAAACCAGAAACGGCCACAGCGTTCGACATCCGAGTAAACATTGCCCGCATATATGCGTACAATATTTTATTGAACAGAAATCGCTTAAACGAATAAACAATTTAACTTATCGGACTAAATCGCCGAGCGCCGTACACGCTGGGTAATTAAACCGCGAACATTATGCGATGCGCTTCGTATAAGACGAAAATAAATTTATAAAAAAAATATATTTGAGGGATGCAGAATCAAAGACCACAATCTGAATGTCGGTGCATGTTGAAATTGTATAGAATTTAATATAATGAAAATAGATTCAAATGAAGATTTTCTTATTATAGGAAGCATAATTTTTTTTTATTTGTTGAAAACATTTATGTACGATTGAAAATTAAAAAAAAATAAATTTATAACAAAAAAAAGAAAACTTGAGTTGTATGAATATACGATTTTCCACAAATCCTCCCTAGCAAATATTGTTAATTTTGATTCTACAATCCTCATTTATACGATCACATACGAAAACATCGTTTTGATTAACGATCTAGCCTCCAGGTTACGGCCTAATCACAATCGACTCGCTTTAAACAGCCACTCTAAATTCAAAAACTATCCGAAAAAACCTATTCCACATGTACGGCGGGGGCAAAATTACGCGCTTACGATCAGGAATTTTAAACTGTCCATAATTGGATTAAGGGTTATCGCCGTCGATCAATGAATTATTATTCAAATGCTGCCGCGCATATGGGTAATTGGAAGCTCAAATGTTTACCAGTTTTTGTTTGTTTATGTAACGTCAATCACGATCCGGTGTTAACGGCGGCGGCTCGCGACGTACAATGATGATGGCGTGGACACGCCTAAAACGTCATTCATCATTGGAGAATTTACAGTGGTTCCTTGGTTTATAAGGCATTCGATTGCCATGGTTTTATTCTCATACGATTTAAATTTTTAAATTCAAAAATATCTTCTATAAAGACCCAAAGATGATTAACAATAGTTATTTCGATCTTTCTAATAAAATTTAGAATAATACAACTGACTAATTTTAAACAATCAAATAATCAACTATCTATATTTTTTAAATGCTCCAATTCGTAAAATATTATATTTTATTCTTAGACTCCTCGTATATCTCTTATTTGTTTGATTAAAGCCAAATTTTAAGTGCAAATTGAGAGAGTACTGTATCTCTGTGTATCATAGATGACCGATACGATAGTGGTCTCTTTTAACATAGTTGAAGGCCGGTTTGTGTAAAACGAATTTTTAGACGTTATGGTAGGGATGCATTCGAGGAAAGTTGATGATGGCCTAGTATCTGAAGCAGTTTCGATTCTTCCGATTAACTTTTTAACTATGTTTTATGATTGAGGTGATCGTTTTCGATCGAAGATAATTTTAAATGTCGAAAAAACACGATCTATTTGATCTTGTGATGTGCTCGTACTTCTTTATAAGCGGTAAATGAATGGATGTGATAAGGAAAAAGTGTAGTAATTTGTCTATACGGAATAAGATACATGTAAACTATTTATGTAATAAGTATATTGAATTGCGTTCTATATTTTAACTAAAATGTTAAACCACGTGTTTTATATTTTTGAACGGATCTTATATAAGAAATTCTTTGTTTGGGATACTTGAAAATAATGCACGTACAAAGTATCGATTCGATCAGATAAAAATCGATCATTCACATATTAAATTCAAATTGCGACTCAATCACAACTCGATAGCCTATTTACATGCAATTAAAATAAATTTGTAAGAAAATTGGTATTTAATAAGCGCGAATATATTTAAATACGGACAAGACGCGCACGATAAGTTTATTATAAAATACAAATAACATTAATATGTACGAGTTGTCGATAAATTAAAGAACGTTATCGGACCTGTTTCGATACGTCCCCTGAATATATTATCGCCACAATAATAATTATTTGTACGCGTTTATTATACAACTTATTCAAAACAAATTTACTCTCGTTTTCCAGTGCGGGTCGTTTTTATCTACGCGCGAGATACGAGCATTAATTATATCGGCAACTTATGGAGATACGCTGAAAACAAGATTCGATTTCTATAAGTCGAAAGTTGAAATTCAATTAAATAAAATGTAATTTAAAACAAATATCGTATATATTTTATGGACATATAAAATTATTCAGGAAAATAATCTGGAATGGACGTAAAAAAAATTTTTGAACTTTTTTTGGCGCGCGTTCGCTGTTTATACAGGCACTTCATAAAGCAGAATAATTATACGGCTTTGTGGGAAGGTGTTAATTTGAAAGAAGCATCGTTATCTCCAATCCATTATCTCTCATGAGCGAGATGATCCAAATTAAATTATCAGGAGGCGCTACGTACGTCCCGAACGAGACCTTTTCGTTATAATCGCCCTCGACGATAATTAGTTTATCTTGCGTATGAGATAAAGGCAGACGATTTTTCACGCGATCGAAATTCTCATATTATATGAATTAAAGGTGCTTGAGTTTTGATCGAAAACGAAATTGGTTGTAAAAAATGTATGTAAAAAGTCGGCGAAGTGTTAATCTGGGACAGATCGGTCCGCCGAAGACAGTAGTCGTGTTTGGCCCATTTGACCTGCCCAGCCTTTTTAATTAAGGGCAATTAAGGGATACTGGGACACGTCGACCGCGAATTGCAGCACGCGCTCACCTGACTCCGAATCAGGGGTGCCAAATTTTGATTTCACACTAATGAATCAGCAAATTATTTTTAGCGATTTTGATTTGATCAATTCACGACACCCATATATAATATAATTTTCCGATAAATAAGAACCCTTTCAACCCCTTTCTATCGACGTTGATCTTATACAACTCTCATCTCATATACTGTATTAATTTTTTATTCATTTATACTAATATTATTTTACAGCCCCTCAGATAACATTTTTATACTTTGTACATTCATCATAGATTTATCTTGTCACATAGCCAATTAATGCCACTTCAATTTCTTCACTCGACTTGCAATATTCATTACCCTAGTTATGTTTCTCACTTATATACTATTTTTTATTATTGTTATAGTTTTTTTTTAAATCCATCATTATATTTTTATATGCAAACTTTCTTGATATTTTCACTTTCACCAAACATTTTTCTCATCCATATTATTATATTATACTTCAATCAAAGCTTTCTTTTTAAACATACAAAAATCTTATTAGATCAAAACCATCAATTTTCCCGAAAATTTTCCTTTTAATACACTTCTTCATTTTCAAATATTGACAAATTTTCCATATTTTATTTCAAGTCGAACTTCCATCCCGCACGAATCGCACACGCCTTATAACATACCACATCCGCGGATAATCGACGGTAATTTCGATCAGATAATCTTATCTGTCTTATACACAACAATATAAAAAACGCATAAAATAATATAAAATCGGCAGATAAATCAGACACGTCTCAACAACACCCACAGAGGCCGTCACGCGTCAAGGATGGCCGTGGCACGGGGACCGAAGGTTGTCAACCGGCGACCGACCGAAAGATAACCATCGTTGGATATATCCCTCCCCGCTGATAAATGGATCGACTTCATCTCGATCGAGATAGCAAAAGAATAAAATGAGACGGGAAAAAAGTATTATATTAAATAATAAAAAATGATTGTGAATAAAATGCGCGCGGAACGTCCCCTCGATGGTATCTCTTGGCGATTCGCGTTGTCGATTTTGCTTGGGTGGTGTTGTAAATATCGCATGTGCGTGTACGATGGTGGTGTTTTTGTAGAAAGTTGTCCGTTTTGTAATCTGCGGGTTAATTGCGTGTCATATGAGTCATTAATTTTGTTGGTTTTGCGTTATAAATGTCGGAAAAGCTCTATTCATTTGGGTAGACGTGGTGAGAAAATTACACATTGTTTTGCAAAGCTAATTATATCAAAAACAATTAAATTAATCCTTGCTATTACTTTGTGAAATTATGAAACGTATCCATGTACATTCGATCGTTTAATCTGATTATTTAAATGATTCTCAATTATTTTTCAATAAAAAAGATTGTATCAATATTTATTGCCATCTTAAGGTTTCACATCTGCAACATGTTGATTCATTCACTTTATATATCTGAAATATTGCATGTTATTTCCAATTTTTGTTGAAAATCGTAGAAGAGATGATTTCACACGACGTTTATTGTTGTTTATAGTGTTGCATTGTCGTTTCCGCTTAATCGATGGTCTCGTTAACGATGATGGCAATCGCGAATGCGACTGTGATAATGGCGATGATAATTAGCTACTATATTGTAGTCGGGTATCCTAAATGTCCTTTTATTACGAAATTATTGTTAACATAAACGCACAGTGCCAAGTTCAATTTAGATTCGACCATTTCACGTAAAATATATTCACGGTCATGGTAAAACTTGTTCCGTCTACGATATTCATGTAAAACCATCTACATATAAAGATTTATGCTCAGCTTTCTCAACTTGTTAAGAAAACAATAAATCTCGATAATCCATTACCGAATTCAATTGTACACAGACACTAATAAACACATAATAAAACGAACGCACTCCGTAACAATCTACAATGTAACTTAAACTAATTCGATAACACACGACACTTTTAAAGCTCGGATGGCACACACTTTCAATTTGAAACATCCAACCGACATATCAGAAAGCCTCCATTTTATAGGGATCGAATGAAGTGTGGATCTCGGAAAGTGCACTAGTTGAGGATCAATTTGTTACCAAGTGCGTAGAGTGGCTCAATGAATTACCTATGTATATAAACAAAGTTCCTCCGTCAATATATAAAGTTCTGACGAGATAGTGGTGCCCGTCACTCATTCGCTAATGGAAGCGGTGGAAAAACGAAATGGTGACCCATCGACGGGACCAGTAATTTAATGTGCCAAGATCGAGAAGAAAAGGAGACGGATAATGATTTTTTTCGATTGAAGAACTCGTCTATTGATCGATTGTAGGGACGCTCAAGCACGATCGAGACTTAAATTCATTCATCTATAATTTTGTTATGAATGAGAAACTTATAACGCATTTCATACAAATTACATATAAGTCAAATCGTTAATACAATATTCCTGAGGCGAACGAAATTCCAGAAACGAGTGATGACAGCCAGCAAATTCCACAACTCGATTGGACCAAAGATTGCGCAATGCTGCAAATCGGCGGCAATTTCAAATAGAGTCGAATTTTACATGAGTACAATCTCACAACGGTCATATCTATACCAATTACGGGCGAAGCTCGTAAATATATCTGCAGTGCTTTCTAAATCATAAGCTCCCGTTTAAATGGCAAGCAATATCCGCTCACCTCGGGGCTGTGTTTATTGAAAATGACAGATTGTATTAAAACGGAGCGCTGCTGCGAATGCGCTTTATCGCTTATATAAATTGATTGCTCAAATTGTAGAGAAATTGGCTCACTAAATTCGCTACCGATTTGATTTTATGCAACACTAGTTTGATACACAGTAGTAAAACGCTTGGAACTAGTGCTCAATTCAAATGCTGAGATAATTTTTAGTCAGTTGTTCGAATCCGATTATAATGAATAATTTATGAGATTTTCAAAGCTTATGAATTGAAGGAAATATTATAATTTCAATAAACGCATTCATAGTTTTCATCAATGGGTTAAACGTGTTGGTTTTAAGCGCGGGAACTATCGGGAATACCTGGATTTTATAGTAGCCATCGAGATATTCCCGTTCACATGCGACCGTCGTTTTTTTTCCCTATATATCTTACGATTTTTTGTGTTTATTTCACGTTATCTTTTTGTGGTCGGTTCACTCAACTGCCCTTTCTCTCTCGTCTTATTTTATTATTAGGCTCACACATATGCGAGAGCGCCACACTTATTTACATACGTTCGTATGAAAGCTCCTTCTAAGCCGGGACGAGAGATCGGCTCTCACACCTGTATTATTTAGTATGACCTTATATATGTATGTATATGTTCTGGACTTTATACCAAAGCTTCTCAATATTCTAAGTCAATAAATAAAACTAGATGTTTATTTCATATCATCAATAACTATAAAATAAAATATGCACTGCAAATCTTTTCGATACCATGTAAAAAGTTTTTTCGATTTTTTTATAAATATTAAAAAGAAAATAACCATCAGGGAAATAGATACTTAAATTATCATTTGACAAATGATCTTAAATCAATGGTATCCGAGTACGACCACGCCCAATGTCATATAATATCGATGATCGATTGAATATTAAGGCGTTCAATATGACTAGGTCATTGACTATCAAAACGATATGAAAAATATTCAAAATTAATTTTAGTTTGATGTTCAAATATCAAAAGTAATATTCAGATTACAAAAAGTTTGGAAACCTTAGACGAAGGTGAAATTTTGAAATAGTGTACGTCGTCGCGGCCGCCCACACATGGCAACACAAATGGTTTTATTTGGCAAACCGGAAACGCGCCGCATTCATACGTGCGCCATTTTTCCGCGGGAAAGTGCAAATTTTCTCCCACTATAAATTTCAACCCCGATTATCACCAACTACCACCCTCAACACCGACACACCACCTCAACACCACGACACGGACGTCGCGCGTAAACACACAATATAATAATGTTAAGCGTACGCGCACACGAAGCGTACGTATTTAATATTTATGTAAAGTCGGCATAATGATGTAAAAGTTATGGCGTTTCGTGCAAGAATCCGTTCAAATAGTATTTTTCTCATTGCGCATATTGACTCGGGGGCATTTCGAATTGGCCAAAGTTCCTGCTTGCGTACTTATCGGTACTTCCTCGGTGAACATGTTTTATGAATGTTCTCATTACCGCGGGTTTATGCTCGGACATCTATTTTGCATGCGCACAATCGCGATTTATCGACACTAAATTTGCCTATATCGCTGTTTAATTAGAGGACGATATGTTTAAGTCGATCAGTAGGAGTTCGCATGCGATATTGTTATATATCAAGAAATTCTGATATTCGATAAACTGTTGAAGTCCACTGGCATATCGCTGGTACAGATGCTTTTGACCGGATGTTTATTAATCAAGATTAAAATATTATTATGTTAGATTTTTTTCGATCGAGATATGTCGTTTAGTACAGCGACAACTATGCAAAGTGGTCCTCATTTTCGATGATAAAAAATTTGATGATGTAGTCATTTAATAAGGATTAATTTATTTTACTTCATATAAAAAAATCAAGTAATGACTCTTTATAATGAAAACATGAAATTTCCGGTAGAAAATCAATGAATATAATTAACATATGTTAAGCTTCATTACATTCTAAAATATTAGCATGGACTTTACATTTTTTTCAATAGACATACACAAATCTTATTTCATATAACACAAAATCATCACCACACCAAAGAACACAACCCATCCTCCAAACACCACAACGGGGTAGCATTTCGACCTGCACACACCCCGAGGCATAATTGCTGAACGCAATCAGCAAAGAAGCATCATCAGGGCAAAAATGGCGACGGGACAAATGGCCGAGCATGGCCGCTCGATTAAGTCACTCGAACGAGCGAGCCCGCGGGGTGTGCAGCCTCTTTAGTGTGATTGTGCTCATTACCGACGAGGGCGATCATTAACAACCCGGCTAACGACAATGAAGAACAAACCGAAAGGTAAAAATTAAACGGAGGGGCAATAATCGTGAAAATGGGCTGTTTATCGCCCGAGACCCGATTGTGATCTTGTTCCGATGAGGCGTTTTAGGTGGTGGAATCGGTTTTTTGTCGAATTGGCGCATAAATTTTGTGACGTGTTTGGTGTTTTGATATTGCCGCATTAAACGATCGTCAGTTCATAAATAAATAGAATTTGAATATCGAAGAGTTTTTGTAAAAATGTAAATGATGTATAAATTTTTTTTATTTATGTACGTGTCATATTTAAAATTGAAGTTTCTGTCAATATTGAGACGTTTGAGTTAATGCAATATAAAGCCTTAGGGTCTGGCAGGGATTTGTTCGAATGATAAGGTTACTTCCACTTTTAAATGTTTTTGTTTTATACCGCCACTACATTTCGAGCGATAATAATTAACGCTTGCAAAAGTGAGCTTACAATGTACGAGTATGCAATGAGATCGAGTATAAATAGACTTTGCGTGTCGCATATTTTACAAATGATTCAAAGTATATTTTTCATATCTTATGTTTATTATATCTTTCGGCTTCGTGGATGGGGATAACTTATCAACCCGATTCTTCGAAATGAAAATAATTAATCTTATAAAAAATGTATTTTTTTTTATATTTTCAATAATTTTTAACTCTCGCGTTGTTCGCATTGTTGATAAAAATAGTAGATGGAATTGAATTTATTTAGAACTTAAAAGTAACTGAAACGGACATTCCAACAGTAGGCTATCAGAAAACCGCAACATCTGCGCCCGACAATAATCATCAATCGCAATGCAGCCAAGAATCAGCATCGCCATCAATCACGCGTCACTTTCGGCATCCGAAACACGCCCACATAATTCGACACTTGAAAATAAAAGCTTGAAAAATCCGAGCAATTTGGCCGAAGCGACACCGTCCCCCGGCTTATTAGAAGCCTCCGAAAAGGACGATGGTCAAGGACTGGAACAGGGGGCCCGAGGGCCCTCCCGCGCCTAGGCCTCCGCCACATGAATTATGATGAACAGGGGTCCGAGCACGCTCCACTCGTAAATTACAATCTCGAGAAGGTGGTTGCTGAGGGCATGTGTGCAACTGCTGAGGTGCAGTGCGAACGGTGCAGTTCTGCGGCGAATTCTGGGGATTTCGATGGTGATTTATCGGACGGCCGATGGATCGTTTGTTAATGGCTTCGCTGCTTCTGGCCAGTTGCTGAAATGAATGATGATGGGATTAATGGTTTCGAATACGCTTGGGTTGTGCATAACGTGGTTATTTGGTTCTACGAAAACGTCGTGTGATATAAATCTGTCTTATATGAGGTTTGAAGTTCATGCAAAATTAGGGTTAATTAAAAAAATATATCAAAATTTGTAATGCCTTTTTTTTCAAGCTCTTATTTTTAATAAACAATGCAGAAAATATACATTTACGTATTCAGATAAAATGAATTATAGGTGCTTAAATTAAATTTCTTAATGTGCTTCGTGCGTAATTTATGTAGTCCGCAAATTAGGTTTCTTAACGAATTTCGCGCGTAGTTTTTACGTATGCGTGTTGTGAGAAGGTTATATTTGACAGTTTTTACAAATCATTTTCCTTTATATCGTCTAATAGCTTGGATAGCAAAAGGTGCTACTGGATAATATGTTAATCCAAAAATCGATAAGATGGTTAAAAATTGATAAATATAACTTCCTAACTGCATGTGAAATTCGCTAAAAAAATTAATTTACGCATTTATAATGCAAGAATTACGCATGAAATTCGTTAATAATCTCAATTTAAGCACTTATAATACAATTCTATTCATGTAAAAATGTAAATTTGTCAATAAGTATTGTGCATAAAGTAAAGCATTACCCAATTCATTTTTAATTGTTGTTTTTTTTTTTTCTAAAACCGTGTTATATAAAACGTAAATAATAATATAAGGCCAGAGTGAATTCACTATACAAGTATGTATATTTCAAAATTATATACGACACGTCACATAATAGAACTGCAAATTTTGCGTTCGGAAATCAACCGCAAAATTATCACCACAGATAAAAAATAATTAAGAAATCATATAAAGGGTTAAACACATCAATGCTTAAACTTTAAAAAAATAATCAATTAAAATAAATAAACCGCTATTTAATCGTTTCATTTTCGGTGTATCGGGGACGGCTTAAGAGCTCAGGCTGTCATCGCTCTCGTCACGGGTTCGTACGGGTCGAAAGCTCGTTTCGTGCATAATTATCGACCAGTTCGACACGCTCATACGATTTTTATCCTGCAAGAGCACGAAAAAATAAACTGAAATTAAACACTCGCGACGACGTCTTCATTCGGCAGTTCCGTTCGCCGAATTAAAGCCGGCGTTTCGAATTTATTCGATAGCCGGAATCGACGAACGCATAAATCGGCGACTTCTTCGTCCGCCTGTCGAAGGTTCGTACTTCTTTTAGTGTCGGCCGACGATTATAATATTTTATTGTGGCAATAACAAGGAGAAACACGGCGACGACACGTACGAGAGCGCGTAATAATAACGCGAAACTCGAAAGTGTCAGTCGTCGTCGTGCTCGTCCTAAGGGCCGGTTTCCTTTTTTAATTTAATTTACAACCGGAGCGCGTAACTCTTTCCTTAGACGCGTATTTACATACATATTAAATTTTATTTGCGGAATTCGAAACGGATGAGTCGCTTTCGATCGGCTTGATGAGTTAAAGACGTATTGGCGATACCGATCGAACGAATTTAATTGTTCCACAACATGTCAATCGACGAAGACCATCATCGAGGCCAGATAATCGGCCGTCGAAGCCTCGAGTCCTGAGGCCGAGTTGTGTAGCCCGTAAATAAACTATAAACAATATCAGTCGGACGTTTCCCATTAGCCGTGGGCATCGTTGACAGCTTGAGGAGCCTCAAATCAGTGAGGTTGAGCGTTGAGAAGGCCTGACGTCGACCCTTCGCTTTTCTCGCCAGGGTTCACCGAACTGGTGTTGCTTGTGAGCTGTGCCCTTCGAACTGTTAGATTGGTTGTGATGGTACATGCTTAAAAGTATAAGCTTAATTTTTTAAATGAAATTGATCAATTATAATATATAAGATTATAAAAAATCCTTGTGTATATGAAAATGAATGTATTGGCAAATCAGTATAAAAACTGTTATACGGTCACATGCATAATCCAATAAAAAAACGTCACTTGAACTCGATCTTAATCCAAATGATAAATAAAATTATGCAATGATTTTTTAGCACCGAAGAAACATTTCACTCTTATAAATTTTTGCACATCACGGTGTGCGCTCGTTACGCGCAAAAAGCGAAAATTGCCGCGCGGTAGTAATTGGGAACTGCGCAAATATATAATAATCGTAAATTATGTCCTCGGGCATTTTCTGCACGACGACGACTGCTTTTTATCATTTCGTCTCGTTACGTTATGCACTCGCATTCATATATTATGTTCTTATTTCGTTTTCAGTTTCGTTTCAGCGATATTTAAATCGCAAAGCGAAGCCGTCTTCGACATTTGCATTATGCGTGCGCACGGACTAGATTATTTATCGCTTGTTAGTTAAACCTCCGGACTTCGTATTTTAAATTTAATTATATTATTCAATTGATGTGGACACATTTTCCGAAAATTAAAATAATAATTCAATGAATGATCTACCGTTTCATAATTTCTGATACGTTCAAAGTCGGCGCTGTCGGCGACATCCAATCATACGACACATTCAGAAAAACAACTCGGATGCAAAATCAACACACGACAATAAATATGTGCAATTAATTCGCAATTAAGCGACGCTCTCGTCCTAGACTAAGGACGCGACAGTCACGATTCTCGCTAAAAATCGCCGATGCAACGAATTTAACACCTAATTATGTCCGAAAACGAAATGCGTGGGCACCGGAAGATTTCACCACGTTTTCCTCGATGGAAAATTGGCCTCATCGGGGCCAATAATTGGGTTTCTGTCACCAATAAAGTGGGTGAATGAAGACGTCGATCGTCGAGGTGCAATAAAACGTGAGGAAGAGGTCCTTTTGAGGACCTCCGCGGGGTGTATTAACATTTTTTGGTATCATTAGTACGCGTGCTTAAGACGGTTCATTTTGTATGGACTTCGAAAATTTTATAAGTCGTTTTTACAGCTATCGGATGTGTTCGATGTTGAATTATGAATATAACGTGTTGAAATTTCATATTGTGCTGTGTGTGATTTATTTCGAAATGCTCCACATATTGGTGTGTCAGATGAAACACGCAATGCATGTGTCGCATTGATTAATATTCGTTTTTAGTTATAGCCAAATTTTTATAATATATTTAAATATATTCAATTAAAATTATAATAATCTGTCGTTTTATAGCTCTTTGATTGATGTTTTGAATGAAATATGTGCTCATTAGCTATCTATTTACTTTCGATTCATATTCAATTAGTTAAGAATACGATTATAATCATAAACATAAATCACTCAATTTTAAATCAGTATAAAATATTATTTTTATTATAATGAAAAAACTGGCATTGAACATATTGCGAATTCTCGACGTATTCGGGTCAAATTAAAGTTATTTTTTCGGCATTTGACTCGAGCGCATAAAGTGAAAAAGGCGATATTTTCAGCACATAAATCGAACGCGCGTCCATAAAGTCGAAAGTTATTTGAAAGGATTGCGTGATCGGCTTCAGAACTTTACGTTGACAGCATGAAAAAGGGGTCTTGCGCCGCGGCTGACTTGAGTCGTCAATTTGGACACTTGTTTGTCACTCGCGGCAACCGATTGAGACCAGAACGTCTTGGTTAAAAAACACTTCTTATACAGCAGATCGAAAGTTCAGATCCGCCTGATTATGCCATTATAAAATTTATTACAATCGAACGAAATTGGCGTCTAATAATGTAAGACTGTGCTTCAATATTTTGCGTATCGTTATTCAAAAACTATATTATATATGAAAATTATTTTTATATTTGAAAAAAAAAACATCTGAAGAATCGTTTTTAAATTCTGTGTATGAATAAATATTTTTTTGTTCAATATTCTTACTTATAAAATGTTGATGATGGATAAAAGCACGTGCTCGATTTTCGGGCGAGATTTGCTCTCATATCTACGTCCCAAGGAAACATCCATTGGTCGAATTTATTGAATGGACAGATGAATGGTATGGCAGCGAATATAAAAGAGATTCGGCTTGACAGTTTGTTAAAAAGGAGCCCTGAGACAAGGTTATTGAATGGTTTATTGTTGCGCTAATGAGGTGTAACGATTTATTATACGAGACGTCCGTCCGATTGATTTACGCCGATATAACCTGACGAATAATTTAGCAATAACCCTTCGCAGGCGATCTAAAATAATTTTATACGAACGGCGTCCACGAGGAAAAAAATGAGCGCGAGATTTATAGACAATCGTATAGATAAATTCGCTTATAAACGCGTATATAATGTTGACGCGTACAAAACGTCCGACGATCACGCCAAAGCTCACTAAATCGTGGTTTTCTCGCGTTCCAAATTAACATATCAGACTATATTTCGCATGATGTCATAGCCGATTTGAATTTATTCGAAGTGTGGTAAAGAGCCGCCGGAGCGACTGTCACCTACGAAATCACTGCTGAAACCTGTTTTATGGATTTGCAAGGAAATGTCTGCTTTTGCCTCTGCAGCGATCAAATTTATTCTGTGCTTGATGCGGGTTGAATGTATTTCGGGAAATTTTATAGGCGAGCTCGAAAGTCGGTGTTCGGAATGTCGGATGGTTGTTTCGGATGTTTATGCCCCTTCGAGAAGTAATTGCTTTAATGACTTATTTAACTATAATAAACGTGAAATATATTAAATTTTTAATATGTATTTTATACATTAAAAAAACTTTTGGAAAATATTATTTTATTCAAATAATCATCTCAAATTGAGTTTTTTTTAAGAAAAATTATATTTTTTCGTAATAATTAAATGTAATATTAAACATAAAATTTCAATTTATATGATAATTATATTGTGACACATCATGAACAATAATTGAAAGAACCATATTGGTTTCATGGCAATTTAATCACTATCAAAATCGAAGGAGAAAGCCATAAAATCACAAACGTATTTTACAATAACAAAATTTAATTTATTTTGCGATTTTTATATTTAAAAAAAAAATACTTTCTTAAAAACACATTTTTCCACCATAACGACTTATCAACCGACACTTTCTTTTCCTTGAAGATGTAATTTGCCTCATTTGAAGACGCCTCCCGTACGCCCATATACAAAAAAAAACTTTACGACATTCATTAACACTATCCTAAGCAGATCGCTCCCAATATGACCGCGAGTCCAACTTCCAATAGCTCGATAAAACTCCACTTTTTACGTCCTCAACACGGCCGTTTTGGCGTCGATCTTCCGAATACGACACGAAGACGGAAGATCGGACCCGAAAAGGAGATATTCTATTTTATTATTATACGTCTTTGCCATTAAATCGGTTCGGGGGCCCGATAATAAATCGGCGCTATCGCTCGAATCTATTATACGCTTAGATATAAATTTATATTTTATTTATATGTGTACGTGGCAGGAGCCTCGAGAGTGAATATTTAATTTACGTCCATTAACGGAGGGCACCAAAAGGGCCCGCGGGCCTCGTTTTGTGTACGTCTGCGTTTTTTCGATGCGCTCGTGATTAATAAGCGATTTGTTTTTTAATTGAATCAATAAATATCTGAGCGGAACGTACGTAGATCGGTTTTGTTCTTGTGTATTTTTTTCGTTTTTGAATTATCATATCAAGCTTTTAATTTGGGACGCGCAGTCGTAAATTCGGACCTCGAGATGTCTAAAAATTATCATTTTTTTTATTCCGTTCATAGAACTTTGGTGCAGTTTGCTCGAAGCGTTATTGTTATGAACGTAAATCTTGTCGAGGTGCGATTTTATAATTTTGCAAGATTTGCATCGTTGATCGCGTTTTAATATTTATACGAATTTAATATTTATATCTAAATTCGATTATTATTTTATCCGAACTGTAAATATGGAAAATCGTTACGAAATCGATCCGAGGTCTCATGAATGGTCGAAAATATTCCATTGATAAATTGTAACGTGCGTTCGGTTTCGTCATACATAATACGCACGTTTGCAGCTCTATATATTTATAATGTATAGATTTTATCTGTCGTTACTGATTCGTCTGATGTAACCTGATGTAACAGGTAACTCGGCCTACACACGTCACGGAACCCCGGTAATTCATGAGGCGTGCGTCACGTGCCCTACAAATACGTTTCGCAATCGAATTTTCAATAATTTTCATATCGACACATATTGAAATTCTTATAAAAATATGTTCTAAATACTTTCAATTTTAATTAAAAATAACATCACGTAAATCAATAGTTATTAAAACGAATTCATAGAATTTATTAGGTCATAAGTTTTGAAATCATACAAAAGAACAATGGATATGATGTTAATAAACGTGCAAAAAAATTCCATTCAATTAAGCATTCTATCAGTGTTTGAATGCAATAAAATGTCTTGCACATTAGAGTTGATTTATAAATACAATACGAGCAATTTTCCGGGTCAGAGTAGCTAGTAGCCGCTGAGACTGATATTTTCGAAATTTATGTGAAAATAATAAATTACGCGCGTGTAAATGTCACGATCGTCGATAAAAATTAATATGGAATTAGAGTGTTTTTATAAGTCTTGTTATATCATCGTTTATTGCCGAGCGGTTAAACGTTAACTGACTACCGTAAATTTAAACGCGAAACTCGTACTATTAATTTTCGTGTGAGTAATTCATAATTATTTACTGCGCCGACGTTGAAAGTCAAATAAATTTCGCCACGAGCAATATTATAAATACAAGAATAGCGTTCGGGTCGAATATGAGTTGAAAATGAAAAAAAATGCACATGATTGTAAGTGTTCTCGTCCGGGAAGCATTTTTCGGCTCTCTCAATAATTTGCCATTTAAGACGATGAATTTTATGGTTGCGTCCATTGGGGCCGAAAGAGCCAAAAGTGAGTGACATTTACGGCGATAATTTGACGCCGAAAAGAAGCGATGCTCAAGAAGAATAATGACATCAAGCGTTTAACACCCGGTCATTAGGTGTAACGTCCCATTTAAAAGAAACGATTGGGTCACTTGAGTCAATTTTGGCCGTTGACAAAATTAACCTCGACTTCCGTACGCGCTCTCGTCTTACAAATTTGTAACCCTTCGAAGTCGATGTAATGATTTGTGATGACGGATGCATAATGATCGATGTACTTTCCATCCTCAGCGGGATGTGAAGAAATCGCGTGCTCCTTTGTACGACGATTTCTTTTCGTGTTGCGATCGATAATTTTTTGATTTTTGACTGACGTTAATGACGAGTCATTGAATCGTAATCTCCATGACCATAAAAAGGCAATTTTTTACGCTCGTTCCATAACGAATGATAATGTCACGTCGTCCTCCCGTGTAAACATAGATATTTATATTTTATTTATGTCCTAATGCGTATCATAATGTGATCGCATCTAGTAGAGTTTAATATGGCCGACACGTAACCGTTGCATTGTTGTACGTGTTTTTAATGCGCCATTGCATAAATCACACAGTTCTAAAGTCATAAAATAAAACACGGATTGTTCCTTCGTTGTATTATATGAAATGTCTAACATTTAGATTTGATATGGATGCAATACGACATTGTCAAAATTTCATGTTCGCGTTATTGCGTCACGAGAAAGTTGCAATTTATCGCGTCGAAAGTTTAAATTGAATTTATTATCAATTTGCACAGCATACATTTAAAAAAATCATATTTTAAATATTGTTGAGTTTTCGAGATAAGAAGTCATGACTGCGCAGTACATAATTTCGCATTCTCTTTAAAATATGCGAGCATCTACAATTCGTTCGGGCTGATTTAAACTCGAGTAATATTTTAATACGAAATTTCCATCGCAATTTATGGGGTTCGAGCTTTCGTCGCGGCCGTATAATGTACAACAATCGCATTGTTACAGTAATACGTTGCACCGCGCATACTTTACGAGTTGCGCGCTGCGTTTAGCGGATGGCACACAAGAGGAATAAATTCGTTTACCTAAATAGGAAATTAGAATCGGCGATAAGGACTTCATGACTGGAAATCATAGTGAGCCGCAAATCGTATGCACATATGATTTAGTGGCGAAACCTGGAAACCTCGGCTCGTTTCTCGTACTATTATTGCAAACAAGGTCGTTACTTGGCAGGAAAACGACTTCGAGATGTCCACCGGCGACAACGGCAAAGACAATAAATCGTCGGCACGATGGACGACTCTCGAAAGACGAAAAGCTTATGTTTTATGTGAATCATAAGGCACCGTGAATCACGAATTGTTCCTGCGTCAGGAAAATGGCTAGACATACGGAAAAGAAAAACTGCATGTGCGGAGTTCAACATTATGTTAATCCAAGGAAATCCTTGTCAGTGTATAATGTTATGGTATTTTTATTATAACATTGATTAAGTTGAGTCTGTCTATATCAGTACTTGTATTAAACTAAGTACGGTCAGTACATGGATAGGTGATTGCGTGCCGTTAGTCTGAGATTATTTTGACACGAAACAATTTCACCATCTTCTTGAGAGTTCCTATCTCTTTATCGATGATAAAAAAGTATCTATAATATCAATTAGAAAATTCATATTCTAAAATTCATGCAGTATAGCTTAATAATAAAAAATTCTGATAAAATGACGAGTTTATGCACAAAAAAAAAGGTTCCTATATCAAAAATCCATTAAAAACTCCCTCTCACGACTCACGCACTCAATCTCCACACCCGATAATTTCAGATTTGATTACACAAAATCGCAAAATCGTGAAAATCTTATCATTTGTTTTAAATTGCGAAAACCTCCATCATAAATAAAGAGGCGGTCGAAAGTCGGCGTTCATCACGCCACGGTCCAGCGGCATGCGATCCTCATGACGAACGAACGGACGACATGCAACGGTCGCACACAATGCCGCACTTTTGTTTGCTCACGATAAATAAGAATTATGTAGAGCCTTCGCCGTACTGTTTGTTGGCCATCTCTGACTTATGGCCGCAGTCCTTTTTTCGGTGTCGAAAACGCTTTGTGCTCTTGTCGACGCGTCGCTCTCGAGCGCAATTATGCGCGAGTACATTTCGATTCGGATTTTTCCTCATTTGGAAAGTAGTTTTTGTGTATGTAAAATCATATTTACATTCGTGTCAAATCCATTTTTAATTGTATTTAAATCAATTTTTGATTTGTTGATTTTGAATTGTGTTTCTATTATGAGTATAACCATATTTGGTAGTTGATTATGTGAAATGTTAATTTGTTATAAATAGACATCATTCTTAGTCATTTAATAGTTCACTTTTATAAAGGGTTTATTAAAAAAATTCATACAGTCACAATTTTGTTCAATTTTGAAAATGATCACGAAGTTTATTGATCCATAACTTTTTCAAATTGAATAAAAAATTAAGGATACCTTACACAGAATAGCCATACGAAACAAAAACCATATTTGGTAGTCAATTATGTGAAATATTAATTTTTTTATAAATATACAACATTCTTAGTCATTTGAAAGTTCTCTTTTATATTATGTTTATTTAAAAAAAATCATCCAATCTCAATTTTTAAAATTCTCAAAATAAACACTGAGTTTATTGATCCATGACTCGATTAAATTGAATAAAAAATAAAGCATACCTTAAAATTCAAATACAAACAAAACAAAAAATCCAAAGGCATTTCTACCTCATGATAAGACAATATAAAAATTCCTCAGCTGAAATAAATCAAGCATTTTCGATGGTCGACTTCGAAACTTTATCACGCGGAAAAGATAACTCATTCCGTTCTGGACGCGTTGAATAACGACCTCGCGATGCACCTACCGGGTGCCCTCGTGATAAATGCAAAATCTGATATCATCCGACGATAGTTTATATTATATCACGTGTACAATATAATATACGCTTTATTGGCGTGCGGCCGATTTATCGGAGTCCGTGTCGCTTCACGCGCGTGAAACGCTGACCACGCTAATTAATTAAATCGTTAAAAAAAGGCGCGAAGATGTGTTGTGTATGCGGCGTGAGTCGTAAATTAAAAACCTAATAAAGCCTTATTTAATATGAATAAATTCCCGGTTTACTGCCGTCCAAATGCCGTGTAATTCCAACACCTGACGGTGGTGATATTAAGTGTCCGCTCCGAACTAATTTCGTCATGACCGCACGTCAATTTTTATTAATCCGGATTAATTAGGACGTTAAATGCGTTTAAGTGTTTAGATTTCAAAATAAATAAATTGAGGATTTCAGGCGCAAAACTTACATTTAATTTTTTTATAAACTTTCGAGTTATATAATATTAAAAATGTATTAGACGTGTAAAAATATATTATAGTTAGAACATATCGTCTCATCATTATGAATTTTTTTTTTCAATATTACTATTTGTATTTGATATTTTTTAAATTAATCACATATAATATAATATTATAAAACTCATTATAATATAATATTAATAGATCAAACTTTATATTTCTTTTTGATTTGTCTAAAAATTTCGGTAAAGACAAAAAGCATTTGATTTGAATTTCTCTATAAAATTTTACAAAATGAATCTATTAATCTAATTTTTTCAACTGTTGTTGATTTCGATTCAACACCCCTCAATAACATTAGTTGACGTTTTTCCGTCTTCAGAAATCGTCTTCTTGGTATAATTTATCGCGAAGTCCGAGGCGGCGATACCGTATTAAATCACGTCCGTATCTCGAGATGGATAAAACTAGTTCGACCTGTATAAAGGATATCATATTATCAATACGTGCCGAGGAATCGCCCGACAGGTTTCAGTTTAAAAAGCGTCAATGAAAAACATATTTGTTACGCTGAAATTTATTACTTATCTGAAAATGAATAAGTGCGGAGCGGCCGCGAGTCGATATCTCCGCAAAGTTGCACTTATCGATGCATTTATTCAACCTGTTCAGTTTCGATTTTTGACTCGATCTTATTGCATTTCAGTATATTTTATTTTTTTAAATATAATTATTTTTTACGGCGGAAATTAACTGTGAATTACGCTCATGTTACGCGTCATATTATTTTTTTTAATTACCTTTAAAAGTCACTCTGACACGAGATTAATTCGACGCGAAAATAGGTCAAATGTTTCTCAGCATATCAAATTACTAATAATGCGTCTATATAAGGCGAAAATAACATTATTGACATTTCGAGCTTAAGACTTTATCGGTGTTAAATTTTACGTCAGGCCAAAAAAATGAAGATTCGGTTAATTTAAGAGCGACATAAACGCCAGCCACGGTTACGAACAACGATCCGTTTGATTTATTTATTGCGCCAAAATGCGACTCAAAATAAATAAAAATATGCGATAGATCACTGCGGAATAGACAAACAATGAGGATGAGACTTCGGAAAATTTTGACTTATCGCCGCTATAAAACTTCGATCAGATTGTCTCGGTTGCAGACTCAGTATAATTTTCCTAGTAAAATTTATGCACGTCCATGCTGGTAGACAAGAAGTCGTAAAATTAGAAAATCAATTTCGTAATGGGTCCAAATCGAGCCACACGAATTTACGACCGCAAATTCGAAATGAGATACTGTTATATTGAAATGCAATAAAAACGATTTCATTATTCTATGAATCAATATATCCATAATGAAAAACGTTTTATTATTAATCTTTTATTTTTTTTATACAATTTACATGAGTATTTACAACATTCTCTATCGTTTTAATGATATCTAAAGAAAAATAATATTATAATCGAATATTTTCCTAAAATTTCATACACAAATTCGATTCCACTCATTCTTTCGAATCAATCTAATCTTCATGCAAATTCCTGATCAAACATGGTTCTATTCAACATAAAGAGCCGGATTCGTTCAAAATACGATCTTTGAGAATCCTCTTTTAGTATAAAAGCTACAAAACATCGGTAACGATACACGTTCGTCGAATAGGTGAAAAAATATTATTGCTGGGCGCCGAACGATTATTATACGACGATCGAACGTTGTAAATCGTCAAATCATTGGACGGTCCGAGATAAAAACGCCTCGCGTGTGGTCTCCTATGTATGTACGATCGAAGAGCGCACATTACACTCACTTTATCGTGAATATAGCCATACTAACACTATACTGTATCTATATGTGTGTGAGAAGTCTAGTATTAAAGCTCGCAATGTCTATATTTGGCGAAAATAGGGAAATTATTAGGAATAAAATATGGTTATGTTTGAGTTTTTCCCACGTATAAAATAAAATTTTCTCTTATAACATTGTTTATTTCCGGAATAAGGATTGTATAATCAACATGTATCCACAATAATGGATCTTGCTGGTGTATGAAAAATACGATTCGAACGATATGTTAAAATAAGGCAGAATAAAAATAATACATTTCTTGTTTGTTTTGAAAATAAATTTCTCTATATATTTAGATGACCTGAGAAAATCTTGTGAATTACGAATCTTGTATATTTTTTTAAAAAACGTGCGTCGATATTTTTTTAGAATATCTTTAATGCGTTTAAACAAAGTCGTTTTTTATAAACTCATCTTCATTAAAATATTACATTGTGGATTCGACGAATAAATCGACACTTTTTACTTTTTCTATCAATAAAAATGTTGTCTATTATAAAAAAAAAAACAATTTTGTGAATTCAATGATTTCTGTTGAATAATTTTATTTTTACGACTTGTTAGAGGCTTTCAATAAATTGTGAAATTTGGTACGACATACCTCGTACAATATTGTACCGAAACTATATTCAAGCAAACGGCTTGTAATAGTAAATTATTATCGTAACGCACGTAGCGTATACGACAATCCCAAAAGCTCGCCGAAAGCTTATAAAGAGCGGCGCGCCGACAAAGGCGACTTTTCAGCAATTCTTTTTATATTTGTACCTTTTTACATCGTCTCCGATATTTATTTATATTATTTGTGCATACGCCGAGTCTGTCCGTCTGTCCGCTGGCTTTTTATTCGCTATCGAGTCGTGTACGATAAGGCGGCACGACCCGTATATAAGGCACTCCGATAAATGAATACAACTTTATTATGTCGGCCGCGAGCGCGTGGCTACAACGACTGCTCGACATAAACATGCTGAACGGACACTCGCCTGGATAAAATATATATTTCAGCGGGTTTGATTGTTTTACAGCGTGTATGGTGAGTACGGCAATGAGTTGATCGCTAAACGGTGGATGTATGCGATTTTTTTCATATTTCTTTGAAGCGAATGATCATTGAAATTGAGCGACTGTGCTCTGTTTAAGTTACGGGGTATATTCACTCAATTTCATAGTTCAATTTTAACATAATTTTTATTTGGATGAATCAATTATTACTTACATTCTCGTTCATTTTTGCAATCATAAGATTCTCTGAAACAAACAATAAAATGATTTAAAATAATAAATAATCGCTTATGCTAATACAAGATTTCTTGAAAAAGTTGAAATAGAATATTTTCTTCCTCATAAATATGTCATTTTCAAAACATAACGATATCGCAAAATTAGCCGATATTCCTCCCTATATCATCGCCGTAATAATATAATACGGTCGGGAGATAAACATGTGTCGATACGGGATACATGTGTTCCTTATCTTATGCGGATTGTCCTCACTCCGTTTGTTTGTTATCCGCTTGCTGTGGCAGGGTTGACCCCTTCGGCAGATCCAAAGACACGAATGTGCTAAGACCATTATGCCGAATTGTTATCGGTGGTCTGGGAAAATGTGAAATCGGAATACGCTTTGGAATTCGTCGTAATACATACACAGAAATAAATTCGAATAAATTGCGATGAGTTTTAGTTATTCGGTGTTCTCAGGGTGCCCCTCGTCCGTTTCTTCGCGGATCGATGTTCGTCCTCTGTGATCTGCTCGTATCGCTGTATTTATATCGCGATTCGCATTTTATGCGATTCTTGTTACAATGCCGTATCTCGTTGAGCTTATTTATGACTAAATTAGGTTGGACGATCGACGACGACACTTTTGTATTTTATTTAATTTCAAAGATATCGATCGGCGGTCAAGCGCGAAACCCGACACATGAAGTTCAATGGTTTTTTTTTATTAATTTTCAATATAAAACGAAAAAAATCTTTTCATCAAATTGAAACGTTGAATTATCGTTTCAATATTTAACACATATAAAAAAAATCTATCAACAACAAACCATAGAATTGGTTCATTCTCATACATTGAACAATAATTCTCAAGTCATAATTCATCCGATCTAAATCACAATAGAATACCATTTATGGTTCAATCCGAAGCCGATTTGCATTCCCGGAAATAGCACTCAACAAAAAGCTCCTAGAGAACCAAACAATGACTTTTCAATCGAAAAAGTAACGATCTTCCCGAGTTGAACACATACACACCATCGTTCGCGGATACGCCGTCGGAGCTTAACCAGATGCTCGTTCATATATCACAATGGTAAATTTAACTTTTGAATGCGGGGATAGCTCGCGCTCGAGGCGCATCGACCAAGATAGGATAATTGTTTACGATTTTTGTATACGAGAGCGATAAAAGCCGCGGATGAACTCGCCTCGGGCCACGAGGCTGTTTCTCGTACGTCAACAATTCCGCCGACAATGAAAACTCGGCTGTTAAAGCACAAAAGCGCTCGCGAACAATGTTCAAACGCCCGGTACTTAGTACTGCAGTGAGAATGAAAAAGGAAAAGTGCACATCTACAGCGCGATAAAAGATTCGATTGTGCGAAAATCAATATTTTCTGATGGTATGTTTGATTAGAAATTTTTCTCCGGGCTTCGAATAATGCGCATCGGAGTTCATCGGATGAGTTGAATGGAAACCAATTAAGTTCGTGTGCACGAGGGACTCTTTTCAATGTGAGCTTACGCAGTTGTATTTATTGAATCGTTATTTATCTGTTGGTAAATTTCAATATGAATGTGTTTTTCGTTTTCTTGTTAGACAAACAATCGGTTTTTCGATACGGCTATATGATACAGTTGAAAAATGTCAACTGCATTCGTTATATGCGACAGATACAAAAGATAGACTGCAGAACCAGATATAGAGAAATTCTCGTATCAGATGCATTCAAGTTTCAGTGAAGTTAATTATTTCATGCAATTATGAAATTAAACGTGTTTTCGATATTTAAAATTATGCTTATCGAACACCTTTTTTATGGTATATTTAAATAAAATTCTGTCATTTTTATTGCACTTTATTGACGCAATGAGTTTTAGTGTTACAGATAGCGTACAAAGCACATTGGCGTGTTCGAGCCCGACAACGACAATACAAGTACCGATCGCAATAAAAAAACAAATGCGTCATTAAATCACATCATAATGGTTGTCCGACGACAAAGCACCATTTTATACACAATACTAGCCTTAGTTCTGAAACACTAAAAGCGTCAATTGAGCACTCAACGATCGATAAAACAAAATCGTATCGCGTGGCTCGAGGCTCGAAATAATAGAGTGATCATTGCAGAATTGCGTGAAAAAATTGCGCGGTGCATTTATTAAAGTGCATTATCGTCCCGGCTCGTCGGCGTCCATTTGATAGATAATAACAGTTTTGCGTTAAACGATCAACCCGAGGATAATGTTCAAAAGGTAAAAGTTGAGGCGGTCAATCCGTTCTTGCTGCTATTGTCTTCGTCTTGCGAAGCGCCCCGAGCTGTGGTACCGAAGGAGAGGGCATCGTAAGGGCTTTCTCGTGTTCCATGAGAAAACTTTTGAAAATTTACTCCAAAACAAAAAAAAACGGTCACATTAGTTAGCGCCGTAGCTATTGTTCGACTGACGTAGGCGACGAGCTATAAACGGCAAAGATGTATATCACGAAACTGTAAATAAAATTAAATACGTGTTCCCATACGTTGAGTAATAGAAGGAAAAACGTTCAAATTGATTTTTTGTGTATAAAAAGTACCTTAAATCATTGTGAAACTGTTCGAGATTGAGTTATCAAGTTACTATAAAATTATTTTGTCTTAAAGTTTTGACATATAGTAACGATATAATAATACGTCTTCAAAATATTTATAGTGTAAAATTTATGAAATATTGCGCGTTCATATATCACCTAGAGTCGTTTGTAAAACAGAAACTCGAATGGTTCATAATAAAAAAATAATAATATCAAAATTGTTCTCTGTTTACATTTGGTATATCTTCTTGCGCCAGTGAGGCTTAAATCAGGAAAACCATATATGGTCCAATAATTATAGCCTTTCCATCGAGCTAAACAAAGAATTCAATAAACCATTGATTTGATAATATCGCCGTATAGTGAGCATTTTCAAAGAGAGGCCCCACAGTAATGAATTATATCGGGTGGTTTTTTGTTGCATCGCCAGATATTGGTTTTATGAATAGCTATCTGATTGTTGAATAAATTAAGGCTCGCACAAACCGCAAACTACTCTCTTTTCAAACGTCGAAATCGTTTTTCAATATATCGAAACACGATTAATTTCGAATCAATCAATTCGTATTCGGCACAAAGAAAACATGAAATATCAATTTGTTGCTTCGAAATATATACGAATTGATTGCGACGTTCGATAACATTCCACAATTACGAGATTATCTTGAGCTTAAGCCTCAGAGCTTTTGATATGTACTGCGCGTGTGCATAATTACATTCAATAATAGACATAATAAAAGATACACGGATCTCGTGCATAATGTTGCCGTTGAATGTTAAAAGCGTAATCCATATCCTCCGGATTGCCACATTCAATGGGCAGATACAAGAGCGTACTATATGAGAAATCACTTAAGAGGCATCGTAAAAACCACCGTCGAAGCCTTATCGAAAGCTCAAAGCACATAATTATTGATGCATAATAAACATCGTAGACGCACGTGCCATTATAGAAAGAGCTTTATTGCTATATCACAAAATTGACGAAATTTTAATGAAAATGATCAAGCTTTGAAATGCTTTTATCGGTGAAAACACGTTTTCATGAATAAACAAGTCAATTCGTAAAAATTTACATATATAATATTAAAAATTTGAAAAATATATTTGTATTGAATCATTTAAAAAAAAAAATCATGTCCTCGGTATGAAATCCAACTTCAAACACCGCAATAAAACAAATCTCATTGAACAAAATTTACAATGCCAATCGATTTTTTTTCCGTCCTCTCTTGCCGTAATAAAGCGATTACAACACACCGTAATCGAATCGTTCGATTCCCCAACCACACAAAAATTTCCAAAACACACATTCGCTCAATTTAGAAACATCAAACATGGCAACACAATGACGCACGTTTTCGTGCACAATCCATAAGAAACAATCGCTCTCGTACGTCGCTTCTGTCTGCCTACGCCCTATGCACCATTAGCATTTCGAAAAGCGCGAATTTTTCAGCGCGTCAACACACGGCTGCCAACCGAGAGTGGGTGACGTCGTAACTTTCGAAAAAGCCAGGAAAGTCGGGACGTCTCCATATCGTCCGATCGCAATGTTTACCGACCGTTTAACGGAGATACCATCTTCGAGGGACACACCTCTGCGGACCTCGTGTTGTCTGATCGTCCCGGCTGTGGTCTCTGAAGGTAAAATGAAGTGTGTGTGTGTATGTGTGTGTGTTTGAAAATAAAATAATCGGTAAGAAAATAACAGGAGGGCTTCATTGTTTGGCATGTGAGTGCAACGGGTTGTTGCCGAGCCGATATACGGTTGGTCTTTGACGATTTTAATTGATCTCTCGGTATCTATTGTCGATTGGTTTTATTTCACAAAGCGTCGATTGTTTGGTTTTGATAGTTTGATAAATAATGTATGATTGAATAAATATTGTGTTAGACATTGATAGAAGTATTCACGTACTTAATCGTCTGTTTATTTTTTCAATGGATTATTTCAATATTAAGTAGACATATTCGAGAGATTTGAAGATAAAAATGAGAATATACTATTCAATATTTAAAAAATATTATTGAATACCCCTTTATACGTAAAGCTTTATTGTTGAGTGTCTCTTCTCGCATTTCATGTATAAAATTTCATTGCATACATTGTAACATAAAATTTTTAATAAAAAACAATCATTAAAATTCATCATCTAATACTCCTCCGAAACTGAAACTTAATATTTATATTGGAAATCGACAGTTTATACACGGATTTATGAAATTCTGTGACTTGTATTACGGATCGTCCGTATACGATTGTTGACATTGTCCGGTAGCCGCAACCCGAAGACAATACGACTTCCACAATATAAAGAGTTGAATTGCTGTTTGCGATATCCCATCAGCTTCTCTCCGGATGCATATTGATGTATATTTACGAGACTCGAGAGACAAAAAACGACAAATACACGGACGCACGCAACAAACCCTTCAGATAGATAAACGAATCAAAAATGCAAACGTGAAATAAATCGAAGGATAAATACGCGATCGAGGACAACGCTCGCTCGCTTAAAAGGAGACGTATACAATTTTAGAGTTAATTTCTGGGTCAATGTAATGCTCTCACCATCGATCACGCAATTACGATCGCTCCTTGTTCACAATGAACACCTACATGATATATTGGCAACATTGTTCCAACGAAAACATGTATTTTCAATTTAACGTTTAGTACCGTATCGATTTTGCATATAAGGGAGAGTTGACCAACATCGAGATATCAAGGTGTTTTTTTATTAATTTTTACTGTAACATATAATTAGACAATAATGTAACAATATTTTCGAATAAAAATGAGATTATCTGTAAACGGAACCAGTTAAACTTCCCCAACCAAAGCACAGCAATAAAACGCACCTTTGTGCAATTCATTTTCATAAATAAGACAAATGAGATTGAAATTCGATACTGCGGCGGGTCCTTAGCGTTCTGCAAGATGCACATTGCCAAGAATTTATTAAAAGAACACACCTTGTGCATTTAAACATCGCATTTTATATGACTTTTACAGAGGCCGAGTATAAAACCACCTCATAGGGAGCTACCGTTTACGCGAAAATACTCGCGGTATAACATTGTACGAGGAGTGAATTCCTTCAAACAATGCGTTTTGAAAGCTTCGAGACGAATTTTTATCGCAGTCGCAAAGAAGTCAAAATACTTGTAAAAGTCCATTCGCGCAAAATAAACGACGAGTTTCGTGTTTTATCGTTCTTTCGTTTGCATACGTGTCGTTTCGAGAGTGCGTCTCCTTTTTTCACCTTTTATTATATTATATTATATTGACTTCTTCTTCGGTTTTATCTCGGTTTTATTTTTTAGCGAAAAAAGGACATACTCGGACAGAGGTGAAAAGGCCGCGGCGTACACGGGATGTGACGTCGTATAAAAATGAAGGGCCGAAATCAATTTTCAATATCGGCAATGCGACGACGACAAGGCTTTATGCAAATTCTTGTGCCAGCGAGTCCATGGGGACCCTCTACGGTGGCACAGCGGTCGCAATCATTATCTCACCTGGACACTTATTTTTCTTGCTGTGTCCGTGAAAGTCTCGCTTGTTACGTATGAAGGTGAGGGGTAAGAGTTATGAAGGAAAATTGTAGAGAAAAATTTTATGTATACCTTGAGTACAAGGTTTCAATATTATTGAATAGGTATTTGAGCGATTGAAATACAATCTAATAGATATTGTTGTGCATGCAATAAAGTCTGCAAAAAAAATCCGTTCTTATCCTTGTATTCTATTTATTTTTATTCTTGTATATATGTGCAAAAGCTTAAGGACGGCAATCCTCTATTCTGAAAATAATTTATATTTTGTTGAAAAACTCGTTTTGCAAAGTATCTGATAAATTAAAACATATCATTTTGTTTTAAATGTTCGGCTCGTGTTCATCGTTATTTACGTGACGATTTGATGTCGTAACCCAGGTCTGCATGTATTTTTTCAAAAATGTCGCGTAAATTCACGCGTGCTCGAAAATGACATTACACATCGAATTTATTGTACATACAACACTTTCGAGACTAAAAGATCGTTAAGGTATATATTTTTTTAAATTGCATATAAAATTCCACAATGACTTTCAACTTGAAATATGCACGTTCATAATGCAAAATTTAAAAAAACTCATAAAATATAATAAAATCTTTTACGATCGAGCTAATCCAAAAATATTCTCAACATAAACGTTTAATACGTGAATTTTAATTCACTATATTTTATATTGTATTGATGCAACTTATTGCAGGATCGTTTTTCTAAGACCTGGTTTCGATACAAAAATTATATATAATTAAATATCAAATATGATAGTAGATTCATAATTAGGAAAGAAAACACATAAATTTTAGAATATAATAAATATATGTGTTGCGAACAATCATGATATTGATCTGACACCATAAAAACATGTTCAATGAAAAATCGTACACTCGGTACCGAAACGTGTGGGTAATTCATATTAATGAAATATTGCATATTTCTATATGGATTTTCAAAAAAAAAAATAGTTCTCCGGCAATAATTAAGATTTCCCTTGACATACAAAAAAAGCAATTACGAAACTCAACATCGAAAAATTCACAACACCCGAATAAAGAGGCAACCGCCATTGTCGACGAAGCACAGAACTGCATCGGAAAAGGCGAATTTCAAAACAACATCGACGACAAACACGATTACGACTATGATGATGATCGTAATGACTACGTATGCGTTTAGCTTTTAGCATTATAAAATACATATGTATGATACTTAGGTCGTATCGTACACATGACTAATCGCGCCGGTGGAGAAGGAAGTGTGGGCGACCCAGCGATGCCTTTTAAGTCCACCATGAATTAAGTTTCATTATTACAAGCCTCCTTTTAAAATTAAAATTATACGTAATCATTATCTCTCGATGCTGTATACATATATTCGGATTTGATTAACCGTTATGAGCGATTGGGCAACCCTGATTTGCTTATGCTTACGCTCTGTCGCCTCTGGTATAATTGATGTATTTTTTTTTAATCTTATTATGATCTGTTTAGTTATTTGAAAATAGTTTTGTTTATATCTTTAATGGTGAATTTAAAAAAAAATGAAAGCTCATTCATCTTGGACAAACTGAGTTTATCGCTGCACACAAAACACTATAAAACCGACCTTTTTTATAACACAATAATATTAATTTTATATAGTGTATAAAATGAATGTACAATTTGTACATTCCCAAACGGACTTTCTTGAGAACATCTCCATTTTTCTTCAGCGCACAATAAATACATATATTTTATTTTTAACATTTTATGCGTCGTAAAAATCACGCGTCCGATTCGGGGCCACACATCGACAAGACAACAATAGATACGCGGCCGGCGACAATAAAAAATAATTTTATACGATTCCATCAAAATAAATCAGTTGTTTTACACAATTGTTACTCTTCATTGAAAATAAATCAGCGTAGGACACACACACCGTAGGCGGCTCTAGTACGATCTCTTGATCCCCCTTTATCTGCGTTTTTCCACGGCGTTTTCTCTCTTTGTATCCCTCCGAGCATTTTATCCATTATGCCGTTAACAATAAAATAAGACAGGCATTGCTGTCTTTCTGTCACCCAACATCAATAAATATTATTTATGAATTCGGACTCACAATCGGTGGTGGGGATAATAATTTTATGTAAGGATGTGATGTGAATGAAAATCTAAATTACTAAAGTGGTGTTATCATCATAATTATCATTATGTGCAACCTATTCAATATTGACAGCAAAAAAATAAATCTTCAAAATCGGAATGATAAAATTAAATATTTTTATTTATGTATTTGCTTAACTTTGGAAATCTATACGTTTAATTCGTTTGACGTTCGTCAACATTTTTAGTATTTGAATTTATTTGTGTTTTTATTGAACTACAATTTCGCAAAATTTATTTGCGAACCACCACTGATAAAAACATTTTTATTTTAAGGCGACATCTGTTGCCGTCGGAATTTCACACAGTATGAAAGTATTTTCAGTGAATTTTCCATTATTTGTGAATTATTTTCTCGAACAATGACTATATATTCATTCAATAAAAACTTGTGATGTTCAATAAGCTTACATGAATCGAACGCTATTCTGTATTTTTTAGTTTTTATAAATAAATCAAAAAAAAATTAAGCGGATTTATTCGTGTGAATTTTTCTCTTTAAAATGGATTATGTTTTTTATAGTAAAATTCTTCTTATGGAATAATATAATAATATTACAAAAATACGAAAATAGATCATTGTAATAAAAGAATTATTATCTTCTATTTCAGATATATTCATGCGAATTATATTATTATATATAATAATATAATTCGCATACGAAACAAACGAAATTAAACATACGAAATTAAAATATTAAAAAAAGTGTCATTACCCTTTAAGAATATCACAATGTATTATACAAAAAACGAAAACGATCACAGTTGTCACAATATTGACGTGGCCCGCGACAAAAAGCGATCCTCGGTCCATTGTTCAACACTCGAGATCCAATATTGAGATGTCATAGCGACATCGACAATAGAAGGAGCAACATTCACTGTTAAATTAGTCAAGAGACCTTTTTTTCGATAGGGCACCTGATGCTAAATGACATTTGAAAGCGATCGCGACCAACGAAAAGCTCACGGTCGATCGCCACAATCGATATACCTTTCGAGAATCGTATTATGAATAAATTTCAGTGAAAAAAAACTGCGAATGGATTAGAGAACGACGTTCGTCAACAATGAAACGAGTCAATGATCGATGATTCAATTCAAATCGACGACTGGAATAGTGGCTATAAATGGTGTTCATTGATTTGAGTCGACAATAGATAAGAAGTCGAAATTGAAATCCCAATTTAGTCTTGTCCATATACATATATTTTTTTTAATATTGATGATTTCAGAATTTGCTTATTAAATCATTAGTTCATTCAAACACCTATTTCAATGAACTAAGATTATGGTTCAATAAAAAATTGGCGTTATTAAATTGTACTCACGTTCGATCATTTTAATAACTTTCCATCTACGAAGTTGGGAATTCTCGCAACGTTAAACATCTTCAATCCAGTCTTCTGTTGAGATTGCAAATGTCGATAGTTGCTTGTGACGTATTTTGCAATGTGTCAATCAGAACGATGCAGGCGGGGCTAACAACAGCAGAGACCGCCCCCGCCCCCGCCCACATACCCACCCACATTACCCCCCCCCCATTTTTGATTTTGATTCATTCATGGAATTTGAAATTAATCCGAAATAGATTGTTATTTTCTCGAATTTCGAATAACCTACGTGAGTCTATTGTCAAATATTTCAATAATGATCATTAAAATTAAATTAACGCTTCATGTAAGATTGTGAAGATTTTGCTAATTAATCGTCTGGTTCTAGAAATGATATTTCAATAATTTATCCGTACGCATTAGTCATTTATTTTTGTTACTAATTCGCATATGTCACTGAACAGTTAACGTCTTATAAAATTTCACAGTCGAGTTATTTTCGATTTATGTATATATAGCAAAATATTATATTTCTAATCTTAGCCAAAATTATTCTCGATTTCACGAATCAAATATTACCAAATATGCTTGACTAAATTGAATAATTGATTAAATTCGACAAAATTAATTAATTCTATTTTTAATGAGATTCTACATATTAAATTTTCATACATTTTCGCCGTAAATTATAATAGTACCTGAAAAACCCCATAATATTTAACAGCGGTTGAATGCATCAATTGAGAGTTCCGGTCGGTCATTTTCAATTTTCTCCATTCCGGTTTTCCTCGTTTTGCTTACGGCACTTTAAAATCTATCGCAACCGTGACATAATTTATATCATCGTTTATTATTGGGAAAAAATGTTTCAGCAATGTTGCATCTGTAAAAAAATTTTATAAAAAATTGTTCGATCAATTTAATTCTTCATTGTGTGCTTTTAATAACATTTTTTTAATCTCTTTATTATTCAGGAAATGTATGTATATTAAAATAAAAAAATAAGATTAACTATTTTTCTAACTGTTTCGATTCGAAATGTATAAATATCTTCATGCAAAACGATTCTAATTCGAGACTGATGTGTTTGCATAACAAGCGTCATCGAAATTAACATTCAATGCAATACAGTTTCTGTGTCTGACATTAGAAAATATTAAGCATACATTATTTACTATTTAACACAACATCCTTCACTGTCTTCTTATGCATTATTAAATCAACATAATTTTACAAATTACAATAGAATTTATTACATTCGACCTTAACCCCCACAACTTTTCCACCTCAGACTCCTTATAAAATCAACAAGCGATAACGAAAACACACAACCCGCTAAGGAAACGACCAAAGACCAATATTATTGATTTTTTGCCATCAACAGCGATATCCACCTGGCGTTTCGGAGAGGCAGGCCTCCGATGACATCATCATCTCAGTGGCGAAACCGAGAGGTGCGCCGCTGCAACCGATCGTACACAGGAAATGACTGAGAAGATGATGGCCTCCATTCAATACAGATTTACCATGGACCGTCGGCGAACCAGAGTGAAGCGAAGATGGCAAAACGAACCGAATTTGCATAGCCCGAAACCTGTCCACTTTGTACGTTTAGGTGTTAAGGTTGGCGATTGTTGGTGGTATATATTGAATTGGTTTTATGCTAATTTAAGGATTGAGGGTTGAATTGATTTTGGATAATTAGGATGGGCTATTATTAATTATATTTATAAAATGATGTTTGAGTCTAAATATATAAATGATGTGTCAAATAGAAAGTAGTTCGTTTTGAAATTTGATTAATAGCTTGGTAATTGTAAATTTTGTATCGATTAGTGTTGCATAAATATCAATATTATGAGAATGAGACCAAAACACGACAAAACACGACAAAACGCAATTTATTGGTTTAGATACCTACTGAGGTCTTACAATTAGTACAAGATCTCAGTGAAAGAGTTGACTTTATTGCAAGGTCGCACGTTTGTTTTTAATCGAATGAAAAACATACGAAACTGGATTGATTCAAATCAATCTTCATATAAATTGCATTATAAGTTGCATTAAAAAAAATTGAAAAATGCAACGTGTCAGCGGCTAATGTTTATTCAAAGTTTAAAAGCTGAAACAAATTTTACTAACGTATCGTAATCTACACGAAGCATTGTGCTGTCGAAAAGAACCGCACAACGTGTTAATTGTATCGAAGTGGCTCCCAAGGCTTTATAATAATTCTATTAATTGTTTTAATAAATAAATATGCGCGTATTATCTAAAGGAATGTTTTTTATGAAATAAAACACGCTGTAAGACGAGTGCACTTACGCTTCTTAAGATTCCGTTTGTTTAGAACATGACGCAATATTTTGTTTGTTTATATTTTCCTATGTATAAAGCTTTTGTCTTTTCTAAAATTTTTCATGTGAAGTCATTCTTCGATCTTCACGTTTTGTTTGTTTACGAAAGTTCCATGCATGTTATAATGCAATCGAGAAAATGAAAATGCTTCAGAAACACTTCAAATTAAAAGTTAGGCGCGTTTTAATTGTTTGTTTGTACTTTTACTTCAAATACAATTCTAAAACAACATTGTACTTAAGTATGGCATTGATTTTAATTTTTTACTACCTTATTTTCATTCATCCTACGCTCACGAGAATATTATTAAAATAAATTAATTTCGCTGAATGAATGTCGGACATAACGAAGACTTACACTTCAATAGTGAAACCGACAAGCTTTTAATCCACTTTTCTTTAAACGACATGTAAATAGAACGCATTTTAATTACGTTCGCATACGCACGGTAAATTTTACCATAGAAAACGTCCAGGCTTTCAAACGTATTTTATTCACGCCGAGAACGTGTCACTCGCATCGACCGCTATAATTATCTCATCCGTCGAACAGGTTCCCAAGCACAACTTTCTGCTCCCTTTTCAATACATAATATAATATTTTCAATATTTTTTTTAATGCAATAAGCATGTTGAAGCTCTTAGCATCCCGATTTTCAAAACAGACACGATCAAATAACCATCTTCATACAAGAAAATGAGAGGAAAACTTAACAACAGAATAATCTTACAATTAGAAGACTTCAGCAATTTTTTTTTTCAATTAATTACATAAAAATATAATACCGAAATATAGCGGAAAACTGATAAAAAACCCCTCGCCATCAAACAGTTCCCACGATGCAATAAATGCACCATCCATCGAATAAACATTGTCAGTGAAGCCAATTGGCGGCAGCCAGTGGATGTCCGTATATGGTGCGTCGTAAAACCATGATGCACCATAAGATAATGCACCGCGAATAAAGCATCTCGATGTCGATATACAGCCGACTGTTGAGGACGCGTGCGCGCCATCGGCCCCATATAATATTTATTGGCATTGTGATGTACGTATTTCATACTAGCAGAACGATTGTAAAATTTGGTTTGTTCGTGGTTTTTGTTGTAGAGTGATTGTTGATTTGAGAAAATTTATAAAGTAAGTACATAATTTAAAAATTGTGAGATTAGTTGAATACCAGACATAAATAAGGGCGTAAGTGCAAAAAAAATCAAAAGTCGGTTTTATGCCAGAAATACGTTCTATATTTTATACATCTATGTTTTGAAATATGGTTGATGTCCCCAAAATAGTTTTTTGGTAGTGTATATCAACAATGAACTTTTATCGGTTGTATGCGCCACTATACGAATTTCTCGATAAAAACTATTGTATCTCAAAATATTAAAAATGGCTCTTATGATCTTATTTATATCGGGTATTCAGTTTCAAATACGCATTACGCATGTATGTACATGTTTTAGCACATATGGTTTTTTTCTGTTTGTTATTTAGTAACAGTTTTTTTTCGGCTCTAAAAATGCAAATGAGATGCAAAACGCGAATGCAAATTTACTTTCAAAATATGAAATGATATTTGCGAAAATTTTATAATACAATACATACCAAAATATATTATTTTCCAAATGTAAAATATTTATATTTATTTACATAAATATATTAAAAATTCACATACTCTTTTAAATTACAAACGAAACGCATTACCTTCAAAGAAAACTCCGTCATCCGATTCGCAACTATTAACCGAGTTGAAAATCACGCCATTCCCGGACCTTTGAACCAGTCATCGTTTGACGAACGGCCAAGTCTTCAGACCACGAAGTAACGCAATAGAGCCTTCGAGACGATCATTCTCACTAAGTCACAGCGTTTCTTAGGCGCCTTTGTTGCCTAAGAAACTTTTCAACCTCATACATCACCGCGGAACGAGAAAGAGAGCCACCTGTGACGAAACCGTTCCGAGAACGGCAAGCATTACAAATGAAACACGATAAATTACGATATGATAATGTGTCATTTCTCTGGGTCGAAAGTGGAACTTTCTTGATGGGAAATGATTCAGTCGAAATAACGCGTTCACAGCTTGCCACCGATTGCTGTTTCCGTTTATGTACATCCCATTACGAGGCGAACAATTTAAGCGATACCACTTTTAACTGATCGTGGATATTTTAAAATAAATCATTATATGTTTTTATATAAGAAAACACTGACCTCTAACAATAGGTTACCATTTAATATGCATTTTTGCATTGACTCCGCAACATTACCGCGAATGCGCCGTTCCTCGAGTTTTCGTCCCGATTATGCACATCAGATCGCTTCGAATTATATGCATAATGGTATGCAATTTCTCACAATGTGGTGCATTTTGCCTACGCGCACATCTCTCGTCGGACAGCACCTAGCACTTACATTATTAGGCAAATAAATCACGCAGTCAGCAACTCGACTTGTATGCGCCAAGTAACGACTCAGATGCGCTCAATACTTTCGACTGTTTATATTCTGCATTTAGTAAGAGCGGTCGATTTATAGCGCGTTTTAATGATGATGATATCGGCGAATCTCGTTTAGATATGTCGGTCGTATTGTACGACTGTCCTTTTTGATGTATGACCCGCGCGAGTACCTTTCGAATTTTCATCAGCGCATATTAGTTCCAATATAATTCACTCAATCAATTCACCATCAGTTGTGTTAGATATAAGAAATACCACAGAGGATTATCGGCTTATACCGTTTTGTGTGATATTTTGAAATCAACATTTTACTATAAGACAAGATTTTTCTGGTGATATTAAGGGTAAGTGAGTTGTATATTAAATCATCCCCAAATGGTCTCAAGTTTACGTCTAATTATAAACTGTGACATAGATCTTTTAACTTCAATGATTGGTGCATTCATCGAGTCTTAATTTATTAACTTAACTTTGATTTATATTGAAAGTAATAGACTACAAAATCAACTGAATATCCCCTATATGTAGAACGAACTAAATAGCAAGGCATACATTAGAATCGTGATATCATACGTCGTTAATTTGATCCGCAACGAATGATCGATACGACTCAGGCTCTAAACTAGGATAGATTAAGAATTCTCGAGCATAGTTTAAAAGTCACTCGCGTAATAATAGGCGCAACAACAAAGCAGCACACACAAACAAACAACAATATCATTTGTCCGATTCGATTTTTCCTTGACATATAAACTAAACGCAACTCGCCGAGAGAGCAGGTCGTTTGTCTATTTAATGGACCCGACTGATAAACCTGGTTTTCATGGCATCAATAATGCATCACTTCGCATAATATCGGCCATACATCAGACGAATGGTGCACGTATATTGACAGACGTATGGTAAGTATAAAGTGCAACTCTGCTGAGTGTTCCGAGGCTCAATTAAACGCAGCGAATCGTTAGATCGCCGTTCTTTTTTTACGATTTTGTCCGACGATGATCGCTTTTCAGTTTCGTTAATCGCTCTCGAAGGTGGTGGGTTGTGTGATCGTGTTTCGCACTTTTTTGTATAACTGGTTGTCGGATTGATTGAATTATCATCGATCGGATTGGAGTCGATTTTATTGGAAATTATTTTTCTGGCTTTATTTTATCGGTACTAAAATATATAATACAACATTTCTAATTACTCAATCTATAATTAATAATTTTATGTATTATATTTTTAATTATTTTAACCCACGCTTAGAATGAGAACAAAGCGTTATATAGCAATTTATTAGTGACAATCTACAATCATCAAGTCGCACTGATTTACGACATAATTTAACACACATATTTGCAAACTAGCGCTATTGCATTAAACGCGGATCATTGAAGCACACATTAAACAAAATAACCACTTCTCAATCTACGAATTAAATCTTTTCTTTAAAGAAATTGTATACATAAATAATATACGCTCATAACCTGATCCCGACATGCAAAAACATACACTGCAATATTGCACAAGTGCGCCGAAGCGAGAAACCGTATCGGACCAAAGTCAAAACACATCTGACACTAATCACCTTATCATCGAATTCCCGAGCTGAAAGACCGACCGAGCTGAAAGTCGACAACCAACACCTTATCGTGAAACCGTCGAAACTATCACCGTGCAAATACGCCACAAGTGCGTGGGCGTTTTCCGCTGACGAGGCTGTCGTTTTCGCGAAATGCAAAATTGTCGCAATGGCGACTATTGTTTCGGTGCGCGGGTGTGGGCCCTTTGTCGTTTCGGCAATAAATTCAATTATGCGCGGACGTATGATAAGATGACGACTTTCGTTTCATGAATTATTGAATGGGGATAAATCATCGGCGGTGATTTGTGGCGTGGCGGAGTATGAAAATTTTCGCGGTGAAAAGTTCGCGTTTTTTCGCAACGATCGATTTATGGGTTGGTGCGAGTGGTTTTTTTTATTTCGGTGTCGATTGTTATGAAATTTTGCGAATTGTGAACATACATGATTGTGCTTTTAGCATTTTTTTGTGTGTCGTATATTTTGTTAACAATGTGATGTATTAATATTACGTATGAGTTATCTTTTAAATATGTAAAAAAAAAAGCTCTTTACGATTGAGAAATATTTTGTAAACCTACTAAATATTCATTGAAAAAAGTATAACGATTTGAATAATCAAACTTATTAATATTCATATTTTCAAATGACCAATCTTGACTCACCTCTAAAATTCATCAACAACAATGAACTGCCAAACTCAAATTTACCAATCATCTCCTCAACATCGACATGACCGTTCATATTAACATAAACTTTTAATCGATTTAAAATCGAATGATTCATAACATCCGTTTCATTGATTAATAACACCCATCAAAATATTTATACAATTCCTCAAAAAATAATTTCTAACATCAAATAACACGCACAAAACCCAAACCACCACTCTTCAAGACCACCCAAAGTCCAACTCTCATTACGCCGCGGCGCCGTATGATTTGCAAATATTCGTTGGCCACTCGACACCTCGCAGCCATGTATAATGGACCCTCGAAGGCGACCCTTAAATGTTAATGTTGTCGCTTAATTAAAACCTTACCTTTGGCCCTTGTACGGCGGCCGCGACAACGCCAACAAATGACGGCCGAACGGTAACTAGTCTCCGCCGCTAATTGCCAATTACGAAATATTTATTGTCGACTGACTCTTTTCGGCGTGTTGTATGTATGTGTGTGTGTATATATATATATATGTGTGTGTGTGTGTGTATATATATATATATGTGTATATATATATATATGTGTGTGTGTGTGTGTGTGTGTGTGTGTGTGTGTGTGTGTGTGTGTGTGCTTTTTTCTCGTGCGTGATTCGGAGCTCGGTCGGTAAAGGGTTTTAACGAACGACACGACTGACGGTATGGTTCGGACGCGTGTTTTCTGCGTCTTGTTGAATATTGTTGCACAATTAAGAGGATTTGTGTGGATTGTTTTGTTTCGGTTTTGCAGTCGATTTGCATGTTTATTATGGTTGTTTTCTATGTGATATAATATAACGAAATTTTGCTTGAATGTTACGAGATCGGATGTTGAAGTTTTGAAATAAATGTTGTCGAATACACTGGCAGACTTACAAAAGATATAAAAAAATTGATATAACAGTATGGGTTGAATATTATATTATGACTTTAATATTTATAAAGCGATTAGCACTATTGTAAATTTTAAAAATCAAATAAAATGTTCAATTAGGCATAATTAAAAAATTGATTTATAAATCTTAGTTTGTAAAAAATTGAAATTTTTAACATAAAAAATATATATTGAATAATATTATAATTCAATTCAACATAAGGCATCATAAAATATTAGAAAGTTGTTAAATAACTTTTCGACAATAAACTCTTAATTTTATTATCATACGTATCTATGGTGATTTGTGATATTTATAAATTTTCAATTCAAATTTGTATAATGCCCGATTACATCGAAATATCATGTTATTATCAACATTTACCGAACCAAATGATAATACGAACATTTGCCTGCAAATTTATATGAACTTCATCAGTAATTTATTGATTCATACATATTTTTCGCTTGTAATTCGAAACACTCCATACGTAAAAAAAACTAGAAATATTTCACGGTTATATATTTTAATCTGAAAACATCTCTATGTTCATATTCAAAATTCCCATGTAACTTGATCCAAGAGTTATTTGTAATGGGATTTTAAACGACTCTTCAACAAAACATTTTCCAGTTAGTGAGTGAGGTGTTGAGTGTTGACCGGTAAATATCATGTTTATTTATGGTACACGTTTCGTGAACGTAACCTATTTTTGTTTTGATTTAAATAATATTAATAGTTTGCCCCTCTTGTGCATATTTAGATTACTATATTAGACGATGATGACTCAGATTAGAGGCTCCGCTTTGATCTTGGCCGCGACCATTGTTGTTTGTCATTGGGTTAAATCTCGAAACTGGCCCCGAAGAACAACCGTCTTCAACATCAGGAAATACGGTCCATCTTTACAGGAAATCATGAATGGTACATTATTTTGCCCACGCTAAGTTTTTAACCTCCGCTAGAAGTTGCACATGTGCATGTGCAATGCTTATAATGAAAGCCTTTCCATATGTTCACAGCAGATATAATAAAAGTATATTCAATATTGTCGAAGATTATTTTTCTTGCAGGTTAATAATCTTTGAACACTTAAGTGTTAAGGCACGTACGAACAAAATGCGCTATCATCGACATCTAACTATCGGGTTATTTATTGGATATCACTTAACTACCAGCCGGCCGCCGCATAATGAAATTAATAAATCGAATAATAAAGGGAGTGTTTGATAACAATGGTATCCAGCTGTGTGACATTCGAACACGAATAATGATAAATTCTTCTCAATATTAATTCGTTCCTGCGGTTATGGATCAATGTCGAATGTGTGCGCCTTTTTATTTTTTAACTTTCCGGTTTACATATGCGAGTACACATACTCGAACGGTTCAATATTAAGGTTTTTTTTATTGTTCGAATCAAATGCTTAACGTATGAAATTAATGGCGCATGATGTTGTTCGATTAATATTCACGAATTGCTTTTTACATAAAATATCGCATTTTCTTTATCATCCGATAGGAAATTCTATGAATAATTAATTTAAATTAAAAAAATATACGATTCGAAATTAATTCGCAATAAAAATCAATTGAATATTCGAATGTTATTATGGTCAAATCGAAAATTGTATTTAAATGATATAACTGTAGTATTAGACGTTTAATGGTCACGTCACATGGAGAGTTCATCAATCGTATATAAAATATTCAATGTACATCTTTAAAAAAAGACGATTATTAAAAATTGTCGATACATTTTTTCAGGCCGGGGGTAAAGCGCTGTTAACCTTTGCGTTGATGCGTATCAATCACAAATTTTGACCCTTTCGCGACCCTCGCTTATAATATATACGATAAACTGATCGATGTTCGCTTTCTTTCTGACAGTGCCCATATACAGTATAAAAAGTTTATTTCCATATTAAAAAAATGCGGCAAATAGCGAAAAATTCGATGCAAAAAGTCGTCCTGCTCGTCTACTTTTATTTTCCTCCTCCAGAGACGTATTGTTCGCGAGTTTTTTTTCACCACATCGTCCACACCTCAACCTTTAACATTTCCGAAGCCTTTTGTTTTCTTTGGTATGTGTGTTATAAAAGATTTATCGCCGAGTTACATCGATGCGCTTTTCGCATTAGCATTTTTATTGTGCCTGTTCGAATCGCGTCCATTTTCGCGCCATTTCCTGTTCGATGCTAAAATATAATACTTTCGCGGATCGCAACAATTTATATTGCGAATGAAGCTTAGCGTTAATGCTCCGACAAATAATAATTTATTTAATATGTTTATGCAAAGCGTTTTGACCCGTACATCATTTATCAACGTTGATGTTCCTTCATACGTAACTTCGTATTACTTCAACACTGTATAACTCGTCTCGAATGCTCTTCAAGAGCACTACATCTTTCGAACGTTAAAAATTTGACACTTTCATTCTAAATTCATGAATATTCGAGATTTTTTTCATCGAAAAATCGACATCCCTGTACAGATTTTACTGCTTCGGAAGACTGGTTGTGTTCACGTTTCGTGAACCCAGGTGTTATTCATGTTTGTTAATTAGGCACACGGCTTGACTTGACCACAAGAAAAAGATATCGTGATCGAAAACTCTATTATGGTTTATGAACGCGTTATGTATTATGTTAATAATCGCGTATTGATGACCGGCGCGCGTTTGAACTGGCCCGCGAGTGTTAATTATTATTTGAACTTTTCGAACGGGCGCTGTAAAGTGAGCACGAAAAAAAAAACGTATATAAACCATCTTTTGTCAGTCGGTGAACTATCCGGCAATGAAGGTTCAACACTTTGTTCGTAGCCGCCTTTTGTTTATGATCTTCGTATACGAAATCGCATCGAAGACCCGATCATATAGAAAACTTAATTGAAATATTGTACTAATAAAATCCGATATTTTTGAATATACAATATATTGGAAAACAAACAATCAACACACCCCGATTCTTCAAAAGATAACAACCACCATTTAACCCACCGAAAGAGCACACCATGCCACAAAACTTACGGCGTTTACCGATCGACTCTGAGCTCATTAGCATGCGAGCGAATATTATAAATATTCATCGGTGGATACCTGTTGACCACGCGATGCTTCGCCGATATCCTGCGGGGTCCTGGGGACACGTGTTCGCCTTTCGGTCCTCGTTTAGCGATCGTCCTTATTGACATTAATCCGCATAATTATGAGCTTAATCATATTCATGCGGAGCGGGCGCGTGCGCGATGGCGCGTGGGTGCGTTTTAATGACACGCCCGGTAAACGAGATATAACTTCATACGGTTAAATTATACTGTTCGTATATAAAAGCGTCGTTATTATTGTCGGTGTGTACGAGTGTTATTGCTGTTGTTCGATTTTCGTGTTGTTTTTGTTTTGTTGAAGGTTGGGTGTTTCGTTGAAGGTTTTCGATCGAAGATGTTAATTTTGAAGGATAATTTTGCAATGTGAATATTATATATGTTTTTTTAAATGTTACAATTATTTTTATTATGTATGCGTATTCTAGAGATATGCCTTTTCAATATTCTTATTATTTTTTAATAAGTTCGCACATTTTTTCTCAATGAGAAATTTATTTACTTTAATAAAACTACTAAATAATATTTTTTTCTTAAATCAATGATACGTAATCGTAATCATTTATTGACCACATCACATTTCACTTAATTTTGTTAATGGGTAGGTACTAATACGTTTGATGAGATAAAATTATTAGTCCATAGTTTATTTTCATACAATCCATCGACTGATATGTAATACTATATTCATGATACAATCTATAATACAATGAATTTTCGAACTTCTTAAAAAAAAACTGGAATTTTTCCAAAAATTTAATGAAGAAATTGAATAAATAACTTTAAAAAAATATTCTAGCCAATATTTATGCAATTTTCGAACTAACAACCTCTCAATAATTATTCCATCATTTAGCATATTGCGCCACAGGCTGCCTTTTATATTATTAGCGAATGCAAATTTTTCTCAAAAAAAGACTTATATATATAATGAAACATGATGTATTTTGTCGACTCAATTACTTCTCAACGTTTCGAACCGATGTTCTTGATAAGAGCTTTATTCACATCAAATAAAATATGAACAAAAAAAGACTTCAAACACATTTTCATACCAAACACGTATTCACACGGAGATCTCGTGCACCGAAAAAGCTCGGGGCGATTGTGTAAAAGCTTTTGACACTGTCGATCCATCACCTCAGCGTTGTTGTGTTAATACGCCCTTTGAGCGCAGTGTGTTTTACTCTAAAACGCGGTTTTTATTTTATTTATTTGTTTATTATTCGAGCTCACGGTGTATAAGTACGTTACAAATCGCTTTTAAAGTGAGATAATCTCGGCGTAAAAAAATCGCACGTAAGCGGTTCTCGACGTCTCATATGAATGTGCTCACGAATTCAACGTTCACATTTGAAAAGTTGTAATTTTTCAACTTGATTTTGAATTCATGTACAAAAAAAATTATTGGCACTTTTTTTAGATTTTCCGAATCCATCTCCAATCAACAATCCGCCTTTGCTTCAACTTATCAAATTTTCCCCATTCAACCCTTCTGATTAGTAACAAGTATTGAACCTTGCCTAATAATGGTATTATTCGAAAACAAAAGCACTGAAATAACCTATCCTTTCTAGTCCTATCTCAACGAAATAACCCATGTGGTTTCATGGTTTCTATTGTGCGCCGAATAATGCAAACGCGTATTAACTTATATTTAACTTCAAAATATGTCTTGTATCCAATTGTTTAAGCGGATCGAAAGTCAGCGCCGAAAACTGATACGAGCTATTCAATAATTGAAATAGATAATGACGTTTCAAGTTCGGATTTTCGATGTTTCAAACGTCGATTGTCGGTGCTCGTTAAATTTTAAGATATAGACGCCACTTATTGTTAATGTGAATACTGATACTGATATATCTTGTTTATTACGAAAATTTCAATTTAGCAAGAAATATAATATTATTTGAAGACATGAATGTTGAATAGATTAATTCAAAGTAATTATTTTACACTATTATTGGAATTATTTGTTTTCGTATATTATTACATGCTTTTGTAAAGGTTCTAAAACTTATTTGAATGAGCTTCACGATCGTGACATTTGGTATTATCTCTCTTAGAGTAAACAAAGTATTGTTCAATCATTCAATTTCTAAAAATATTATACATAGTTAAAGCTGAATACATTTCAAAGGCGTATCCATGTCTGAAGAGAAAATTTCATACATGCGCGATTTTCATCGACTTAGTTACGGAGAAAACTCAAAATCAATCCGTTAACCTTTCCTCAACTAATTTTAAATCAAAATAAAAAAATATTAAATTCGTCTACAAAATCAATTTCACATTAACAATATTAATTTTAACACACAGGAAAAAATATTCAATTAAATACATAATAAACAAATAAAGGCGCGGTACGAATTTCATTCAGAATGCAGCACGTCATCGAATAAAGCACAATGTATACGTCTCAGAATTAAAATACCGACGCGGCATTCCTCCGGAGCCTATTTTTTTCGATTTATTTATTTACGTCAATTAATCAAGCAGTGATTCACAAACGCTCCACAAACGAGCGATACTAATGAATTCCTATTGTAGGACACGCGCTCTTTTGAATACGTGAACTCGAGGCTCGTACGCTCATTATTTCCTACAGATCCTGACTCGGGTATCCTCGAAGCATAGTAATTGATTATAACAATCGAACCGTTGTAAGAAGAAATAAGAAGTCTAGAACGTGACCAAGTTAACGGTGCTATAATCACGCGAACTGTTCGAGCGCGAACCTTACACGAGCGCGAAAATCGGTGTTTAATTGCCGAAAATTTAATTGATCGATGAAATGTGGATAAATTTGTTTGTTTTGAAAGTAATTAAATATTGATGTTTTTTGTGTGATTGATAATGAGGAAACGATTTGTGTTTGTTTAAATGATTTTTCAAGGATATATAATAATATTTTTGTGGTTAGCGAATAATATATTCATTCTTAGTCACTGGAATCTAGTGTACAATAATCTTATTTTATATTTTATATTTAACAATAAGATAAATAAAATATCTAATTTGGAGATCATTACACTGACAGTTTTTTCAGTGCATTTTTAGAATCCACATCTGGTATTTTTCAGATTAAAATTGATCATCAAACACTACACTAAATCATTAATGTTAAACTACATATATGTGATATGGTTAATAATAATAATAATAATAATAATAATAATTTACACATATAACAAAAAGTACAGGCATACAATTATTATAAATATATGCCACCATGACATAACAGGTTATCTCAAATCGCCATGGTGGTCAAGACAAATAAAACATTTTATATAAAAAAAAAAAAATAATAATAATACAAATTTATTTATACTAACGAAAAAATGATAAAATCAAATATAAATATGTATATCATCATGGCACACCAGATGAATTGATATGACACACTGTTAATCTGATTGTGAGAATATTTGGCAAAGTATATTTTCTGAATTCGTCATATCGAAAGTTATCTATTCCTATCACAATATTTAAAAAAAAACTTCAGATATCATCAGAAAGCCCTCATTTTACAATCGACACTAAACAGACTGCACATTATTATACAATGAAAGATTAATTCGAAACATTAAATCGCGTCACCTTATTAGATCAGCATATAGTGTTACACAGAAATTATCACCTCGCCATATTTACGACGTGCCGAGAAATATAATATTTTTGCGACAGAGAGCAATACGCGCACTTTCTTAGAGCCTCCATAAACATCGGACCTAACCCGTCCGTGAACTGGTACGACTTCAATATATTTAATAACGATAATTGTAAAACCCGTAGATTTGAAACATTTTGAAATACGATTCGGACATTCACAATTCACGTGACCCCTCTCTATACATAATCGGCCGTCTAATTTGTTTATTAGCCCGTCCTGAATTAAACGTTCCGGGGCACTCTATAAAATTTTATTATTCGACGGGCGGTTTATGGATGTTGACTCAAATGAACATCCAGTTCGTATTTTTCTTGTTTGGTCTTCGTTAGAGGTGTGTGTGTGAAATGGTGGTTAAAATCTGGTCGCGCGTTTGAGTCAAATGTGTAGCAACAGGCGACCGCCGCTAATGAGATGACATTGTCAAGGCGGCCCGTATACTACTATGGACACTTTCGGGTGTAAATTCTTTATATACAGGGTGATCTGTATTTTGTTTAGATAAAATAAATTTTTGATTATTTCTATGATAAGAAAAAAATTGATTTTTTTTTTTTTTCATTGAATATCATTAAAATTTTCAATATGAATTTTTTTTGTATCAAATTTGTAAATTTAAATGAATAAAAATTGAAAAATAAATGATTCAAGATTACATTTTTTTATTTTAAAATGATTCGAATTATCTTTCCCGTTCGGTTGATACAAATAAGACCGCCCAAACCGCGCAGAATTGATTACGCAATTTACCGAAACAACACCTTTCCGTCGCCGAATTCATACGATCCCGTTCCCCTTTTCCACGACATCGTTAATTTCGGCGAACATTTTCGATTTCTACACAAGACCAGCATATTTATTCACACTTTACACCCAGCGGCTTCAAACTGACGCCGAATAAATAACGACAAACGGAACGGAAACGAGAATAAGAAGGACCGGTGGAAAATCTGAAAATTCCCCGACACCGACGTCCCCCTTTAATAAACGCGGCCGGTAATTAATTAAATCAACTCGTTTTATTTACACATAAACGTCATGTTGCAGTGATGGATGCATTTTCGGTGTCGAAGAAAGAAAGTGCATGCGATGCACCGAAGCTGGTTTCGTTTAATGATATGCGCACGACCGACGACGAGTACACAACTATTAATTAAAATAATTAAGACGGTCAGGTGAGTAATGATTCGTAGGAAAAGTACGTGTAATGGTTCGAAATTTATTTTGTGCGTTTTCGAAAAATCGTATTCGGAACGAGCGCCGCTTTTATCATACATGTGTTTTTTTAAGATACGAAATTTTTGTATGATAAAAGATTTGAATGGTTCTTGTACATGTGTGAAGTTTGTCGATTCGCTTCGTCTGAGTTAACTATCAATTTACATTTTTGATTTATTCCGCCAACATCTAATAAAAAGTTAATTATGCCTTTTAATGGCGAACTTTGTCTTTTTTATGTGCAAATATTTTAGCATATAAAACATTTCGATTTATGACGAATTAAGCGCAAACAAACGTTTGATGTTCCGACATTTTTCACGTGCCTTCGAATTTCGCTCGCAGCTGTACCGACGGATCATTATTAAATACATTTTTTTTCCATCTACGGATAAAAAAGACAATATCTTTGACGTCTTATTAGCACAGTCATTAAACAATAAATTTTATTTAAATATGATATTTTTCAATCGGAAACATTCAGATGTAACTGCGTGATTTATTTGACACTCGAAACATCTTCGCGTTTCATGTCGCAACACGAACGTTGGCTCATCTCCTCAAAGTCCAAAACAAGGCCCTCGATTTGAGAGCCTCTGACTCAAAGGCGACTGTTAGATTCTGGTAAAAAATCAAACGAAAGGTTATCCGTTCGAGTTCATTACGCGTTGCAGAATTAAGCGCCATTATGTCACTACTGAATGGGTATTCGTACGGCGTGGGCGAACTCAATGAATTTCATTAATAGACGAAAAACTGATTCAAATACGAAACTATACGACTATTATAGATAACCTTTCGAACCGAAAAACTAATAACTATGCAGATTTCGTACGATTTTTTATCGATGTTTTGCATACAAACGAAACCGGGCGCCGCTAACGAACTGGCGCTAATTCGAAACGGGTTCCGCGCTACGTTTTACGATATAGTCTGTTTAAACATCGAAAATTCGAATGAAAATCGTTCTTTATATATTCTTGGGGTATTGTGTGTTTTTTCGTTCAGTTCGATTCTGTTTTGCTGCGTTTGTTCTTTTATTGGCAAATGTCGGAGGTTACGCAGCGTAACATCATCTTGACAATATATTTCACACGAAATATGAAACGAAAGATTATCGGATCTGATTCTGTTATGTGAATATCTAAAAATAATATTTAAACTGTGCCCGGAAAATCTAAAGGGCACTTGTGGGGGAAACACGTGTGGAAATTCGATCCGATTTTCTTCCGCATTACAATGAAAAATGTACGAAAATATCAACATAAATCATATCGTTGATTGATATATTGAAAACTAACGGTTTTTTTTCATGCATTGATTTAAAAAACACGAAAGCGAGGCTGAGCAATTACCTAAGTGATTTTCATTTGTCGACGTGATTGAACGTGTTCTTTGAATAGAACGTGTTCGATACTTTGTCTATAGGAGATATTGGAAAAAAAACATGTTATGATTGATATCCAAGGCAAAGTGAGATATTATAAAAAAGCAGCGTACAAGCACACACTTCAGTTTTTAGCCGATCAGCGATAAACAACGTTTTTCTTGTAATCGATAGAGAGAAACGGTTACGTATTTGCATTTAAGTTGACCGAAATTTAATCAAAGCTATCCGAATAAATTAAAATTTTGTATATCAACATCGTATAAATGTGGATGTCTTGATTACAAAATATGTATATGAAGATAAACGGAAATGATATTTTTTATTTTCTAAAGAAAAATTAATAATTTATATTATTTTATTCTAATATAATTTGACTGTATAAGACCTTCGCACTTGAAACAATTTTCAATCGAATACAAATCTATATTTTAGTATGAGCAAACTAATCAAAACTTTATGCAATAAAATTACCATATATTAAACTACAAATTTGCATTAGAAAAAAAAAACCAGTCAGTTTGAAAAATGCAACATATCCAACATCAAAGTTGCAAGTCCAACACCTGACGGCAACTGGGCGCGAAACGAGTTTGCGTCCACTCCGAAGAGTCGCCAACGAGAGCGCACTTTTGAATTTTGTAATATTACACACAGTAACGTTTCCGTGATATTTTATGAATGGGCTATTCAAATTTCGACACGAAAATTGGCGCCTGTGAGTAAATATACGCCCACATGCACGTGCACAGGTGACTAATTTTTTTCGTATTCGCGTCAAATGAACGCTTACAGGTGAAATGGCGCCAAGCTTCACAGAAACGTGACACGGCCGTAAAATTATATGGATTGTGATTTTTTTTTAGTGATGATGAACCGTCATAACAGGCTGCGTTGCGAATATGTAGGGTTTATTAATTTATTGTCGATTGTTGTTCTTGTTTCGAATTAATGGATTTTCTCGGAAGGTACGTCCGCTGCGGGGAAGTTTTGCGAAGTATTTCGTTTCATTACGACGGTTTGGTCAACATTTGTGTTTAATTTTTAATATAATATTAATATAACTTTCGGTGTTTGAATTAGTGCTGGGTCGTAATATAACTTCACTGGTTTCGTTCACTTCTGCGTATAGATTTTGAATTGAAATTCCTTTTTCATTGGTGGAAACATTCCATCGCAAATGAAACATGCTTGTGATAGTTCGAAAAGCCTACATAGTAATTTCCTACAAATTAATATATAGATATTCTCCTTTGTAAACTTTATTGAATTTTTATATAATTATGTATACTGAATCAACGCCTTAATTTATCAATTTCGTTTATTGAAAAATCATTTACATTCTTGAAACTAATCTTGGATTATCATTCAATCATTCAATATTCAAAAAATCATATTCAATTATTCAAATCTTTATGTAATCCGTTAATTAAGAACACGTTTCTCACTTTGATTTATACTACTTACAAATCAATCAGATTATATATTCCATTCAAAATTAATGACCCATTCATTCATCATAAATGATATTTAATAGAAAATTATTACAAAATATTTGACTAATCATCTGTTTTTTTGTACCTTTAAACGAAAAATCAATACTTTCAATATACATATATTAATTACAACAACAATTATATATTTTCTATAAACTGCTTTTATGCTCCAAATCCAACCTTATAAAAATCAAATTAAATTCAACCTATTAAACTTCAAAATAAAGTATTTACAAATCAAATTCAACCATTAGAAAAATATTATTAAGATCGTTGTCAAAGTTACCAATGAAATACAAGCTGAAAAATACTTGAAGCTTGCATTACAAATATGGATTATAATTTTTTTATAATTATAATTTAGAGTTAAATTTACCTTAATATGTTATTATTTGTAATATTTCAACAAGTACAACCAACTGAGAGCAAAAAGCGTTTCATTGTCGGTGCATCCCCAATTGAGAACGATGGTAGTATAGGGTACACATAACGAGGTAGTACATTTTTTGATAAACCAATCTGAAACAAGGTACCATGGTATATAACATTTATTTTATATTTTTTGTAAAATCATAAAAAAAAATTAAATTATGAAAATAAATTTGTGATAATTGAATTTGGTCTATAAAAGGTCTGATTTGAAGTTCAAGAATCTGAATTTGATTTAAAAAAGATTGAATTTGGAGTATAAAAGCTATATTCAACCACAATTCTCAATCCATACAAACAAACTCAACATTTTCCAATTCCATTCAACTTTTCCCATTGCACATCAATACATTTTCCATTTTCCACCAACTGCGCATGCGCTTCGCCAAAAACTCACACATCCACCCCAAACCACGAGCAAATCCCGCCTATAAACCAACGGCCATCATCAAAAAACCGCACATGACCATCCCAAAACCGCAGCTCCCCGCTGCGAACGCCCCTCGCCCATAGTCCACGGACGCACACCATCATCAGCAACCCAACACTGCTACACACGGAAAAGTGTTGTGTGCGTGGGCCTCGCCTGAGGTCACCAGCTGTTCATGAATGGAGAACCTGACGGCAGTGAATGGAGCTGACCTGCCACGAGGTGGGGGCACGTTCATTCAAAAACGCGAACGCGCACACCGTGCACGCAAAACGATGTTCCTGTGTGGATGTGTGGTGTGTTGTCGTTGTTTTATTGATTTTTTGGGTTTTGGGGCTGGGGAAGGTCAGGGAGGTTCTGGGTCGCGGGGTTTTTGAGGGTCGTCGAAGTTGGGGGATGGTTTTGGGAAATTTGAGGTTGGGATTTGGATTGGGTTGGTGTTCAATTGGAAATTGATTTTTTTCTGTTTTTTAGGTTGGTTATAAGAAAATTTTTATAGATTTCACCAATTATAGAATATGATAGCTCTTTAAAATATGATTTGTTTTCACATTAATGATAAGATAAAGCTAAATGAAAATTGGTTTTGGATACCAAAATAAATAAATGTTCTAAAGCCACTGTACATGCATCAAATTTTCTCTTTTTGCTTGATTTCGGTGATCCATGGAAACTCGTGCATTTAACAAGGGAAAGACCATTGATAGTCCTATTATATTATAAATTTATGATTGGTTTTCACTTTTTAAATGCGCCAGTTTCTATAGATCACTGAAGTCAAGCAAAGGTGGAAAAGTTGGTGCATGAGTAAAAGTACAGTTGGCCTTAGAACATTTAGAAAGGGATGATTGTTTTAGTATACAAACTCATCTATGTTTAGCTTTAGCATTTATCTTTATCTTTAGCATTATAATCACTTTATAACATTCAATTAATTTCGGAAAATCCTTATCTAACTGGTGAACGTTGCATAAAGTTTCTTATGATGACATAAATTCAAAATTGTGCAAAATAAACTGTTAATATGTTTATTGCATTATTAATACATATTCTGATCATCTATATTCATATTTTAATATTCGATGGTCGGTTTTGTTGTTAATCTACATATATAAATGCAAATGATTTTGTGATATTCTTGTAGAAATTTTGACCCGGACTTTACGCGAGTAAAACGACCGAGTAAGAATTTTCATCGGATAGAAAAATATACAGCTCACTTAGAAAAAAAATAACACGCGTTATATCCACTGACGGACGTTTCAAAATACACGTAAAAAAATCAGCATTAATCACCGACTCTATACAACGTCCAAGAGTCGTCTCCACGTCGATGACTTTGAATGGAAAACTTTTCATTCGGCGATATTCAAACTGGAAACACACCTACGAAAAAATAAAATAATATGGTACTTCCTGCGTGAATCAGATCTCAACAGATACACGCATTAAAATCTCCATATATGGAGTCGACGGTTTGCGGTCGGTTTGGTAATATATTTGTTTTGTCGACTTCCAATTAACTGACATTTGCATATGTATCAATCTTGACGCTTTCAAGGATGGCGAGTTCTTGCGCTCACATTAGAAATAATAATTACACCGCGTGGAGCAGAAAGAAAAAACACAATAGGAAAAAACGGACAATGATTGTCTCGGTCAACAAATATTTCCACAATAATAAGGATAAACATCGCCGATTTTTATAATAATATGATGTAAGACTACCGGCGGACGTTTTCTCGTCGTGATATTTTCGCAAGACGTTTAGTAAATATTTTCACACGATCCGACCACCAAGGTTGTGTACGGGATTCGAAAATTTGAAAACTAAAAAAATCCGAACACACACAAAAAGGTTTGCGTTGTCCCGAAATGCCAAACCGCCATACGTCCTTTTTATCGATTTTTTCCCGATATTTATATTTTTAAAAAATAAAATCATCGTCGCCGCAATCGTCGATAATCATGATAATAATAGTCGTTGGACCGCAACTCTAAACTGTTTAGAACCCGAAGGGGTTTTAATGTCTCTGTACGGCGCGGACGCCACACGACAAAACCGTCATTATTTGCTTCGGTCCGCCGAAACTATCAATTAATATGATGATTTACGATTCGTTTCTAATGGTCCGTACGAAAAAATAAATCGTTGTATAATAAAATAATACAAAACGAACGAAAAAAACCGTGTATGTACGTGTAGAGACGACACGACCTCTCTCTGTTGGAAGATAATTTATGCGTATGTAAACGCTCGCGGTCATATTAAAAGAGTTTGTTCTGTGTTTTACGGACGATTTTTTCAATTAACCTTTCACCGTTGTGCACTTACGGGAAAATTGTTCGATGATTTTTCGAAAACGTGATACGTCATGTTTACGAGTACGTAATCTGATTTATATTATGTTAGAAGATTGTTAACGAGTGCGTTGTCTTGTATGTTGAGACTTTGTGAAATATGCCGGTTGGCTTCGAGAGGTCAACCCGTCACGAGGTTTGATGAAAATATCAAAAGCCTTTTATAACACATTAAAATATCTCATGAATAAATTTTCATATAATTTTGTTCAGTTCATCCAGAATTAATCAACTTCGCCTTTTTTTGACTAATAAACAACTTTTTTTTCTAGGAAACTCAGACATTTTATAGTTTCCTGAAAATTTTTATCAATTTACATCAAATTTACATATTGATAATCTACACAAATCGTGACGTTTGACTTAGTCATTGAAAACGCGCCATCGTATTAACAATCGTTAAAGTTTTGGCGTACCACAGGATTAAAAATCCAACGAATTCGGTCTAGTCATCAAACTAATCCGAAGATACAAAAACGAGGAAGTGTCAAGTGAGTTAGTTACTCGTTTAGTATAGTTTAGTCAGAATGGGACACGGCCGCTTTCTGACAGGTCATCCAGAGTAGACAGTTTAAAATAACACTCCCATTCTGTTGACTCATGCACAAATATTGAGAGGAGTTTGTTCTTCAGAAGCCCAACAGAATCTGGTTCTCTAGCCACGAAGGCTCGTTTGTCACTCGAGGTTGACAGAGGTCATCGAGTTCAAATGAGGGGGCTCGAATGCGAAGCTCACTGTCCAATTTGAACGAAACTAAAACGTAAACAATGTACTGTAGTGGTTGTTCGTGGATTTGCATCGTTATTTCCATTCAAAGCGAGTTCATGATACATACATATGGAAAAAATAAAATACTTCAATGAAAAGTATTTTTCACTTTTTAAAAAAAAATTTTAAATTTTATTGGTTCAACAAAATCGATCTTCTTATGATTTTCAACATTTCCCACTCGAGCGAAAGTGCACAATTTTCATAATGCAACGATGCCATGAATAAACTGGTTAGTGTTAACCTAACGAAAACACTTTGCCCGTGGCGTTTGGTTTCACAATTTCTTGGCGAAATCCTCTCAAACGTTCTCACCCATGCAGCACGTCAGAAACTCTTATTTATATTCACTCGCCATTTCATTCAAGAGAACAAGAGAATACGTTGCAATTCAATCGAGAGACTTTTGCTATCCAATTTCGCATACGAAACGACGAGGAAAGGTCGAACGGAATATTATGTCTCATAACAAGGAATATATTAAAAATAATTGGCCGTTCAAAACGCCACATAAAATATTAACGTTCCTATTGAATAGATTAAGGTTCTGCAAAAAATACACGAAGACGACGCTCCTATCCGAAAAGGTATTATTTCCTATGCCTCTTATTAGTCATATTTTTTCAGCGAAGCGATTGTTCACGACTTAAAACGGCGAAAAGACACGGCACTGCCTCATACTTCGGACGAAAAAAAAAACGAAACTCAATGTTTTTATGTGTCGTATACGAAAAAGCTTAGAGGTGTGGCTTTTATTCATTCACGGTTTATGAATGAAAGGCACGCTGGCCACTATGCCGAAGCCTCGGGCTATACTAGCCGCGGTCAGGTGCTACAAATCGACGCGATTTTTAACAGATATTTGAATTCGTAATTGGTCCGAAATTGGTCTTGAGAAATTGAAAACGTTACAGAATCGTAGTCACAAATTTATGGTGATTGCCGCCTATGGGTGTTCTAGCACCTAGGTGAATTTAATAAGCGACGTTTTTCGATGTACATTAATTCCATTTGATGATAATGTTCCGTAAGAATCGTAATTTAATTTACGCGCCGTGTAATTTGGATGTTATACCAAATTTACAAATTACACTAGAACGCTTTATTAATCAATATAACGATTTTATACGACGGTCGTTGAACTGATCGGATGAAAAAAACCGTTGAGTTTTCGACGAAATTCCGTTGAAAACTTAGTCTGCGAATACATAGTTAGACTTTTCTTTATCGTGTTTTGTCTATCGTCGTCAACTTATCTTCTCGCGCTTTTTTTTTCAATTTGCTTCTATCCGTTGTGGATTTATCTATCCAACGACTTGGAGATGTTCAAGTTTCTTTTTATGTACATTTTTTATTTTGTGATCCTCGCGCATATTTTTTTAGCACATCTCGTGCAATGTCCCGCACAATGAATGGAGAAGAACTGCACGAACTAGCCATGCCAGACTCCATACAATAATTTATTCAAAACAATGGGGGATAGGTGGAAATAGTTCGCCGTATCGAATAACCAAACGTGTTTCTAAAACATGAATATTGATCACTGGCTAAAATATTTATGTTTATTTATAAATTTATCTAAGCATACGATGAAAATATGTTCAACAGAAATGAATCATATTCGCGTTTAATTGGATCTAAACGATCGTCGTTTGTTCTTAGAAAGCGCGTAATAATCGATTGTGATTCATTTCTTCATATTGAGTAATTCTTGTACGCCCAACCCTTTTCAATGATTTCTAAAAGTCGAAGCGTCTCATCACAAACTCGTTCATACCAGTTTGGCAAAAAAAATTCTAACAAAAAATATCTAAGACCCCGGAATGAGTCGCTGAAAATTCATAATCTATCGAATCAAACACATATTAAAATACTCAAAATTTACAAATTTCAAGATGAATTTACACGAAATAAATCGTCAAAACGACAAACCCAGAAACATTCATAATTAACACAACCGAATTGCGCGTGATTTATCATCGCGTACATCATTACTCTTCTTTTTGTCCACCATTATCTGATGGTGAACGCGTCTTAACAAAAATTGATCGCCACGCACGGACACGTGGACACTGTCAAGTCGTCATTTCTTTCACATTTTATTTTTTGACTCGCTCATAAAGGCCGTTAATAACGTCGCCCATTAGATTCCGTTTAACGACTACCGGCATATGATTATGGTCGCGTGCGCAACGCGTCCGAGCTTTTTTAACATTTTTTAACACTTAAAAAAACCGAGATGGACTCTCGAGACCCGGACACGTGTCCTCTCTATGGGCGTTCCATTTGTTCGATTTTGGTTTAATTTATAATTTTACGCCGAAGCGATTTACGCCGGATCCGTGATCTTGTCGTTTTGTACTCTCGTGCAATAATCGTTATTGTCGCCGGGTCGAATCGTATATTTAAATGGCAGTGGTAGTTAAATAGATTTGTGGCTAAGGTTTGGTCGCTTTCGATGGGAATGTTGGGAAATTTTTGGGGATTAATCGTAATTGTGTGAAATGTAACTGTCGTTGTTGGGGGTCATTTGGAAAAACTTATGTACCGTTTTACTTGAAGAATTCAATACAATATATTCACTAAAGGTCATTTCGTTAAATGTAGGATAAAGCTTTTTCAATACCATAATAATTAAAAAAAACAATCTATGTGGTGGTAAAGGAAAGTTTAACTTCTATAAAATTTTGAATATTTTAAAAATTCCTTATCGGTTGATTTTAGAAAAATGACAAGCAGATATTTACAATTTATTGATCTTATCACATGACTCTTAACTTTGATGATTAAATTATGCGCTAAACATAGAAAAACGTTTAATTAATTAACCTTCGTCGAAGACAGCTTTACTAAATATTATATAATGAAAAACACCTGTCATATCACATTTTTTCAAACATTCCACTCATTATTATTATTAACAAAATATTGTTTTATCAATCGAAAATATTTTCAAACAAACAACATTTTTTCCGTATAATTTTAACAGTAAGAAAAGTCCTTCGCACCAATCTTTCAACATTCCAATGCAGTTTTAACAAGAATTTTATAAACAGACCTTAAGATAATATATTTACATATCGAAAACGTTTATAAAAATTTATCGCATTAAAATAAAATAAATATCGATCCATACGTACGACTCGAGTATTTTATTATGTTTATCCACATATTCAACATTTACAAGAATGTTCGGCACGTGGACAAACATTATATTCCATACACGGACAAATATTGTAACCGACTTCGAAACAACTTTTCGAATATTAGCCATTCGACAAGAAACGGCGGGAAAAACGATTCACAACCCATCGATATCCTATTTCCAAAATATATCAAATATCCAAACTATCGATATGACCGCTCATCGAATAATTTATTTTGTATGCGTTCCGTATTAATATTATACGCGGCGCATATGCCGGATAATTTCGACGCTCGGGGGTCCCTATATGTATACAAAATACATATATTTTCCGACTTTTTTGTTTATATTTATTGAATCCGATATCGGTTTTTGTGAATCCGTTAAATATTCATAAAGGTCGAAGAATTTTTATGGCCGATTTAACACTTTTTTACGAGCGTTTCTACACCTAGCGCACTTCGTAAATAATTATTAAATAGTTTAATTGAATGCATTCGGAAATATTCAATAGGTTGCTTGCTGCGACGTTTTTTTTCTGTGTGTATATTATAGAATTTTTTATTTTGTTTTCGGTTTAATATAAACAGTCGGTCGTTTTTATCGTGTCGTTTTAATGTGTAAAAAGTGCATTTATTCATATCGTGAGCGCGTGCACTTCGTTGATTGAGGTCATAAGCGAGATCGAAATCCAAAAATTTATTAAGCTCGTAAAAGAAAGCTTTTATATTTGTTTTAATAGTATGTTGCGAGATAAAAACTGTCAAAATATTTAAACACATTTTTTTCGTCAGACGATTTGTTGCAACGTTCAACTTGCGTCATACTACATATGCAATCGTGGCACGCGTCTTAAACATTATATTTTTTGACCAATTGATCATCGAATGGATATAAATCAATTTTTTTTATACGATTCAAATCAAACAAACACCATTCTAATCATTAACTTTTTATAATACTTGCATCGCGCAATTAAAACCCATCGGTTGTTACCCAACGACCAAATTGAATCATAGAATCGCCTCTTTCCAAAACACGATAAAACTTACAACATCAATCGACGAACACGTCGAAAAAATCAACACACAACACCATCAAATCGGAGAACGGTATCGTTATCGCGTTAATTTGACTTGTCCGACAATTTCGACCGGGTTTCATTATAATATTGTGTATTATATTATCGGCCGTTATCACCGATTTATCGATTGAAAATGTTAAATGCGACGTTTGTCCGTTTCCTTATCTCGAGTTCGATTTATTTGTTCTCGTTGGGACAACGTCATTTTTCGGTGCAAGTGATTGATCATAGAAATCGAACCGGGAATATTATAATTGATCCGAATGTGCGTTCAACTCTCCGATCTTCGGTGATAATGAAGCGATTGTGTGCGGTGACCATTTTTATTAAAAGATTTTTGGAAATGTTGGTTGTTTATATTGAATCGACGCATGATGCAACGATTGAATGTGTGTCGTTATGAGTATGCAAATTAATTGTCAATCGATTGATTATATATGAATTTTATTGTAAAGGTCGTTTTTGATGTGCATAAAAAATCATCACTTTATTAAAAATTAACCACTCAATCATGAAACTCTAATATTCAAATTTAATAATACTATTTTGATAAGGAATTGTTTTAATACCTGATTCTTACAATAGATAATTTCTATTTTTATCAAAGCATTAAAAAATAATCATTACTATTTCTTCCTTATATGATCAAACTAACGTTTTCAAATCCATCCAATTGATATGAAACTCACTACGAATGGTCACCCCATTCATATCGTATCAAACCATCCGACGATCGGTCATACGAGCACACACACTCGATATAATAAATAAAATAAATAATACAGTGTTGTGTCACAGTATTAACGAAGAGCAATCCTTTCTTTACACCGGCCCGCGAGATAACGCGATCGTTCGCAATTAAAGCTCGTGCGCGGATAACGAGACCTCAGCAACGATATCGATAATCGTCATCACACTATCAGACGACCCCAATTAACGCCAGTTACTTATAATAACAGTATCGAAGGTTTATTTAGTTCTAAATCGGGTCCTTGTACGGAAAACTTCAATAAGAGCGAAAAGATCGAATGAAGTTCTGCCGCTTTGTCAATTGAAAATCACATATCCTCGACACATTTCGACCTTCATATTAACATTATGCAATAGGCATAAGAGTAATTTTCGAACACATTTCGTAACGGATCGGAAATCATAAAATAATCGAGAAAAAACGACACAGTCACACTTCGTCATTCATGCGGCTCACCATGAATGGAATCGAAGTCGCACGCCAAAAAAAGGCTCACCACTATGTTAATTTCCATTCATTAAAATGGGCATACGTAATTTTGAAATCGACCGACGGGGAATGTGCTCACAAAACAACTCGTTTCGCTTTATTGTTGTTTGAATGCGTAAAAAAAACGCTTAATAAATGTTATATGCGAAATAGAAAGAAAAAAGCGTTAGAAGAATATTCACGCGGATCGCATGTGCACACTAATTCTTATTAGGGAATCCCGACTATTTTTAAACCGACACCGGTTCTTCGAGTCGTGTATTTATTGTTTTCGCGAGAGATTCGCATCAATTTTGATACATTATCTTTGGTCACATGTGCGAATATTTCGAATTTTCACGCGATCCGGATTTAACGCGCTTTCGCCGACTCAAAGACGCCGAAATGTGGAATTTTTCGGTTATATAAATTAATTAATTTTACACGGATCGTTGCGGATTTCGATACGCGTATAAAATCACGAATAAATAAATGTTATATTCGAAATAAATATCGGTACGATGTAAACATCATGGAACCTACGAAAATTGATATTTAAGAAAAAATCGTTGATAATTTTATGAGCAGGTGAATTTTTAACAATATATTACTAATTCTAAATTATTCAATCTTTAAATTTCAATGTAATATTAAAAATGACTGAACTTCAATATTATATTATATTGGTTCAATATTATTATTGTAAAAAAATAATTTAAAACATCTTTTTTATCTATACATAGTATGTAATTACAATCAAAATAAAATTTTCTTTTATTTAAGAATGTCGTGTTTGAACAGAAGAGTGTGATTTCACAAAAAGTATAATGCATACTTGTATTTTTATGAAAAATAATCAATCGTTTAATTAACACCTTAACCATATTGAATAAATCGATTCTATCATAAATAATCGACAAATAACACGACCAATAAATTAAATTCAGTAAGGGATTCGAAAGATTCAACTTTTCGAGAACAATAAAAAAAAAACACCCAATCACTTCTGAACTGAACATCATATAAACTTGATGATGATTCATACAACATTTTCAACTAAAATTTCCATAGAAACCACATCTATTCCCACCCACACAAACCAACCTCAACCTCAACCCCTAAACCCCAACCAAAAACACCCATCCTCGAACTGCACATATCTAAAAAGCTCATCTGTCAGCCACCGTCTTGGTCAATTCCAGTAGTTAAAAAGCGTGGGCCGGGCGCGTGCTCGGCCCACTCGGGACACCTCTGTGTCTTATTAAATCATGACGTTTTTTCCTTTTGACAGCGTTCTCTGCACAAACCGGACGCTATCTGATCGACTTCGCCCTTTTTTGCGAAGCGATTTATTTATTATTATATTCGTCGAGGTGTGTGCGATAAGGCAGAAGTCTTGAGGTTGCCGAAGATGCGAATTTTCGCGCGCTTTGCATAATCGATGAGCTTTTTTTGAAATGTGTATGCATAGTGACATCTGTCGGTGGGTGGTTGTATTATTCGGTTTTTATGTTTTATTTTGTTTGTATTATGTTTTCCTTGTTTCATATTTGAATTAAAACACGTTAGCGATTTATAAAAAAATATTGAATCATATCGCATATAAATTATTATGCATCTTTTCCTTTTATGATATTTAAAAAAATCCGTTCTAATCGTGAATACGATTTCTACAGCGCATGATTCATTTAAAATTTCGCAACGTTTTCTAAGAAATTATGTACGTTGATTTTCGAACATCTCGCTCTCTGAATTATTGAGGTTTTAAAAACGTCGTTCGATGTAAAGTCACAATAAGAAATCTGTCAGCTTCGATTGAGTCGTACGGATCGAATTTCCCGAAATCCTTTTTCTACAAACGGATAAATCGACGAGTTTCCCTTTTAACAGCATATTTTATACGTTTAACACGAGCTTAAATAATCGCCCACGCGAGTTTAAGTTCGCAAAATGGATAAGCGATTCGAAAGTTTAATCAATATTCAAGATTATTTAATCTCGATTTCGTGAAAATGATTTTGTAACTTTTTTCCAATTTCAAATAAATCAAATTTTCACATGATTAAATTTTTAAAATTCTCTATTTTTATTTTTCTGAAAATATGAATATTTATGAAACTCGATAATTTCAATTTAATTATTTTTATTAACTCAACAATTCTATACTACTCAAAAAAGCAACAAATTTTTCTTCCAAACATAGGAATTGAATTTCGACCGAATATAATATAAAATTATATACCAAAAGCATAATGGTCACCATGCCACTGTTAAGGACACCTGTTGTCCATCTATTTTTATTCAAATAAACAATCAGAACCAATTTTGGACCGATATCCCGGAAACAAACATCGAAATTACCCCACAATACAACTCACAATCAGCCTTGCACATCCGAGCTTTCGCCGGATCCAGGAGAGCTTTCGCGGTCGTTATGACGACGGCGTTGCCAAGCCCAGAGGTCCTTCGAGGACTCCTGGCTGCTGCTGCGCGGCCAAGGCTGACTATTGAATGTCACGGCGCAAGGCGGCCGTATCCAGGTGACGAGTCCGGCCCTGGAGCGTGGGCGCCCCCTGTCTCAAATCGGCTTATGTCGAAAGGGAATTTTCGCCCGGTCCCAGCTCATCAGTTGGACGAGCCTTCGGTGTTGAGGGTTGGATCTGTAGTGGTGGATGGATACTGTGCTTTATTTTGTAGGGTTGGTAGTTTTTTTTAGTTTTGAACAGTGGCGGATTTGTTTGGATTTGGATTTGGGCCCGGTATATTTTTTTTTAAATCGGATTGCTTTCTAAAAAAATTTTTGTCGAAAATCACAAAGAGTTTGTAGCAGGAATATGACATAAAAATAAATAATATAAATATAAAACTACATATAAAAGAGCAAATTGATGATGATGGCTTTTGAAAATAAATTTATCATATGTATGTGGTGAAAAGGTTTAAAAAATCATAGCATCAAAATAACACTGCTACTATTAACAAGTGATGTTTTAACTGTCATGGACAACTTTGATAGATATTTTTAATTCGAAATACGAAATATAAAATATGAAATATGAAAAGGTTCCATCTAGAAAGCTTCTCTAAATTTTCCGATGGCTTTTTCCGTCTACAAAAGACCACATACGAAATATCTTCTTTCTCTGCCTTAACGATATTGAAAATATGAATTTTGTGATTACTTGAACACTTAATAGCATAAAAAAATGAATTACCAAAAATTATAAACACGGCTAGCTGTTTTTAAACTACATGTCTATTATTTGGCAAACCAAAACATCAAGCTTATTGGTTTTATCTACAGTAAGATCAATTAGATCCGCTAATATTTGGTGATGACATATTCAGTGCCGTAGTAAGCCATTGGCAATTGGGCAAGCGCCAAGGGCGTGTGACTTTTGGGGCGCCAAAGTCGCCTTCCGTATTTTTTAAGTGATTACTTTTAAGCAATTTAGATGTTTTCCACGGGAAAAAATTTTTGGGGTCCGAATAATTTTGTGAAGTGTTGAATATCGAAAAAAATATTTCCGAAAGTTAGCGTGAAATAATTTCGCGTGAAACTAACTTTACGCGAAATTATTCATCAAACAATGATAGGTTGGGTTAGGCTTGGTGAGAAATTCGCGAAAATATTTCCGAAAGCTGGGTTAACTTCACGTGAAATTATTCATCAAACAACGATAGGTTGGGTTAGATTTGGTGAGAAATTCTCGAAAATATTTCCGAAAGTTGGGTTAGCTTCACGTGAATTTATTCATCAAACGACGATAGGTTGGATTAGGCTTGGTGAGAAATTCGCGAAAATATTTCCGAAAGTTGGGTTAGCTTCACGCGAATTTATTCATCAAACGACGATAGGTTGGGTTAGGTTTGGTGAAAAATTAGCGAAAATATTTCGGAAAGTTGGGCTACATTAATGCGTTGAGCTTTTTTTAAGGAAAAAATTTTTTGGGGTTCGAACACGTTCGAATAGTGACGAATAATTTTTCATTTGAAAATTATAAAATAAAAATATTATTTTTGAACAGCTTCCCCATGAAATTTTTTTTTTCCAGCTCTCCCTTGGAAAAAAAGGGGCGCCAAATTTTATATTTGCCAAGGGCGCCAAAAACATTCCTACGGCTCTGGACATATTACAATACATATCAGTATATAATTTGTAATTTTAAACTGTAGCTCAAGGAAAGATTTTAGAAATTTTATTTCGATTATGTTGAAATATAAATATTCATTCACAAAAAAATGGGTTTATGAATGAAAGAAATATTTGATTGTTTGTGTTAATTCATTTGAATTTTGGTATAAATATTTCATCTATCGTTAAAAAATACAAACATTACGAATATTATAATAGAAATAAAATTATTTTTTGAAAACGTGTGCAATATCAACAGGTTGCTTATTTTTGTTAAAATGGTTTGTATTGACATCTATGGAATATATTTCTAATTATTTTAGTTGACTTCTTTGATTTGGTTTTTGAACTTGCTACTTTATTAAAAATTTATAATTTATAAAAAAAATACGGAATATTGCCTGAATTTATTACCTCTTTTCGTACACTTTTAAAATTTTATTTTATTTTTATGGATGCAATTGGAATTTAAAAAATATATATTTTGCATTATATGAAAGTCTTGCAACAACCTCAAATAACACATATCTAAACTTTTAAAAAGCTTGAAAAATTGATTCAAACACTTTTGAAATTTGTATATAAAATGATACACAAAAACTGAAAATTTTAATGTATTTAAACATCTTTTATACATTACAGAAAATTTATATTCGATCTCAACTAATTACTGATACTATCACAAATCTATAAATCCTCCAATTCAAAGCTCGTATCTCGATCTGAATTGAACTCCACCTAAGGGTCCACAAAGTGGTAAATCTTTCATCCATTCTGAAACATCAAACATTTTTCTGCTTTCGGGTCCTTTCACTTTCAAATCTTTTGATTTTTGTCCATAAACGACGAAGATGTAACGATGGTCTCCACTTCCTTCTGGGGGATTTGGTCCTTTGTATTCTGCATCAAGATTATAAATGTGAATTTGACAAAATGATTTTTATTTATATTTATAAAAATAACTTACCTGTTACGTCATTTCCTGTTGAGATGATACCCTCTGAAAGAGACGATCCCTGAAAATTTTATTGAATATTATTTGAAATTTATAATAACTTTATCACGTAGAAAATTGGTATTTAGGTTGTTTTAATGTTGATTGACAATTTAAAGTATAAAACATTATATTTCAGTGTATCGTTTAATTTTCCATAAAATGTATAGATTAAAATGTAATATGCCACTCAAATATGAAAATTTACATATCGGTAACGGAAATTATAATGATTAAGCGTGCTTGTTTAATTAAAAAATGAAATATTGCAAACATCCAACATCATATCAACAACATTTATCGAACGTTTATTACAATGTATGAAATGTACACATTTTTCAAATTTCTTTGTTCGAAAAATTCAGATCAAGCTGTGTCGAAATTAATTCATCGAATTAATTGCAGTCGAAAATTCAGGTGAAAGTTGTTTCGGACCGCGTACAGGTTTCCAAGCGATCTTTGAAAACCTTTAGACAAGTCACTATTTGACATTCTTCTATTTCCGAAATTTGCATTCAAAAAGCCAAAATGTCACGTTAAAGCTTATATTTTATAGTTTTCAATTTTTTTTATTTTTTTTTCCCATTAATTCTTCGTTAAGTTTTAATGTTGAGAACCGCTCTGGCAATACTTTTGCGGAAATCATAAATAAGTAATTACTTTTTTCTTTGTGAAAAAAATCTGAAATGTATAAGCAGTTGACCTATAAGTTGTCACTTTGACAAACCGGTAATAAGCTGCAGTTCGATTGTCCTTGAATCGTATCTTGTTCAAGATTTTCAAAGGACATTGAAAATGTTAATCGATACCTAAAAGTCGTTCAGGTTCGTATTGAAACACACCTTTCAAAATATACGATTTTGTAACGTGATAATTTTTAGGTATATTTACGAAATTTTACGAATGATCATTTCTCAACGAATGTAATATTGCATTAATTTCAAATTATTCTAAAAATTTTAATCGATTACAAAAACACATACCGGTATATTTGTTTTGATCATATGCAAAAAGAATTTTCCTTCGGGATGATTTGGCGCATCAGGATCCAAAGTTATAACTGTATAATGTTTATCCTGAAATTATAATTGTTTTAAAAATCAATAACAAATAAGTTTAATAAAAAAAATTATAAAAAATAAACTTACAGCTTCAGCCTTTTCATAAGTAACATTAGGCTCCTTATTAAACACCAATTTAGGCAAAAGGACATCGCAATTGGAATCGTTGACTAAAGTACCACCCTTACTGGTGATGGACAACCCGTTCAGCAACGAACATCCTTCCAGCAACTTCTTACCATCCAGATGCTGACAATCGTCACATCTCACCGACACCAAAGCGATGGCGAGGACCAAGAACGACAAGTTCCAGCACTTCTGCATCCTTCGAAGGTCGTCTCCTGGAAACGTTCGAGTACCTACGACGTCCTCTCACCGACTGAAACGAGCACGATGGACGTCTGCAAATATTACTTAATAAGCTGCTTGTACCACCACTCGTTCACCGTTTCTAATTCGTAAAGAAGACTTTTTAAATCGTTGGTTTTTATACTTTTAGAATATTCAATATTTTGATTAGAGATTATTGATGTTATATGGAAGAGTTGTATATGAAAATTGTATCGGTATTTTGAGATTTTATTGAATAAATCGGTCATATATGTACATAAAAAAATCACGTATAATTCTAATATATTACTTTTAACTATACTAAAATTTGTTTTAAAAATTAAATCGAAATTTCCCTTTTTCCCTAATTATATTATAAAGTATTTGAGAAGGTCGGTTTGAACCAAATATGTTCGCGTATAACGTCTTTGCGCATTTGAACCATATCGAATCGACGAGTGAAAGTTCAGTAACGTCAATCCATAATTTTCGGCTCATTCATCTTCTTTGCATACGAATAAACAAAAAAAGCGTTCGTGCAAAATTTTTTTTAAGCGTGTGTGAATGTGTAATCTGTGGCTTTGTGCGTTTTGAATGTTATGATACTTTTGATGCAATTTTAAATTATTTATAAGACGATGGGTGATTTCTAAATTTTCCATTTTGAGCGTATTGAATAAATACATATGTATAGAAATTTTTGCTAAATAAACAAAAGATCGTGGTGAAATCGTGCTTATGAAAAAAATATTATAATTTTCGCATTGCCAACGAATTTTTCGCGAAATTGATTTTGAAAACGAAAATTATTTTCAGGAATATTTTGAAAAATATTTTTTTTTTCATTTATAAAAAAATTGAACAATCGATTTTTTAACAAATTAGGTATTTTTGTAATAGGGTAAACATAAAACGCACCTATACTACATTAGAATTTATAATATTTTACGTTTATGATAATAATTTTAAAAGATACGAGTTAAGAATACATAATCTTAACTAGTTATAAAACTAAAATTATATTACTTATCCTCGATCCGAATGCCCAAATGAATAAGATACGTTCAATAATTGTCATTCACGAACCTAACCCAGCCAACCTAATCAGACATTCAATAAATAAATATGTTTAATGTGTCTTATGAGACATGTGCTATTTTGCCAATAACATTCATTCAGTTTTTCTAAAAGGAAAATGAAAGTTAACATTAAATTATAGAATTTCAAAATAGTGTACACGCGCTTTACACCTTGTATATAAATTTAAAATTTGACAGCTAGCGATTTCTATATGTATGAATTATTTTTTTATATAAATTAATTTATACAAAAAAAAATCAAGTCGATAAATAAAAACTTACCTCGATAATTCGAACAAAATTATCGAACACGCATTTTCGTTTTAATTATCGAACACGCTTTTCCCCGTTCGCGAATCCCTACATTTCCATGTGGTGTGTCTCGTCAATGACGTCTCGCGACGCATGGAGTCTTCCCCTTTAAATGCAGTAAATTTCCCTTTTATTTATATTTACGAACCTTAAAATAAGTAATTTCGGCGACATTTTTTCGATTTCTAATGAATCCAGCAGGCATTTGGAGGTTTCGAACATATTCTGATGAAATAGTCATTAGAAGGAATTTCTGACGTTTCTTCTTTGTTTAGCATTGTTATCTCTAATTTGAGATATTAAATATTCAAATTGATGTTTCGTTGATTGGTTGCACTGTTTTTGTTGTTACAATTTTGGCAAATTAGCCGTGACCTTTTGAACAATAATTCGCTTTTCATTGTGTCTCCGACTTCTTACCACGACGTTCTAATAATAAATTTCGCTACTGTCCTATGATTAAATTGAATTTTTGCCAATTATATTTTCATTTCCGCACTTATTCATGTGAGCTTTCGTTTCAGTAAACGTTTAATATTTATCAATATGTAATTTCTTATTATATTTGCTACAATAATGCTAATGTCTGCGATAATATATAATTTTGGATTGATGTGTAATATTTTGCATTATATTTATGTCATAAATATCTTATTTCAGGCGCATCATCAGCATAGACGAGCTGAACTGAGCATGCGAAATGGTCGTTACCAAGAAGCTATTGAACGACATTTGCGTGCCGCTGAACTTCTAGAAGAAGCTCTAAAACACACTACCTCTATTAAAGCCTCTGAATCTATCAAACTTCAACGTGAATATCATCACAAACAAACAAATATTATTAGAGTTAAAAAGGATAACGTGATTTTGATTAAGCCAATCATTATTCCAAAAAAAATCATGGAAAAACGCGAAGTGAAAATTACAAAAGCGGAAATCATAGACCTCGGGAAAGAAACAATTCCAGAATCTTTGAAAGTGAAAGTGCACAATATTATGGACGATGCAGACTCTCTTGTCGATCTGTTAGTGAAAAAATATAATGAAAAGCAAGATAACAAAGATCCAGATTCAGATATTGATTTGAAACAACTGTCTATTATCGAAGCTATTTATAAAGATCCAAAAGGTGACAAAACTGTCATAGAAGAACTGAAAACAGTCAACCATCAATTACGGGAAGTAATAGTACAACTTCTGAAACAGTTAGAAACCACGGAACACGAAAATAAAGAACTCAAGCGTCGGCTTGGCCTTCCAACTGATGATGAAGTCCAGCAAATTATTCCAAGTCCGTTGCCACAAAGTCCTCAAAATAAACAATCATCTCCTCTTGCCATAATAACGGATTCGGTTGACGACTCTTCTCCCTTCGTTTATTCACCGGGTAGCGATTTAAGTCCAGATAATTATGAAGATAGAGAACTTCCTCCTCTTGCACCATTAGAAATGCCAGATTTCGACTATGATCTAATGATGAGTCAGCTTAGAGCGAAACGAGAAGAAAATGAAAAACGGGAAGCAGATTTGAGAAAACATTTTTAAAAACGCATTTTTGTTATCCTATATTTTCAATTTTCTCTTTTCTCAAAAATCATGCAAGTTTTCAAAGTGCCTATTAATTTTTTTGTATAATTTGGAATTTGCTTGTTTGTTTCATTCTATGCTGACCTTTTATTAGATAATAGCAGTTATTTGGGCTATTTTTATATTCCACTGAGACTTTATGATATTATTTATTCCTTAATGTATTAAAATTATATCTTTTAAGATTCTGAATGTATTGTTTCTAAATTTTTTAATTTTTTTTTTACTATTTATTTTATATATCTATGTATTACAAAAATGTATTCTCACAAAAATATGATTATTATTTAAATCTACACAATTTGATATTGAATCATTATAATTTTTATCTTACTTCTGAAAAAGTAATTTTTAATTCGATAATATTTTAACTTTTGAATTTTTAACATTGTACTTCTGCCGTAAACAAATAAAAGCTATTCGTAATAATTCTGCATTTTTTTTCATAACAAAAGTAACAATATTAATCGCTCCATCGCAATTTATTTACGCTATACCTATTATTCGCTACGAGGTTGGCTCTCGGATAAGGTATATAGCCTAGACCCCCAATATTTGATGGGGAGACCTTGTCCTGCAGTGGGCACTAAACCGGTCGACAATGATGATGATGATACCTATTATAGTTTATCTTTTATATGATAATTTCGGTTAGTCCTATTTTCTAAATAAATTCTTAGCGTTTCCTCGAAATGGATATATGAAGAAAAACCTATTTACCAACAGTCATGTCTTTGAATAATCTTAAGTAGTTGGTACTGGATATAATAGATGTCTCTTTATTAATTTATTTTTCAAATATAAAATAGTAGAAATTTTAATTATATATTACTAATTTTAGATTTTTTGTAATAAAAAATTTATTTCTGTTAGTTTTAAATTTATATTTCTTTATTCAAATTGTCATTACGTATATTGTTTCATTGATGATTCAGCTCCATGTAATCGAATATTCAACAGAAAATTATAAATATCAACTCAAAATTACAAAACTAGAATTCAAATTTATGACTCCGATTTGAAATGAAATAATAGATTCTCAGAATAGAACTTAAATTCTATCTTAAATTCTTTTAGAGTAAACTGATTAAGAAAAATGAAACATAAAAGGTCGGAGATTTTTGCGATTCCAATTTATTAAATATACTTGAATTTTATAAATACAATCAAATGATAAGAAAATTCTATTTTCAAGTTATTAATTTCCGTTTTGATGATTTTTCCAATATATTTCGGATCACATACGAAAATTACATCAAAAACTAACCCAAAAAATTTACGAACACACGCATGAACTGTAATCCTTATAAATTCGCTCTATCGGTAATTGCATTCGATTCAGATCTAAAAAACTTGAAAATTGAAAAAGAAATCTAATACGATGTCACAACAAATAGAATTTACGTTAATTTTTTTGAAATTAATCATAGAAAAATGCTTCACATCATACATTTTTCATTCGATATCATTTTTGTAAATAAATTGCATTTTTCAATACTTTAATTCATTTATATTTGTTTCATTCGTTATTTTTTTTCTCAGAACCTATAAAAATATAACTAAAATATTCATTTGAACCTTTTAACATGGATTCATTAAACTTAACGTTAATTCTCAAGTCACTGTTACATTAATTTTTGACAGGTCTATTTGGGACAGGTCGAGAAAGACTCACTCTCGACTAATTTCCAATTAGTTTTTTCGCAATGTTCATAAAGAATTTTGCAAGACGCCCATAAAACCACCTATGTACGCATGAACTTCATGATAATACAAACTCTCGTACAAAGGCGTACAAGCCAAACTTTCCTTGTAAAAGCTCGTCTGCAAAAGCTGTTGTTGGAAAAAGTTCGCCGGGAAAATCGCGCAGAAATTTTAGAATAAAGCCTAGTAATATTTAACTTTTCGGGTTTTAATACTGCCGCGAAAATTTTGCATACTAAATTGAAATTTGAACGCAACGTCGAATTTCACAATATTAATTACGAACAGCTTCGATTCGGATTAAAAAATATACTGTTTGCAGATAAAAAAAGTTCTTCCGCGAAACGATCGTATCTCCACGAAATTATTTCTTAATGCGTTTTATGACTTATTTTAGAATTTCTTTTTCACGGAAAAGGAAACGTTTCAGTTTTATAACTATCTCTCGCGTAAAATAATAATTTCTTATGCGGTAAAAACGAGCACTCCTCGCGTTAATTTTGCAAATTTGTTTTTATTATTCCGCTATTAAGTTCTATGCGAGCGAAATTATTCCTCTCTTAATGGGTATGAAGGAGCTGACTCAACTTCTCGTCTTTTCGATTCAAACATTTATAATATACCTATGAAAAAAACCACAATTCCCTTTTCCCTTGATAAAAAAAAACCATTTGTTTTCCACTATTCATTTTCACTATTTTTAAACATAATAATCTAAGAAGTAGAGGAACTTGTCGGGTACTACACCAATGGAAGTTCTGGATCAATGGGAGTTTTAGACCATAAAGCTGGATTATTCGGTTTTGATTTTTTTCAGTCTTCAGCAGTAGGGATCCGTTAGGATGGAAGATCTATCACTCTTTGGGAGTATTTGACAGGTTAATTGTTCAGAGTCTTTGTAATTTTTAAAGATCCTCAAGATTCAGATTTCAGATCCTCAATTGTTCAGATTTTTCACCAAGAATCTTTAGAATGGAAGCTTCAGAGGGACGCAGTCTTCATTAATTTTTATAAACTAACAAAACTAACCAACCTAAATGAAAAAAGTGAGCCTAGACCGATGGGGAGTTCTGGACCAATGAGAGTTCTAGACCATGAAGGTTTTGTACCATCTGAATTAAACTTAAAAAAACCAGATAAGGCAATAAAAGTATATTCGCCAACTTTTTTCCAGACCCTATATCATTCCTGTATAAAAAAGAAATAACTCTTTCCAAACCACTTAATAACATACCCATCCTTTTCTTTATTATTCCAAGTTAATTTTCCACATTTCAAAAAACCCCGAAAGCCTTCACCTCAAGGCCACGCATATGAGGGCCATCGTAAAGCCGACTAGGCAGTTTATGAGCGGGTCCACGGTTGACTTCCGCGCTCATTGATGATTCAACACAGCCTCCGTTGTCGGGCTGACCTTACCGAGGGCATCAGGTCGAATTAGGCATTCAGTAGTGGGGCCGAGCGGCATCCAGGGCCGGATCTTTATCGTTTATTTAAAAGGGCGGAGCGCCGCAGGCTCTATCTATTGTGCGCTGCACACAATGCCTAGGTAATATGCGTATTCGTGTGTAACGCTAAAGTAATCATGTAAACAGCCTGAATCGCTGGTCTGCTTTTGAGGATTCGGAGGGTGTGTTGTGTGTGCGGTTTGCAAAAGGGTTTTTGGATTCGGGTTGTATTTTTGGTGATGGCGATTGCAGTTTGTGACGGGTACGTGTTTGTTTTTGAACGGATTCGGTGTTGGTTTTTCGTTGAGGGTTTCGTACGCATGTATGCTGTAATTAGTGCCATCTAAAAATTGAACGTAATACTATATAAAGCATTTTTTTAATAAAATATTTTTCATCTGATCGTTGTTTTTATTTCATATAAGAATTAAGCTTACAATTAGTGCTCTATATATAAATAACTAATTTTTAATATATACATTTATTTTTTAAATAGAACTTTCATTATTTTATGCAAATTAGATATCCACTATAAATACTTTTTCGATACCATCGAAAGTTCATACAACTTTCTTATCGAATATACCCAATAAATGGCGATGAAGAAAAGGTAACTCTCAAAGAGTTGAAAATTGAAACTATCCCTTTCTGAAAAGGTCTCAAGCCAGAAACACATGAGTGCCTATTTAGATAAAGATCATATACAACTGGTATAACTTTGTTACATTCAATTCGACAAAATCGTTAACAAATTATCACCTTATAAAATAAGTTTTTTGTAGTTAAAATAATAACACAAGTTCTAGATTCCACTTTTTGTAACCCGTTTAAATCCCACACCAAAAAACCATCCAAAACTCGACATGCAAATCATTGAAATTTTTGCCGGCGCGAAATTGACATTGTTTCGTTCGTTTTTGACGCGTCATTCGTCACTTTGACATCCCGAAAAAGGGCGGGAGAGAGACAGAGACCATTTAGCCCGTCTTATTCGGAATTTCCCAAAAGTCGGCCAACATGGGGCGGGCGAATTCCGCGAATCGCTCGCGAACAACCAACGAAGACGTAACTAATTCGAAACGCGCCATTCTGCGATACATGCGAATCTATTATAATGATTCGTGTATTATATGTGTGTGTGCGTGTATGTGTGTGCAGGATTAAATTTTGAATCGTGCTGAAGCGTAAATAGAGAGGTTGTATCATATCTGTTTCGTGAAAGGATTTGTCTATGGGTGGAGTGGAGGTGTATGATTGCGAAGGCGTTTTTGGTGGAAGTGGCTGTTTTATTTGAGGCTTAAATTAATTTACGGTACTTAATTGTATTTGTAAGAATAAGATTATTACATAGTGTCCAAAAAATGACATATTTTTTAAAATTAAAATAAAACTTTTTTCCTTTGTTCCGATTTTTATTTTCCTTTCTTTATTTTTTTGGTTTAATATAATTCTGAGAATATAAAATATGATAGTAATCTATAAAAAACGAATAACTATTGAATTTATTGATTTCCGAAAAAAAATTATTGGAAATAAACTTAATTGTGTTAATTATTCGAATTTTCATCTCGTACCGCTAGTTATAAGAAAGATTGAAATAAAATTAAAAATCGATTCGTGTTTAAGAAGTCAGCAGAAATAAATTCAATTTGAGAATTCTAAACAAAACTTGTAGTACAAAAAAATACAAATGTTTATTTAAAATATCAGAGTTTTCTGAATATAAACGGGCAAAACATTCAAGATCGACATAAAATAGTCCCAAGAGGAAGTAAAATGTAACCTTTTTCTCGCATCATAAACTTTTCACCCTTTTATTTCGTGTCACACCATTATAATTCGAATACAATATCATATTCTTCCTCCAAAAACATCAACAAACAACAGTCGAAAATTGACTGTATTATAACTGTATTCCAAGCGCGCTGGAAGTTATATTATATTATACTTCAACTCCATTTCTCATAAATATAACATAATATAATACTAAATATACTTCCACCAAAATCTATCTACATTTAAAAAAAAATTATAAACACACAAACTCAAATACTCAACCGCGTCGAAATCGTTACATACAAGCACAACGAAATCGTCACGTAAATTCTACGCTTCTTTTATATAGAAATTTTTTTTTATTATATATTCAAAACATATTTTAAATACACACACACACACATACACTAAAATCTCAACCACTCCAAAAAGGAAACTTAATTACTCACAATGCACAGCCACATTCAAACGCAACGCCCCCGAACCGAGAAGGGATTTCTCTTTACGCGAGTTTAAACGTCGCCTCCGACAGAAATTAACTATTAAAGCTAAAGGGCCCGTGAAATTGCGCGTTTTTTACACTTTCCCGCGGAAAAACTTTTTTACACGACGTCTGAGCCCGTGTAAAACATTCTCAGCGACAGCTTGGAACACACAGGCGCGGCCTTCTTTATTAAACAGCGTTTTGTCTATGTAAACGACCTGGCTCGCTTTTTGTGCCTTTTCAGTCTTCTCTTTTTTTTCAGTTTTCCGCCTGAAATCCCCCGTGCGAGCGATAAAAACGTCGTTTCGACATGGTGTCTGTGTTTCGCGTATTTAGCGTATAGTTTTGTGTATGGGATTTTATGTGTTTCGTACACGCTCGATATTATTGCTTTATTTTACTTTTATGATCAGTTTTCGTAGACGGCTTGTGCTACAAAGTGTTTCGAATCACGCTCGAGCTTTGAGCTTTTGTTTTATAGGCCAATTTTGCAATGTGTGCAATATTTAAGGTAGCTGTGCGAAATGCGAGATTGGAGTTTTATATTTGATGGATTGAATGTAAAAGGAGAATGATGTGTTTATGTATCACGGATTTTGGATTTAAAAAATTATGAATATAGGCTGTTTTCGACTTATGACAGAAATACGTTCCTGAACCTCGGTCATAAGTCCATACAAAAAAATCAATCAATTTTATTTATATCTCGCTACGGTTTATATAATAATAATATAAAAAATATTTTACAAGATTTATTTTTCAATAAGTAAGAACATATTCATACATCCCAAAAAGAACGAAAAAAATCTGGCAGATAATGGTTTTAATATAATAATTCGAACAAGTCCATATTTTTTACAGAAATGCATTGACCGTAGATGACGACAGATTGTGATTTAGTAAGTAATTTTTGAAAAATAATTAATTTAAAAAAAAAATTATATTATTTTTCTTTTGGTCGTAAGTTGAGAATTACCTGTACCTAGTTATATCAAATTGTTTATGCATAGTTTTTTTGTTTTAATATTATTTGGAAAGGAACCATTTGAAAATGAAAATTTTTTTATCTTTTGATACTATCTACTAAAAATTCAAACTCTTATGAAAGTTGCATATTATGAGTAGCATATTAACGTCTGTTCTAGGAAAACTTTTTTTTTATATTATTTTAATTTCAGATATGTTTCCTCATCACGTGTTTTCTCTATATAATGATAAACTTTTAAGGATCTTTAGAACAAAAAACCAATGGCCCAAGACTAACGATTACATTTTACAAACTACGTCACGTATCATTTACCTTCAATACCCTAATAAAACTAATACATTCAACAAGACTAAAACATAAAACTAGTTCAAAATTACAATTTCCCCACCCTTCATACTTCAAACCCCATCCAATTCCAAAAATACGCGAAACCACACACACCACACCACAAACTCTTCCCCATTGTGAAAAAGACAAATCCGCACAATACGACCGCCGCACTTTCCAATTTTTCACCGTCAATCCGGTCAACGTCGATCGTTTTCGAATTTCCCGCCCTCACCGCCGGCCTGTCGTCTTCGCTGAAAAGGGAACGACGCCGAAAAGGAAAAAGTTCAGGATCCGCGATTCAGCCGGGGCTTATTGTGTTTCCAGTGGGCGTCTGCGGCTGATTGATGACACCGCAGCCAGCGGGCGATATGATTAATTGACGCGGCTTACTGGTCCCAGGGCCAGCGGTTCTCAAACTGTCGTGGCCGATAATCCCCGGGCGGATCCCGGAGGACTTGATGATCGCATTGATCCCGGGAAATCTCTGATGGGCTTTCTATCGGGTGTTTAGGCGGGGATCAGGGATTGATTGGCGCTTTGTGCATTTTCGATGTTTTTAGATGGATGGTGTTGGTTTTTTGGTGAACCTTTGATTTATATGGTGTGGTCATGATTTTTATTGATTTCAATAGTAATAAATATGTCAATATTATATTCGTTAATTAATTTTTAATGAATGTAAATATAATAAAATATTGTTAAAGTCTCGATATTGTATATGTGCTTTGTCTCAGTGGTTGAAACTTGAAATTTATCATATAAGACAAATAGTACGTATATAATAATAATTCGAAGTTCGAAAGTCTTTCTATCTGGTCCAATTAGTGTGAACGTCCCCAGAGATCAGATAAGAGGCGATAACTTTCGCTTTGGCTCAGGAAGAAGTTGACTTGTCCGCGCTGCGAGAAAAGCAAGAAGGAGAAGAAATCCTTAATGAGTAGTTTAATAAAGTGTCTTTTTTATCGACGCAGAGGTCCCGGGCAGACATTCCTGGTCTTCCCTTTTCAAAGGACTCGACCTCGTGTCGAGGATCCTCCGAGAAGTCTTCTTGACATTTGCGTCACCTTCTCATGGTGCGTTTTTACGATCGAAATTTAATTAAATTCGAGAGCGTTCCAAGACGAGTAAAACGCGATGTAATTCAAGTTAATTTTAGGCTAATGGTACAGAAATATTTTCGTAACTTTGTCGAGTCAAGTGAAATTTGTTAACTTGGTTAGAATTTAAAATTCCATCTCACTTATTTAATTGAATCGAAAAACTTTGATAGATACTTAAAAGTTTAATAATGTTTTTTCATTATATAAATTCTAATATACCGATCTATAATTATTCAAAGCCAACCTTATGTAATAAGCGAACGTAATTCGATTCGAGTCTCATCCCAATTTCAATGCTCTCGGCAATATTCAGTACTCTCTAACATCGATTCCATAGTGCGATAACTATTCAGATCCGAACGAACCATATATTTAATACGAATCGTATAATTAATGGTGGTCTATTCGCGATATTATCGTCGGTAATTAATAATGTGCTTTTAAGCGTCGTTCGACAACAAATTTAATGTCGCATGCTCGTGAATATTCATACGGAACGATTTTATACGGATTATTCAAACGTTCAGCGTTGAAAATGCCCATTTAATAATAAAAGCGACTTGGAAAACCAAAATTGCTTTGGAACTGAGCACTCGTGTAGGCTTAGGAGGCCCTAATTGCATACTTAATACGTGTGAACAGATTACACATAGCCGTCAATTAATATTTGAGAAACTCGATATTAATTATCTACGCGAGTGTCCATGGGAAATTTTTCCAGAATATACTATGTATGGAATTTTCTATACGATCGAGTCAACGAGCGAACTTTTAATCAAAAATCTTCAAAGGAAACTGTTTATCTTGGAAGAATATCGTCCGTGAAATTCAATAGGTTTTTTGTGTTTATATTGAAAAGTGAAATTTTTTTCATAGCCATAAACGTATATTTTCGAATCTGGTGGGCCTTTTTGGCGCGATTTGAATTTTATCGGCGATAAATTAAAACTTTCACGGAATAATAGTGTTTGGGGGGGAAGCGATTCGCGTGATTTACGAATTTTATTCGGGAACGTCTCCGTCGTAAATAATCGCCGTTTTCGGAAAAATTAAAAGAACCCCTTTCTATATGGTTACGCAGAGTAAGATGTGTGTTTTATCATATCGCTGCGAATAAAAATTGTTCGATTTTTCGAGGCTCTTTTGTGCGTAAATTTTAATTTTACGAGAGTGAAAACGGACCAAATAAAAGGACGTATAATGCGCAAATTATGTCGGGACGACAATTACATTTCGTCCAATTTTGTTCTCGTCTCTCGCGCTCAAGAAATTAATTTAATCCAATGTAGTCGACAATTGTCGAGTAACGAGAACCTACCAGAGTATCCTTAATCTCCATTCGCAGATGGAAATTATTTTTTTAACACAATTAAGCTCATATTCGTGTTAAAACAATTTTGAATATAGATTTATTTAACTTACGCTACAACACAATTCTTTCCTTTTCACTAATGGATTTCTTGAAATTAATTTTTTTATATATATTTTACGAAAACCGTTTATATTTGGTATAGACAGATAATCGATATTTCTAATACGTATAAATCAACCATGTTCTATCTTCTCCGTACAAAGTCAACATATACACTATAAATGAAGTAGAAATCTTTCAAGTACCTTAAAAAGCGAAAAAATCCAACTTCAAAAGCTTTTATCTTCCATAGTTTCAAATGGTACAAAACCTGAACAAATACGTTTTCACGACTCGGCCAAAGTGCAGCGCAGTCGTTAAAAAGTCTACATAAACCCAACGAAAATCCAACAGGAGAGACGAATGCTTTCATTTTAAGCCACTATCCGCTAAAATATCCTGACACGCTCTTTTCCGCATTTCGTAATATACTGTTTTGTTTTTTCGGGCCCTATATCTTAGGGCCGTAACCCTTTCTATGGCCAACGTAATCTCTAGCCGGATTAGCGGGTGACGCGCGCAAAAACGAAAATATTCTCGCACAGAGTGACGAGGGTAGACTTTTATTAACGTAAATTATATATTTTTTTATTTTTCCGCACATGGAATGAAGGGAAAAAACGCTCTTTTCCCCATGCAAATTCGACAGATCGCAACGAAATTAAGGGTGTTCGCACCCAGCGCGAATTCGATGACGGCACGTCCGACGGAGCGCGAACGGAATTAAAAGAAAGTTGAAAGGATCCGATGGTGTTTTTAAGGGTTATCGGTCGTGAAAACCCTTCGAGTGTGATGCCGTTGCGTCCGAAGGCCCTTTGTTGACTATCGGTGTTGAATAATCGAATCAGAGTGCGGCCAGACAAACGGACAAAAATAAAACAAGAGCGGTTGACGTACGACACTCGAGAGAAATGCTTGTCTGGATGAGGATTCGTGTTGTATTGCGGTCTGTCGATAGGGATTTGTAAAATCTGTTCTGGAGGAAATTTAGACAATGTCTTCAGTTTTATTAGTATAAAAATAAAATGATAGGATTCGATCAAACCAGTTCACTTTTTTTTTTTAGAATGTTCTTATTTTATATATGTATTTTTTATCATACTCAAACTTTATCCGAACAAAAAAAGAAACGTATTCAAATTCGTTTCATGCATTTTTAACGACATTGACGAAAAACCAGACAGCCTTCACAAAGCATTCTCCGCTCGAAAAAAATACACGCACTCGATGTGAATTAAATAACAGCAATTTTTCTTCCGCCACACATCATATTTCAATTTTTTTCTTACACCGCACAAACATCGGTGGCTGCCATGATTTATTTACCACCCACCTCCCCGTTTTACATTTATTCAAAGTGGCGGAATGAGAGATACCCGGGCAGGATCCGTGAGGATTTCCACCGTCTAGTGTCGCGAACATGTGCCAAAATAAATCTCTGCACTGTCACACACTTGCCGCTGTAATTGAATCGTACTATTCTCTGGTTTTGCTCAGAATCGAACAAAAGACTCGGCCTGAGAACTGAAATTGTTTGCGAGTGTACAGTGCGGTCGCGAATTTCGCGTGTGCGCTTGTTAAAAGTTTTCAGTGTACTGCTTTTCGTTGTGTGGGCGAATTTTAAAGTTTTCGCGATGGTTTTATATGTTTTATAGATTATACTGGTTGTTTTTTGTTGGTTTATAAGTTTTAGCATGATTCAGCACGTTTGAAATAATTTTGCTGTAATATGATGGTGTAGTATAATAATATGACTCGAGTTATTTTCCATTGTTTTATTGACAGTTAAAAATTTATAAAGCACTTTGTGACACCTACTTTATATAGTTGAAATGATGATCGGTACATAATTCGAATCGTATTGTACTTTGTATTCTTACTGAAGATATTTTTCTATTTATAGAGAGTAATATCCTACTGCACTACTTTGTTGCAGGAAAATTATTTCCTGTGTGCCTTAAACAGTAGAAACACTAATATGGATTTTAATATGCTGTACATTCAGATATATTTTGTTCAAACATATATAATATTATAGATACAATCATTTTTTTTTTATATAATTCCCAATTTATATTTTAGAAATTTGATCAATGATATACAATCTTTTAAGTGAAAAATGTTGATCAAACTATTATGGTTGTTTAATATAACTTAATGATCAATATATTATAACTAGTCATTCATAACTCTACTATTTACTGAAATTGAGAAAAATGCAATATAATCGGTAGTCATATGATTATTTATTATTCTTTAATTGATTTGATCTAATATCTCCTCGAGAATCACCTTCAAAAACATCCAAAATTTAAATTATATCGATTAACCGTTCTATAATAGACGATGCATAATCGTTACTATAAAACGGATTATCATCTCAATCGCCATACGAACGTAATACAAAACACAATCTATACGAGCGGACAAGTGTCAGCGAACAATGAAACTTTGCGCGTTTTCGATAATTAGCGAGCTATTAGTTTAATTTATCGCGGATAATATTCGGCCGATCCAGTACAACGTATTTTAATTACGGGTATAGCTCGAAACGAGTAATTAATGTATTGCGGGCGAATCGGTTTTGTACTCGCGCTCAACAAAGTTAGCACAAACAACGCAAAACTGTGCCCCTCAGAATGTGGGTCCTGGCAAATAATTACGAGCACATGTGTGTGGCTAAAACGCTACAGAACCTCCATAACACATCCTGTGAAGCCTCCGACTAAGCCCTTGCCCTTCCCGTCCCACCCGATACAATATTTATAATCGTCTTTCACGAGCAGATTTCGCGGATGTGTTGAAAAATGAGCCGACAAATAAATTTCGGTTCATCCTTTGTGTGGATGTGTGGATTGTTTTTTTGCCGGATTAAACTTGTCTCGGTTTAGTTATTTATTCGACGGGAAATGTATAGTGTTTGTATTTGTGAAAATAAATGAAATGTATAGAAAGGAGCGATTCGGGAGCTTTAAGAATTATAATAATAATTGAATGTGTAAAAAATTACGCAATAATTCACGGTTGCCGTTATTTATTAACAGTCTCTAATGGCAAGTTGGAATTTATATGCGAGTATACTTTGAAACCGAATACTTTCTATCGGATATACTTGTGCAAATATAGTGATCTTATACACATATAACATATAATGTTTTCATACATCTCTGGCCAATATATCAACAAAGGTTCGCCAATATATCGGGTAGCCTTTTTCTAGATGCCGTTCGATACAATAGATAATATACAGCAGGGGCGTAAATCACGCCGCTAGTATGACGCCGAAGACCACCCCTAATGTCTAGATTTATTCGCGGCTAATGTGAAAGGTCACCACCACACAAAGGACCAATTTATTGCGGTTCGATTGAATTTTTTCTCTTTTTAATAAAAAGGATGACCACCCTGTACGCGTGTATGGAGATATGACGTGTGGGTCAAAGGTTCTGTCCCTACGAAGGGTCGCCCCACGTCTTCCAGGAATTCGAGCAAAAATTCGCAGTATCGAGGCGACAATAAGCAGTTTAACCTTTGTTGAGTTCTGGAGAATTTCGATATAATAATTAAAATATCCATCGATACTTTGAGCCGGGGTTATGTTTCGGGGATTTGTAAAATTATCTTCAGGGAGCACGTAAGCTGAGTTCGAGTGTTATCCGATAGCTGTTCGGCTACACTCGATCCCCAATTTATATGATAAACGTGCTTTCGAACAGTTTCAGGATGTCTCCCAAAAATAAATGATCTAATAGTGGAAATGCCATTGGTTCGCGTCCTGAAAACCGTGGCCATATTTCAATGATCGACATGCGGAATTGTCCATTCGCTCGGGTCGAACGAGCATATGTAATGTAAGTGCCTACGATAAAAAAAGATATAATAGAGAAAAAAGCCTTCTACAACTCTTCGAATGTATAATAATGTTTAATATACGACCCACATTACGCATGAAAGGCTTTTTTCACCGAACAGTACGGTCGTTATGCGCGGACGTTATCTATCATAATTTGCATGGCCGATTCTTAAAGCGATATTATGTTTTGTTTGTTTCGCGAGTAACGACTAAATATTTTTTTTTTTATCGAAACTCGTTCGGCTAATTTTTCGACGTAACATCAAAAAGGACATAAAACGTCTATTTTTTCGTAGGCAACATAAAATTTATGTCGTCGCATAACAGACGCGGAGATCGACAACAAACTGTGCGATTTCCTCTTTCGACGACATCCTTCTGCTTTATGACCTTTTGACACGAGAAAAACAAAAGCAGTTATCCGAACACATATCTATTTTATAGGTTAAAGTTATAAATTGTCTTACATAAAAATGGGAAATCGATAATAAGCGGAATTATTGCGAATTTCCGCCAGCTATGGCTTATCCAGAAAACTTGCCCATCAGCGACTTTAAATTACAGAGAAATGCCAAAGAATATCGTAATAATTTAAAATTTATTTTTCGAACTAAATTTCGTTTCCCAATATACATCAACAGATACCACACACGAGCAAACCGATACTAAAACATCAAAACTTCCAATACACATCAACCATCCACACTTTTTCCAATCACTCAAAAACCAAAACACCCCAAAACAACCCCAAAAACTTTTTCGGTTTGGACTTCGGATTGGCTTGTAGAACATCGCAGGTGCGCTATCTCAGGCCAACAGCCGGCTCTGATAAGCGAAACCGTGAAATGAGCCCATCAATATGATCGTCGGCTTCCACCGATACTTACCAAATAGCAATTTTGCGTTATGGTTTAAGTCAAGAGCAGTTTTATGTGGTGGTGTATTATCGCCGTGACTAATGCGCCGTGTGACCGAGAAATGTGAGCCTTGAACGCGGTAACAGTCTTTTTTTGGGTTTATGATATTTTCCCTGTTATAGCAAAGGATTTTCATTATTTTATTGTATAAGGGAGATTAACTGGTTAATAATTTAGTATTATAAAACATAATTTTATTATTTTGTTTATACTATTATAATACTTATTCGTTATTGAATCGTAAAATAGTCGTATATTTAACGGCGAAAGTCTGCAGTGAAAAGAACGTTTATCTTTTGAGTTATTCAGAAACTCCTTTCAAGCGGAGCATTAATAATAGATGAAAAACAATAGAACTGATATTTAGTAACGCATTATGAGCATCTGGTAAAATTTATAATCGAAAAAGGTTAAATTTCGAAATAATTCATGCTACAGTAACATCGATTACACTACCGCTTTCGAGGCGGCCGGCTTTGGCAAAACGCTTATTAAATATTTTATTACAAAATAATTTATTTTCGCTGAACGCCCCGGCGAATTTATGAATTCTGCCCGCGTTTTCGGATTATCAAGAAACAATTTATTTCTCCCGAGCGGGGTCGGTCGTAAAGTGAAGGCGGAAAAAAAAAGCTCCGTTCAAGGAGCCTGGATTAAATTTAATATACAGGTACACGCTTTAATATTCAATTTTTCGCAATAATTCAGCAGAATACCGTGACCGAGATGAATGCAAATTATCGTGTGAAATATGGCGAAAATAAATTGGAAAAAATTACTTCGATTTTGAAAGGTTCAAGCACATCGTGACTCTCGAGTAAGAAATATGTATTTAGTATTCATATTAATCTAAATATTGTTGAGAATTTGGTAGAGATATCATATAATTAAATCATCGTAATCATCACCATATATTATACATATATAATTTTTGATATAACTTTTTATTTATAAATCTTGAATTAATGAAAATTTTCAAAGAATTCAATTCAAAATAATTTCATATAAATTCGTTAATTAATTACATGTCACTTAATTTCTACTATCATAACTGATATACTCATCATTTCCCTGACCTAATTTATATATTCCAATTAATCCATCAACATCAAACAAAACGACGACACCCTTCACAACTTTGTATCGCGAAGCGCATTTCCTCGACACATCCGTGCAAATTAATACGAAATCCCTCCAAAAACAAGCCAAATCCCATACATTAAACATTCCATATTTATGTTCGATGATGAAAAGCGTTATTTATACAAGTCCTCGTCCTAATACGATGATTATTGTCGCCGTTGTGTTGGCTTTGTTGCTAACGCTAGTGTGCTCATATTTTACGCATTAACGCGTCAACGCGCAACATCAACGTTTTCAGGCTCGTAAGCCTGACAAAGTGACATTTTCGTATATACATGCACGAAAAATAAATATCGTGTAACGTTAAACGCGCGTCTAACTACCTGTCGACCGGGCACAGTCGAACCTTTTAACGCCGAAGACTTCGAGGCGAAAATTCGGCGCGAATACGCTTTATCTGTGTGAGTTATTATTGGAATTTATTTGCCTTTTAAGTTTCCGCGATATTATGTCAATTTGGGTTGGTGCTTTGTAAAGTGTGTCAAATGCGAATGTTTTCATTTTTTAGATTGGGTCGTTTGTGCAGTGGTACATTTCGTTGATTGGATCGGGTGGTCGTTTAATTAACTGTGTTTGTATTCGTTGTGAAGGTTTTTGTGTAATTCGATTCGATGATTAATTTAATTAGAGAATGTGTTGAAAAATGTATGCTTTTAATTTGATTTGTTGTATCGATTTGGAATTGCTGAAAATGTTTTTTTTTTTTTCGTTTTCGATATTGAATGTCCATTATCGAAATTAAATATTTTTTCATCAATGCTTAATACCTTTTAAATGATTGGCAAAGTTAAGCGATATATTTGAGAATCAGTAAATGGATGTAAATAAAGACTGTTGATCCAAAAGAATCTTTATCTCATAAAGAAAATGATTTTGTATTTAATCGTTTTCCAATTCTAGAATAGCAACCACATTTTTTATTCTTCTATTCATATTTTTCTTCACACTTTATTTATCAGTGTGATTTAATGAAATTTATACAATATTCCTAATATCAAATTTATTAAATTACATTCAAAGCCGAGCTTATCTATTATGTAATATACCAACTACATAAAATAATATCATAATTTAATACCCAAACAAAACAATAAATAAATAAATAATAATAAATATATTTCAACAATACACACCGCCGCATCAATTATATACAAAAAAAATCAATCATCGACACTCATATTTACCATTAAAGAACACCCAATATACGTCTCCACGAATCCGAATACCATTAGTCTTCGAACGAATCAATTGACGAGATGAAAGGAGACGCGTTCGCGGCCGGTAAATCTTCAAATAATGAAATTTTCCTCTTCCCGCCTTATTAATTTCCCGGGCTCGTTTTAAATTCGCAGACCCCCTGGATATGGCAGACGGGGGTTAAAAAGGGTGGTGTTTCGTGTAAAATTTTCGCCAAAAACCGGCGACGAAGGAAAACTGCGAAAGAAATCCAATAAGTGGGATATAACAAAGGGATTTCCCTTTCGCGCGGAAAAGCGTCAGCGTTATATAGTGGCGCGGCTTACGCACAATGAAACTGTATTCTGCGAATAAATGTCAAACGGCCTTAAAAAACACGATGATAAAGCAGGATTCGCACGAAATGTCCGCTGGATAAACTGCCTCTAATATTTCGTCTATTTTTGAATTCAGTCTGAAAGAGTTGAGTGTTTAGATGGGTGAGTTACGATAATAAACAAGCTGCAGTTTAATATTGGATTGAAAATCTTTAAAATGCAATTTGTTCGAAGCGTTGTGTAAGTTGAAGGAATTTATTTATTTATCGTTGTACGGGTCGTCGAATTTGCACGCAGATGGAAAATTTGATAAGCATTTTCGCTGCGGCTAAAGAATCCTCGCTTTCCCTTTTCGCACAACTTTTCGATTCTGTCACATTTTTTTAACTCAGTTACCGAAGTGAAAGTTTCTCTCGCGAGAGCAAAAATTTTATACTGTCCCGAAACGAAAACCACCCGCCGAGTTCGCAGGACAATCGCGTTGTCTGTGTTTTTTTTTCAGGCGTTTTGTCATGGTGAAAATTTTCCTGAAAAACCTTGTTACGATATTTTTTCGACAACATCTCATTATTAACTTTCGACAGAGATTTTCAATTAAACTTTCATGAACAAAACAGACGCGGATATGTTCGTCGCAGAATGTGAATGTACTTTTTTACGAATGCCGTTTCAATTTAACGTTGCACAAATTTGTTGAAATTCAATTATTCAGGAGCTATTTCGGTCTAAATAACCAATTCGGTCTTAATCAACGCCTAATTGATATAAATTAATACAAATACAATGTGTATTGTATTGAAAATGTAATATATTAAAGTGGTATGCGTGTAAGGATCTCATCAGTTATTCCGAGGTACAAACTAACATCCCAGCAGTCTTGTTACGTTATCCAATTAATCATAATCGAATAACAGTACACTCCTATACAACACACAAAGAATACAATATGAGATTCAGCTTCTTATTAACCCGATCTAATAATGAAACAAAAAAAGATAATTCAATACATCGCGGACCGCATAAATACATAAATAAGCGAAGAATCGATCGCCCGCATTTGCGCCGGAGAGAAATTAACGCGAAATTTTCCGACTTAAATTTCTATTTCGGGACGCAGAAAATACGACATTTTCAGAAAATTATCCAGACAACAACGTTGTAATATATTTTGAGTGTACTGCGAAACATTGTGCGTTTCGACGAGATGGGACGCGCGCGATAAACGATAAATCATGCGAACTCGTCGCCGCGAATTTATACGGTTTTAATGCGATTTTAACGACTGAAAACGAAAGCGGCAGATAGATTCATAATTGAAAATCGAAATTGGTTTCGGACGAAGAAAAATGAGGGGCGTCGAGTCGAAACTCACAATTTTCATTTAATCGGATTCGCAAGAAACGATCGAAAAAAGGGTCGCACAATGCTTCGAATGTAGAATATTATATAACATTCAAAATTAAATTTTAGTATATTATACAGGTGGTTCAAAAGTCTCCGTAAAGTCTTAAATAGATGATAAGTCATGTTATTGGGAAAATTTTAAACTACATATACATATGTAAAATTGCTATTTTGTATGCAACCCTCAACGATATGTACGCGGAGGATTCGAAAATTTTATCTCTCGGTTTCGTTTTTGTACTATAGTTCTAAGAATCGGATAGATATCGTTTTTTTGCATGTTTGATATATCAATCGAAAGGGCTTTAAACAGAAATGTTTTAAAAATTTTGGACTTCGTTTTTTTTTTATTTTTAAACAAAAAACATCAAAAAAAAAACTCCAGTTTCCCTTTACTTCAGTAATTTTTTGATAACTAATACTAATACTAATCATATATTTTTTTTATAGTTTATTGCTGATATAGATTTTTGTATTCTTGTGTTTAAGTAATGACAGTTCGTTAACAAAAAAAATAAGATTTGTCCATCGTAAATACATATCTTTCCTTTGGGAATTATCAGTGTGCAAGTGTGAGATTTTAGACTTTTACTTAAAAATAAAATAACTCAAAAACAATGATACATTGGACTAAGGTATATATGATTTAAAAATGTTCCAAATAACATGACCTATCACTTCTTTAAGATTTTACAGAAACCTTTGAATCACCCTGTATAATTATCATAGTTTATTTTTTTTATATTAACAAAAAATTTCGATTCACATTCAATAGTTATAACATTCCTTTGAACACACCTCATCTTTCAATATATTTCGAAGAACACGTCGACAACCATCGAACTTCACACCCACGTCACACCTCAGACAAAGCAGTCACGACCCTCACATAGCGACTTTCGACCCAGCACCCCCCGAATATAATAATAAATGAGGAAAAGCGGGAAAAGCTCGGTAGAGATGCGCAAAGATCGACGCGCGATTCGATTTACGGCCGGTCTCGCCGCGAGCATAAAACCAGCTTTTATGGATTTATCGAAATTCCATTCGGTTCGAGGATATTGCGCACAGGTGGCCCGAAAGTCTTGTCTCTCCCGCGGATTTATACTCGCCGACTTATACACGCTTCTTGGCGGCAGGTGTTGCTCGTCTTCAATCACGACTTCATAATAACGTCGGAGTTTCGCGACGGAGTGAATATGGCTGACGGGCCGCGTCACGTTTCCTCTGATCGATTCCTTATGAAGATTCGCTTATTTATGGATGTACGGCAGGTGTGTTATTCGCTTTTGGGGTTGTGTGATTTATTTTTTTGGGGGTGGAGTTGTTGGGGTTCGGAAAGTTGCGGGATTGAGTTGTCGCGGTCGTATTGTGCGTTGATGCCGTTGTTGTCGAGGTTGTATAAAAAATTTTTGAAAAATTATCGTAGATTTTATATACAGTTAGTCTTCGATTTGCGTGAATTCGTACTTACGTGATTTGAAAAAAATGAGTGTTTTTTATTTGCTTGGGATCTCTTTTGCGTATTCGTTAAAAAAAATACAACCCCTAATCTTGTCTAACGTGCATAAGAGACGCGCGAGCTTTTTGCTCTCATTGTCAGTTGGTTGTACTTGGTAGTGAAATATTACAAATAATATTATATTTAAATAAAAAAACTCTAAAGTATAATTATAAAAAGAAATAATCTATGTTTGTAATGTAAGCTTCGAGTATTAAGCGATAGAAGATAAAAAAATTAAGTAAATCGTAAAATAATTTGATAGAAAATGGAATAATAAGTAGTTTGTACTTAAATGTAACTTTGTACACGGAAATGTTTATGTAAATATCGGAATAAATAATATTGTTTTATTAAATTAAGGTCCATTCTATTTTCACCTACCCTTTGAAATTAACACATATTATATCAAATTTCTCAAATTTAAAGTTTGTTCAACATACGCAATTTTCCGATTTACACGAAAACCTTCGAAACTAATTAATCATGTAAATCGAGGACTTACTGAAATTAGGACAAAGAGTTTTTCAGAGTTTTGTTTTTTAAAGCGTGTATTTAAAATTAAAAAAGTGCTAAATGTACTAGAAAGCCCATTACTGGGAAGGTTACTCTCAAGGGGTTATATGCTGAAACCATCCCATGATAAATGGTCTCATGTTAATAGTAAATGATCATATCCATCAAATAACCACACCACATGTAACAACCAGGGGTTAATACAACCTGATGCATCCAACAATATTAAATTATTTCACAAAAATAATTAAACCCACGATCCTTCATCGAAGCATCATTTTTTCACACGGCGCAAAAGGATTCATAGAACCCACCCTACACTTAATTCACTACAGCGAACTTCCGCAACAATCCCATTGAATCCATAAAAAGTTTTCCCGCCCAAACACAAACGCCGAAGTGCTTTCGAACTTTTTCGAAACGCGTCGGGGAATTGCCGCCCACGTTCGCAACATGCCCGCAATTCAAACAGAACCGCCACATAATAATTTAGCCAAAAACAAAACACGGATCCGTTTCATATTTAACGCGCGGAAACAGTCAGTTCACCGTTACGCTTAATCTGTGGGGAACTGGCGCTAAAGAGCGTTGCTTTAACCGTGACGGTTAACTCGGTTCCGTTCTTTTTGGAAAATGGGCTCGGAATGGCGCCGGTTTTTATATTCGGGGCAGATTAATGGTTGATGGTAGCTAAGGGAGTGGAATCAACAAGTAAGTGCGTCACGGTTTGGCGCTCCTGACCTCTCCCTTATTGCTCGACCTCTCCGCTGAGGGTTCGACCTTTCTGATGAATTACCATCTCTGAAATGTGAAAGTTAAAATATAGACGCGCTTTGGGTCCGAGTAAATTATGCGTGCATTAAATTTGGAATGGCTGCGCATTTGAATCAGTTTTTTTGATGGAGTTTAAGTTTTTCGCGAATAATTTCGATGGAATGGGTTTAGGTATATGAATTGGAGATGATTTAAATGAATTTTGTGAAATAAATGTGCATTTATTCTGAGTATTTTATAATATTAGTGTGCATTAACATTTTTTTTTCATTTTGTACAAGCATTAAAATGTATGTATTCGAAAAAATACTTTGTCATTGAAAAAATATCTGTGCCTTAAAACGAATAAAATGTGCATTAGAATTGATATAGATAAAGGATCGACAACACCGTAAATTCGAATAGGACGTTGTATCAACTGCGCGACCATTATTCAAAACATTTATAATATATTATAATAGATCAAAAACGGACCAAATTGTTAAAATTAAATTAAAATTTTAATAAAAGGAAATGTTGGCAAATGACAGTTGTATTGTATCGTCTATGGAGAAAGACTTTACTCTAGCGACGTTGCACCTTTAAATCATTTTTTCTATGCTCAAACCTATTTTTTTTATTGATCATTTCATATTTTTAAAGCTCACATTATAATTCCATAAAAAAAATTTAATTGTACACTACAAATAAAATTATGCTCAATATGAGATTATTTAATATACCACAAACAATACACATCGTATATTATTCTAATGTACAAATAATTCGTTTTAAGGCACAATGTATACTTTTTCAATACTTATGAATATTCATTATAGAAAATGATTGTTCATTGAATATATTTCAGATAATCTGCTTGTTTCAAAATGATTAAATATAAAAACAACATTTTATGTTACCCCAAATATGCTCGTTTTCCAGATAAAACATGCCGTCTTCAAAGCAGATACATTCAGACGGGCCATGAGCTTTATCGCGCATCTGAAACATTAAAATTTTTATCGCACCAAGTAATTTGAAAAACCTTAAAATCGAGAAATAAAAGCTCTTTGTGCGGAAAATAAACGTCGCCATGGAAAAAGAAAAGATCTCTCAGCTAGCCCTCGCCCGGGCGCGAAAAAAAATACGGAAAATTTAACCGAAATTTACATATGCCGCTTTGTACGTGGCGCTGCCGAAAAAAATAAACTCTTTACGCAAAGATCACCGACACGTTTTGTATTATTGTTGCTTTTTTTACGGTATATGTATTTTTCGAGACCCTTTTTTCAGCGGCCCTAGAATTTTGAGTGTTCCTCGCGAGCCTCCGAAATGCGGGACAATTCTGTGCGCCTTTTTTATTTTTCGTTCGCCACATGTAAACGGTTAAACGGCGCGTCAAATTCGCTTTAAAAAATAATATGGAGGGTGAATTTTAGCGACTCTATTATGCGATATGGTTTCCTGTATAGTGAACGATGAATTTAATTAAATAAATCACACGGCGCCGTATAGCTCTGACCGTTTGGATAAATTGACTTTTCGCGTTAATGAAAATGTATAAAATGTACAAATTGACAATTCATGACCATGCTTTATGGACTTAGACGAGGGCGGAATACTAAATTAAGATGAAAAGGTCCCGTATTATTAGATTGTTAAAATTCGGTACCTTTTAAAAAAGACTCATTTTCTCACTAGCAACTTTTTTTTTACGTGCTACAAATGAATTTATTAATTGGTATTCGCATCCTGTTGATTGTGAAATTCATTTGAAATTCTCAAATATGAAAGGCTTTACAAATATTATTTATTCGAGCGGATATATAATTTAATTTGTATTTAACAATACATTTTGTACAGATTTCCTAAAGGGTGATTTATATAAACCATTTTTCAATGTGTAATGAAATACGTGCACACGCACCCGACCTTCAGTTTGATACATTATCCGAAACTGACGCGATCTAATATTTCAAAGGGAATCAATACAAACCCCGAAACGTATATTTATTCTATTATATTACCCAAAACAAAAATTACACATTCCGATCCGATCGGACCGAAAAAAACAGCGGAAAACCCACATAATTCCACGCTCAGAGTTCGCCCTTATCAGTATAAAATCGCCATCATCAAAATTATCAGATGGACTCACGGAAATCACCAACGCGTAACTTTTTACCATTCGATCGAAAGGTCAATCGTATCGGGGCCGTTTTACGACGCTTTCGACGTAACGCGTCGAACGCTTCCCAAAGCGCGGTCCGCGCGGCTAGAGTTCGAAAAGGGGCACGGCGTCATAAACGTATAAACGTCATGAATTATTTACGTGGACGTAAATTTTCCGACGTTTATTATTATGCGGGAGTAAAGGCCTGCTCGCTTACCGGTCGGTCGGTGCCGTTAAACCATAGGTGCGCAACTTTGAGCTCGTGGGCACATGATGACGTGAAGGGTTGTTGAAACTGTGGTAATTTTCTGAATTTTGTTTGTTTTTTTGGATCATAGTATTCTTTATTGGATTGGTTGAGAAAAAGTGAATGTAAGTGTTATAATAATGAGAAAGATAATGGAAAATATAGTACGTAGATTATCAGTTAATAGAACCATCTATGTATAATTCAAAATAACAGAATGTAATAAATGTAAAAATTTATATGAAATATGAAATATTTTCATTTTGAACATTCCGATCTTATTTGAAAACCTTTCTCGTTTCATTTTGAATCAAATTTAAAAATAAAATTGTATAGAATATATAAATGAAATTCAATTAAATATTGCGTTAATTACATTTCGCGCAATTTTCAAAAAGTTGGAAGTTTAAATTCTATTTATTAGATAAATGGAAACTTCTTTGACTACCTCTGTCAAGTCAATGCTTTTTCCATGAAAAGCGACCCTGTGTAATTTAACGCACCATCGGGAAAAGCTCGAAGCCAAATGACCGAAATTATAAAATTCGGTCGTGAAGTGACAAAATAATGATGTTTTTTTTAGTGTTGGAATATATTAAAAGTTATATAATTACGCCGTGTTTAATATGAAAACAATTTTGTGAAGCATAAAACGAACTTAACACCCTACAATTTTTCAATATAAACTACACAAACACTCCAATTTTACAACAATTTCCACAAACATTTTTAACCCAATTATTCAAAGTACCAAACCCAATCTAACATTCCTCCGAGCGACAACCTCATGGTAATTCCTCCATCCCCCGAGTCGGGTCAACTCCGAAACCATCATCATCATCATCATCCGACGGCCCTCGACATCCATGTTAACAATGTTGACATCCCAGCCATAAATAAATCGCTATCTACCCATAGCCGGAGTTGTTTGTTTTCACAGACGACAATCTCTCGTCGGCCACACCGCACCCGAACGACTAATATCACTTTAGGACATATTAACTTCCTCTCCCTCCGCTGGAAACTTTGTCGGACCGATCCCGTGATGTAATTGTGATTAAAGTAATGCGATTTTATATACAGCGAGTCCTAAATCAAAGCGTCAAAACTTTGCAGATTAGCAGCAGACGCGCTCGGGCTAGTTTGAGAGAGCTGTTGTGTTTTGTGTTATTGCTTGTTTTAATATAAGATTTCGTCATTTTAATCTCATAAAATTATTTTATTTTATTTATCAAAAAAAATTGTTTAATATATAATATATCGTGTCCATAATTATGATAGTGGTTTAAGTCGAGGTCTTTTCGTTTCAAGATATTTCAAGGTTTGCGTTTGAAGTGATTAAAAAATATTTTTTTATTACACAATAAGGGCTTGCACACTACAGATTTTGGTCGTACGATTATTTGGATCGGATCGGGTTGCTTGCACGCACACTGGGCTAATTAAGCAATCGAATCGGTGGCGATGCACAAACAAGTCAACGATCTACTCTGCTCTGGAACAATAGAGTTTTCGTTTGCTGATTTGTAGGTAGTCAATATAAAAAAATTGTCGATTCGACCGAGTAAAACGATCAACCGGTGCGCGCGCGTGGAAAAGCGCCTATTGATTTAGCAGGCAGACGATAGTTTACCGATTATTTAATATAATCGCCTTCGCGATTGTCTTTAAACTCGTTTACAGAATCGTTATAATTTGCACACTAGCATGCATCTCCATGTTGATTCAAATAATCGTACGATCAAAACGTCTAGTGTGTCTGAGCCCTAACCCTTTCATAATTTACTTAGTCTACTAGATTTATATTTTTTTTCAACGTATAAATTTTGCATGTAGCTTATAAGGAAATACAAAATTTTAACCCATCTTTAGTCATGATTCAATTGAAAAACAACCGTTTTGCTCTACAATTGTTTGTACTTGGTAAAATTTTACAAATTATAACATATGCTATTTAAGTTCAGAAAACACTAAAATATTCTTCTAAAAAATGTAAGTTTGTTTTGTAAATTTGAAGTAATAAACGAAAGAAGTGAAAAATTTGAGGTAAAATTAAAAAATGTTGTTTTTAAAAATTACTTTATTACTCTATATACGTATTATATTAGTTTAAAATTATGTACCACGAAATAATTAGAAAACTCTTTTTTTTTCTTCATTTTAGTGACTTAGACCACTTTCATAATTATGCAAATGAAAATTCAAATTGATACTAAACTTGCTTGAAAATCCAACGGGTTCATCTATCGTAAAAATGAGCTCAAAATCACACTTAAAATAAATAATATGGATTTCCGTTTGTGTATCGTGAAGATGTATGAACATTCATCTCTCGACGTACGTGGTTTTATTTTATTTAAAAAAAAATGTTTTTATGAATTTTGTGATTGCTTTGCATGCACTTCAAAGCTGTTTGAATTTCAAAGGAATCTCAACATCCGTATGTATTCGAGTCAAAGAATTGAAATATTATTTGTAAAACGTAAGTCAAACGAAGAAGATTTAGTTTATATAACCATCATAAATTTAAATAACAAAAACGAATCTCATTTAATAAAATAAATTTAAATGATAAAAAATCAGATCTATCTCAATTATAATTTTCATCGATAAATAAACGTACTATTTTAAATATTTTTTTTTTAATCACGATTCGTTTTGACCACAAATCTGATCTGCCATATAAACTTAAAAATCGACTGTATACACAGTCAATTCAGATAACATCTGTTAATCAAAATATTATAAAACCACACAACATCTCCGATCCAATCTAACGACTTCGAAGTATTTTCGGTCAGCTTCACGTAAACATTCACCGCATAAAAATCAGTCGAAACATTCGCACAAATAAACAAACTTTTATATAACCACATCTGTAGCGATTCGAAAAATTGTGACGCGCTTCGTACGATTTTCACGAAAGCAAAAAGTGCGCTTAAAACCATTCGATCGGTACGCGGTTTTCTCGACCGGAAAATTGGTCTTCGTCGACACAGAAGAACTTGCTTTTTTTTTCATCCCTGTTGTCGATAGTCCAACACGATTCGTTTCGGAATTATTTACTGAAAATACGTGTGGAGTTTTTTTGCACTCCGGCCAAATCCCGAGATTGATATCTGGAACGACGTGTCGGTTGAGATGATGTCAAATTCGGGATAATGTTCCAGATTCAATTGAACCCTTACCCGTGTGTATAATTGTATTGTTTGTCTTATGCCTATCTAAATTGCCGATGGAATTGATTCAGATTTGCTTCGATTAATCACGTTTTAGTGGGAAGATTTAAACTGGGTTTTATGTATAGCGTGATTGTGTATTCCAAGCGAATCCGAATTTCTCGATAGTGAATAGAAAATGTGAGAAAACTATCGGTTTTCTCAAAGAAAATTCGATTCGAAGCAAAAATGCAATTGTTTGAGAAAAATTTGAATATTTGAAACTCGAAATGCACATGAATTTTTCAAAAGTTCCCCTGAATTTTAAAATCACGTACTGAAAAATGCAGTGCTTCACTTCACGCGAAGAATCGAATAAACACATTCCCTCACAAATTTCGCAAACAAAACCCCACATTTTCAACTAACTAAACAGTCAACAACAACGAAAACAACCTCGAAACATTAATCGTTAATATTAATTAATGATAAAGCGGCCTCACGCGCCGGCCGTTTTTCAAAATTTATCGCGCCAACCGCAACGCGGTTTAAATTCATCGCGCGGATCGCTTTTTAATTTAATTCGCGAAAATTTCCGAAACTGCCGCACACTATGCGACCTCTCCACACAAACGTGTGTGTTTATGTTTTTCGCATGCGAACTTTTTTCGTTCGTTTACAGCGAGGCGTACGCGAAATGTCATGTAAATTTATGGCGGGAAATTCTCACGGCGGCCATTTGCGGCCGAAATAAAACAGGGATTCGCGAAAAGTTCTCTCCCTCCACGTATAGTCGTATAGTCGCCGTTGCCGCCGCTATTGTTTTATTTTGAATATTTAAATTTTTAATTTAATTATAATGGAGGCGGCGCGCGTAATGGTGCCGCAAAGCTCCGAGAGAGACGCGTTCGCGCAATTATCTGCGCGCAGGAACGGGACGATTCTATATAGAATTTTAATATGAATGCAAACTGAATGTTGTCTTTTAACGCTTTCGAAATGAAATCGTTGCCAGGTTTGAAAAGTGTATTAATATTTTTTTGAAATTCGGAAATATATAAATTTTGTGTATGAAATTTACGCGTGATTTGAATATACCGCTTCGACATTCTGAAATTATCTTTATATTATACACTTGGACTTCGTATAACACGATTACATGGTCCCATAAATAATGCAAATCCGTGTTATATAAGGTTTGAAGTTCATAAAAAATTGGGGTTTGTTAAAATTTTGTTAAAAAATATGTTTAAACATGTTATATCAATATCATGTTATAATCGGTCCAAGTGTATTTACTTTAGATTAAAATAATAATAAATAAAATCTTAAATAATCTATCAGGGGATGATTTATTAAAAGAACTCCATAAAAAAATTATCATTTCTTTAATCGCATAAATAAAAATAATAAAACTTTCAATGGGTATTTTAAAGCCTTTATTCTACATATAATAGACATTATATCGATTGTATACTTGATTGATACATCAATCATTGAATAGTGTCATTATAATTATAATTATTTATCCGAGCACCGGACCACTATTGATGAGATGTATTGAACGTTAATTACGGCCTAATAATATATTTCTATTCAAAACTATTAATACAGCCGTTTCAGAGTACGTCCACTTCACCCGAAATTTCCAAACACGTTCCGTATAATTTGTACGTATTTCACGAACACACACCGCACCACACGCACGACAAAAGCCACGATGATTTTCATTACGGACATTAACGTTCAACCATAATAGAGGGATAGAATTCTCTCGGTTTAATCGAACGCATTTATATCCCAGAGCTGACATATTCGCACACCACCACATATTATAACACACGAAGCCCCGATGGATTGATGAGAGAAAACCGATATCGTCGCGCAAGCATCTCGAGCGTTCCCAGAAACACCCACTTCATGGCAAAGAGCGATAATAGTATATTCGAAATATGCGATTCTGGCTGTTTTAATTTAATCGTGTTCTCATTCGCAACACGCATGCGCGAGAAAACCGTTTCATAAAACGCGGAACGTGACTTAACTCATCGAAGGCGACGAGCGCCTAAACATACGCAATCACCGTAAAAGGTCCCTTTTGATTTATATCGGCTTCGGTTTACGACCTTTGGAACAGCTCGCCGGCATGGAGATATCTGTAGAAACGAGCAGTTTTCAAAAGGCGGGAATTTTCAGAGTTTTCCGCGTCCGGAGCGAGACTGCGACGTATACGTTCAAGTTTTCCAATCGCGATTGAGTGTTCTTTGGTAAATTGTATATAGACCATTTTCTTTTGGGACTATAGTTTCTTAATAGTAATTTGTATTATATGTGAATGTGATTGTGTAGGTGGTTTTTCTTGAAAGGCTGTAATATTGCGATGAAATGAGCCTCATTTTCAGACGAGTTTATCTCGTTATCGCGCACCGTTGTTGTTGATGTGAAAAATGTTGGCCGCGTTAGCAATATAATAAGATTTATTATATTATTCACTTCAGGGCTGTATTTTTCAATTTTTTTTCTGCCTAGAAATGCGTTTGAGATACGAATTTAACGTCCATTACGTTTTCCTGAAAAATATCTTTATCTCGAACATTTAAACACGACCTAATTTGTACATTTTCATATACATAATTTGAAAATTGAAATTAATGTAAAAACTTTCTACAAAATATAAACTGTTTTGAAGCCTGGTTTCTTATTTTTCAGATATAATAAATTTTTCAGTGAATAAACGAAAAAAGTCGACAGTCTTTCACAACATGTTTGTCTGAATAAAACGTATCTTTTACATGAATCGAATCAGTCGCCGTGAATCGTTCACTGTCATGCCTAGTGAGCAGAATCGTTCATCTTGAGACTTTCGCTATCATTTTATTTAATATGGGAAAAAATATATATACGATAATATATCTTCTCAGCAAATCCGAGCCGACGTTTATGCATCGGCTGAGTCGCGAAATTCCTGAAATATCGTTTCGAAAACGTATCGTGAATGTGTATAACGCTGAAATAAGCGGTGATTTGATCGCGCAACCGCTGTAGTGCAATTTCGCCAAATTTCAACATCGAAGCCGTTCAAATCCGATATAAATATATAGATTTCGATAGAGAATAGTATAGATAGGTCGTTAGTGCACCGTCAGTTAGCTCATCAGTGCTTGAAAGTCACCAGAGCGTACAACGCAAATTTGATTTTCTTTTGTGAATATAAAAATTTAAACGTGCACCGCGCTGATAAATCGTTTTATATTTTTTGCGCCGAGAAATTTTCACTTGTGTATACGAAAATGTGCACTCAATATCCGAACGCTTGAAAAATACGTTTATAATTTAAGATTGAATATATTTTATTTGAAACTAATCGAATTTTCAGCATACAGCACGTTTCGACCATAAAATTTCCCTCAGGTTTTTAAATTAATTCAGAAACACTTACACAATCGACATTGTTCTATTACCCTTCCAGGTTTAAATTATCGAATGCGATTAGAACCGGGACTTCGGGTCAGAGCCGGGTGTCCTCCCCGTATTTCGAGGGTCTCCTTTTTCGAAACGGAACCCTCCACCACCCTCCCCCACCCCAACCCCCCAATAGCGACTACCTGGCGAATCTTCTTACCCATCCTCGGAAAAGCGAAAGGGCCATTTGTTTTGCGGCTCTTGTAGTTCGGCTTTATTGTCCCGCAGGTAATTCCCCGGGCCCAAAACACATCCTTCGGTTAATGGCGCACGAAGTCGGGTAATGCAGGATGACTAACAGCCAACTGTCGTTTGTTTTGAACTTAATTTTCAAATTATGCACCGTGAGGTCTGAGTGCAATTCTTTATAAGTTTGGAAGGAATGTTTCGCTTTATATTCACCTTCGCTCCCGAGCTGAATACGCTGTCTTATCGAAATAAATTCCTGCATTGTACAAAGGTATAACAAGTTCCATTGTTGTAAGAAAATACCTTGTAATACCAAGGAAGCATAACAATGGTGTATAAAGGAGAGTATCGACGAGTGTTCTAATAGTGAGGCCTAAACCATTAAGTAATATGGTTCAATCTGTTTAAAATTTGTTAATGCTTTGATATCTATTGAGCGTTGTAATTCTTTTGTAACAATCAAGTGTTTAAATATTGAGTGAATATCTAAAGTATCATTAATTTAAAATCGCAAGTTACGCGTACCTTTTTCTGTGCTGGTTTTCCACGAAAAACTATTTTCTTGTTAGATTGTATACATTTTTAAAAACAAATAAAGTGTAATGTTGTCTAGAAGGGCAAAGAGTAATTGAATCCACTTTATTTAACTTATTTTTAAAACGGGTTGTTTATTTATAAAATGAACTACCGATAATTCTAAAAAAAAACTAAACTAAAAATAGTCTCGGAACGTAACCATTTGACATTTACGCACAAAAGTTGTGTTGATTCTGTAAGATTCTGTACATTTTACGGATGAATAACCATTTAAGGGTTTCTGAGCTGTAATTTAAATGTAAATGTAATATTTAACCCATTCATATTATGCTTCATAATCTACCGAGCTGACCTTTACAAAGTCTACATGTAATCAGCAGAATGATGAATTTTCCCTTTGTGTTATTAAATAAATTATATTTAGTAATTAAATTGGCTTTTTTCATATATACGCATAAAAAATCATATTGCTTTTTCACTTAAATAATTATAAAATATTTTGCAATTTAAATTATTATAAATAACTATAATTTACTTTGCCATGGTCATTGTAGTGAACTGCGTATTGTGCATATTTCGAAATAGAAATAACTTGAATTGCTTAGCGAAACACTATACGTTTGAGGAAGTTTTGGAATCTTATATATTTTCAAAAGCATCTTAACTATGTAGACGATAATCTTCTTGAATGCATTACTATCACTTAACCGACATTATTGCTGAAATTCATCTGGCACGAGCTCGGCACGAATGTAACAACGTTAACGGCGAGGAATTTAATCCGGAGTATATTGCGCTCGCGACTAAACAATTTATAAAGCCAAGTGAAAAACTGCACAAAGCTAGTGAATATTTTCCTTGACGCTAAAAAAGTAGATGAAAAAAAAATGGAACATTTGTTAAAGCAACGTCGAAAAGCGAACGTGCTTTCGAAACGTAATCCTAGACCATTTTCTTCCTGCCTCAATTTTAAGGACTACCTTGGTATTACGGCACGCGACCCAACCAACAATCGAACAAATAATAGATAAGAGTATTCGACGAAAATTCGGAACAAAAGAAAATCGGCATGGAAAAGGAAAAAAGATGATAATAATACGGAACAAAAAAAAGAAACAAACGCGGCCGCTAAATGAACAAAAAGCGCCGCGCCCAGATAAAAGGCTTTTCAGTATACATTAATTCGGTGGAAACTTTTCAAACTGTTTTTCGAAAGGGCCGATTTTAGTACATCCGACGCCTTCGTTTTTGTTCATTTTCGACAAAACAAAGAAATAACTTTGTCGAACCTCGACCTCCCGGAGGCGGAACAATTTATCATAAAAATTCGTATAAATCATCAGAGCACTCTCTCGCACCCCGTTCAATATTTGAACAAGTCCAATTTGCGAGTTAGTGCCGCGATGATATTTTTTCTTTATATTTTCCGTTCCATCCCTGGATGGCGAGGCTTTTCCACGCAGCCGTCGATGGGAAAGCGAAAGGAAATAATAATGAAAAAAAGTATAAGAGAGACCCACATAGTTGGGTATAATGGAAGAGTCGACGTTTTCCACTCGTTCATCTCCAGGGAATTATAGTCGCGGTTTCATTAGATGAAAGTGGCTTTTTTGTGTCGGATCCCTCTCTGCTCTCTCTCTCGTTAATTACGTCGATCCGTTTTATCTGTTTGTCTCTGGAGAAATGGAGAAAAAAGCTTCATTGTTGAATATACACGTGTACGATCTAACGCCTGAGCCACTTTGGAACCGTATACGTAAATGTCGTCCTTTTCAGATTGCCGGCATAAAATGCTCCGCGTTAAAAACGTAACAGAAAACGACACGTTTTATATGCTTTTACGATGCAACTGAGTATACGTAGTGCGGATGGATCCAACTTTTACAAGCCGCTTACGAAATCCATATAAAACGTTCGTTAAAAGAACATTCGTCTTGACAACCGTCAATAAAAAAAACAACAGCATCACACTCACTGTTAACATTTAAAACGAGCGCGGATACAACTAATCTCGCCGATATTAAGTCGACTTAATTGTTTCCGAAAGTCACTTTTTCGCCACGAACTCGACTGCTTTGAATCGAAATTCGAGTTTTCCCTCGCGAAAGTAAATCAAAGTGTCGTGTTTGCTACGTGATGTGCTAAGTTCGCTCCCCTTTTCGTCCTTTGCGCTCTTATACACATCGAAATTACCCCGAGGCGAAACCGACTGAAGAAACTCCCGAAATGCTCCACGTTTATTGTATGCGGTGCTTTGTGTGTGTGTGTTGAATTCGAGTAACGTGAATATATGGAGTGGAAATCGTCAAACGAGCCAAACGATCGGAAGAGTAAACGAAAACAATAAGCTGAGTTTACACGATGATATTTCTCGATGCAGCATGTGATTCGATTCGTTCGAATAAATTTCCAATGTGAAATTATAATAAATTGATTTATTTATGAATTAATCGATGATTGAATATATTGAACGAATTTACTTGCATCTTTGTTACATATAACTACTTCACTGTTAATTAATATAAATAATCTCGTGTCCTTTGATAACAATAATCAACTTCTTGAAAGTTATCTTTTCGTCATCACAAAAGAAAATATAATCAAACTTTAGATGTTATTGAAAAGGCTTTATTTCATATTGGACATTTCTTACGAAGATGAATTATATAAGTATTTCAACTAGAGAAAAATAATATTTTTTATGATAATAAAAAATTTATATCATTACAAATAAAATCAAATACTGGGACCAATAACAAATATCAAAGCGATAAAAAAAATTTCACATACGAAAAAAATATGTTTTTCACAACATTGATTATTCAATGAAACAACAATTTACTTAACGAACTAAAATTACCAACATCCTTCAATAATTTCGAACGAAAAAAAACGCAATCAACAATCAAAAACCCCAAAAAACACACACACCATCCCAACATTCAAGAAAGTGGAATTCGGCGTAGCACAAAGCTTTGTGTGGTACTTTCGCATCCGTCTACGAACGTCATCGCCTCTGCTGCTAACGAAGACACAAAGGGCGGGGATTACGCCCCCTGGGGGCCCCCAGGGGCTCCGGGGGGCGGGGGCGCGTTGCCAGGGGGATTATCGCGCGGTGCCGATCTTTGGTTTTATCTTCGGGGGCGACATACCCCCTGAGACTGCGCTTGAGGCTTAAGGTTTAGGGACGCCTGATTTTATGTGCTAATTCCGTTGCTGAAGAACGATTGAAAATGTGGATCATGTTAGATGTTATCCAATCGCTGTTATCATTGTGGATTCGGTAATGAGTTTCGTTTGAATGGGGGTGTAGTTTTGGGGTGGATAAATTGTGAAATTTGTACGACGGACTGATATTTGGATGATTATCCCGTTTGTTACAATCGGCTTTTTTAATTTGAATTTTTAACGAAATGAGGATTATCGGGATCATGGGATTAATTGTGGTCGGTCATGTTCATTGGGGCCGAAATTGGAAATCCCAGATTTGCAAAATTAAATCGCTACTGAATTTTCCATTGATCGTTTCAATAATTAAATTTAAAGTAACAATTAATCCCGAGTATTTACTATATTATAATATTTACAAAATACGTGAAAAAATATGACAAATGGATGGATTTTTTAATATACAATTTTTTTTTAAATTTAAAATTATATTGGTATTGGCATTTTTTAAATCTAAAAATATAAACTAACCGTCAAGAGTAATGAATATTGATTAAAATTTAAAAAATTGGTTTTTATATACTAGTATTATGACGAATGTTTTCTATGAATAAATTTAAAAAAAATGTCTATATGTCTCGTATAAAACGGCACACTGTCTACATATCCCCTAATTATAAAGACAATAAAAACATTGTATACGGATATGGACATGTGGACAAAAATCTTCCTACTGAATTCTTTTATTAATAAATTTATATTTTAAAAACAAATAATGCTATCCTTTTTGTATGTGTGTGTGTGTTTGTGTCTACCCAAAATTCATCATACAAATACTGATAAATAAAATAAGATCAATAGTGTTTGCGTTCGTGCGTGTGTGTGTGTGTGTGTATGTGTGCGCGCGTGTGTGTGTGTGTGTGTGTGTGTGTGTGTGTGTGTGTGTGTGTGTGTGTGTGTGTATTTACGAGTATGTGAAATTTTTTTCGTATAAAAACGTATTTCAATATTCTTCAATTTAGAACAAAAACATATACATGGTGTGTGTGTGAGTGTGGGTGAACGTGCGTGAATATATGTGCGTGTGTATGTGCGTGCGTGTGTGTGTGCGTGCGTGCGCGTGTGTGTGTGCTTGTCTGTGTGTGTGATAGAGAAGTAATTTTTAAAATAATTAATTGAAAAATTGATTTTTTTTTTTTTTCACAAGACAGAAACCGTCGTAAGTCAAACCCTCATAACTTGAGCACTTGAGGACTTTCCGTATATACATATATTTAATAATAATATATGATAGTTAACCTCAACTGCTCAAATCAAAACACAAACAAGAAAAATTTCCATCGACATTTTCCTCCATATTGAAAGAGCTCATATATATTTTCATTATCGGAAATAACGATATTGTCAATAACAGAGCATATACGTTTCCATTTAGCACGTTCCATAAATGAAACCTGACAGTGAATAAGCCTTGAAATATATCCGCGTTTGAATTTCACGTGTCAATGCAACGTGCTTCAATTCAAACAAAACGAAACAAACAAACACACCGAGACCGCGATTTATGCGGCGTAGTGGTTTCGTAAAATTGCCTCACAAATCAAGACTAACGAACACACGCGTACAAGACGAATCCCGAGGACCTCCGAGAAGGATATTAACAACGAACCGGAGTAACGAATCGTTTCAATATTTGAAGACACTCTATTTAACACGATTTAAACATCAGACGTTGCAATAAACGAACTCGAAAAGATTTATGGCCTCGCCCAAAACGTTCAATTCAATTTCTGGGTGTATGTATAAGCGGAAGTACACCTGAATAAATCGGAAGGCCATCGAACTGATTAACATTTGATATTCGTCCGGAATTATTGCAAACGCATGTTTATAAGCGCCGCAATTTGCTTTAGCCTCGGCCCATTAAAGCTTAGACTTTGAAAGGGGTCTATTTTATAGTTTATGAAATTCGCACTAAGCCTAAAGCGGCTAACGGCCGCCATATGGCGTTTATTAAAGCACTGCGCTCGAATATGAGCGAACGTGTATAATTAAAAATTTATATCATCACACTTTGCCGTTTCGCAATAAATCCGATTCCGGTTTATGGTTAATATACGGCTCGATTCGTTCCGCTGTGTTTTAAAACGTCCACATAAATCAAATAGTATAGGAGCTGCAGTTTCGTTATATAAAGTCGTATCGGATTGGTCGGTTTGCGTCCAAGGTCGCCGCTCGACCAATCAGATGGGAAAATGGCGCATATAATTAAATCCGATTTGAAACCGCTTTCATTTTATTCGAAATAAATCCGATTCGAGTTTATATTACGTATGCGGTTGCGGCACAATTTAAAACCCTTTTCATAAATCAAAAATGATAAAAATGCAATCTTTTTGTAATGAATATCAATTGATCTGATAAAAAATTTCATTGCGCTTAAAACGAATCCGATTTCTCGGTTCGAATCAAATAGTAAAAAACTGCAATCTCTTCATATTATACAAAGTCGCATCTGATTCGTCGAACGAATATCGACCAAACCGTTCCGATTTAAATCAATTCTTGCCATATTTAAAAATAAATCTGTTTCTTATATCACATTTATACTGGTACACAGCAACAGTACGAAACGCGACACAAATATTTTTCAGATTTGCCATGTACGTAGAGCGTGTACGAGAAAATTGCATTAACTCTCCGTCGGCGGTTTTCGGCGAATTCTCGCCTTCATATTTTCAAAAAATAATTTCCCAAAAGCATTCGCCGCTGCAAAGAGTCCTCGCTCCGTACGTATGTACGTATTAACCGTACGTGCATATGGGGCTATGAATATAAATATCTAATTATGCGCTTCGCCTGCGAAATTTCCGCGAAATCCTACTAGAGCATGGCGAAATTCGAAATATTGTGCTGATTCGCGTGTATCGGGGACTTTTCTATTTTCGTATTCAATGGAAAACGGGGAAAACTTCCGTAACGCAATTCTGGAAGATTTTCCCGTATGACATTGTATTTCAAATGTCGATGATTACATTTTTGTTTTATATTCAATCAAATCTTGAATATTAAAACAGGATTCCATTTGAATTGCCGTAATTTTTCTATAATATTTATTGCTTAATATCAGTATTGTTATTGAATTTGGATGGTATTTATTTTATAAAAATTAGTTATGAATATAGTATTTCATTTTTATCAATATGATCGTGAAAGGTTTGTAATATGTACTGTATTTCGCTTATCGGAGTATCGAAACGTTTTCGACTATCTCATTTTTTTTTCAGTAGCTGTCATTCGGCTGTCGATAACAGACGGATAAAGGGCATCCAAAGTTTGAGAAACGCTACTGAAAAGACATTGCGATGACCTTCAAAGTTAATATGTAACAGTACGTTAAAGTCTTTCTGGAAAGAAAAACGAACCATGAACCGTCCAAGTTTTGACATCACTAAGTACGATTGATTTATTACGTCTATGAACGTTTATTATTTTTCTTTCCCATACTTTCATTTACGTTTCAGAACACATTATTAAAAAAGTTTTGAATTGTTAATTAATTTCTAAATAAATCATTTCGTTTGAATGCCGAATAGATTAAAACAACAAACGCTTACATAGTTTTCTCATTAATCATCGGAAATCGTATAATTTTTCGTCTTCGAATCACTTTTTCTGTATACGATTCCAACCAAATTTACATATTGATAAAAATAAAGTAAACTTTTTTTCATACAGTTATTAAAAAGCGAATACAAATTGGAGTTAATGCGAACCAGAGCGCGGTTTTAAAAGCTCCGCGTACGCAATTTTCCACGCCTATACCACGCACATTCATCACAAAAACCAAAAAAAATTCAGTTCCACTGAAAAAAAATTAAACGATGACGCTGGCCTTTCAGCGATCAATGAGAACGAGAAAAAGCGCTATCGCTAATTAATAAATATTTCATTAATTAAATTCCTCTCGATCCCACACCGAAGCGTTTTCGATTATTTGCCATAATAATAAGGGTCACTTTGACCCGAGGGTATTTCGGTCCACAACCTCAAAATGAACGATTTAATTAATATTAATAAAAATATATATGTTTATAAATATAGATTACCGCAAATGATATTTTGCGAAATATCGCATCGCATTCTCGGAATTTTTCTCACCTTAGATAAAACGTGATCCGAATTTCGTCTGGGAATTGACTTTTATATCGAATAATTCGGCAAATAGTCCTGGTTTCGTGGTTTATGAGATTATTAAAATTCGACGGGACGCGAGCGTGTGTATCTTTTAATTCAATTCCATTCGTCCGCGTCACGAACAAATCGATTTATGTTCATCTGCGTTGCGAATTTTGTCAATTTGCGTTTTTGTACACATTGCCGAAAATGCCTATGTTTAAAAAAAATGCAAATACGAATTTGCATACGCCGGGAATCAACAAATAAAATGGAAAAAAATCTACGCTTTCAAACGTTTATAGTCATCTCTTATTAATCCAACGTTTGATTGACTTTACACGTCTTTTTGACACTCATTTACCATTTATAAAAATGATAAATGTTAAGTTCTTTAAAATATCAACACGGAAAGGTTAATGCTTTTTCCGATATGTACTCGTACTAACATTAAATGAAATGTGAAACGTTCGCGTATAAATAGACAAGATCTTTATTTTCCATATCATTCGGTTCGAACGTTTTAAATCGCGTTTTTATTGGAAGCGATCGAACAGAAACGGCCGAAATAAAATCTTTGCTTATCTCATAGTTTATTCTGGCGGATCCGAAGTTGCGGTTAACAAGTTTACACAACTTTGCCGAAAGTATTGTTTTTCCAGTTGGTCCTCGGCCAACTTTGCCATTGTTGGGCACGACAATGCCTAGAAGAATATCTGTCGCATATAACAACAAAGGGCGTCGTAAAACATAATACCCAGACGTCGAAATTCCCTTCCATTCGCCTAATGAAAAAATCACATTCCGGACTTTTCGGGGCGGAAGCGTTTCGACGTTTTCAGTTTTGGACCGTTCATAATTTCGTTTTGCATATAAATAAATCAGTTCGGAGAACGTAAACGAATCAGTATGCGTGATTTATGTCCGTTTTCCGACTGCGAAAACAAAATAGCGCGCATTATGCAAAGCGCAAAAATGGCGCCGTATTAAATCATTCATGACGACGAAGCGGAGCATTTTCCGGCAATTTTTCACCGCAATGACAACGGCTGTAATGATAATGATAATGATTATTGTTAAAAGGACGGAGTCGTCGAGGTGAAAAAGCTGTGAAAAAATTTCCAACGTTAAAATTCGACTAACGATACTTTTTTTGTGTCGTTGTTCCGAAACGTTTCCCGTTTACGCTTCCGACCGCTAAAAGTTTAATTTTTTTTTATATATTTCGTAATCTGATTATTGCTCATTGAATTTGTTTGTGTAATGAAAAGTTTCGTTGCGGAAATATCGTAAAATTTTATTAGTGGCTTCGAATAAGCCGAAACTTTAAATGTTACACGGTCCGCTTTGATGGCACCCAAAATCACCGATGTATGAAGCGTGTCCGAAGTAATCGTCTATTCGCACAATAGATTAGATGATTTTATGAGACCGTTGTTCTGATTCATCAATACCAAATTATATCAAAATATAATTTTCTTCATGAAAAGGCCTTCAAATTAACATTTGATTCATACCGAAGAGCGAACTTTCCCTAGTGATACTTCGCGTTTATTTACCGTAGCAATTCGAGCGTTTCATCTGAAATAGACAAATAATAAAGCTTTACTTATACAAACAATTCTGAACGTAGCTCATTATTATCTTTGATTCATTTCAATTGTTCAAATAAAAAAAAATACGATTTATATTTATATAGTATATAGTATTGACCGTTTATATAATAAGCTATATATTATATTATTGTTATATCGAACATTTTCGAATAGTGGTTCGATTGAAGTGGTGCAAACAAAGCAGCGACCTTTTTGTGTATATGAAAGCTCGAAAGACACTCGCCGTATAGAGTGACAGAGCTTTTAGCGAACGAAAGCTCAAACATTCAGCTTTCAGGGTGCGCTGCTAACAGCACAGTGTGTACAAAAAGCTCGACAATGAAAGCCCGAAAAATCGCCTATGTATGTAATATTGTCCGCGTCGAATACCTTTCAGCGCTTCCACGAAGCTGCAAGTCAGAACTTTAAGCTCAATTATGCGAGCGAAGAGCTTTCGTCGTCACGGGAGCTTTAATTGAAAGCTCTGAAATGATTATTAAACGTTACAATGTGCCAGCGTCTCGCACTAATACATTTCGGCTGATTCGGATGTTTCGCTAATTCGTAGTAAATTCCGTGAATGATTAAATTCGACGGTTGCGTAGATACTGTAGACAAATTTCTTGAGTAAGAATATATTTATTACATATTTTAGAAATTTCAATAATTTATCGTGATAGTTTGCGAGGAACTATGAAATTTAGATAATTGTTTCGTTAAACTTTCCCATCGGCACATTTGCGAAATTCAATACGTAAGTTTAGAGATCAAAGTTTATCGGCACTTATATATAAAATCCATTGTTAAAGCAAATGTTCGAGCAATTGCGAACTCGACACCTTCAATGCATTAGTTCTGCACACTTTGGTTTCAAACTACATATATACGATTACATATACGATCAAAGCATTAAATGAAAAGATCATAATGCTTATATACTATATGTCGAAAAAATAAAGAAAATCCAATATATTTTCAATTTGGTATCCTTAAAACGAAGCGACTCCGTTTCAAGACATATTAAAAATTATGTAACTGATAATATCAAGTTTGAAGTAGTCGAAGACAAACTTTTTCAGCGTTTATGTTACTCAATGCTCCTTTGAGCTGCTCTATATTAAATCTGAAGACTTTGAAGGACTCGGGAGCGTCTCCAAAGTTAAACAGCGCCTTTTGCACATATAATACATAAATACACACAAGAATCTGGAAGAGGGTCGCGTATTCGCAAGGCTTATTAATAAAGGCCAGGTTGTGCGAAAACTTATCCGATTAAAAGTTTCTGTTTCTGAAGGATCGCGTGTTAACCTTCTCGCGTACGTCGGACGTGCATCGAAATTGGACTCTCAAATTGCCTTGCGTACGTATAAAAAGTTCAAAAGTCAGAATCCGTATTAAAAGTTTCGAATCCGAAAGGGGTCCGTGTGATTTTCGCTTTCGAATGAGATTCGCGTTATAAATCAACCGAATATATACTGTGGTTTCTACGTACGGGAATTTTTATGAGGCGGATTTACCGGTGGTTTTTTTTTTTGTCGATAGCGTTCGAGGTTTTCCATTTATCTTGTCGTGGAAATAAGCTGTTCCAAAATTGAGCCGTTAAAATCCCTGTTACAATCCGCCGCGGTCTTAACTGTAAAGTGGCCGTTTTACCTTTAGCTTGAACGATAAAAGGTAGTGTCAAAATTGACCGAAATAGGCCTTAGGTCCGTCTAAAACCGAAATCGTGGACTCGGGACGCTAATTTAATCGAACTCGAAGTTTCGGGTTGGTCGCAAACGGAAAAAAAAATAATAAGCGAAAGCCGTCTTAATGTTATTCTATGAATACCGAATTATGTAAATATTTATGCGATAAATTTTTTTCGCAATAAGCTGAGCGGAAATTTTCCGTTTTCGCGGGAAAAATTATTCAAGCGTTCGAAAAAAAGTGGCGGTTTTTTCTGTATCTCTTAGTTGGAAACATTTCGCATTTAACTTTTTCAAACACGCTGGATTTGGAAATGTGAATTTATTTAGGAATAAATCAAACTGAAAGAAACTTTGGCGAAAGCTGTTACCGAAACAAATTTTCCCATTTTTTCTGTTCATATTCACATATACGGCACAAAAAAAAATAAACAAATTCAATTGATGTCTAAGGATTTTTTATCATTCGAGACTTTCAATTGAGCGTGTACCGTATATATTTTACACGACATTGATGCCTTTCGAATATACAGCAAATTTATTATTCATAGAATTTTTATGTGGAACTCTAGCCATTCACCCATTTCTCGGGTCCATTTTCTCTGTAAGCTATTGATTTGCATGCTGCTGCTTCGGATGGAGACTCTTTTGATATTCGAAGAGGAACTCGAACTGTATTCAAACTAAATTCAACATCTCCATCCGATGATCGCGCTTTGAACACTTTTCCTCACAGACAACGCACACTGCATACGTAAAAAAGGAAAATATGAAAAAAATATCGCGCTAGTTTCTTCCGCGAGAAAATTCTCTCTGCGGGCTCTTCGCCGAATAGAGGAAACATTACCCCACCTGTCTCAAAGGATTTTCAACTAAACCGTGGAAAAATTTCGTCCTTGCCGCATATGAATATCACAAACGGTAGAGCTTACGGGAGAATTTCTCTTAGGTCTATTTGCGATAACGCTTATATAAATTTGGCATTCAAAGAATTTTTTTTCCGTCGGAGAAAATTTCCCTATCCGAACTCGGAGAAATTATCCTTCTTTACGTGCTGCCATGTCAACAAACGTATATCTGGATCATGAAATCGTATACGCTTTTGCGTTGTTATATGGTGACGGTAAAAATATAAGTACACAAATAAAACATGCGTTTCTTGAATACAAAGTGCAATAAAAGTGTCCCTTCTACAAAATCAATGCGGAATTTGCCCTTGTCTTGTATTATGTATGTTTATGTTCGGAAAAATGCTATAAATTGAATGCGGTGTGCTTGTAGAAGTCACGTCTATCGTAAAACTTTACGAGTTATTAAATTTTTGGCAGAAATCCTCGATTGCCATTAAACGTATTGGCTTCTTTTTACTATTTTTTTCTAGACAACTAAAATGTATCTGTGCGCAAAACATTCACCTTTATTCTCCGAACGAAAAAATAAATTGAAATTTTTAATACGTGTCATAAAAATTTCCATCGTCTGCTGCGTATCGGCGAACATATTTTCACGCCCATCATTTTAAATAAAACATCTAAAACACTTTGATACACGTATCCTTGACACTTTTCGCCAAAAAATACTACGGGATGCCGAAAAAAAAAACAACCTCACTTTTTCCATACACATTCCATCTATCAAAATGTTCTACGGGATCATCTCTTAACCCTAGCCCCGGTCTGTGTTCCTTAAAAAAAGCGTAAACGCATTTTTTGCCCATGCTTTTTACGAACGACGCCCGAAGCATGTAAACACGTCCCGCATAGTACATATATTTTTTCCAAAAGCCTAGACTTTGGAAAAACCATACAGTGGCGCATCGAGACATGAATCACCCGAAAAATTTTCATTCCGAATATCAAAGATTCAACATCAGATTTCAATAATAAATCACCCGCGTAATATGAAAATAGAATATATAGCTGCTCTAATATTATACACCTCACACCCGAGAAAAACCTTCTTCATGTTTAGCATACAATTTCCAAACATATCCGCAATGATACTCGTTCGTGTTATTTGACCCCATTGGGTTTGTACACGCCTCGCTCCGTTCGAGTCCAGCATTCTAATGAGGATTGACACTTTATACCATCTCGAGGTACACGTGTGCCCAATATTTGCCCTTCTGAACGTGTATTGTGCCCCTTCGAGAACCTTCGTGATGCGAGACAGCCGTCACTTGAGCCGCACGAGTCGGGTTAATTCATTTATGGGGGCGATGATGAAACGTCTGATGGTGTATTTGCTATGAGATTATAGCGTGGCAGGTTTGTTTGTTAGATTAGTGGGTTTGTAATGGGGATTTTTGTTTATGTATTAATATTTTCGGGGTAGTCTATTGGCCTTTCGTAACTGTAAATAGTGTGGAGTTCATAGAAATTTCGGTGAATAATTATCGCTTTGAGGATTTGTATCGGAATGTTTTAATTATAGCAAACACATTTATTTGTTGTATTGATGTATTTTCGAAATTCGATATTTCGAGTTTTCTTTATAATGAAGTCGGTGTCGTGTTTTAATTGGATTTCACATAAATTCAACAAGGTCGATTGTATTATTTTAAATACGAAAATTTACAAAGAAAACCGCGTTTTCGACACCTTGTTTTTCATCTTTTTTGCCATCGTAAAATTACTAATTAAGAAAAATTTTATTAAACTTTAAAAAATTTAAGCGTTATTTTATTGCCGGGTATAAAGTTATCAACGAATATTTTGCGAAGCAAAAATCTCGAAAATATTGAATGACGTGGCATCAAAAATTCATTAATTTTCATAATTAACGAAATGACATTTTCTCATTAATTCAATAACAAGTCGGAAAACCTTTAACGTTGAAAAAATCGAGAACCAGGCGTTTTCGAGAATTTTCACGTCGAGTAAAAAAAACTTCTACATATTCATCACGAGTAATATAATATTAGCAGACGTTTTTCGACATTCAATGAACTCGGCTGATTTATTCGTGATTAATGACCCGACAAAATTCGATGCTATCTTCGAATTCGGTACATTATTATATATAGTTATGTACTTCTATAAAACGATGAAATATTAATGTTAGGTAATTTGACGAATTTCGCTTAATTGAACCGCAGCGAAGTCGATTCGAGAAACCTGTGAAAGCCTTTGGGGTTTCGCAACACTCCGAATATAGACATTCGTCTTATTAATATACAGGTATTTCCTGTGCAAGTCAATATATAAACCGCAAAATAAACGGTGTTTATAATTATCATTTTTTTATGTCGGTTTGTGTATTTAATCTATATTCATGAAGCTTAATTATGAATTTCTGAAAACTCGTTTACTATTTTAATTATGGATATTTATTTTGGAGGACACTTCTTCAAACTCGATACTCCATACAATCTTCTTGAATCTTAATAGAACAGAGATTCTTAACTTGTAGTCTGTAAGGTCTTATAAAGGATTTGCAAAGATAAGAATAAATTTCATAAAATATAATTATAATATTATATATAGAATAAAATTTAAATATATAGAAATTTAAGAATTGGTTTCTCATTTTTTTTTTTAAATCATAAAGGACTTTTAAAGGCAGTTAGTTACCTTGAAAATCTAAACTATTTTACATGAAACACTATGGAAAATACTTTGGCAAACTTGTGTAATAATATGAAACCACCATTTTCCAATTAATAACTTTACTAGACTGGTTTCCTAATTGCTTCGGGACGATCCGAGCGTAATAATGTTGTTTTAAACAAATATAACAGTTAGCGGAAAAGAGAACGAGCATTCGGCAGCGCGGAACGAATCCTCCGACTCGATTGTTTCGTCCTTTTGAGTTTTCCGTGGGATTTTCCTATAGCTACTATAATAAGCAGGTATCCGAAATCCACTCGAATTGGATTAACAATGGTTTTCGGAACGGTTTCAATGGAGGCGCCTCCGCTCGCCGGCGAAGGGAACGGGCCGGCGATAATTTGCAATTACAATGCGAGAAAATCAACATCGTTGTCATCGACGGTTGAGAGTGAAAAGGTTTTTCGTCTCCTTTGCGATTGAGATTTTTTGAATGAAGCGATTTCGTTGAAAGGCTTCCGTTCCGCTCCCACGGCTGTGTAAGCTTTTGTTGCGGAGCGTCAAAGCGCTCGATGTTCGGCAATGAATCAATTTTTTTTTAATTGAAAACATGAATAAACAAATTCGAGCATTCGTTCGGAGTGCTTTTGTATAAATATTTATTTATGATATCCGGATTATTTTCTTTAGTGAGAAAAAGCTTTTGGTAGTCTCGAGGCAAACCCCGTCGAATGAAAGCTAAGCAAAAACTATTTTTACGTGGAGTACAATTTTACTATTCAGAACATGTTTCTTTGCAAAAGTAATATAAAACCAATTAACCCAAATCCTGCTTGCTTACTTACTACGTACAAAGCAAAACCTTTTCCCGCGTATAAACAAAACAACATATTTCCGAATAAACCTCGGAAAGAAAAACTAATCATGGCCAATCTTAAGATTCCACATCCCTCACCGAATTATTCTTCGGCTAATAAGTATCGCGAATGCGACGATATGAATACGAATACGAGCGCTTCGACGCCTCGTCTCTGGAAAGTTTCCCGAAAGTTTTCCCAGCTCAGGGCGATTTTCCGGACCGAGGTTTTCCCTTTTTCCTCGGTCTCCCACAACCCAGCCCACTTTGGTTGGTTCCCTCGACCTCTTTCTGCGGGCCTGCAAGAAATCCTCGGACCAAATTGATTTGTTGTCCGCTTCTGGTGGAAAGTTTGACGCCGATTTACGTCCCTCTTTCGCCCGGTCCGAGTTCCCTTTGGGTTGTGGGCTGACCTCATAAAAGTTTTATTCGAGTTTTGTACTCTGAAACATCCCATAAGTTCCGGTGACGGGTGTTGAAAAATTAAATTCGAGACGAAACGCTTCGACGCTGCGACTCTTTTCATATTACATTGAATTGTGTAATATAATATGCGCAACCATGTTCTACCGAAAATGAAATATCTCGGAATTTCTTGGAGATTTTAATTTAATTTGAACATATTTGGAATTTCTTTAGCCTTTTGGAAAGTTTCTTTCATAGTATACAGAGTCTAGTGTTTTATAATATGTAATGTAATAAGAAGTAAAGATTTTAATTTCGCAACTTTATCTAATTTATTTATTTTATTTGGTGCATTAAAGTTAAATTTATTTCACAAAATTTAATATAATATTCAAAACATGAACATGAAAATATTAATTCTATATTAGAGTTCCAGCGTTGACCATAACTTTGAATTCGGACTCGCAACTTTACAGCTGACAAATTTGTGTCACACTCACTGAACTATAGTGCCGTTAAATAATTAAATTAAACTATTTGCATATTAAACTACAGCTATCGCAACATAGAATGTACATCAAATAAATTAATTCAAATTAAATTAAAACTAAGTACTTAATCTTTAACAACCTTCAGAACGACACTTCGATCGTAGCGCACTCTAATGACGGTGTAAAGTCTAGTCTTTTTTTTCCTTCTATTTTGTAATTTAGTAAAAGCGCTTTTGTAAATTAAACCATCGACGTTGGTGACGAGGGTTGATGAGAAAATCGACCAGGTTGCGTGAGCTCTTTTGTTTTTCAAAACCGATTCCTCAGTTTACTCACTCTTTGTTATTTTCGCCTCGCAAGTAAATTAGTTTAATCTACGCTGTTTTTCATTAGTCCTCCGCCCGAAATCCTTTTCAGTACACGAGTAATGTATACAAAATTTAATTATTCACCGAAAAAAATAAACACAAAAACGTAAGCGCTATAATACCCCCCGCTTTTAGTCTTGCCCGGCCGTACACAAAATTTAGTATTCGCGAACTTATTTTCGTATACATTTGCGTACGTATGAAAGAGCATGTTCGAGTGTTATATTATAATATGCGGGCACAGTGTGCGAGTAATCTCACCGAGATAAATCAAAGTGGAGAGGCGTTCTGAAAAGTACACCTACTGAAAAAGAAAACGAAAAGATGACCGAGGAAAACGTATGGGGCGGGCGTGCAGAATATCACTTGATATTTTATGTATGGCGATGAATATAACATGGGCGCTTGAATAATATTACGATTTAAATGATACACTGTGCGTATTTTTTTGCATATTTCCCGCCAAATTTTCAACACGTAATAAATAATAAAGAAATTATCTAAATATTTGGAGTTAAATTCAAATTTGTCTGCTCGCAATTAATATGCTGCGCGAATAATTCTGTGCAATGAATTCATTCATTAGAGCGACTCCGCTGAACTTTGGAACACGAACTTGTGAACGCAACCCCGTGTTGAATCAAAAGTTTATCGTAAATATGAACATTTGTGCGAATATAAAATTTATACACATATCTTTATAACAAATATCAACAACTCGAGTGTGAACGATACATCCTTCACGTTCGGCAAACATTCATTCGAAAACTTGTATCAAAATCGTCCATTGAATACGTCAAACCCACAGAATCGTACGTATCTATTACGGGCACAATATGTTATTTGAGGGATACAGAATCGAAACTCTCCTATTCTTAACTAAAATTAGATATTTGCTTTAGAAATTTTTGAAATAAAATCATGTAGATTATAAATAAACGTATCTGCTTCTTATTGATATAACATCTTAGTGTGGGATTTAAACTTACATTTTATAAATAATGATATAACCTTTGGAAATTTGAAATTCAATCAATTTAATCTCACATAAAATATCTTTATTTTTTTATTTTGAAAATCATTATTATACATATAGTTCTTGATTTACAACAATTCGCACTAACGACCGAAAAAGATAAGACCGTTAAGAAAAGTAATACACCGGTGGTTGACCATGTATCAGTAATTGACCATCTTTCAGAAAAACTGGAGTTAAAAATTACTTCAGACTGAAAATTACAGCCTATCAATCGCTCCTTTTTTTCGAATAATTACCATTTTGGGAAGCCTTATTTTTTATGTTTTTCTAACAGATGGTCAATTACTCGTACATGTTCAACCACTGGTCCGTTAAATACTTTTATTAATTAATAATTTTTCAAAAATCACTTAGTAAAACACAAGTGGTTTTCACCAGTTCAATGCATTTCAGAAAAATATGGACTCTTTCGAATTATGTATGGTATTCAAAATGAAATTTTTGATATAAATAAAATAAATTTAGGCTTATAATTAAAGTTCGTGAACGTATCTCCATCATAAGTTTAAGAATACTTATATTTGTCCTTGAATTAAGTTTTATTCAAATTGAAAAATATTCTATTACAATTTCCATCAACATCAAAACATTTTTTCGATCATCCACTACTAAAAATAACCCGATTTTCAAAAAATTTCAATCCAAAATACATCAACCAATCGTCAATTTTGATTCTACACACCTCAAACGACAACCAAGAAAAGCACACTGGAAAAAAATTGCTTCTTTCGCGCGTCAATCACATTCCGTGGCGGGTGCTTTTCATTGGCCTCCGAAGCACCATCACTCGACGCACTACCGCAAATATAGACACGCACAAACACCGTTTGTGGCCGCCGATACGAAAAGGGGCCCACAACTGGATGGGGCAACGTTATCGGCCACATCCTCCTCGACCACGCCGTGTACATAAAGGCGTGGGAAGAGCGCGAAAACTGTTATTGGCCCCTCGTCGTAAAAGCGGGGCGAATTACGTCGGTCGCATGTTGCGAATCGACTGTGCAATTTTCCGCTTCGGCTTTTATTGTGTGGCGGGTGATGTGTGTTTAATACGTGGCCGATCCGTTTGGATGGTTTTTTTTCGATGATGATGTGTTAAATGTTTATTGGTTAAGTTTGCTGTTTGTGGGTGGTGTTTAAGGTTTGAGTTAGATTTTATAGTGTAAACGTCGCAGTCTATTATGAGATCGAGTTTGTGTATTGAGTTTGTAATTAAATTTTGTATTAAATATGCATGGCGTTAGGTGAGAAAGGTTTTATAGTTTCCATATAAGTTAATATACGAAAATTTTTCTAGTATTGATCGTGTTCGAAGTTTCAATTTTATATAACTAAAGTATCTTTTCAATATAATAATTTCTTGAATAGTTTCTGATAATATTTCCAAAATTAACTCGATTTATTATAATATAAAACTTTTGAATTTCCACTCGATTAAAAAACCTTTGAAGCTGCGTCAATTTCCATTAACAAAAATTCAACCTCTCGAAAAACCCGAAAGGTCAATTACCACCGAGATATCCATCATTTGATTACATCGGAAGGCGTCAAATCGAGCGCACATTATTTTTCAATTATATACATTTTTTGATGTATTAGATTCGATTCCGATTGACGTCGAGAGCTCTGTCTTTCAGACTTTCTTCTTTTTTTATTCATTCCTCGTCCTTTTGTTCAAGATTACAAATCTCCCAGCGTATTATTTTCAAGCCATTTTGCCGCGTCGGCAGCGCAACGCAAAACTCTTGAGGGAATCGGCGTTTTCATTTCGAAAACGCTGCTGCTGATAATAGTACCGATTTTTTCAAATAAAGCCTCCAATGAGAATAGATCTGACGTTAACAAAAACTTTTACGGACGTATATATCGGGCGATATAGACAAAGCGTAGTTTTCAGGATATTAAACCATGGAAAAAACGTCGGATATAATGAAACCGTCGATGTTTTTATGTTGTAATAAAAAATAATGTATTTGAAATAAAATAAAATAAATTGAATTTTTTTTATTATTACTATATATTTTTCGGTTATTTTTTTGTAATTGTACATTCTTCAATTGAATGATGTAAGTTTTAATATATTTTTTTTATATAATATTCCGTGGTTTTTATTTCATTTGAAAAGAAATAAAAGGATTTCGTTCCTCGTAAAACTATTGGCTTAATGATTCAATCACATTTTTTTCTGAAAGACTTATATAAATTCATATCAATATTTTTACAACAGAATACTTAAGAACGGAATGAACCAAATAATAAAATTTAATTTCAACAGCAAAAACATTATTATAAATCAAACACAACTCTAAGAAGAGTCTATGATTTCAGAAGAAATCTCAAAATATACAAATTTCAATTATATGAATTTCAGCCTCAAATAAAACATCCATTTCAAAATACATTACGAATTCATAACCGCAACAATCCTGAAAACATTCCACGTCTTCGTACAAACACTTCAACAGAATCAACCTCAAATAAACATAGAAAATTTCGGCCCCAATCTCCTCATTAAGCAACACTTCCTCTTCAAAACAATATCAATTATGCAACCCAGAACGATTCCGCCCACGCATAAAAACTCGAGACCGAACACCAACTAATTTACGACAGCAATAATTTTTCAGACGCTCCTCAGAAGAACAAAAGCACGAACACACACACACATACGCGGCCAGAACAAGCGTTAAACTTAACTGCCCAATAAACACCATCTCCCCATCTCGGCTAAATTACCGCTGTAAAAGCGGCACCGCACTCGGAAAACTCGCACATACACATAGGGCGAATTTAAGACCCCGGGGGGGGGGTGAAGGGCGGAGGGGGGAGAAAAAAAGCGCGAAAGTACAATTTGAAAACGAACTCGTCCGTTCGACTTCGTAAATTGTGAAGATCGTTTCATTAGGAGGCCGAGTGAGGGAAAGTTTGTGTGAATGGCTTTTGTTATTGCGTCGTATGTTTCGGTGGTTTTTTTTCTGTGTTGTAGAAGAATTTTTTTTTTAAAGAAAGTAGGTTGTTCTATTTAAAGAATTTTATATATAAACTTAACTTTCTTCTATAAATATGTGCATTGTGTTTGTTATGTAGAACTTACTAATCTTTTTCTATGACACATAACTTGATTTAACCTGAAATTTTGACCTTAAGCTTTCCGCAGTATTTATACCTATTTTAGTGACTAGGGATCTCATTACCGGTAATATCTAAATAACAATTCGGTAATTTACCGGTAAATTAAAAAATGTGTTTCGAATATTTTTGAAAAGTGTAATTTTTTTTTTTTTTTTTCAGGAAAATATTTTTTGGAAAAGTCAGTTTTCTTGAAAGTTAGAAATGTTGTTGTTTTTTTCGAGGGGAAGAATTTTTGTTTTTACTGTTTTTTTCGGCTTCTCGTTATTTTTTCCGATTTTCCCGAATATTTTTCTTAAAATTAATTTACCGGTAAATTAAATTTTCGGTAATTCTTACATCCCGATTAGACACGTATTGATTTTGATAACATTTCAAATAATATTATACTTATTCACATTCTCTCAATTGTCAATAATTTTCCAAATACCTAATTATTTGAGAAACACTATTATTATTATATATTATACTAAATATACGAATATATCATTTTTTTGTATTGCAAGATAAAATATTTCCTATGAAATTTAATCATTTTTATTTAACTTTCATTATCACTTCGCGATAATAAGAAAAATTTCAAATAATTTAAATAATAAAGCCTATTTCTTTCAAAATAAAAATAGAACAATCATATTAATTTATTAACTATATAATTTTCACTTAACTTCTATAACATTTTCGAAAAAACTTAAAATTTTCTTCAAAAATCACTCCAAATTCAATTTTTTACAATACTTAACTTCTATGATCAGATTTAACTAACATCTTCGAAAAAACTCAAAATTCAAACCTTTCCAAAAAAAAACACAAAACCACCACTAATCACCATTTTCCAAACCACTCAACATCAAAACACCAAAAACTCCATAAACCCCCGAGCACACACGAGACGCGTCCTTGCAAAATTTCGCCAACAAAGCAAGATTTATTGCGCGTAATACGCCGCCATGGAAAAATTGTTTGGATAATGACGCGTGTCCACGGCCCAGCCAACAGCCTCCTTCTTCAGCATCAGCCCCGAGCCCTGGGATCCCTTCTGGCCCTTTGAGGGTTAATCTAGCGTGTGAACGACGCATTGCTAATGATTGAGCAACCGCGCGCCGCTCGAATTTGCCCGCATAATTTAATCGCGTCGCATTATGTACGTGCCGAGTGGTTCGATGATAAAGGGACGTGTCGTTAGTATTCGGATTTGGATGTGTTTTTTTGTTATTAAGGGTGGTTGATGTTGTTGAAGGTTTTGATGATGTGTTTGTTGTTGGTTGAGGATGTCGGGTTTGGTCGGGTGTTCCGATATATTGAGAATGCTTTGTTCAAAAATGTGATTCTATTTTTGAATGTTTACTTGTTTGATGTGTGTGGAATGGGAGAAATTGTTGCTAACACAAAGAAATTTTGACAATGGAAAAATCTGATGTGATTAAATCGCACGTTTCCTTGTACGTTTTATTTGAAATGTTAAAAGCTTTGGTTCATTTACACCAATCAATCAATCAGTCCGCATACATATCTGAACTTCGATCAATCCATTCATATTTCCGTCGCTACATTTCCTTGAATCAAACCGGCGCATAAATTATTTACATAACACAAAACACATCAAGAAATTCCCTCTTGGAAACATTTTATCTCATTCTTCATACGTTTTTATACGGAACGCATTATGTAAATACACAACCTTCACCATAAATATAATTAAACTCCACACAACATACAGCGCTTTCGCGCAAAGCCCGATCTTTCGCCGTACAAAAACGAATGAATTATCATCCGGCGCGCGAAAAGCACACAAACGAAAAACACGAAAAGCAACAACATCAAAACATCGAACGAATTATGAAAAGCCCCGCAAACCGTGATTAATGCGCGGAACACACACAAAACAGCCGCCAAAAAAAAATCAAACGGAATCGAAACCTCGGCCAGAATTCGAGCGAAACGATGCGAAAATCCACGTTCCCTGGGCACTGAAGAGCAAACACCCGAACTTTTGCCTTTCAATCAACAGGTTCGCGCCCATGGGGACTCCCCAAAGGCTTTCGAGGAGGCTTTCGTCGCGACGTAAACAAAAACGACGCTTAATAATAATTCGCAGAGTTTCCCATCTCGGTGAGGTGGTGTGGGACGGGTCCTGTTTAGGTATTAAAGTTCGTTGGGCGTGTAATTCCTAAGAAGTCTCGGCCGGAATTCGCTATGATTCGGATATGGTGTAACGTGGTCGGATGGGGTTCGATTATGAATATTTTATGTGGACCGGTTCATAGAAAACGTTTCAGATGTTGCTTTCCATTTAAATATATATTTCATAAATATTTGCTTATTTTTTAAGCGTTTTACAGTTTGTAGAAGCAACAAAACTTTCATTGAAAGAAATATTATATCATATTATACATAATTTTAATAACAATTTTTTTTCAAATAATATAAACGTCTGAATAGAAATATCTTATACAAAATCTATTTAAGTAATAAGCAAATATAAAAAAATCGTCGAAAAGAGTCGCAAATGTTGACAGACGCAACGTCTCGTCCGAACTGATTCGCAATGAAGATTTTAATATTCAAAAGCTCTCAAACTGCCATGAAAAATGTACAACCTACATCTGAGCAACGTTTTGGCGTCGCTCCTGATTAGGCCGATTTCCCAAAGGCATACACCCGATTTAAAACGAGGCAAACCACACCAAAAACCTTAACAAGTCCCTTTCATCGTCGGGCTTTGTTCTAACGTACCCGGTCTCAGATTTCCGGCCATCTTCACGAACGGTGGCTACCCATTTTCTTTTGAGTCACGAGATACGGTGCTCGATTTTAAATTTTCATGCTTTCCCGAACCATCGTTTGACAGCTCTCAAAAATGAAAGAAGTCTGCGAAACTGGGTCGTTTCGATTCCGCACGTAGCTGAGGTGAAATCGAGCGGAAAGGACGAAATTGAATTCATTATATGAGTGTTCAGTGTGGCGGCAAAGGAGAACGATCGATGAGGATTTCGAGGTGATTTTTCGTATAAATTATAAGAATTCTTGTGTTTCGTAACCGTTTTTCATATATGAGTTCATTCGTATCGAACAAGCTGTAAATAATTGGAATTGTTCGAAAATAGATGTTGCTTTGAATATTCAAATGTTTGTCCCAATCAATATCATTAAAAATACGCGATTCAGTTCAACTCGAATGTAATTTCGATTTTGATTGTGACTTTTATATTTATTTGCTAATCCATCTCAATTTTAATGAGCACATTTGCAACATTCATTTTTCAATGAAAGCACACTAACTAGTCATTTTTAGAGCGATATTTCAATCTGAAAAGGAAAATTCGCTTTGATTCAAAGGAAACGTTTATATAATGACTTCCGACTTACTCCGACGAAAAAATATATTAGAGCAAAATATTTTTTTCGCCTCTGATTTTTATTTTCAGGTTCGTTATCGCCGTATTTTTTTCCAATCTTGTAAGAAGTTGGGTCAAGTGTTAAATCGACCACGATGACGATGGATTTCTCTGGAAATATAATATTTAATACATCGACTCGAAATCAATGTACAGTCTAGAAGCTTTCGCGTCAGGCTGAAAATAATATTAAATTTTCCTGCACTTTCAATACCTTTTCAGTGCATAATGCACCCTCGAGCCTGATCAATCATTCGATCTGAAAGCTCTCGACTGGAACAAATTTAAACTGAAAATGCTACTTGGGATATATGAGTAGAGGATCTGGTTCAAAATTGTGCAGGTCTGCTAGCTGAAATGGTATTCTACCAATAACAGTCGAGTGTCCCTCTTCAATGGCCATGTCATTATTGCACAGATCGAGTTTCCCAATGGTTATATAAACAGACTTATCCTTTGATGTGGCTGTGTATCTCTACGTAACCTGAATTCGCCTCGAATTAATTTAAATGTTGCCATACCAATTCAATTTCTCGGGAAATTGCGAGCGTTAGTCGATTCCGTATTAAATTATTTGAATAAATTAAATGTAATTAATATATCTCATTTCACGATATCGGAATTATATTTCTGTAATTCGTATCAATTAATCAAACGATTTTGAAGCACTTAGGATCCCGAAAATTTATTCGTTTTTTTTTTTTTTTTATTCGTATCATTTTAAAAATTATATTTTATATATATAAAAAGTATTGAAATTTTAAATTAATTTATTGCTTATATCGATTACGTAATTTTATAAGACAAAAAATTTATTAAATTTTCAATACTAAAAATGATCCTTTCCGAAAGGTCTTAAACCTATAGAATATATAATTATTTTATCCATTTACTAAACCACTTATCGCTTAACTTTGATGTTCAATGAAAATTAGTGCTTTCAACAGGACTAAACCTTTGACGGTTAAATATACACAGGATTTAAAAAGTTCTTTAAAATACTATAAAACTATTTTAATTCGTTCTAAAATTTATCAAAACAATGTTTTTTTTAGCGAAGTCTCATCAAAAGACTTTAAAATCAACCATTGGTTTGTTTTTAAGCAAAGTCACACCAAAAAACTTCAAAATTAACACATAAAAACTCCAATCTCCAACAACTTACAACTTCATAACAATTTGAAAATTCAAAATTTCAATTTGACATAAAATCACGAGTATATATTTTGCAACACTGATAATAATACCACATAAACTAGGTATCAAAAGGTTTATAATCACATAAATTATTTTTTAATAAACTATTCGGTTTACGAATTAAAAACATTTTCTTAGAAAATTTTCAGCTCTCCACGTACAAACCGTTAAAGGCTGCATACAAAATTATTATTATTATGTAAATCAAATTATCTCCAAAACAATTACTCTTACGAATAAATATTATGGTATATATTTTGTAGAAAATTATTTAAGCTGTAATTTTGATTTTTAATATTTTTCTATAAAAGTGACAGTTAACGATATTTTAAAACCGTTTTCGGCAACCTTTGATCTAGCGTAAGATTTTATACTGACCTCTAATGGACAGGGAAATTTTTCCATTCTACTAAGAACAACAATATCAAACATTTCTACAAAATTCAGTTTATTTCCAATCTTCACGAAACAATACGTCCTTATTCCCCGGACTATAAACACAACAAAATCACATAACCCAACCGCACCGAATTCACCAACGACAAAGTTGGCCCGCGAAAGACTTGCCCTCCGGCAACACCTTGGCGGCCGACCTTCGATACCTTTCCCATAATTCCCCAAAATATCCGGCCACATGCCCTCGGGATCGATTGTTATTTTTGGGCCCGATTAGGCCCGGCCCAGTGTCGACGGCGTATCCCGTTATTTCGACGACCGTTAGTGCGGAACGTGTCGTAATTAATTCGATCCGTGCTTTGTGCCGGGTTTTGGATATGTTCGGTGTGTGTGTGAAAGAGCCGTTCGCTTTTGATGTTTTGAGGGTAATTATTGAATGTATGTTGGATGTGAAAAGTGTGTGAGCTCGAGTTATAGTGTTGATGTTGGTTTGGAGGTGTTATGGTTGGATGGTGATCGACGGGTTGTCGGTTTGGTTTTGAGTGTGGCGGAGTTGATTTTGATCCGAGTTCTTGTTTGAGTTTTCGTCTATTTAAAATCTACTCAAATTTAAATATGAAGAACTTTGTTTTTAGAAAGAATTTTTTTTAATGTGAAAATAAATTTTACTTACTTAAACAAATATTTATCGACAAAAAGTAGCTACTAAATTTATTAACGTAATTTTATATTATATTAAAAAAATTATTGCATTCCTTAACTATATTCTTTTATTAAATTATTAATACATTTTAAAATTTTATAGTTATGTTCAATGTTAACAAAGATAACATTATTATTTTGACTTGGTTACATTATTTTAACATTATTTTCGCAGATTAATAAAGGTTTCCCATTCTGAACTCTTTTATGATCAAGATATAATATAATAATTCATAAAACACAAATTTCAACATAAACCCATTTTCTACTAACAACAAAATCAAATCTATGTATATTCATATTATAACATGAAACGTTTATGACTTTTATCCACAACATAAACTCAAAATTATATCATTATCCAAAATCGATTCAATATTTTCCACCTCAAGCTCAAAGATAACATCACATAAACATAAAACTAACAAAATTCACTCGTATAAATTTATATATACATATATACTGAAGCTCATTAAGTGGAGGGAAGCTTCTAGCACCTGCTCTTTCCCCAGGAAAGTTTCAACACGTTCTTAATCCCAAGTGTTGAAGGCCTATCTACCAGTTGATGAACTTCCTCACGAACTGCTAAAGGGCAACCGATAAATTGAAGGTAGTCAGGGACGGGAACGGGATGTTCGAAGCCTTGCAGATCGTTCGATTCGTCCTTAAAGTCCTTAATAATGGCAGCATTAAGAAAACGGAAGGATGCGTGCACTTTGGCTTAATTAAACTCGATCCTTCACCCAATTTCCGACCCGATTTTCAACAAAGTTTTACTTACATATATCTAAATTCGGGATGATGCGAATATATTTATTTTACGCGGCGTCGTATACATTCATTTTTTTCGACAGCGTATTAAAAGCGAGTGTCAAATTTGCCACAGACACTTTTTTTTCATTTTTATATTATAAAAAAGCGTACGCGAGAGCGACATGTTTACTACGGTAGCACGAAGGTACATTCATTTTACATGCAAAGTGGCAAAAATGTATACGCATATACGCAAAAATAAATAACGAAACGGGGGAAGATCGAGTCTCATCCACTCTTCTCACGTATAGAACGGAAAGCAAACAAATAAACGGAAGATTGATGTTTAATACGTAATATGTGCATAGAAAAATTGCGAGATATCCGCCGGGCTAAGGCTTAATTTGCGCAAATTCGCAGATTCGCCTCGGAATAACGAACTCGGCAATAGAAAATGAAAGAAAATTGGATATTCACATTTCAGTATACCGAGGCAAAAGTTACCTATTTTATTTTAATGTTTTGGTTTTTTTTTCTTTGGCGAGATACATTTTTTTATTATTAATGCAGAGAAAATGGAAAATTTTCATCGCTGCGTGGTTGGGCGTTGAAATAAATTTTCACTCGCCAATGTTTATTTTCACGTATACGGTTTTTGGCTTATATATTCTTTTATTACGCACTGAAATTATGAGTAATCTAAATATGCGAAAACTTAATAAATATTATTTGATAAAACTTTTGGGTTATCAAAATTCTAGGTTTATGATAATTTTCCATAACATTTGTGGGTTTATTTTAATATTTTCACGTAAAATACTTTAGCAAAATTAACATATTTGAAATATTTCTGTACAATTTTTTATTAAATATCTCGCCGATTGAGCGATTGTAACACAAAGATATTTCTTTCGCATTTTCTTATTACCTCCGTCGTAAAGTGAACTCTAAAACGAGAAACATTTTTCCACTACTTGAATTGAAAAAGCTCGCATTTCAAAAACGTATACATTATAAAACGAAGAAAACAAAAAACAATTCAGCATGAAATATGAAAGAATACGTCGCTCGTAGCTAGGTGGACTCAAAGCCGATGTTGATGATGATGAAATATGGAAAGCATTTTTCCGCTTCTTTTGAATAGACGTTGAAGACGTCCGAGTTGAGCATCATTTGTCATTATTAAGTCCTCTACAGTCAGGTACAGATTGTGAATCCTCGGTAACTTTTCCAGACCCTACTTTTTTATAAAAAGATTCGACTCCTGAAGTGGAAAAACGCCTTCATGCATACATCGACCGTATTATTCAAATAAACCGCGAACTTATCTCGGCCGCAAAAAATATAAACGAATCAAATTCAAAACATGGATATTTTTGTTTTTGAATCGTTCCATAAATATCACAAAGACTTAAAATACGGCCAGCGAAGCAACGCTTCAGACGCACAATGGAGCCGCATCAAAGCGACGTTCGTTATACAGATCGGAAAAAAATTACGCAGATAAAAAATATCTAATGGCCGCGATAACAATTCAAAGGAAAGCCCGATCGTTTATGAACTTATCTGGCATCGGAAATCGTCCGAAACAACGGCTCGAAGGCGACGAAAATAAGTTTTTATGCCGCGTCGAAAGTGGTCATCGAGCTTTCGAAGGAAAGGTCGGCGATATCTGCTGACAAATCTACCGTGTATAATATAATAATATAATACAAACTTGTGTAAACGACGTCGGAGTTAACTAAACGTTCGAAAACCATTGTTTGTATAGGCTCGCCACTAATCTGATATCGCGCGGCTTAACTTCGGATACTGTAAGTTAACGCGACCTTAAAAGCACACGTTCGAATTTATCGGGTTCAATTGTTTGACTTGAACCCGTTAAAAATATATTTTATGAATGTGGGGAGCATAATAGTTTCCGATTTGCGTCATAGACTTAAAATCCTCGAATAATTCCTTATTGATCGGGACATAATGAGATTCGTTCACACTGCTTACATTCATATAACGTAATTGACTGTTTCTTTTCAAAGATATATTTATAAATTCGAATTTTTCTTTGTTTCGTTCGTAGTTTATCAAATATTGTATTATGTATTGACTGTTTTACTTTGAAGGTTTATTTATAAATTCGAATCTCGTTTATTCGAATCTATATTTAGATGACGAAACTCGTTTAAGATTGGATCGGAACTCCCACGTTGTGCACTTTCGGTATCGATTAAGTTGTCAATGATTCGAACGCGTCACATCTCATCTGCTGGCACAAAAGCGCTCCTTTCACGTCGGAATAATAAGCTGTCAAAAAAGAACATGTTTTTCCCCTCACCATTCTCGGAAAAACGAGAAAAATCGGCACGGTGAGGGAAGGTCCGCCCGCGCCAGTAATGGACCAGTTTTTCCCCGATTTTCCGGAAAAAACACACTCGCTCCGGCTTTAAGCTACGGCTGTTTATCTTAAATTAGTTTTTCCTTTGGCTTGGTATATTTGTTTTTTGTTTTTTACTCAGCCGCCGTCTGACCTGAACTGTGAAACCTGTATTTTTTTCCGCACGGCGATACATTTTTTTTTCACTTTTGCGCGCTTGTTCGCGTTCGTATGTTTCCAGCCGCGCGTGAAATTCCGAATAAATTCGTCCATAATACGATGCTTTTTAATATATCGCATTTTCCTCCTTTATTTTGTACGGTTTGAAAGAATTTTTCGCTCTCCGCGTGATTGATTTATGTGCGGCTTAGTCGTATTATGTATTTTGAAAAATTGCGCCGAAAGTCAAACGAATATTAATCTTCAAAATAAGCGAGGTTTTCCGCTTGATTTATTTTATTCTTCATACACGTACCAAAATCAGCGCTTCGAAGCATTATTTTTCTCCTTCAACATATATGCATTTTTCATTCAATAATTATTACTTTATTAATATTTCAAGCTAAAGCACAATTCATAAAGCTTCTGTTATATTAATAAGTATTAACTCTCATATAAAAAACGATAAATTTCCTCATAAACTATGTATTATACACAAATAGAAATAACATAAAATAATGAATATTTTCCTATGACTTCATGAATCTTTTATTTTGTTCTTCCTATGAGTTCTACTACGAAAGAGTTAGTTTCAAAGAGATAATCGCAAGTTTTGAAACTTTCCTTCAGACGTTTTAAAGTTGGACGCCAGCTCGGGCTCGGACCAACGTGGAAATCCCATTATGATCTGAATCGAAATTAATTAAGGAATTTCGAAAGTTTACTTGCGGATTTTCCAAATTGAAAATTTCCCGATATAAACGTCGAATTGATCTTATGCTCGTTTCTCGCATTATGTGGGATGTTATTTGCATCGTATCCAGTGATTCAATTAGACAAAACGCCATAGCAAAAGTCGTAAAAGCATCAACGAACAACGATAAAATACGCAAAACGACTGCTAATTCCGAACACGAAACGATCCCTTCCACTATAATTAGTAAACCTTAACACGCTAGATTTCATTTTCCTTTTTATACACTTTTGCGGGTCTTTTTGCGATATTTCTATAAAAATTCACCATTACATTTTCTAATACATTTGAAAATTTTTACGAAAATCTTCCATTAATAATATTTTCAATTACGATCATAAACAAACTAATTTAGCTTTTTCGTTTTTCATAGAATATCATGTTTATATTCGCTTTAATTTTTTCTTTTAATATTACAAAATTTCCATAATAATTACGTCTTCGTGACAACGTTTGATCTACTAAAAGAAATGCTTATTTACTTTAGTAATGATCTTTTGGCTTTTTTTTCTGTTTCGAGATTTTTCGTCTCGCCAAGAAATCTAATTTGTAGAGAGGCACAACCCTCTACCTACAGGCATACACTCGTCAATAAACTTTATGTATATTTGTGTTGTGTGAGACTTTCTCTAAACACTTTCGCGTTAATTGCTTCCTTTCTTCGGATCTCGAGGCGAATAATTTGAACGTCGTAGCTAGGCGAGCTTTTCTCGAAGACTTTCAGACTGCGATTTTTTCCTTTTCATTTCGTGCCGTGCTGAATTTGTCGTTTTCAATACCGCTTTTTTCACTTCAAAAAAAAATACTCTTCAAAGTGAAAACACTCTTTCATAATGGAAGATGTCTTTGAATATTCTTCAATTGAACTACCAGCGTTTGTTCTCCGCCCCAAATATAGAATATTCCAGTTCGATTTTCGTGATGTATCATTTACGTACGACGATAAAATTTCATCATTTGTCATATTAAATCATTTGAATGGGTAGTCTAATTATACGGTTTCGGCGTGCGAAGCCCACGTGCCCATACAGCGCAAGAAGATAAATTATAGATGAAAGTGAATCGGAATGAAGGAGAATATGTCGAAAACGTGCGTATATACACCAAAAGATCTGTTTTGACTGCTTAATGTATGAAAACATAATTAATTTGCTAATGAAACATCAACAATGAGCAACGCTACTAACCTATACGCTAATTCGCATGCGAGTTCTCAGAATTAACGTGCTGAACCGAAACGTATCATAATTCTATCATCATATCATTTTTGAATATGACATATCCTTAATTGAGCCTGATATGGAATAAATTAAAAATTAAACTGCGAACACATGAATACCATTTATATAATACATGCTATACTTTTGCGTTCTTCGTGCATCATTTATATATCAATTCCGAAGCTGAAAACCACAACTGTACAATCATTCAATTACACATGATTATTTAAACAAACAACCAATCTAACCACATCGTAAACATCAACATCGAACAACAACAATCACCGCAACAGCAACCGTCGGCAAGTCCCCAACACGCAACAGTGGTTGCCTCTTTTTGGCTTAGGGTCAACATTATCCGAAATGCGAAGGCTTCGAAGCCCTGGGACCAGAGCTGGTGCTCTTCTGGGCTACGGGCATTGGAATTTGGGTCAACAGCCTCCGACGACCCGCCTCTGCGAAGAATATCGATTGCAGCAGCCGACATGCGGTGTATATTTGTCACGGACACTTGCTGAAAACGTGCTTCAGTAGCGCACGAATGATGGATTATGTCATGTATACTTTAAAAATGTGTATTTTTGGATTTGCATATAAAATTTTTGTAGAATCATTTATTTTTTTTATATATTTATATAGTTTGAATTAAAATTTTTAATTACACTATAAAATAATATACACAGGATGAAAACTTTAATAATAAAAATTAATTTCTCAGTATAATTTGCGAAAAGCCTTCATAATTTTTATTTAATTATACTTTAATTGTTTGAAAATGTGAGACAATGAAGTTTTCTTGCCTATTCATCTTCACGTCGTTTCGCTTGTTTGAAAAATGTTTTGAAAGAATATGTCCGAAAAATCTTATCATTTTACGTATAATGGAACTAAATTTATTTGAATTATTTTTTTATAGCGATGAAAATTTTTTTTATCACGATGGAAAAAAGCATGTCTGAAAAATTGAATCTTTCATCTCCGTACAAAATTAAATTATAAATACGTGCGATAAAATTTTTAGATAATCTTCAATTCCACGAAAATTTTCAAAATTAATAAAAAATTTCAGATAGTAAAAAAGAATACGTATACGTAATTTAGGTTTTTTTTTTCACATAAAATCAAAATCCTCGACAGTTTCACTGCTTTTTATCAAAACAAAAATACACCCCAATATTCCTAGTAGACCGACCGACCATTTCTAAGGATTACACTCCGATTTAAATTTGTTCCGATCGTTCGTTTCCCATCGAACATTGAATATACGACTCTTTCAGGTAATTCCTAGCATTTCCGTTTAGGTTTAGTTCGTGGTTTTCAGCAAAGAATGTAAACGAACGGCGAATGTTAGCCCGAAGCTGCGATCAATAAATAGTGCATTGCGATGTTCCCCGTTTTCGATACGATCGTTCATGCGTAACGATAACTGAAACTAGATATATGTTAAGTACAAAATGATTTTCTGATACAAAAACTCCAACAAATTTTTCTGGTTAAGTTTTATTTTCGTCTTGTTTGCTTTTTGAAGTTTTCCATATGAATTTTGAGTTTTAATGCGACCCTAAAACGTTTTTTAGTTACCGCGCTGTCGATTGTGAGAAAATTCCATCAAAAGTTTCGCGAAAAAAAATTTCCTTCAAAGCTCGACCACTTAAAAATTTTCGCACAAAACTTCGCTAAAACATTCCCATAACTTTTCAAGTCTTACCTTCTCGTCCGTGAAATTCTACAAAGTTATTAATTCACAAAAAAATAATAAAACAATTTTACTAGCTTGTTTCGCCGCGATTTTGTAACGATTCATTTTCGTTAATATTAAAAAGCTCGTTTGCATCGCGCGCTTATACGAGTATTTTATACGCGTCGAGAAGTAGCCGAGAATTGCTCAATTTGCGCGAAGCTACAAACGAAAAAAAAGCCCTTAATGACCCTCACGTACACTACGACCGTAAATTTATATAAATTATGATAATGAATATTACGCTTTGTACGGACCGAAAGAATTACGAGCATAAATTATCTGCTTATAAACGTTTTTGGCATCCGCTCGAACGTGAAAATATTACATTCAATTCTGAAAAAGTCGCATCGCCGATTTGCATATTGTTTTTATAACTGTGTGTTCTTTTGGTTATTGAACGGGTCTGATTCGTTCTCGCTTTTGTGGATGGAAAATGTTCGAACCGTTCGGAACCTAGTCGAACGTTCCGATTATGTAAATGTTTGATTGTTCGTCTATAATAAAACTACTTGTCTGTCGGTCCATCATATAATAGATTCCGACATTGTTTAAATTCAGCAAATTATATTTAGTTAGTCGGGCGTTGTTTATTCGATCTGTCGTTGAAATGTATTTTGTAGATATCGCGTTTTTTCTAATATCGAATATAAAAACATTGAAATGTCTTTGTATTTTCAATATATTTTTCAATTTGGTGTTAAGAACTTTATATCTAAAATTATTTATACCGGAAATGGGAATAATATTATTCTTCTCTTACCCACTCTATTGAGCTCTTTGATGCTTTCACAGAAAGGTTAAAAGCCAAACAGTGTCGGTTGTAAAGTCATTTTTATTTTTCCCACATACATATAATACAAAAATTCATACACCACACAACAAAAAATCTCACATTTCAACACCCAAACTATTATTAAACCACAACAGTTTTTTCCCAATACACAAAACAACCAAACATTCAATCAAAATCTCGACCCAAACCAACCAAAAAACACACACACAAACCGACTTTTCCACGGTCCGATTTCAATTTACAAACACCCGATTGACGTCACCACCACAAGAGGACAGTCCATCCAGGAGCAAAACGAGCCCGAAAATAAAGTGGAAGGCTCCTTTATCAGGACGAAGGTCCTCTCGAACGCTAGCACGTGTAATTTCCCGCCACTCGACCGTTCGTGCGTTTAATTTTGTCCCATATCTTTTCGCGGCCTGTCCGACCCTGGGCCGTAATATAATGCGTGGCTTTTAATTTTGGGCCTTTATTAAGGGTTGCAAAACCGCATTCGAACTTGATCCGTTTCGTATGGAGGGTTGTTTGGTTTTATAGTTTCGGGGTGGTTCTTAATCGGTTGAATTTTGGAATTGATGTTTTTGAATTTGGCTGATGCGGATTGAGAATTTTATATGATTTTTTTTAATTATTAAAGCGTTTTGGAATGGTTTCAGAATCTTTAGAAATTAAAAAAATCTTTTGAAATTCAATGTTTCAAAAGCATTTTTAATTGACTTATACTGTTCAATTGAAAGTTAAATTAATTAATTTTATATAAAATTAAATCTAATATTAATTAAGTTTTTTCTACTAACAGGATATTTTTTCAAGAATGAGAGTTTATTAAGACAAAATTTTGTGAAAACTATTCAATATTCTCAACGAGGAAAATTTTCTCTCAAAGAATATTATATTATTTTATAGATTGTTTCCGAGAATATCAATATTCATTTTCAATACTATTTTGTTATAAAAGATTATTATTACTCGTAAATCCTTATCGTAAGTCTGATAGTAATTAATTTCGATATTAATTATTTTTCATTTTATTTATTTTATTTATTTTACAATCTCAAGAAAAATTCATTACACGTCAATTTTCATACATAACAGCTTCCATACATATTTTCCATTAAATCTATACAAATACTCAATTAAAAATCTAACAAACAACCGACCTCAATAAAAACTACAACACACTTTTCACCACAAACATAATATAATTCAACGCAATAACATAACAATAACACCAACAAAACGCAAAAACCTCGAACTTCCGACCCCTTTAACACTCAAAAACGGCAAGATCAAAACTAACGTCGATAATTTCCCGGTAATCCCCGGAATGTGCGACATAATTAAATTGAGCATTTCGCCGCGACTTAAATCGCCGGATAATGTAGGGGATTCACATAAAATATGCAACACGCCCTTATATAGTTGCGAATTCGCGCTTACACCTCGGCCAGACAAAGGGATTACGAAACCCTTTGAGATAATAGAAATATTTACGCTTTGCGGATTGCACGGGAAAACCGGGGTCTCGAATTTTGGGGCCGACGGGCCATTTGCACGCAAATTTATACGGTATTACTTTTGTAATTGGCCGCTGAATGTGCTCGAAGTTTTTCTATTTTGACGGCCCGGGGAAATTTGCATGTTTATTGAAGATGTGCAAAAAATGCGCGCGAAATATGACGGGCGTTCCTTCGGAGTGTGTATAAAATATTGGGAAAACGTGATCGAAATTCGAGTACGCGATACTGAAAAAATATTTCAATTTTAATATAAGATGGAGTTTTTCCGCGGTTTATGTGCTTGCACGGTTTTCAGAAGAAAAACTCGAACAAGCTTTTATCTAGTGGAATGAATTATAAACAGTTTTATTATACGCAATCAAATAGATCAAAATTTTATAACAAAACAAATATCAAGATGTATTTTTAGACCTTGAACCTTTAATTAATCTCCGCTTTTAGAGGGGCCATATTCGAATCGAAACCCGACCTCCGAATATTTGAAATCGCAAAATGTCGATTGTCGAACGGATCCGGGTCACACGAACGATGATTAACGATCGTCCGAAGCGATATGCACCCACCAGCATTAAGTGAAACGTGATTTATGCCTATCGACACTGAAAATAAATCCGAATTCGATTCGATTCGAGTCGCAAAACGTTAATAATAGACACTACAGAGAGACAGAGGCCTGAAAATTGCGAGGGACTCTTTGATTTCGCGAAAATAGACGGTCAAGTTAGGGCTCTCCAATTTGGCGCGCTTTGACTCGTTTCGTGTTTTTGCATACTCGTAAATATATAAATGGGATGTTGTCGTTTTTGTGTAGTTTTGGTAGTTTGAATCGACTGCGAATGGATTTAGTGGTTGAAAAATCTGGAAAACCTATCGATTTCAATGTGAAAAACGCAAACGTGCCATTCGCAGTCTCATTAGCATATGTAATACGTGTACGTGGTCGAAGTTCACATTTTCAATAGACAACGGAAAATGCAATCTATTTTTCCACCGGCGCCGAGAGGTTTTCTCATTTTCTAGATTTTCTATATGAAAATGTGTAAAAAAGACGACAACAATGGAATTGTATGTGCTTTGAACATAACGGTCTATGTGCTTTTATGGTTTTTCCTTTATACGGATTCAAATTCGACATAAAATTTTTATTGTTCTTTGAAATAGAATTCTTCGTCTTATCATATTATATTCAAATATATGTGTTTTCGCATTTTGAATAAGATATCCTTTTAGAATAATTTATTCTATATCTTTTTTATTACGAATATGAAATGCAAAAATATAAAACGCTACCATACAATTGATAAAATCTTCCTATTTTAAATACAAAATTGAATTGAAAAATGTAATATATCATAAATTTCCATTATGTTTAAATATCTGTTCAATTTAAATAACTAAACAATTTAAATTAATGTTAAAATTCGTTATTGAATCGGACACCCTCAAATTTATTATTAAAACTTTTCTTTATAATGTGTATAATTTCAATAATGTTCGCAATAATTTTTATTTATTGTCCAAATTTTACCAGAATAAAGCAAACACTGTGATAACTCGTGCAATTAAAACTTAAAATACTATTGAAACTGGCAATAAAATGCGTTGAAACATCCCTCGCAAATGTTTCGCGTATCTCAAAAATTTTCACAAACGAAAACTCAATTTAACGTCAAAAATTCAGCTTATTTCAGCTATTTTGTTTGATTCCGTCGATTTTGCATATTTTCAAAGCTGATAATTTAATGTCAAACGAGCCGTGACGTTTGTCATTTGCGCAAAATTTTATTATCGCATCACAAAACATGACGCAATTCGACTATCGCGCACAAAAACCGAATTCGCAACACATTCAAGCTTTACTGAATTAATTTATCAAATTTCACTATACATTCGAACAGACGCACAAACGTCACGAATTCTCCTTGTTTATTCGAGACATGCGTATAAAAAATAACAAGGAAATCTCACTTGATAAGACGGCGAGATCCACGAATTTTCCCGAGAGACAAACGCACTCGAATTTTCCGAGACGTGAAAAATCCGTCACTCGTGTTCGAGTCTCGAAAAACACGGCGCACTTTTGCAAAATTTCCACTTTATAAGTTTAATAAAGTGTCGTTAAACGTTCGAACGCGGAGGAGCGATATTCTCTAGGCGGGCTCGTTTTTTCAGCTTTTTCATACGTTCACGTACTTTTTTCTCTTCCGCCTAAGCGAGGGAAACTTCTAAAGTTTTTATAGGTCTATAAAAAGCGTTTTAGTCGGCGGCGGGACACACGCCATATAATAATAGTAGGTAGTATTATACGAATCCAGGGCCACCTCTTTTTTTTCAGCGCGTTCGCATCTGTCCAATACGTATAATGGGCGTTGGAACTTTTGCGGGAAACTTTGTTGCGAAGACATATTTATTTACATTCGAGGAGTTGCGCCCAAGTAATAATCGTAGTTTCGGACGTGAACGAAGCCATAAGCCAAAAATATAGAGTAGCTATTCTTTTCCGTTTCCGTGTTTATCGCTCGTCGAACGTATTTCACGCTCTTTTCATTTGGGGTATTTTTTTCTAATAAATAAGACGTTTTATGGATTGAAGGGTGCAATCGTTCTCGCATTAGAACTTTCTATATATTCGTGACGCAATTTCAAAGTTTTTCCGTATTCAAAAATAGTTTTATTGACTCAATCCAATTATTTTAGCATTTGTATCGAAAAAGTTTTGCTTTAATATCTTTTTTTATCATTATAATGTCGTTGAAAATTTTTTTTCTATGAATATTTAACGACCATCGGAAATATTATATAATATTTTTATATTAGCTTTATTTTGATTTAATTTTAGATCATTACATAATTTTTCCATCGTTCGTTTTTTTTTTTAATTTAAATTCCTACATTTTTCTTTCAATTCATCTAGTATTATAGTCACGTTTCACCGAATTTTAATTATATAATTTCATTATTTTTCGTATCAAAATAAATTACTTTTATATTTATAACAGCACAATTTAAAACATTGTATAATATATTCAAAAACATACATTATCTTTTAACTAAATCACATGTATTATTCACGCATAAAATGACAATTAATTAACCAAATTTGCGCTATCCAATTCATTAATATTTGAAAGGATTCTTTATAGCTTTGAATATATTATATAAAATTATTTTCAATCCATTAGCGTAAAATCAAAAATACATGTAATCCTCTTTTTACACGGGGATACGTTCCAGAGACTACTGTGTAAAAAAAATGTATTGTGACCATATAAAAATTGGAGATATGTTTCATCAATATACCGTGTATCAGTATAGTATATATTTCTTTTACAGTGTTGAAGTGAAGAAATCTTGTAAAAAAAATCGGTTCTTCTTCCTTGAACCGTGTAAAAATAAATTTGGGTGTATCAAACATTTTTCAAAAATTTATTATTTGCTCTTAATTAAAACTAACCATCAACCAAAATCAATCACTGGCGACACCATTTCCAACACCCCAAACATCAAAATCCCCTCAATCCCGCGCACAACCTCCAACCCCACCACCCAAACACACCCACTAACCATCCCCCAATCACTCTCAAACTCAAAAAACCCAAAAACCAACCATCAACCCAAACCGACGACGAAACAATCCCATTTCGTCGACGCAACCTGTTGTATCACCTGTTCAACCCTGCGGTTTCGAGACCGCGCCAGCACGCAACACCAGCCCCATATTAATCGCACCACGCTCCGAGTCCTCCGAGTCCCTGGCCAGGGCCGGAGCGGGCCATCGGCAAGCAACAAGGCCCAATCGGAGGTTCGAATCGCACACGCGGTCGGGATTTGGCGCCAAAGCCTGCCGTACGTGCGCAACGCCGAGCGCGGCCGGATCAATACAAGCCGGCCGACACTCGTCCAGGATAATAACCGAACGGATTTTGTGTTCAGGATTCAAAGTTGAAGGTTTTGTTTAGTTGTTGAATTCGATTTTTGGATGTTTGGGTGTGTATTATGGGGGGAGGAGTCGTGTTTGTGGCGTAGGTATTGATAAGATGCGCGGTTTGAGTGTCGTTGCTTTTGGAAGATTTTTTGATTTTTTTTATATAATTTCATTAATTTTTTTATTTTTTCAAATGTGCATAATATTATTTTGAACTTGTTTAATCAAAATTTTACGATTTTATTAGATTGGTTTCATTTTTTAATGTATTATATGCATATTATAAGTTGGAGTTGTGTTCGAAAATAAAATTTATATGTTACCGCTTTGAAATTTTTTTAAATTAATTATTCGATGATAAAATCGAAAAAATATATTTTTATAAATGCAAAATTTAATAGTATTGAATTGAAAAATGAGTCTTTTTTAAATTGGTTTCATGTTTTCGATATGTATTGAAGGTTGGTGGAGTCGTGTTCGGAGACGATGATTGATTAGGATGCGCGGCTTGTGTGTTGTTTTCGAAAGGATTTATGATTTTTTTGATGATCGAATTACAATTTTTTATTTTTGTAAATGTGGATTGAATCGTTGAGGAGGTTGGAAGTGCTCGATCAAAGTATATATGAGCACTGAACCGTTCAAGTGGTTCGTATAAAAAGTTTTTATTGATCACTCAAACATAGAACTAGTATACTTTTTATTGAAAAGTTTTTACGTTTCAATAATTTATGGTCGATTAACTGATTCGAAAGTAGTTCTAGAATTATTTTAACCTGAATAAATGTTTTGATAGTATAATATTAATTTTTCTATGAAATTTAAATAGTTTCATTAATTTTATAGTTCATTCAAGTCTAATAATTTAACCGTATTTATTCTTTCAAAATATGATAAATTAAAACAAAATTAAATTTGAAAGATGATTAATGAAAATACAACTATTATATTTATTATCGTTATTAAATCTTTCTTTGAAGGATTTTTCAATAAAAAACAAAATAATTAATCTTCTTTAAATTGCTAGTATTCAATTACCAAAAATGTATATATGTAGTTTAACTGATCCAATCATTTTAATGGATGAAAGTATCTGGCACTTAAATTTAAATTTGTGAAATAAAGTAATAACCGGTTTGAATACATTATTAACAATTCTATTAAAGCAATTGATACATCGTCGTCCATTATCAAATTTCAATCGCTTTAATTAAGAAAAATTTCAATTTACCACATCGCAGAGAAGAGCTAAAATTTCTTCCGAGTCCATACAAAAGCGACGCCTCAATTTCGGCATCGTTTCTTTTCCCGGGGAGAAAATGAAATAGCACTCCTTTGAGCTGGGAAAAGTCATCAGCGAATGGGTCCCATCGGACGTCGACTATCCGAAGGGACAGAAGGGAACTCGAAAAGTGTCATACATCACCGAAATCACTTTGCGCGAAAACTGTATTATGGGAAAATTGCGACGTCTGCGAAAAACGTACGAAATAAGCGTCCGGTCCGAGGACGTGAACATATTTTTTCGATTTACCAATCTTTTTTTACGACATACATTTAAACAATCACGTTTTTTATATATATCCTCGAAAATAATACATTCAACAAGTATTTTTTTCAAAAATCACAACTTCAAGTTAACTCAACAATTCTAATAAATCCCGCTGGCTTTCATCGGGCGTATATAAAGTGAAAAGTTAAAAGAAATAAAAAAAAAACTAATCGAAGTAACTCAGAAAAGCGTGTCCGTTCTCCGACAAAAGTTCATTTGAAACTATCCGACAATTTTCGATTCGATTCCCGTCGATTCAATCAAACGACGAGTATAAGAAATTTTCATCGCAGCGTTCGACTTTGTCCGATTTTATCGGCGAAAACTCAATTCGGAATCGGCGCGCGGAATCATAAAAGTCATAACTATGAAAATTTCAGCGCACATCCGAAAATAAAATATCGGAAAAGCGGACAGGGATAATGGAAAGTGCTGGACTTACGTGTGAGTTAGTATGAATAAAGGAGGACGCACACGTTCGGAACGATCCCGGCACTGATCCTGTGCAATTTGGCGAGCACGTCACGCCCAAGGAAAAAATGCTTCATATATGTATGTTGCGGGGTGTGTGTATATGTGCTTTAAGGGTGAGGATACGCTCTTGTGTGTTTTGAAGGTGTGCGGCGACGACGTGTCCGGAAAAACGCTGCTGAAACTTTTTTCAGGTCGTTATTTCGAGTGTTGGCGAAGTGAGAAGAAAAAATCTAAAACGGACATCTATCATAGTATAGGAAATTTTCAAACGAGTGTACGTGATCGGAATCTATATCGAAGACCGTTGTTAATGTTCGTGGTGTGTCTGAAATGTGATGATGTACGGATATTGAAAAAATACATAAAGTCTCTATCAAGGGAAAAGATATTACTTTAAAAATTGGAAAAAATTGTAGTTTTTTTTTTCAATAAAGTGTGTATTTTTTAAGCAAAATCTTTAATTAAGATTCGTTTAATAAACTTTATAATGGTTTATGTGTTGTAAGTCTTATGTGATATTAAATAACCTCCGGAAAAATACATAAAATATTATATAAAATTTCCAGACTAAAAATTTGCTTAAAGTGTATTTTTTAAGTGAACTATTAAACATCTATTATATAATATCAAATTAACTTCTTAGAGTTCATTCATTAAAATTTACTATAGTTTTTGTCTAATTTAAACAATTCACACACTACATCAATTACAAAAATGAACCATTTTCACGCCACTATAAATAAAACGTTTTCATAAAAATTACAACGCTTTCACCGACTAACAAATTTATCATCCCATAAAAACGAACATAATATAAAATTTTAATTAAATTATAAAAAGTTAATATACAATACAAATAATTATATTGTACTTAATAAATAATTTCCATTCTCGTCCCTGAAAATGTTTATCCAGTCGCCTTTGTAATACGTTTAATCAAAGTTTATATCCGTTTTTCGTCGCCAAGTTTTACATTGTGTAACTTCTTGTAAGTCTCCGCACAGTGTGGTCCTTTTAAGCTCGTATATTGTACATACTTGTTCGCATTAACGAACACGTATGGGCTTTCAACTTTAAGTCTTTCAAAATCTGTATGTAAAATAGCCTCCGTAACGAACGAGGTCAGGTCGCCTTAATTATTCGGAAGAAAATAGGCGTGGAAAAAGCTTATTGTGATCCTTGCTGAATAATTGCCTCTACTTCGAACAAATTCCTGTCGCTTCGAATAAATCGTAGCTTTAAATTTCGCATTTTTTATTCATGAACGCAATCTTGATAAAGCCCGAGTTAAACCGTTGGAATTCACAGAATTAAGGATTTGTTTTATCTTTGTATAATTAAATTTTACTTAAATATTTATTTTTTAAGTGCAGTTTTATACGTCGACCGATTTGTGAAAATTGCTTTGATGTCGCCGATTGTTTTACATAAGTCACATCCCGAACTGAAAGTACAATTAGCAAATAACGTTAACGAGTAACAGCTGCGGTCGCGACGTATAATAAACGCGTCGGAAAGTTTGAGAATCGGTGGTCTTTAATTAAAATTTTCCGGTTGTTCAAAAGTAAACGTCGCGTCGCGGAAGCCTTGAAACTTTCCGTCAGATAATTGTGACAGTCATCTGTTATCCTATATTTCCTCGGATAAAGTCTTTCGGATATTATATATTGCTTAATTGGCGGGATGATTGTGATATTTGATGAGACTTTTCTCGAAGAAAACATTTTAAATTCTGTCAAAGGAAACCTCAATTATTTATTTATTTTCTTAATTTCTTCTTAGAAAATAAAATAATTTTCCAGTGCTGAGTCTTATAATATTTTCCGATTCATATATATATTTTTTATAATATAATAGCAAAATTTATTATGGTATAACATTTTATATATTATATACATAAGTCCTTCTCTGGCTCACAACCAGTAGCCAACGACCAACAGCCACTGGTCACTTTGAGCCATCATGCGTCTCACCAATTTTCTAAAACACTTCAACCCACTTGGCAAAGGCAAACCGTGCCCGAAATCTATACATTCCCCGGAATATAAATCCGACGAATTAATTCAGCACCGTCCGTCGGCAATGAGATCGGTCGGTTGCCTTCCGTCCCTTTTTTCAGCTCTGAAAAAAATAATGCCTTATAAGCTTCCGTTCCGATCGAAACCGTGATCCGTAATACGTCCGGGATATTAATTTTTTCCCTTTGATCCTTAGGGGCGATGTCGAAAGTCCCTCGTCGAAGCTTTCCGATTTTTTATTACATTTTTCACTATGTTCATGCTGTGTGGTCTGCGTGCTTAAATCGGAAGCTTTGATGTTTGTATTTACCCAACTTTCATACGAAAACTTCTGTTTTCATACTCTTATCTTTTGTAAACATTTTTGAAATTGAATTTTTATGTACGTTAACAGCAATTTGTTAGAACATAAAAAATTCATCGTGTTTTAAATAAAGATTGATGATTTTCGAACAAATATTGATAAACGAAATATGAAAAACGCTTTTCTACAATATTGTATTCGATAAAAAATTGCTTCGATTTCCAAAAAACACATCGATAAATCTCATTCTTTTCAATTAAATAAACAATAAATCAATGAATACAATTAAAATTTTAAGACCCCATAAAACTGTCTTCAACGAATTCCTCCACCGCACAAAATCCAATACAACCGACCATTTTATGGCCTCCGTCTTTTCGGCCACCATTGTTCCTCGCCTGAAAGCTTGCATCTCCACAAAAGCGCTCCAAAAGACGCTTAATAGGAAACACCCCCTAGCACATTATGCGGCGTCGAAAAATAAGCAATGTCGCCATTAATCATGTTAGACAGTGCGAGCGAGCGAATTATCGGTAGCTCGCACACCGGCCATGTATGCAAATGTTTATGGGAAAATCCGAGCGGTGGCTTTTCCGTGGAAAAGCGGTCGTTCCGCTAATGGAAAAACGCTCGGTTTGCATGGGGGACGGTTGCCAAACCGTTAACTGCTGAAGTTTCGTGCTTGTATGTTGTTAGGCTGTTTGTGTGATTGTGCTCTAATTGTGGTGGATGTGAGTTATTGCGATTATGTTGTTTGTTTTGAGTTGGATGTATCGTTGTAATATGCGAGATCAAATAAGATTATATATTTAATTATTATAAATTAATATAAATTGTTTAGTTAGATTTTATCATATGAATATGTAACGTCTGACCTTTATGATAACATCAGATATTTGAGGGTTTTTCCTTATTGTTGATATGGGATCATAAAAGTAAGTTAGTTCTCGAGAAGTTTTATGTTGAAACTATCCTTGCCAAAATGGTTTCAAGTCGACAAAACGCGGTTATATTCATCTACTAACCGCACTGCACGCCACTTAACTTTAACAAGGTAATATTATACACTCAACCACCAGATTATACATAATCTCAAAACTCGTTAAATAAAATAATTATCAAGCTACCAAACATCTTGAATATAATTGATTTCATTAACCAAAGTATTAAAAAACTGAGCAGTCGTGCTCGCGCATAAAACCAATAATTTTCTTAATAGCAGCTATTTTTATACCGCAAAATTAATGGAAGCTCTTATCGAATGTTTATAGTAGGTGTGCTATAATCGTAAAATCATCTGGTGAATATTCAATTGTATAGAAAGATTCGTGAATAGACAAACCATACGTATACATATATAACGTGCCGGTCGACTCACAGTTTCAGCGATTAAAATTCTTCGAGGAATTATTTCGGGACTTTTTAATGGAATTTTCCGATATCGGTATTCCGTATTATTGACATTCCATCGGCGAAACTATCGACCCTCCAATATTGATGATTATAATAAGCAATTTTCACTAATAAAACTAATATGAGAGTTTGCTTAATCGTCTATAATCCATGAATAGAGTATATTCATTGTACTATTATATTTATTAATCGTTTTATACGATCACTATCTGCAAATTTGGCATATTATTTTAACCAAAGATATTGTATGAGAAACATAAAAATTCCATCAAAATCGCAACTAAGAAATTCAATGGCACAAAACCACGCCATTGACTTATCGACTGAAAAAATTATATCACAACGACAAAGTTCTCTGCGGCGAAGCGCCGCTCCATTGTTATTAATCCAATATTTTCATTATGGAAATAGCCCTCTGCGTATTCCACAAATATAATACAGTTGAATTTAATTATTCAATTTCGACGCGGTCGCATTAAGTAGATGGAAATTCTTGGATGAATCCGAAAAAAGTCATCGCAGACGCTCGCCAGACATTTTTCATTCTGACGTAATATTTTCGCGTGCGACGTACGAAATCTGTTTTACATCATGGTCCTGATTAAATTACGTTATTTTTTCATCATCCCTGCATACGAATTATTATATTTATTCGGCCGTATACGTTTTGCACGCGAGCAATATTCTGCGTGACACATTTACAAATCCGCCGCATAAATCCGGGAAAGATGTGCGGATTCGATATCGGAAAAGCGCGCTTTTTAATACGGTGCGAAAATTGGAAAATTTCGATAAGGCTTTTCTATGTTGAGCGTAATTATCGATGTTCGACTTAATTAATCACGCTTTAATTAATCTCCACGGTCGTTAATCAAATGGGACGAGATGGAATCGTGTTCTTTTGGATATTTTGCGGCGCTGAAAAATATTCTTTTGTATAAATTTCTGCATCGAGTTCGGTCGTAGAAATTTATTGTATTTTCCAACCCTTTGATATGTTAATGGACTCTTTTTATATTCAAATTAAAAATTTAATCTTTTAAAATATTCAAAATCATTTTTATATACTCGTATTATATAAAAATTGACACAATATTCTAAATTTCGTAACATAAGTAGATCAAATTCAGGAACGGAATCGAATTTTGATTCATACGGATAAACATTTGGAGCGTAAAAACCAAATATTTTCGGCAAAAAATACTTTTCTCTCGTACAATAAAACGAAAATAAAATTTTTGAAGTCGCATAAATTGAAATATTGAAATTTTCACGTTGTTTTTTGACATTAAGGACGGAGAGTGTGCGTCGTATTTATTTTCATGCGTCGTCCCTGGAGGCCGAGCGGGTAGGTGGATGAAAAATTAGGGTTTATCTCGTCCTGTAAAAATAAAAACGTATTATCTACAGAATTAAGGCTTTGCCTCACGTAAAATATGTGATATACACGAGATATTAACTGGAGCTTGAATGGAACGGAATACTATAAAAACATAATAAATAAAAAAAAACGACGCTGGAGAGATGTCACATGCGAGTTTAATGTTTGCTTCGGAGAAAAACGTATTTATTTATATTTTTTTAGGAACCTTTTTTCTTGAAATTATAAATATAAGGCAGTTTTGTTTATTTTTAGATCTTCTACGATAATAGTACATACATAAGAATAACATAGGAATCTTGTTTATAAAAAAATGTCTTTTCATTTTAGAATTAACATTTTTTCCAATAATTTCTTTCACATAAACAAATATTTTTCTCGGAACGTTCATATTTTATCTATTCATATAATTCAAGGTGAACATAATATCTTTCCGATAATATTGATTTGCGTAAAAATATTTGAATAGTTGATTACGAACAAAAAATATACGCATTTGAGTTATTATAGTTTAATATTTTATAAACTGAATAAACTTACTTACATCTTCCAGTCTACAAACATCTGTTTAATATTTAACACGTGCTAATCATTTGAATAAACTATTTATACTACCACAAAAATGGATAAATAAATAAAGAAAATATATTATTTCCCTACATCTGACTAGTTGAGATAAAATCCTTCTATTATCAATTTATGCCAAACTAACTCAACATAGATTTAATCAATAAAAACATAAAATATTTATTCCATTAACAAACAAACATGTTTAAATTCATGAAAGCGATACCCACGCACATTGAAACCCGAAAATAATGAAATCTCCAAAAACACGGGTCCATTGTTCGAAACTCGACAAAACATTGTTCGGAAATAGCAAATAGGACAAGTTCCACAATTTCGCCCAAAATTTCATATAAATTCGTCAAAACTCCGCCGCCATCTGATTTCCGCAAAACTGTTGGTTATTCATCCATATTGGTGTCGTGAAATATTTTCGCCGAGATTAACGACCTGTGGGAAAGGCGTTCGAGTTAATTGAAACGTTCTAGAACCTTTTCCGTGTGTTTAATTAATTATCGTCGAAACGCTCCTCCCTTTCGGGAAAACGTATCGACGTTTTCCCTACGAGACGTAATTAATTGGAAAAGTCTCCCGTTTTCGATATTTTATGAGAAATTCGCGTCGGGAAAAACACCCACTTTTCCGCGACGATAGATTTTTCATCTTACGTAGTTTTATGTGATTACCGATTGCTGTTATGAAATAATCGTATACAATATTGTTAAGTGGTTCGTGAATCGTTTGAATTGAATCTATAATAAAAATTTGCATTTATAATACACAATCTGCATTCTAATATAATGTGAAATACATATTATATATCAATCGGCGAATGGGCTTTCTCGTCGTACCCAGCATAAATCATGAATTCGGTCGTAAATTTGGCCATGTTTGACATGCAAATGCAGCATAATTACTATTGTGACCTGCGCTTCCCAAATTTGGACGGATTGACGTTCGTTGCCAATCAGCAATTTGGTAAACGATATGTGCACGCCTGATGTATGGAAAGTGCCTCATTTGCAATTTCGAACTGATTCAGTTTCGCTATTTGCCAATCGATCCGTGAAAATATATTCAATAAATGATTTGTTTGAGTGGATTTTTATTTCGACAGCTTCGATTTAATGACTAATTCCGTATACCGTTTTTTTATTGCGAAAATTCTTCCTTTATATACATAATAACGAACTCACATCTTAAGACCCACTTTAGCGTAATTTGATAAAGAGAATCAAAGCACACCCTCATCACGGAAACCCTGGAAAAAACCGACTCGGCTCGCTCGAATTATCCGTAATACATGTATTTATTCGTACACACTCTCCGGCAACATACCCATAATCTACGAGAAAGCCTAAACTCGGCAAGACGAACATTTCCTCTTGACGAGAAGAAACTTCACTCCTTTTCCGCGATCCGAACACTCCGGGCTCGTTAAAGCCGCGAAGTTTCCATCGGCAGGCCAAAGTTGCTCTTCTCGGTCAGAACCTGAGCTTTTTTCCTCTTCTTCGGCTACAGGAATTTATCGATTGCTTCCCGTCCTGGGGAGAGAAGTCCTCCACTTCTGCCGGGAATTAACCTTCCGGATTCCTCTTGCCCGGGTCATTAATACACGTCCAATGAAAATTTGTCCATTCGGAGATTAATTGGGCAGAGGCCGCGATCGTTTTATTGCTTTGGATAAATTGGATGATTCGTTTTTCGAGTGACTTTTCTCAAGTGTCGGATATTTACGATTCGAATTTAATTAAACTATTAGATCGGTAGTAAATTCTATTAACCATACGATTAACAATCAAGCGACACATTACGTCGCTTCAGGATCGAATTATATTACCTCGGCGTGTCAAATTCCCCTAAAATAATATCCGAATGCTATTTAATAATCTGAAATTTGGGAAATCATGCGCGACGTTGAAACGAACATCGTTCGAATCGAATTACAGCCAATTTGCCGACACGTTGCTTCATTATAAATTGACGCGAACGCAAACACCATTAACGCCTAGCCACTAATTATCGACAAACTTTACACTGTGAATCCATTCAGTTTGATTCAGCAATAATTTTTCAACATAACATAAATCCGTAGAGCAATATATTGTCGGAGATTATTGAGAATTCCGTTTGAATCCCTTATGGATTGTCGAGCGGTGTGTTAAGTTTCGTCAGTCGATTAATTTAATCAATATTGGATTTAGGTTGAATAATTGATTTCGATTTTCCGTTCAAGTTATTTTGGGGTCATTAATTGTATATGGGTTTAATTGTGTATCAATTCTATGATTTTTTACGTATTTATACGATTATATATATACAATATTGTAATGAATATATGATTGTGGGTATTGAAGTCGTTTACAGCTGAAAAATACTAGATTCAATAGGTCTATATCGGGTGTGCCGAAGCAACAAATCCGTGCGTAATCAACAGGTTGCTGTTTACGCCCATAAAAACGGACAGGGTCAGATAGCATCGTAAGGATCAAATTATAGCATATTTATAACGCGAGCCGTTTTATTTTCAGAGCCACAATATTATCGTGATGGACTATTTCGGTGGCAAAGCGGTCGATTAAAATTCTGGGCTCGTCCCGCGCCACAAAGTGACGAATGGCTTACGAGTTTCTAATTGATGTTTGTCTTGCGGAAAAAATGCTTGATTATGGTCGTTTGTGCCTATTTCGGATCCGATTGTAACGTATCGGGCTTTGTTGTTTTGTATCGGACATGTAATTAGTTTTGTTTTGGTCAGAATCGGTGTCGATGATGTATTATCGTGGGCACCTCGCTGTGAATCTTTTATGCGATTTTAAATTGTGTATTGTTTATTTGATTGAGATTGCGATAAATTTTGGTTTGATTGAACTTAATTTCATTTTGATTATTCTCAATAATGTAAAGATTATGTGTATCGAAATTGATTTTATTTCATAACCGGTTACGCTTATGCTTGCGGTTATGCGTGTGTCGCCATCGCAAATGTTCTGCAGAACTCCGAAAAACCTTAGCAAATCGAATGACATGACTCACTATCAAATCACAATCGTATCAACGAACCATACTTGACCACTGAGGAAGGGAAATTCAATAGTTTATCAACGAAAGTGCCTTGCGGTTAACCCTTATCGTGCAAATGACCCGGCCGAGTCTGCGGTCAATACGGTGTGCGTTTCTCTCGTTTGTATGGCAATACCTAATTTGATGGGTGAAAATACTTATATTTTATATATATTTGTGTATTCTTCTTCTTGTTGAGGCTGCTTTTATCTTCTTTTCGATTTCCTGGAGGCTTTTTTCGGGAGAGTGTGCGCGCCGTGATTCGCATTCCGCGCAGTCGATGAAAAAAAGCTGGTGGAAAAGGATCGCCTTTTTTTCCAATATTGTATGAATAGATATGAGAATAATATGAAAGGAGGAGAACGAGATCTACGTGAAAAGGTGGCTGAATGTTTGAAAAGTATTGTTGATGATCCAATTTTCTTTGAATAGGCGGAACGTTGCGTATTAATATTGGATCAATTCGTTGATGCTGTATATGGGATTTTTGTTTTATTTCGAATTGAAAGAAATTCTATGTGATTTGATTTCAGTTTAATTTCACAAAGTACTAATGACATATGATATTCGTACACTATTATATTTTTTATATGTTATAATAATTTTATTATTATTTTTTTGCTTTCATTATCATATATACATAATACAATTTATAAACTAATCTGATACTTTTGATAAATATGATATATTTATTACACAATAATAAATATTGTTTAATATATCTTTATTATTTTTTTCAATATAGTGACAATAGAATTTTTGAATCACATATTTCTTGAATATTCATATAATAGAGGAAAAATGTTGTATGTGTAATGTTTTTTCAATAATACATAATATACTTTTGGCAACAGAATTTGACAATTTTACCCCGAGAAATTCATAACCATTTTTGTACCTACTGGTTTTTATTGCGGTATTGATATGGATTTAAATATAACAAACGAATGAATTCAAATCATTCTCAATAACATGATTAAGTCGTTTATTTTCAATCACATGATAATATATTATTATACTTTCAGCAACACAAAATTGCCTGAATTACTTTTCACATACAACATGTTTGACATGCTAGGAAAATTCAAAAAAAATTATAAAACTCTTCATGCATTACATTTTATACCATGTTTAGTATTTTTTTCTTTAGAAATAACTTAGTCTCACAGTAAGATCAATTTTCCAAAAGAGAAAATCAAATTTGAAAATCACGAAATTTAACTATACATGTGTACAATCTATAAGAGTTTAACCTCTATTGGACCATTATCCAATATTAAAAACTAACGCAATGCGATAATACTACCTTAACAATCTTTTTTTTTCAATTATTCATTTAATTCGACAAAATATAGATATACTTTAGATATACATTGAAATTATTAATATGACGTATAAACACAATCAATAGGAAAATAGTTTAACTACTTTTTGGAAGTGAATTGCTAATATTATAATAAATACTTTTTTTTATAATATATTAATTAAAAGTCATCTAATTAACGTGAAAAAACACAATATTTTGTTCTAATATAGTGAAATAAATCAATCAACAAAACATTGAACAACATTATACATAATCATGTAATATTTAAACTCAACGTATTTAATTTTTAAAATATGTTTACAATATAAACTAAAATATCATCATTTTTTGGTCTCGAATTTATTTTTATTCTTTTTGCTTAAAAACAGACATATTCTCAAAATTTCATATTTAATATGACTAGAATTTTATATCTTTTAGATCAACATTCTTATCTTTTAGAAGTAAATTTTCAAGCCCTCTCAACAACCTCAGCAATACACCCAATCACTCCACAATGATATATTCAATAAAAACTCCAAACGAAAAAAATCACACATTTCAGCGACAAATTTATCATACATAGGACTAACTTGGCAATTTATTTTTCAATTAGTTTCTACCTTTGATTAAATAAATTCTGATATGATAAATTATGAATTTGACACTCTTTGCATCGAATGAAAAATAAACGGAATCTCATTGCGCACGCACAACGATGCCGCATACTAAAAAACGTCATCCTATAAAAATCGGCATAGTTTATGAACTTTCTCGTTTCATCGTTGTGCATTCGCGAATCGTTCATCTCACATACGAAAGGAAACGTACGTACAATATATTTTCATCTATCATACTTTGTGCACATCGATCCCAATTCGAACAAACAAATAATGGAAAAGACCACTGACGCAGATTGATCGATGCTACTTGTGGAATTTTTAAGGAATCAAACTCAAACGAGAGCAACAGTTAGTCGTCGGGACGAACATAACAATATTTACTAACCGCGAAGTTTGTCAACAAACAACAGTTGAAACAGCAACGGCTTCGCCCCCGCCTCGAAGGCGATTCTAATGAAAACGAACCGCCTTCGAGCCGAAAGCGTAAAAACAACATGGGGAAGTAACGAAATGTGTTTGGGTACACGATACCCGAGAACGTCGAATGTCAACAACGCGCGACATTAAAGAAACTCTCTCTTCACTCTCACAACGTCAAAAATTTAGTCCCTGATGAAGACGAACTCATTGTAGTGATTCCAGCGGTTCTCCTCGGAGTCCACGCCCGGTTTCAGCTCGGCCGCGCTTCCAGCTGTTCCGCTGCCGCAGCTGCCCACCAGTTTAAAGCCTTGCTCGTGCAGCATGTCGAAAGCCTGCTCGATGAACGAGTGCTTCAGGAAGAACCTCGACGTGTACCGATCGGTCAAACCGTGGTCGGGATCCCTACTCTCGTTCAGCGTCTCCCCGAAGACATCCCTGCACAGAGTGACACGACCGCACACCAAAATCCTGGACAGCTTCCTGAACTTGACGTCGGCCAACCCGTCGCGACCGAAAGCGAAACTTCCTCTATAACCCACAGTTATAGAACCCTTCTCCTTAGATTTGGAGGCTAACTCACTGCCGAACTGGGCAGCCAGAGCCTCGAGCATACCTTTAAGTTTGAAGTAATTCGCTTCATTCCTGAGCCCTTCAGCTTCGCGGAAGCTATCAGGCAGCACGAGCGATTCATTCCTGAGGAAGTCGAGGACATATCTGAACAGGACTCCGTCGCGGTCGATGAAGTACTTCCCCTTGGCGTCCTTAGGGATGGGCACCTTGCCAGAGAACACCTGGGCGAGCAACGAATCAGCATCCTTGGTGAGGGTAGTGAGCGAGGTGGTGTAGAAGACGCCGCCGACGTTCAGCTCGACGATGGGCTTGAAGCCGGATGCGTCGGCCATGGTCGTCAGGGGCGCATGCCGCGACCGCCACGACTGACCGAGCGCGGCAAGAGCCCGGGGCGGAGTCCCCACTCGCGCCTCCGCCCCTCCCCGCCCACCGGGGCCCATCTTCGCCTCTCTGTCGCTCCCGCTCGGGCGGGGGATCGATACGGGGGGCGCAGGCGCAGGCGCCCCCCGCGCCCTCCGCCGACATCTGGGAACGGAGATGACTGGGGAGACGCCCCGCGAGCGTTTTAACCGGTATGGGGGAAACTTTTGTTGCGTTTTATGGTCGGTTGATTTCTTTTTCTTCATATTCGAGGAAAGACGGTTGTATCGTTTTTTTTTTTTTATATTTTGGAAATTATACGGAAATGTATGGTTGGTTTGCTTTCTTTTGGAAAACTTTGATAAAATACACCCAATCCTTTTTTTTATACGGTTCCGAAATAATAAGGGCAACTAATTATTTGGCTGGTTAATAATAACTAATATGATCAGTAAAAAAATTGTTAAATGATCAGTTAGGTTAGATTAGCTTACTACTACGTGTGACTACATTGAGACTTGATCCAAGAAGTTCAAACAGGTTTCCACGTGCACAGAACCGAATAACAACCATATACTTTGTTTTTACTGATCAAAATAGTATTTTTTTACTGATCAATTAAATACAGGCCAATATTAAGGTTCTAGGAAGAAGAACCGGTTATTTTTTTACACGGTGTAAAAATAAATAAAAAATGTATTATGCCATAATGGTAAAATTTGGTGCAGGTCACCTATCCCTCGATTTACACGGTAGATAGGTTCCTGAGAAGTGTAAATCAAAAATTTATATTTTTAATGTAAAATCGTGTAAATCGAAAAGTACACAAAAAATGCATAATTTGGTTGTTTTTTTCAAGCTTTTTATTAACTTAGGTTAGGTTAGGTTAATTTTAGTCCGAAATCCTAATTTTAATAAGCAATTTATAAAAATGTTTAATATCATGGTCGACATATCGTTTTGAGGTTACACTCGAAACGTGAAACTACGACGTAATGACAAACGTGCGGGTACGCACCTCGTTGTTTACCTAACAATGGCTCTTCTATTTTAGTTAGTGATTAGTACCTATCTCCAATGTTTATATGGTCACTGTAAAAAAAAAAAATCGGATTTTTTTTTTTTTACACTGTTGTCTCTGGAACATGGAACCTTAAAAGGAGAATCAACGTGTAAAATTAATAAAAGCTTGAAAAGAAGATTAGGTGTATCAAATTTTTTTAAACATTAACATATTATTTTACTTTGACAACATTTATTCATTTCCAAAACAATTTTTATTTATATTATTATCTTCAATTGAATAATACTAAAAGTTCTTTGTTCATAACATTTCTATGCCATTTATCTATAGGTATATTTAAATAACAAATAATTAACTTGTTCGGAAGTTGAATGTTTTGTCTTATCGAATGCACCAGTTTCCACCTATTACTGAAGTTAAATGAATGTAGTGCGGTCTGCAGATGGACACAATTGTGTACCATTTATCCGACAACATTTAACTATAATTGTTTTCAGAAATCAATTAATTTCTCACTAAAAAATATGTACAAACACATACAAATCCATCCTGCAATATACATTATACTTTTTTATATCATGAAAGTAATAAACATCCTTGAAAAAAAAATATTCAAATTCACATTCCAATAAAACCCACCCACCCATTCCGCCCCAACATTACCGGGTCACTCCCATTCGATCGCAGCACATCTAAACGAAACCCCAAACACCCCATTCACATTTATCGGCAAACTCCACATTTTAAAACGTCGAAAACGACAACATTCCGACCGCGCACACGAAACGAAAATAGCAAGTCGTTAAAGGGTTAACCCGTGCGCGAAACGCAGCCAGCAGAAATGGACCGTGTCATCGAAACGAGAACGTTATCAACACCATCTATCGAACGCGGAGCGCATTAAAATTTTCGAATTTTCCGAGTTTTCCGATCCGAGGGTTTTGTTGGGTGGAAATGCGGGGTGCGATAGTTGGCTACCCCGGTGCTGAATGAAATATGGGTAATAAGGTGGCGTGCGCTTGGACCCTGTTGCTCGCGAATTACTATGGGGGGTTGTATGTTATGGTTGTGTGTATGGGGATAAGCTCGCGTGATGTACACACTCTGCTGTGCTGAAAAATTAATTGTTTCAGGCTGGGGTGGTGATTCTTGGATACTTGTTTTGATGGTGGTTGAAGTTTTGTGTAGTGAAAAAAATTTCGATGTGTGAGTAATGGTTTCGTTATGTGTATGTGTAAATGAAATGTTCTTGTGCTTTGGAAAGTTTTTAGTTTGTTAATATAAAAAATTCAATATGTTGTGAAAGTATCGTAAGAAAATGCTTTTTTTATAGTATGAACTTTTTTTCAAATATCCTTTGTAAATATGAATCGTTTGATCAAAGTTTTCAGAGAAAATTTAAGTTTGGTAGAAAAAGAGTCTATCAAACATAGAGTTTGTATAATACAATTTTATTTTCGATTTGAAATTGAATAACTTTTTTTTTCGAGAAAGTCGAGTATTATTATACACATACTTAATTTGTGTTTTGAAAGTAGCACAATCTCAGAACAAAGCATACTTTTTTTTATATCAAAATTTTATTTTGTACGAGTATTATTTAATATAAAAAATCAAAATAAATATTTTTTTTGAAACTGAAACATTTTCATATTAAATAATTAATAATCCCTGTATGGTCAAATCAATATAAAACAGTAGTAAAAAAATATATAAAAAAACAACTCAATAACAGCCTAAGGTCGGAGCCACAGAGCAGAAATATGTACATTTGTACTTATTTCAAAAAAATATCGCAATTTATTTTTTTAATAGTTTTTATATTTTTTTTTTTTCTTTTAATAGTATAATCATTAAAAAATTTTCTATAATATAATTCAAATTATCAGAATAGTGTTAATTGACGGACTTAAAGTTTCTCGCCGAACCTTTGAAGTTGGGCATCGACTCCAACACCTCAATAACACAAAAAAAAACTTCACTCTTCCAAAATTCACAAAACAACCATCATCAAAACTAAAACAAAACACACAACAAACACCAATTCAACCGACCACAATACAAAACCTCCAAAATCCCACGACAATCGCAGAAGCTCCATGAAGTGGTGCTTCCTGGATATCGTCCTGAGCCTCCCCGGCTGGAGCACGTCTCGCCATTGTTCGCGAGGGCCTCCTTTGAGCTTTTATCGGCGGGATTTGTACGACAGCTTCCACCTGACAAGCCTCCACCACTGGCGAGCCTTCGAACCCTCGTTCTGCCCCAGTCCGACAATGGGGTCGGGGAAGTTTGTCGAGTTCGGCTTGATGCGGGTCGTGATCGATCTGGTCGTTTACGATTTCAGTATCGGAAAATTGATATTTACAATGTGACGGTTTTATCAAAAAATTTTAGGGATTAATTTTTTTTTTTTTGTATATGTATCGACGATTCGTCGATTGTGACTCTCGAGCATGTCCTTCTGGAACGGTTTTTCTCTTTTTACTGTGATATACAGGAAGGATATGAAACGGTACAAACAGCGCTTCTTGACTACACTTTAACCTGCTATCCTAACATACAGGATAAATTTAGTAGGTTGGTGGTTGTATGTTTGATTGATGTTTATTGAAAATTTAGATCGTTTTCTTTTTTGTTATAATATAAATATAAGACCTAGGATTGGATTATGGTTATTGTTATTATAACTTTTAAGTTTCAAAAAAAATTCAGTTTCAAAAAAATCTATAAAACAAACTATAGGCATTTTTTAAAATGACAAAGGGAATTAAAGCATTAAAAAATTAACAACATTAAGGTTTTTTATTTATTTTATTATTGAAAGGATTAATGTGAAATGTGGATGTTTTTATTCTTATTACATTTCCTGAAAAAAAATCATGAAAACATGACGAGTACAATTTCTCAAATAATTTTCGAGTCGATACACAGATGGCAACACTAGTTATCATTTTGACGTTTCGTAGTTGAATATGTAATTTTAGTCTCGGAGGATTTTTTCTTCGTTTATAAGATTTCTATCTAGTAAATATCACTTATTCTACATTGAATTCCATATTTTTATCGATATCAATAATTTATTTCGATCAACTCAGTTTTTAGCGTCATGAATAGATCGAAAAAAAGAAGCATTCCGACTGCAATTACTCAAGGCTTATCAACAAGGATGAGTACACTGATGAACAATTTATAAGGCCTCCCATAAAAAATTCCATGGAAGGCTATATTTCTAGCCACTTTCCTATGTTTCGTCGGGTTCATTCTTTTACTGATTGGCAGCCTAATAGTAACGGGACATATTGATTAAGCAGTATAGTGATAGAATGTGGTCCTTTTGATCGTTCTCGGTGTCATCATGTTCTTACCAGGATTTTATCATTTGCGAATTGCGTTTCTTGCTTTCAGAAAATATCCAGGGTATTCTTTCGAAGACATTCCTGAATTTGAATAGTTGTATTTGTATGCTTAGCTTTACTATTTGTAAACGTGTGCTGAAAAAAATTTGTGCCTTCTTCATTAGATGAAAAATTTATCAAGTTTTGAAAATTGCCATTAAAGCAATAATTAATTAATGAAAAATTTCATTAAAAAAAATAGTCTTTTCTATTTATGTCTTAAAAATATGTGTTATTTTCAACATTACTTCAATGTTCGAATATTCAGTATTAAGTATTAAAATGTAAAATATGTTTTCCTTTATTAATCTATTTTTAATTTTAAATAATGGATCTCTGTTTAAATGTATTCTATGAAATAAAATAGTTTATGTATTTTAACCAATTTCTTTTAATTCTTTTCCCATTTTGCAAATAAAATTATACAAATTATTTATGTCAAACTATTATCATTAGTAAAAAAAGTAATATTCTTAGTAATTATTCATTGTTATTTTGGGTACATTCAAAACAAAATGATTCATTCATAATATGTCTATGTGAATTACATACTTTCCTCTTACATGTAAGCAAATCATTCTAGTCTTTAGTTCTCTCCCTAATGGACAAAAAATCACAACGACCTGATACTTCATCTGTTGTAGAATCACAAGATTCAACCGAGACAGTAGAATCACAACGAGCTATACGTCGAACATCAAAATTTGAGGGTTGTTGGTATCGGAACACCATCGTACACAAGTTCTAGTGGTATATTTTGGTGCAACATTTTTTGCTGTTCTAAAGGCAAATGTCGAACCATTTCATTTACAGGTCGAAACCCAATTACTCGAAACAAAGCAGTTTTACAAGTAGGAAGCGTACTATCTTGTTGCTGCTGAACTAGCTTCTTTTCCCTCTGGTTAATATTATCAAGTGCTAATTGTGTTTGCCAAATCTGCAATGAAATGTCTGAGTCCTATTGGATTTACATCAAAGATCTTGGATAATTCTCCAACCATATAACAAATGCATTCAATACAGCTATATCTAGAATTTCCATAAATACCCGAAATGACCAACTTCCAGTTTCTTTGACACAGGAGGAATTTTTTCGTCATTGTTACACCTCTCCTCACTGCACCATTAGTCTCAATTGATGTTGCACAATTTTGAGTTTTCCTCCATATTCCACTGGTTCGCATAGACTTTGATTCTCAGTCGACAGGAATGTTAGTAAACGGTTTGACAAAACACAATACGATATTAATGACAAATTTTGAGTATACACGCAAATATTTGATCCCGCTACTCGACCTACAGGTGTCGTCAAATCTTTCGGAATGTCCTTTCTGTTTAATGTCGATATTCCTGTCATTTTTAAATTACATGATAATAATTCATTAGCCAACTCAATTGATGTCAATGAACTGTGAGTAGTTATTCCTCTTCCTGAACCATAAAATAAACCCACTAATTTTTTTAACAATATTTGCTTTGTCAATTTCCTCACGTAAGTTTTCATTTTTTTCCCATTTCAACATATATATTTGAAATATAAAGAGATTGGCATCAGCTGCTACCCATACTCTTATTCCAGGTTGTGCTGCTGGATTTTCTTGAACTCTAAAGGGCATCTGCCGTTGTATTCTGCTAATCGTTTACCCACATTGATATCTTTGCCTGGAAAATAATTCAAACCACACGACGTCCTGAAAATTTCTATAACTGAACGAACTGGCTTGTATGCACCCCCCTGGGATTAAAATGTCCTTCTCGTTTTGGGAATGGACTATCAAATTGAATGTTTCCATATATATAAAAAAAAATCTGTGTCTTGCCATAGTGATAGTATTAAATTGTCGAGGATTAGCTTCGGCTTCATCCCATATAGCTGCTAATTGGACTATATCTTTACATTTCAACCCACCAATTAGAAGTATTGCAAAAAAAGGCGTTCATTTCTGTAGTTGTAATCATTTCATGTGGTTTTCCTGCAATTGGCACATTCTGAATACTAATTTGACAAAACTTATTAGTCTCATTCACTATTTTCGTAATGATTTCATCATTGATGAATAATTTAAAAGCATTTTCTATTGAAACCACATTTTTCCCACGGTTCATCACCTTTCCTTCTATAGTTTTTGGCACATATGGAATAGTCTGTTTCGGTATTGAACTCCAAGTAAAACCTGATTTGGCTGTAAAAAAATTATTTCGTTTTCGTTTCTTATTGTTTGAGTACGATCTTCATTATCATCTTGATCGATGGGATTTTGAATCATGTCATTTTCCATTAGAATACGATCATCAGCTTCTGCTAAAACTGGAAAACATTCCCATATTATATCAGTACCAGATTCATCTTTCATATTAATTCCACGCAATTTGTTTTCAAATTTCTATCAGCTATGTATATAATCGACATATTGACTGAAATCAATACAAATAAATATATAAACTCAGGAAATCAAAAAATTGATTTATTTTATTTATTAGTGAAAAAATACCATAGAATATCTGTCTGCTAATCAGGTAATATGAAGCGTCCAAAAAAATTGGTAGTTTGAAGCGTTGGAACACCTAAACTATTTCTATCAAACTCTTGAAAACTATTTCATAATTTGTATTTTCAAATATGTAGGTAGATTTAATAAATATCTAATAAATTTTATGAAATTGATAAATAATAAGTATAATGATAAACTTTTGATTCTTTTCTTTGAGCTTTGATTTTTTTAATTCTAAAATATAACACTATTCAAAAAAACCATAATACACTTTTTCTCTTTTACTACTATAATATATGTACAATTTGACTATTGTTTTTAATTAATTCACAACCTAATCTACTTTTTTTATATTTATTTTGATCTATCAATTCAGAACTTGTCATATAAAAAAAAAAGGCTTTCTTTTTTTTTGGTTCGTATTTTAATTCCCTTGTTTTCAATATTTACACCATTTATATTAAATGGTTCCTATTATTTTAAAGGGATCAGTATTCAGGTGATCAGTATTTAAAATAAATGAAAGATTTATTATGATGAATGATCAGTATCAATATTTTCGACAACTTTTTTACATTATTGGGAGTTTAACACAATATTTTTTGTTGAAATTACGTTTCATTGGGATTTTGCTAAATATAATATAAACAAAGCATTCGATTTCCCAAATGTATAAATTCGCCAATTAATATTATATCCTTACACACATGCTTCAATTTTTTTAATTAATACTCACAATACTATTTCCCACCCTTAATTTAACTAGCTAAAGTTAGATTTAACCATTACTATTATTTACACTGACCACCTAATAAAATAATACTGACCCGAAAAATATTTAAATACTAACCAAAAAAAATCATTTAAATACTGACCAGAAAAGTATATAAATATTGACCAAATTTGTATTCTTTATAAAAAAATTACATTTGCATTTCCCGCTTATTTTTTTACAAAGCCGTATACAGTTGTATTTTGGCCAAACATTGTTTTGACAGTTGCGTAGTAGCGATAAAATCACCAATACAGTACATCGTGTTACGAAGGTTATCACGATGTCTGCTCTCACCAATTAGGCCTTCGACGTGCTGTCACCATCTGCAACGCATCGGGACTCCGCCCCCATCGCGCCCCCAGATCCTTGAGTCAGCCGGCAGCTCTTTACCACGCAAACGTAATGCGCAATGCCAAATACGTCATTTACCCAAATTATAGATGGTTCCAGAATAAATTCATTCGTTTACATAATTTATTGATTTGCAGGTTTTAGAGCATTATGAAAATCCGCGCAATGTCGGTTCTTTGGATAAGAAGGATGCTAATGTCGGTACCGGATTGGTGGGTGCTCCAGCTTGCGGTGATGTGATGAAATTACAGATCAAAGTTGACGATCAGGGAAAAATTATCGATGCCAAGTTTAAGACTTTCGGCTGCGGATCGGCGATTGCATCAAGTTCTTTGGCTACGGAGTGGGTAAAGGGAAAAACTGTCGACGAGGCTTTGAAATTGAAAAATACTGATATCGCTAAAGAATTGTCTCTGCCGCCAGTAAAATTACATTGCTCCAGTAAGACGAAATCGATAATGTGAATTTGATAAAGCTTTAATTATTTGATGTAACTTAATAACATGATATTTTATTTTTTTAGTGTTGGCCGAAGACGCTATCAAAGCAGCATTATCTGACTACAGAATAAAACAACAACAAAAGAAGGAATAAAAAATCATAATGTAAAATGTCGAAGTAGTGTGGGCTGTGAGTTTATAATCTAATCCAATCCTGCAAATCCTAGTTACATTTTCAAGATCAGAATGTGCAATGATTTTGAAATTTTAGAAATGTGTAAAAGTTGTTTTATTTTGCCATAATTATAATTATAATATATATTTAAAAAAATAAATGTTTTGAGCAATACTTAAATATTTTATTTGCTTATCATATTTACATTTATATTACTACTATATATATTAAAAAAAAAACTTAACTACATAAGTTTTTGTACTAGATTTTTTCGATTATTGAGATGATCTTGTCAACATCGTGACCACCAAGTTCATGTAAGTCAATTTTTCATTTAAAACTCACATCTACTTTTAAGAAAGAGCTAAACACATCATATAATGTAAAAAGCACTTTTCAGGATATCCAATTTATGACCTGAAATCATATTGATTATTAATATATTAAAAAAAATACATATATGTGATTTTCATCTATAACTTATAACACGTACGGAATAATTCCAAGTTTTGCAAGCATACAGTAGCAGCGTCTGCTTTAGCTTGTTTTTTTTTAGCACTTGCAACACTTTCGGCTGATATTCTATACCGTTAACTGTAACCTATTATTAAAAAAAACAATTTCAGTCATTTCTCAATAATTTCAACGTTAATAAATTGATTGAAAGGAATACCTTGAATAGGAAGTTCTTTTATGATCTGGTCCACATTCAAAACATAAAGTGTAAGAAGGTACACCAAGCTTACGTTTTGAACAATATTCTCCTAGTAAAGAAACTGGATGTTTTCCAGCTAACGTTTTTACTGTAGGTACATATGGTTTTTTTCGCATTAGCACGTTGCCTTGTCTAAAATTCAAATTATAATCAATTAACAAATTTTTACTAATAAAAAAAAAAAAAAAAAAAAAATCCTATTTCACCTCTTCTTTAGCTACTAATCCACGTGTATCAAGTTTAACTTCTAATAGTAGAGGTGTTAATGTACCATTTTTTTGTTTCCCAAGACCTTCCCCTGGTTTCCAGCCCATCTTCTGCAACAAATGCATACCCATACCGCTGCTGACCGGGTGCCGCTGTCTGAAGTTGATCCTAAACAAGACACACTCTTTTAATAAAAAAACAATTCCTCATTTTGCATCGATGATAAAACAAAATTGTGGCATGCAACAACTTTTGGTACAATTATTTCTTTTAGATGTGAAGAATGATACATGAACTTAAAACAATAATACTATGCTAATAGTTAAGATTTCAAACAATTTTTTTTTCATTCAATTGCATATACATATTATAATTTCATAGAAATACCATAATAGGTAGTCATATAATACATAATTTTGTAGCTTTGTATTTTTTTTTCCATATGAAAATACATCTCAATTGTATCAAGTGGGGGTAACAGAATGATTTTTTATATGATTTTGCACTAATCGAAAAAAAAGAATCTGAAAATCTATTATAAGCTAATTAAAATTACTGAAAAAAATAATTGTATGCAAAAAAAATACCGGATAATAACAACAGATATGACTCGTATGAATTTCTATACACAAAATAACGAACTTTCTTTTCGAACCATTAATTTGAAACTTTCATTATTAAATTTCATAAAGTATCGAACATTTAATTGGAATACGAGAAAAATAAAAAAAGAACTCAAATCAATTTTAGCTTTCCCCTCCTTGCCTTTTAGTGCCAGCTTCGCCCCGTTGTTCCAATGAGGAAAAACACTGAAGGGCAAAGCTTTGACACCAAAGGTACTCACCTACCAAACCAGTTGCACCCCAGTTCACATCCCACTTCGCTGTAACTAAGATCAAGAGAACCGAGAGTCAGCCCTATTCGAATATTACAGCAGCGTGCATGTGGATATATCAAGCCTGTCACTGAAAGTTACCTGTAACAGATTTTCAGGTGTTCTCTCTTCCTATTAATGAAAAGAATTGTAACGCAACAAAATTTGAACTTTCAAACATCGATAATAAATAAATTCTGTGTACTTTTTTAAGTTATGAGTTGAAGCAAAATATTTAATTTATTTGTTTAACTATGAATACTATATATGTATGTATTCACAAATAAATACAGATTGTTGCGTATAAAATCAATTCATAATAGAAAGAAAATTACAATATTTTATCTTCGGTAAAGCATGAGACACATTTCCAATTTTAAATTTAATTCATTTAATTAAAAATCAATTAATTTGATCTACTCAACTACGAAATCTTCGAAAATTTAATTTTAAATTGAAAATATTCTCATTCTTAAAAAAACAGAACACCTGAATATCTATTACCAAATCTAATATTTCAAGCCCTAAGGGAACAAATACGACATCTGTAAAGAATGAAATTTTGGAAAATGACTTGAGCAGTCATAGACCAAAATTGTAATTTTTTTTCTTGCAAACTAATACATTTCTATTTTTGCTTTTAGAAATGCCCAAAATATTAAAACTCAAAAAAAAAGTGGAAATAAAATAACTCTAATGGGAATCCAAAGTTCATATAATTTAGCTCAACTCGACTAGACATATTTCACATTTCAAATAAATACATAAAGATATTTTGGGCACATAAAAAAAAGCAAATTTTCTTTAAGCCATTTCAGGAGTATATCTTGTTGACACATTCAAACGGAAGGTACTTCGTCCAGCTAGAAAAATATACGAAGAAGGTAAAATTACATTTTATAGTGACAAATACATAAAATCGGTCACATTTTAAATAGTAAAATAATAATTTAAAGAAATATTTTCAGAATAGAAATTTAACATTCATTATCACAAAATGTTATCTAAAATCTATTCTTTTTTTTTTTAAGGGACAAATATGTGATGATATATGATGGCATATAAATTGTGATTAAAGTGAGGCCAATGTAAAAAAATTCACAGGACAAACATGTATCGTTTCAACATAATGAAAAGGGATCTGCAAAAAAAAAATTTTACATACGGAGTTTTGAGGTAATAAGTTACATATTATTTCAAATTTATCATCTCAAAACTCCACATTAAAAAAAAAAAAGATTGCTATTCACAATATATGAAAAACACATTTGTCTAAGTAACTTCTTAAATATAACCACAATCTAAGGTTCTAAGGTCACCACTTAGTTCTTGCGACATAGAACAAATTGAAAACAAAAGTTATTCTTCATATTTTGTCATATTATTTTATTTCATCATACTTTTTTTATTACGTTTAATAAAACAAACTCGTTTAAAAAAAATATAAAACATTCAATTATATTTAACATAATTTCTTACTGAATTAAATAATATTTGAAACTGAATTCATTTTAATTTAAAAACAAAAAAAAAATGACCTGAGAACTTATACACCCATGATAAGTTTTATTTTTAGATATGCAACCAAAAAATAAATCAAAGTTAAATACATTTAACTCAAAGTTATATTAAAAAAAAATGCCAATGTCATAAAAAATATGATATAACTCTAGATTACAAAAAAAGAAAAATGGAACCAAAATAAAATAATCTACTTACTCGTCTCTGCCCATGCTTGGTAACCACTAGCTAACTCTTTAGGAGTTAAAATCTGTGCACCAGTACTGCCCGTGAACTGCCCAGGTTCTTGTTTGGATTGAGCCCAACGAGACATCTGTACATATAAAAAATACATGAATGAACATGACCCTGTTCCAAATATTCTTCAAAGGTATAAAAAATGATTTCAAGTAGCACTTGAATACATAAGATGTATACCTCTTGGTTAGCATGGTACATTTGATTTATGGCTTGAGAGTCGTTAGGGTTTTGCTGCAAACGCCTTATTGCGGTCAGTCTTTGGGACACGATCGATCCGATATCCAAAGTCTTAAAAAAAAAAATTAAGTAATTCAAATTCATTAAAAAATGTTGTATTTTTTTTTTAAAAATATCATACAGGGATCGACATCAGTTGGAAAAAACTTGAGGTCCTGAGGAACAGCTGGAATATTCGGAGCTTGAACCATACCAGGCACTGAAAATATTTTATGCTGATAAGTATTTAAAAAATGAAAAATAATATAAAATGAATTTGAATCTTACTCGTTGATGGGTTAGGAATACTGTGGTCACTTGGAGGTGTTAAATTTTGGGGTACAGGTTTATCACTAATTATAGACTTGGGTGCAATCACAGTTTCACTATTTTGTATTCTGAAATGAAATTATTTTAAGATTAATAATAAATGATGAATAAATTATATAGCAAAGTAAAATATAATAATTACTGCTTAGTAATATTAATTGGGGAGTTGGTGCAGTAGGAGGTGAAACAGGTCTCCATTCGTTTTCTGCTCCACGATGTTAGGAACCAGATGAGACAGGAAATTGCTGTCTCAAAACTTTGGTTTGCTCAATGGTTTTTTTCTTGAAATGACTGAGTTGGTAACGGTGTTCCTCCCTTCATCATAAAAAAAAAAAATATTGAAAGTTTTAAAATTTTAATTTCACTATACCGATATACTATTTTAATTAACTAACTTTTATATTCAATACTATAGGAGCCCTGTCTTTTAAGCTGAAATGGATTATTAAACGGTTTTCGTTCCAGATTCAGTAGCATCGCCTTCAGCATCAGATTCTGAAGAAACTGACGAAACTTCTCCTATTGCTTCTTGTCGAGATAAATTCTTACAAAAAAATCAGTAAGTTCATCAACAGATTTTCCTAAAAACAATGTTACATTACATAAAAGAAAAAAGTGAAAAATCTGAGTACATGAACATGACATACCTCCACACTTAATAGCAGTAATAACTTTTTGTTGCGCTTGAGTGCCTAAATTTGACGTTGTGGGAAGCGAGCCAGTTTGAAGCATTGTTATTGCATTTTTCCTTGCAATTTCAAGTAGCCTCTTTTGTCTATTTCTATCCTACTTTCTTTTTTCTTTGGATCTGTGACGATCCCTTCTACTAATGATGCCTTAATATTAAAAAAAAGCTCATATTATATAAATTAAATTAATTAATAAACTAAACGAAAATGAATTTGAAAAAGGTTAAACTAAATATCAACCTAGTGTTTTCATACTTTTCATAATGACCATGTCTCGATTTCGACCTGTGATAACTGCCAGATCTATGTCTAGACCGATGACCAGATCTGCTTCTCGATCTAGATTTACTACCCGACTTTTTTCTTGATCGGCTCCTAGATCTTTTCCGTGATTTTTTTAGGTGATTTACTTCGATCTACTCTTGGATTGCTTTGATGACTTTTCGGAAACGTTTTTTACTAGACTTCTCTGAAATAAAAATAAAAAGTCTATAAAACCCAGTTTTAAAACAAGTAAAATCAAATTAATATCACTTACACATGTTCGCTCTTATTACTAGTAGGTTTATTTACTTTTTTTTCATCGATTTTTTGAAGACGTGCCGAAAAAATCTGAACTTTTTTTCTTTATCGTTTTCAGAATCTGTAATAGACGGTATTTTCAAACTTTCGTGAGAACTAGAACTAGACGTGTCGGTCAATTCTCCGTCTTCATACTTTTCGGCTTTTTTTTACGCTTCTTCCTCCGCTTTTTACAGTGGCCTCATATACAGAACTAAATTTGAGATTCTTTATTTGAATTTTATTTGAAGGTGGTTTACTTTTATCTACAACATCGACGTTCTGTTGCGTCTTTTTACTTTCTTCAGGCAACTTGATTTGTGAAATATCCGGCATTTTCGGAATAGGAATTTCATCCATTTTAGTCATATCGACAAACCTGTTTTTTTTTTCACGGATGCTTCAGGTTCAGTTTTCACTTGTACGCTATGTTTTTTTCGGTATCGTTATGTTTTTACGTTTTGGTAAAGGTTCTAAATTTTCTTCCGACTTACAATTTTTTGGTAGACGTAACGGAAGAAGCGTCCAATCCCAAGCGTACTCTTATGACGTTTATGCCGTTTGTGTTTACTTTTTTAGATCGTTTTCTAGTGTTTTCTGAATCGGATTCATTATCGCTGACATCAGAACTGCTCCTGCCCTTCTTTGGGACTTTTTTTCTTTTCTTCTTCTTGTGTTTGGCTTTCTTCTTGCTCTTCTTTTTTTTTTTCTTCTTGGGGAATCGTCGGGAATAACATCGGATATAGTTGGAGGTTCAGCATTGAACGCTCCAAACAGCTCGGAGAGAATTTCTGTGGAAGATTTGGAAACGGGATCTTTCTTGAAGGCGGGCTCCACAGAATTTGACAGCTCTGCCATCGCCATTATGGAAAATGGTCACCGTTGTCAACCTCCAAACACAAATTCTAAAGCTACACGAAGATTAGCGTCTTCTTTATGTATTCTCATGCAATTATAATTATGAGGTTTCACTGATTTTGGCAAAATTTGGCAAAATTTGGACGAAAACACAAATAAACGCCAAACACGCCAGACGTGCCGGTCTACGTTTGGTATGAATTACATAGAGGTCGCTTCGAAACTGACATTGTTATTATTGATATGCTATTGTGGTATTTATTGAAAGTGATAATAAGATATGGATTTGGAAATTGTTAGAATATCTGTAGTTTGATATAACGAATGTAATATTGTCGCTTATGTAAAATTGTTATAGAAAAGTGAATAGTATCTCCATAAATTCTTGGAAAAGCGTCGGGACGATTATTCTGAAAATATGTTTTGATCATAACAAGTTGATTCGTCGCTATTAATCGGTTTATAAATTCGAAATAATGGTCATGCGTAAATGCTTAAAAAATATTTTTTTTTAAATCTGATAAGAAATTTATGTTGTTTCAATTGCTCGGATAATGTATACATATTATGTTTCATCTGTTTATATTTTTTTGTTTTGCACTTCATTATTTATGTTATTGATTCATTGAAATTGTAATATTCCTAATATTTCTCTAATAGATAACAAGATGTCATTAAAAAATAATGTATTTATAAGATTTCGTACGTATTAGAATATTACACCGAATTGTTTTTTATTTATTTTTGTGTAATAAAAATATTTACTAACTTTTGGTTTTAAATCACTACAAAAATTAATTATTTTTCGTGAATGCAAATTTAGTTTTTGTAATAATTTGTTTGAATCACTTAAATTATTTTACAGATACGTAATTTTAATTAATTCAGTAGTAAAAACAATAGTGAATTTAAATTTAATTGCAATTTCGGTTCACGTGAATCTTTTGTATTATGATATTTCGATTTTCTTTTTTAATAAAATCATAAAATAGTATTTTATTCAATACGTTTATATTATATAAAACTTTTATTACGATCCCCTTAATAGAATATATTATATCTCGTTATTTTTATATTATTAGTTCTATAAAATTCCTCATAATATCCTGCCATTAGGTATTATTATGAATCATTGAAAAAAAAATAGTGCAAATAAATAAAGAATTTCAATAATGCACTATTTTGAAACGGTACTTTTATCGTAAGAATGTTGATCTGATTCATAAAACGAAAAAAAAGTACAGAATGTCACACTGCAAGATCATTTTTCACATCATTATCTCATACCTTCGAAAACATAAATTCTCGTACCTATTGTAGACTTGAACTCATTGTCTGCAAACTTTAGACCGCCTACAAAAAACCTGAACAAAATAATGTAATTCTGAAAATTTCTATGAAAGACGAGATAAGTCCATCATACCTGAGACCCACTACAGGTAAACAAGTGCACATTTGTTAAATTCAAAGACATTTTTCTCAAAACCGATTTCACACAAAAAGCGACGTTCTTTAAAGCTTTCTTTCGCCGATTTCAAAAGCCGGCGAAAACTGACGTTTCTTTTAGAATACATCGTGAAAAAAAAAAGCGAGAATATAATTAATCGAACATTATCGTGATAGGCCCACACAAGCAAAACAAGCAAAAAAAAAATCGACCAGTTTTTCGCAACGTTATGTTACACACGGCATGACCGTGGAAAACTTTGAAAGCTCGAACGTTATTACGTATACAGTTCGGAACACGTAGGCAGAACGCAGACTGGCCAGAGTTGGAAAACTGAGGGTTTGAATCAATCTTTTAATTGTTTCAATTGAAATTATCAAAAAAAAATCGTTAAAATTCTTTATTTTGAGTGATATTGACGATAAAGATTAGTACGATTTTCTAAAGTTTATAATTGGGTTTGAAGAGTTAGAACAATTTTTTTTATATAAAAAAAATTAATTAAATTGAAATTTGCCATCATCATCATCAAAATTGACATTATTTTTCCGAATATTGAATGTATCATCATTTTATTCTTATTATAGAAAGGAAGCTAACTCTTAAAGATTTTGAAAACAATTCAAACTTTTTCATGACCACAATACGTAATCTTTTTTCATCTATCGACCTTGTCACCTGCCGCTCAACTTAAGCATTTGATACAAATCGGTCCACATAACAAGGCTAAATCTTAAAGCTTTTAATCAATATAACGTCAAAGTGAGTTAACTTTTTTTTTCGATAAGTTTCATATTTCATTACTCTTCAAATATTCCGTCAATATTATTGCGCAATTTAAATTCCAGTATTAACAATAAGTACAATCGAACGGAATCCGCTTTTATTGGAATTCCTAAAGAGATAGCGTACTTCTCTAATTCGATTTGTTTATGCAAAGTTCGGTTTACAATTAGTTTTCGAAAATCTATGGAAAACTAACTCGATTACGAACTAATCTTAACAAGACAAATTAATATCGTTATTGAATTCGAATGGGTGCGATGTTCAATTGGAAACTTCTGATCGCCAACGATTGCTACGTATATCGAGGCCTGGCAGCCCACTCTGCTTCAGTGGGGTGATCATGGTTTCCTATAGTCGTAATGGGACCTGGGAAAATTGAAGCTTTTATAGTATAGTGCAGTATTTTTTTAGTATGAATGTCGTATTTTAGATATAAAAATCGTGTAAAGTTTAGTTATTATTTGGAGAAATGTTGTAGTTTTATTATTTAATTACGTATTTTTTGAAACAACTGTATTCATTTATGATTAATGAATATTAAAGGTGGAAAATCCGTCATTAAGTTCCCAATTGGAAACGGAATTGAGTTCCCATTTCTATATTTGTGCAAGTTAACAATGTACTGCTTAATTATTAAATCTTCATTGGATACCCAAGAAAACCGAAATAAACATTAATCCCGTTTATTCATTCTTTTCGAACTATTGCAAAAAAAAAAGTAAGTAGCTTGAATAATTAAATAATCTTAATTAATTATTCTTGCACAGTCATCAAACTAATCATTGCGCATTATTCAATTCACAATAAATTCAACAATACATCTTTTCTGATCCTATTTTGAAACTTAACATTTTTTTTATACAGATTCTGATAAAACTCAAAAAAGCCAATTTAAATTTTATTAAATACACAATGAGACGAGAGGGACGTCATTTGTGGGAGGCAGCTGCCCCCCTAAATATTTAGAAATAGTATAAATTTATATAATAGTATGAATTTAATGATTAATTAAATACTTTGGATCGACGAATGTTACTTTTAGGATACTTAATGAGTCACCAAGCTTCCCAAAAGTAACAAGAAATAAAATTATCGCTGCAAAAGCTTCTTGAATAAAAAAATATTTTGGCCTGTCCCCATGTAAAAAAATCTGAAATGACGTCCCTGAGTCGAGTATTTAAATTTATATAATTTTTTAGGAATAGATTTTTTAAGTATATCAATAATTTTATTAAGAATTTGAATTTGTAGGTTAATTATTATGGCTAGATTTAAATTATTTTATTTTAAACTAGCGGTAGTACCCGGCATCGCCCGGGTTTTCAGTTTTTTAAGTTGTTTTTTTTTTTTCTGAAAAGTCATGATGAGATAAATGTAAACTGAAAAGCGAAACCAATCGATTGTTTATGAAGAATATTCTGGTACTCGACTCTTATTTTAATAAATATTATATTAAAAACTTTAATTAAAAAAAAATTTAAGCATCATTGCAAACATTTGATTCTAACCAATATATTTTCAACAAAACTCATACAATTCATAAAAAAAATTTTAATATTCCACGCATTATCAACTATCCATAATCGAAACAACCCCTACCACCTCACCAACCACCACCCACCCTCATCAACCAACCCAAAACACCAACCCGATCACCTCATCCACCACAACACCAATTCCTCCTTTTTTACCAAAAAAAACGTACAAAACCCGCGAAACTGATACACACCCCACACTGGGGTTGGCGTTTGCGCGACGCGCCCGATCCTGGCCGGGGGGGGGGGCGGCCGCGCGGGCGGGGAGCACCTCTCGCGGCGCGGGGCGGAGCACCCTCGCGGCGCGCGGGGGGGGCGGTTGCGCATTGGGGTGGGGGGGGAGGGCGGGGTGCGCGGCCGGCCGCCAGTTTCGCTGCGGAGAGGCCAGCGCGCGGCCGCGGCTCCCGCGCTCCGAGGTCTGTAGCCTGCGCCCCGCGCCCCCCCCCCCGCCCCCGGATTTAGGTTGGCTGGGGGCGCCCCTCCTCCCCCGCCCCCCGCGCGCCATTTCGTCCCGTTTGACGTTTCGTGGTTATTTGCAATGGTCGTTGTTGGCGGTGTGTTAACCCTTGTATTAGTATGTTAGGTTTTTTTATTGCGCTTTTTTTGGGCGGTTTTGCGGTTGGCGGTAGTGCGATTTTTTTTTTTTGAGGGCGATGATGAAATTGTTTCGTTGGTGGAAATTATTGTTTTTTTGTATTTGATAAATCAGGGTAATTATTATGATGGGTTTTGTATATTATATTGGTAGAACTGATTGCAACCCTAATATAAAATATTGTTTTATGCAAATATTATAAATACAACAGAAAACCAATAAACCGAAATTGAATGGACTAAAATATCTTTTATATTAAAAAAAATTCACGTTAAACGACTTTATTATATATACATACATAGTATTTCGTTTACGATAAAAAATAACCAAAAAAATATTTTTAAATGATTTTATAATCTCTCAAATATTTCGTCAGGACTGTAGTATTATATTATTTCTTATTAATTGATTTTTCACATTAAACGTTTTCATATTAAAACGATTTCCATTGTATAAATATTTATATTTAATAAAAATATTTCCATAGTTTTTTTAATAAAATCTACTCAAATAAGGGTTAATTCGTGTCATATGTACGTTTGTTCCGTGGAGGCGCCATTTGTTTAACCCTAGAAGATTTATTGGATTTTTTCTCTTCACGTGCGTAAACAAAGAAAATCGCTCATACGTCATAAACGAAAATCGTATAAAGAAAATCCGTTTAATAATTTCTGTAAAATTATACAAATAGTATTATTTAAACAGAGGGTGAGTTAAATTGAAGAGCGTGTACTGTTGAAGTGCCGTAAAAAAACGAGGGTCGAAAAATCTAATCCATTTAAGCCTCTGCAAAATATACATATATACATTTTCTTTATATAAAAACAAATATTATGACACTCGAAATTATGAAAATGCGACTAAAAAATTCCGAATATTTTTCAAAAGCAATCTTAACGACTCATCTTAAACGCTCCGTCTAATTTGAACGACTTTTAATAAACCGCGTGCATTTACAAAAACCGTTTTCATATTCTTAAAATACAACCGATCAATCGGCCCTCAATCCGACATCCCGTATACATTCGGACGAACCTCCTAAACTTTTTAAAATCCAAAAAACCGCCAATTTTCCGCTTAATTGGCCCATTTGTAATTACCCGATGCGGGTACGTCTCGAATTTAACCCCTTACGGAAAAGTTCATACACAATTAATTTGTTTTCCGTGTAATCTTACACTGACAAATTGGCGCCCTCGAATTTTGAAAATTCCATATTTTCCGACACGTCATAATTATCCACGAATGATAAAAAAAATCTACTTTTTTATATAGGTATATAAATTTCGCTCTTCTCGTTAACGGCGTTTTAACTTTCAATTAGTCGGTTATTTTTACGATACTTTTTGTATGGAGATTTATTATTTTGCGCAATTATGAGAAAGTTGTGCTTTTGGAGAAATTATGTTTTACGATTATTCTTAATTTGATAAATCCTAATATTTATGGCGGTTCGTTTAGGGATGAAAAATGTTTTTTGTTCCGGTGTAAAGTTTTGTTTTCGTATTTTATCTAAAGATGGATATCTTGGAAATTAGTATGATGGTGCAAACCGCAAAATTAACCACAGGTTCTTGTTAATGAAATAAATATTTGTTTTGTAAATATCCGCTATTGTATCGATTACTCATAATTTATATAAGTAATTGATGGCAAGTTGTAATCATTATTTGTATGTTGCTCTCATATTGAAAACAGATCATTAAATGCAAAATTTCCGTGGTTTTTTCTTAATATTATATTTTGTCTACTTTTGTACAGACAAAATGAAGCAATTATTTATGTGGCTTTTTTTACTATGGATTCGTAATAATGAAAAACAAAATTCATGGTTGTTTGATTATTTTGATTATTATAAAACTTTTTAGGTACAACTTTTCTTATACCATTTGTTGTCGATTAATAACGCTACGCTATGTTTTTTTATAACAATCATCATTGGTTAAGTGCAAATTCATTAAAAATATTAAATCAATTAATGTTGTGCAACAAATTATTCATTAGAGAAATTATCCTATTGATTTTTTAAATTTCTATTATAAAAATAATAAATGAAATTATTACAAATAACTTCAGTTTTAATTTACAACTAAAGTTAACAATTAATTAATCGAGTTGTACGAATACAACGGTTTAACAAAAATGATGAATACTTAAATATCCGAGAGGCGTATATTGAAAATGATTTAATAGTGACTGACGGCAATATATTACAAATTTAACATACTGAAAAAAAATTTTCAAGATGAAAATATCGTCACCATCGTCACGGTGACTTAAGGTCAACCTTAAATGAAAATAGAGTTTGCGTCAATGATCAAACGGCGACTAAATTTTTTTTTTCAGACACACCTAAATTAGAACATTTCAAAACACTAGTGCTAACTAGCGTCATTATTACAAACCGAAACGGTTTCAATTTTTTTTTTCCGGCGGGAATCCTGATAAATGTGAAATTCGCAGACGCTTCGCAGAATTTCAAGGATTTCGCGCTAAAGCCTATGCGAACATGGAGAATGCTCGAATTAATTAACGCCAAAGGGAATTAATAACACTTTTCGAATTAATATCAAGTTTTCCTTCATTATGGCCTATAAATATTCCGTTAAAAAGGCGCTTATCGTTGCATTTTTTATTATCGCATCGATTTTCTGCGGTGCTCGCAGAATCCAGGACTATAAGGATCGGACGTTGTGGAAATGAAAATTCCAAGAATCCTTGACCTCGTGACCTCATAATAGACTTCCGCGCATAAATCTCAAAATTCGACAAACAAACCAAAGGATTTCGTGTCCTTTTGACGCGCATTGTTTCTTCAGGTCGTTAATCTTATTTGTCCTATATTTGCGAAAACTTTTTGAACAAGTTTCACGTTTTTTCAACAACGAATATCAGTTGTCAAATAAAAATTTCTAATATTGATAAAAAAAATAATATATATGTATATGATAAAAGGCTTCACAATTGAAAGATTCAATCTGTCTTATACGTGTGCTGATATGTAATAAATTGAATCAAATTTTAAATTATTTTATATTTCATTCACACGGAAAAAATTGCTGTGGGAAATGCGGCAAATCCGCAAGGATTTTCCTTCGCTATTTCTCTCGAATTGTCGCGGCCTTGTGTAGCCGCTTTTTTCATCGCATTTTTTCAGCATTGTTTTAAGAAAGCCCCACGTTTTACGATGTATCGAATTAATTTAACCTTTAGCACGCGAATGCGGATTATATTGCTTTCGTTGGTGGAAAGCTGATTCGTGTTATGCTAATATCGTACGTGTTTTCCTACCCCTATTCGTCCTCATGCCCCCGAGGGTACGTTAAGTAAATTCAGTGTGACGCGACGGTTAGTTAAATTTTACAGCCACTTTACTATTTTCAGGTTGAAAATAATAGAATGCTACGATTACGGTCTTGCTCGTTGTAATAGGAATATATTTGGATCTATTTTTTTATTTTTTTTTTTTTGAAGAATTTTCATGGATAATTCATGTTTAGTTGTATGTTAAGCGCATATAAAAAAATTCGTGGAAGAACGTGTATATTTATATAAATGGATATTTTTTTATGAAAATTTACAATACTTGTAGTTATGAAATACGGAGTCAGCTCGAGTGTAGAGGTTAAACGCGAAGTAGAGAGCTTCTCAAATATTACATTACTGAAAATTTTAGTACGGCAAAGTGGGCAAATAAAGTTACACGAAAAAATTTTCTGCCTTTTCACAATTTTTACCTAACAAAATCATGTCAATAAAAATTCCACACCGTATCTTTCATAATTTACATCCCACGTAACATCACAATCACCTTCATCAATCTATAACAAAAACCATTAAACTCCTCCCACAAAAAAAATCATCACACACATCAACATTACCCTTCACCCACATTTTTTTCATCTAACGAAAAATAACCAACTCGCCACCCCGACCCACATATCGTTCAGCCAGAACTAGTCGTTACAATGTCTCGTTTCTGAAAACGAGCTTCCACCACTCTCCCACCTGTTATTCCGGACCTGAAGCGTTTTCCACATTGGCGACATGTTCTTTTCCACGATTTCCGCTTCGTTTTACAATTCTACGATGCGTTTCGACGTGGTAAATCGAGCGACTCTTCGAGACGACACCTGTTGTCGCTCAATCAATTTAGAAACGTGTCTCGGCGATGGACTAATTAACCCTGCGGTGGCATAACGTGTCGATTACGCTCGCGGAAGATCAGATTAATATGGGAAATGAATTAGCGAAGATTCAGTGCTTCTAAAATGTAGTACGCTTTGTTGAATTTATTATTTTCTTGTGGAAAATTTGAATTTTTAATGGTTCAATTATTTTTTATAATGTTTTTATGGACTTGTCGATATTATTTATTTGTCTTTTGAATGAGGATTTCTTATCAATTTTTGAAAAATTTATACAATTTATTATTTCATCGCTCTTTCAGTCTTCCCTAGTTTATGTCGGATTCTTCGAATACCGTTCTAGCATTTACGTGTCCATCTATCATTCTTCCTTTTACCATATTGTCAGTCAATTATCATACCACAGTAAAAACGTTTTTCATTCTAGTAATTGCTAATGCATTTCTTTGCATATATTAATTTCAAATTGATTAATAAATATTTTACAAACCCATCAATATCTGGACTAAACAAGGGTCTGCTTTTACTGAATATGGCAAGAAGAACTCAATATGAATAATTCATATCAAATTCGATAATATTACATATCGTTCAATTTAATAATGCACCCTGCTTCATTTTTCAACGAAAAAATCCTATTATTTTCCGCTTTTAGCGTGATTAACCCATTACTTCTATATTTTCTCTCATAACCCGCGGACACATATTATTGACACGGCTATTAGTAATTTATGGGCCGCCGCAGGTAATCAATTTTCCTTATTCGACGATAGGAATTCCGAACCCGACGCGCATATAAAAATACACATAAAATGTAAAAATAAAACCGACTCCGACATACAAAAAGCCGACCTCCAACAATGTCCACCGTCGACAGATAAGCTTTGAGCATTTAAAACATCGGCGACATCAATCATCGCCGTACTAATGATGGCGACTCATTACGGCCGTATGTAAAAGCCAGATATGATTCGAGTGGTTCGTCGGATGCGAATCGATATTGCGCAAAACGCGTGTGTATGTGCCACATACGGCGCGGTACTAAAAGGGTCAATGTCGAATTTCGTTCCGGTACAAAAGGCGAAAGATGTCAAATTATCGGCGGACTCGCGTGTCATGTTTCGAATCTTGTTTTTGTCTTGTGATCAGGGATGAATACAGGTATCCCCTGATTTACGTGGTTCTCGGTTTACGCGATTTCACTTTAACGTGGTCAAGCAAATTATATTTTTTTATTAATTAATTACAATATTGTATAATGACATTTATTTAATTAAAATAAAATTATTTAGTAAGATAAAAATAACGGTAGGGCACACGTCGGTATCGATGACCATTTATCCCCCCTCTCCCGTTTCCTCTTTCCTTAAGCCGTGCACCTCGCTAATTAGTCTGAGGTTTGTTTTTGTCGCTTAAGCGTATTGCAATACTGTATATACAAATGGTAAAAATACTAACATATTATGTACATTTTTGGTCTTTTTTTTTTAAATATTTTATGTGTAAAAATTATGGGTTCGGTTTATCGATTTGATGTTGGGTGTAAAATCGTAAAATACGCTTTTTTTCTTTTGAAATTTACCGCCGCTTTAGGTCGTATTCAGTTCACCCCTGAGTATGACCCCGTATATGATATATTGATTTTGAAAATAATTCCGGTGTATTTATGTAAATGTCTATCTTTGGAAACGTATGCGGAAATTCTCGTATTTAATTGAATAATAATGCTGTTTCAGTGTTTTTTTATTAATTTTTTAATGGATTAAGCTGTTTGTTAAATTCCGATACCGATCCAATTATAATTCTATTTCCAGTTCTAATAATGGAAATTTCATTTATATCGGGTTATTTCTGTAAATACACGTCGCGACGCATTTTCATTTGTTTAGTTGACAAACGTGACACATCCAGACACATTTTCATTCCGAGCAATTTCCTGAAAATAATTTAAGAATCCCTGAAATAATCGGCGGATACTGAACGCCCTCAGACGTGGGCGTTTCCCTTCCCTTTTCATATACAAATCGTACCTATGTACTAAGGAAACCCTTTGTGGTACAAAACGGGCAAGGAAAAGCCTTCACCTCTTCGCCAAGGATCCGGGAAAAAAGTTTGGCCACCCCTGTCTCTCCTGCGACAGCGGCATATTAGCTTATTGACAGACAACGGAATTCCTTTCAGCGAGAGATGTATTCGATAGCACACGTGAAGGTCGTAAGCATCCATACTAGTGCTAGGTATTCCCATTCAGAAACGAGTATCCGACATTTTACATTAGTACGTGGCCTGAGGTAATGATGATTGATTAGGAACGATTGTGCTATAGAAAAAAAACGTATGATTATTTTGTCTTTCGATGAATCTAGTTGATAAATGTCACATGTCATTTTATTTGCAATGAGATATAGCCAGAATATTTATCACATTTCTGAAACTGAAATATATCAGTGACATTTAATATCGATTCAAATCAAAATAAGTCGATATATAAAACAATTTTCCACGTGTACTATGAAAATTCCTGGATCTATAAGCATCCTTAATATTCTCGGCGATTAAAGGACCATCGATCCATCGCACCACATAATAATCCAGCTTTCGAAAACCGCAGTGAACTTCCTACGACTTCGAACGATAAATCGCAAAAGTCACAAACCATTTTTTCCCTTTTAATTTGCGTGCGACTGACAGAGTTATTGGCATGTACGCACGTAAAAGATTTACGCCGGTCGGCACTAAAGCCGAGCACCTAAACGTTTCTTTTTATATACATTTTTTTCGCTTTTATTATATCGCATGTAGATCTCCGTTCGTTGTTTCACGTCTCGTATGGCCCATGAAAGACGCTCATTGTTCTCGAAAAATTCGCATTTCACTTTCGGCGAATGAATTTCGCGTTAATGATTCGCGTCGCTTCCGCGTTGTTGAACTTGGACCAATTATTTTTTTGCGGTTCTAAATGTGTTGGATTGTTTTATTGAAGTTATTTTCTCGATATTATGTATGATTTAAAAGGATAACGATGTTCGGTGCGAGTTGAAACACCGTTCGTGTGAAGTTTTCCGTTTTATAGTTTTTGTCGCTTTCAGCAAAGAGAGGTTTCCGCTGTAGTTTCATCTGTACTACCCTTTTTGCCCATTTGGAATATATCGGATTTCCAATCAAAAGCCCATTTAATCTATCCGATCGAATGGCGAGTTTTAACGTTTCAATCAACGTACTTTAAAGCTTTCCAATTTTCGGTGATAAATTTTATTTTTATCGCTCGAAATGTTGTCAGTACCCGAATTATATTTGCACGTTCGTTTATAGAGGTAATTTAATCAATCCCTTAACATAATGGACAATATTAAATTTTGAATGGAATCATTATTCAACAATTTTATTGTTCTATTAAGAGTCGTCAATATTGATATCAAAATTTAAATAGATTCGAAAAAATAAGTATCGTATTTTAGACATTGCCATAAAATTTTATTATTCGTTTCAAATAAAATAAAATCTAATCTCTGGAATATTCAACGATTCGTCAATTCACCCTTATCTATAATACTATGATTAATGAACGTGCATTATCAATGTATAATATAAAAAGTTTCGACATTCACATGTGTCATTTGTGGTATATCCTTCACTTTCTGAAAGAATTGATTAGATACATATCGCTTGACGGAAATGTATCTGCTTTAATTGGATATGTGTATTAGAAGAACTTGAAGTACCAACGTTTTAATTAAATATACGGAAACATTGTATTTTCACCAAAAATAAATCATAAATACGTTTATGGTACATCGTCCATAACGCAGTCGCATTTCCATCGACAGAAAATAAACATGAATTATTCCGAATACACACGTCTTCTTATGTATCCCTCCACCTCAGGTGAACAAAATTGGCCGAAATATCGATGTCATTACTTTCGAAACACCTTGCTGTATATCTTCGGGATTTTTTCGCTTCTTATGATATGCGATAAATCGGATTTTCGAGATTCGCGCGTTGAAAAATAGACGAACGCGCTCGTTCCCTCGTTATGGCGTTGCGTGTTTTTTTCGCGTAATGGTTTTTCCGGATGAGAGAATAAATAAGAAAATCGCACGATGGGAGTTTTCCCGTTGCTGTTGTTGTTGTTATACGCCACTTTTCACTGTGAGGCGTGGGTAATGTCGAAACGAAGCTTTCAAGAATAATTTTGTACCGGAAAGTTCTTAAGGACGCCTTCGAGTTTTGTCATACATTTTTCATTCGACGTCCCGCGGGTCGATTTTTCGGGAATAATTTAAATTTGTTCGAGAGTAGATCTGTGCGAAAACGAATATTTTATTAGTCAGATGCTCGATTCCGATAAAATTAAAATTTAATAGTCGCGCTTCAATCAGAGTCCGTCTTCGGTTCTAGTTTTTGGATCCGTACATAACCGAACTATAATTTACAATCTATTATAGCACACGTTTGCGGAAACTGGGTCAGAATCGTTTATTGTAAACACCCACCCAATCTTCTCTCGCTTGACCCAATTATACAGTGGAATATGGTGAATTCGAGCAATGCACAAAAAGATAAACCGTTTTAAATTCTGGCCGAGGGTTTATGGCAGCCGTTTGGAGTGACCCGAACAAAAGCTTGCGCAACAATACCTGAGCTCAAAGGGAAAACGTCACTACGGTTTTTCAAAGAACTCGTCTGATTTTACGCCTTCTAATAAATCTTAAAAAATACCCTCGTACGTGTTTTCCCGATTTATTCGCAGTATCGCGCCGGCGAAACTCGAACTTCTGTGAATTTTTCATTATGTGGAATTGATTGGAAGTGATGAGGGTCCGTCCATTGCAATCTCGTTTCAAACATCACCTGAAATAGGCTTAATCGCGGTACATTAAACCGCGTGCCGCTCTTTTGGCCATATAACTTTTGGATAAATTCTAAGAAAATCTAATTTCGGCCGCCGCGCCGAACAAAGGAAGGGTTTAATCGACCGCAAAGGAGCAATGCGAAAAATTCCGACGAAATAAACGTTATAATAATTGACTCTGTAATTACATATCGTTGTTCCAGTGATATATATATTCTGTTTCGAATTTGCATGAAATATTGTTTTTTTATATAAGAAGGATTTTCTCGAATGTTTCTGCCATAAATAACAATGTTTCACCGCACATATATTTTTTTTTACTATTGTCATTTTCTATGGGAAATCAATCGTCTACACTCAATCGATGTTATATAATTGTAACATTTACAACATAATATGAAAATCCGTCACATCCTGCAGAATTCGATAATTTTCCCGATACGTATATGTTCTTTCAAACGTTCATTAACATAATTAAATTTTGAATATTCATGGAGTATTTCGTTATATAAACAGCATTATTACTAATTGAAAAACTGTTTTAATCCAGTCCGAAAAGTTCGCATCCATTAAACGCGGATAATCGTAAATAACCGCAAAGAGCCCGAACTTATCAATTTTCAAATCTTGCCGCGTATCCTTTACGACTCGCCGTCATAAAGCACGAACTTTACACGATCACTTGCGTAACGAGTCACCCTCAAAGTTCACAATTTTAACACACTTTCAAGGCTTTCTTTCTGTTTCATTGTATTTCGTCCCCCCGACCAAGTCTGGCTCGATTTTTGGACGTTTTCGTCGACGACCGCACCCAGGTCATTTTATTCTTTTATCGATGCCTCCCACCGATAATTAGAAATGTCCGACTTTCGTATGGTTGGTGAAAATTTTCCGTTTGTCGCATAGCCAATACGACTGTTTAAAAATGGTGTTCACGTGCCGTAACTTATCGCGCTTTTGGGTCAGCACGTTATGCGGCAAAGCTGCACTTCTGCATGGGCATGTGTGTCAGAGGTCACAAAGAGACTTTAAAATCCACATAATTAAAAAATCTGGCACGTCCCGATCAAATTTTTTGAATCTCGACACGCTCTTCGTATATTTTTTTTCGGGTTTAGTCCGAATTTTTCCGAATAAAACGTTTTACATCCCACGCGAAAAAGTTGCGATTTTATATACGCCGAGATTCGCATTTAAACTTGCTTACTGTATTATTCATAAGATAAGCAGAGTTTCTCGAAATTTTACGCGTCATATTCGGTCGTTTGCTGAATGTGGGGAAACTCTTCCACTCTTCATTATTTAAGCACACACATTCCGAAATGAGCTTTCGTGTGACGTTCCGGGAAAGCGTTTCGTAGCTTCGAATCAGATTAGGCGTTTTAATTAAGAAAAATTGGAGGTTTTAGAGTATATTGTGAAGTTTTGGAAGGGTACGACGAACTGGGTCAACGTCGATCTTTGAGAAAATGGGATGAAAATCCTCACGTCGAAGAGTTTGACCTTTTGAAATTCGATATAAGAGCGTTCGACGAACTTATTCGTAAATTTAATACAGCCTAAAAGTACGACAGCTTTGAACCTTGGAATATTTTAAAAGAAGGTTTCATTGAATATAATAAAAATGTTATATTTTATTTATATATTTCTGAATATGATTCGTGTCAAATCTTGACATTAATCTATCCGTATTGGATCATAATTGTAATCAGTGATTCATTCATAGCTCGTCACTTAACGTAACACCCACTATGCGAGATTAATTAAACCAAATACGCCTCCGAGACATATTTCGCTTGTCGTACTTCATATTAAACAGAAAATGTTGTACATTTTCCTGCAAAATGAGAGTTTTGGCAATCGATTCTATAACGCGTCTCAATTATTGGGCGTGTCGTCTATAATGCGTTAACAAGCTTCAGTGACTCGAGTGGAAACAATTACATTGAATAATTGAAGTTAGAACCCTTTCCTGGCTGGCTAATTTATATGGCGATGTATCCTCCTAGACGTCGTATCTTCCATGCATTAGTAACTGATCTGTCGTCTTGAGAAAATTGACCCAATTTTATAGTAATGGTGATCGTTGAATGGGGAAGATAAGCTTTCTATTTTTTATTTTCATTAAATAAGTATTTGGTATCTCTAAATTTTATCATTATATCGCAATAATTTTGATACTTTCGAAGTTTGATATATAATATAATATTATGTAACGATTTAAATAATTTTAATAACAATTTATGAGTTATCGTGACGGCATTGACGCAAAGGAAAAGATCGTTCTTTACACAAACGCAATTAGACAAGTCTACCGAATCAAATTATTCCCAGAAGCCCATCTTTTATTGATCATTTCATTTCCACTATTAAAATTCTATATACAAATTCAAGGTACTCCGTTTGATTCATGAACGATTTCGGCGTTTCATAAATTACCTCGAAGTCCCAAGGACTAAACAGTGCGGAATTAAGTACAGAGGACATGTGAGACTCGAGAGGACACCCGAGAAATAAATGTCTGCGAAACGCGCAACGGCAAAAATTATTGCCGAAAAGAAACCTCACGCATTTATCGCGAAAAGCACCACAATATAACACGAAAAGGTCAACTCGCAAACAAAGCGTTTCGTTACGAATACGCTCTCCGCGATTGAATAATTAAAGCGGCCGCCATGGCTGCGATGATGCCCGGATTACCGTTTTTGTCTATCCCGGCCGCAACGTGTTAACTGGGAATTATAAACAGATTTGAATTTCAAATGTTATGAACCGTGCGAGATGCTTGATGCGATTACGTCGAACGCTTTGAATGCGAATTGTAGCTCGGAGAGTGGCTCCTAATTTGATATTCTATAATGCGAAAAGATGGCGAGTGTGTATCGCGGAAATGTGTGTTTTCGTGTTGTGTGTTTGCCTATAGGAAAATTCGACGAAGAAAAATTGTAGGTTTCCCTTTGTTGTCCGTTTTCCGCTTTGCGTTTCAATCACGGAATTTGCGTGTCCGAAAAAATAAACGCTAATAAACAAGTTCAGGAAAAACAACCACTTTTGACATTTACGAAAGACGGCGAAGTGTCGGGGAAACTGAGGTCTTTTTATTTTTCAATCTCCTTATGGCGTTTTTACAATCTAGATTCTGGAAGTGTGTATATTTTATTTTCGCTTATTTCTTAACCGCGACACGCACTTGAATTGTTCCATTATTTACCCTGTACGCAAAGAGAACGTCATTTTATGCGAATACATTTTCCGCGGAAGAAAAATGATGTATTTTTACGAGCCTGTATTTTTACTGTAGTATGAAAATGGTAATGATAATCGGCAGCTTTCTATCACATGTAGGAAAATTTGTTTCCGAATTGAAAGCAACTCGAGGCGAATCTTTCTTTGTGGGTGTGCAGCAATTTTACCGACAATGACAGAGTATGACGATGACGTCTTTGACGTGTCAATTTTGTTATTTTATATATATTATATGATACAGATGGAATTTTTTCTGACGATACGTTATTTTTATTGAGAGACAGAAAATACCTAAGAACAGGTCTTTTAAGTTGCTAAAAAATTATGAAAACAGTCTATTTTGAAAGAGAGGATATTCTGTAAATTTGATTGATGATTCCTCTTTTGTTATCTTCTTTTTCTTGAAAGATTTTCATCTTTTGTCCGCTACAACTACTCGATTTTTCTTCATCGGATATTGTCTGATGTTAACAGCGTGTTCGATAGTTTCAATATATTTTACATGCATACCTTTTTCAATTTTCAATAAAAAATGTAGAACATTCTCTTATCTTCAAATGTAAACTTTTCCGTGAAAAATGAATTTTATACGATAGCCATACATATTTAATACTGGGAATTCTAGACGGTATCATAATTTTCCTAGATTTATGGAAACCGTGATTTTCATTTTATTTATTCATATGGTCTTTGTCGGACAAAGTTCTTGAATATTTTCACTATTTTGACTGGAAAATCCGAGTGAACTTTACGTTTGACTATTCTTAGCTTCACCTTGACAATTTTCAATTCTTTCTGTTTCGAACAAATGTATATCGCCTACAACTTTTACGCGAAATTCATAAGTCTCGACTTTTCATACAAATGGGGCATTATGAAACTTCAATAGAACTATCGCAATTTCTTTATTTTCAGTACACGTAATTGTACGTATTATACTTTGCCTTTTACCAACCAATCTCAATATTACAGATAAGAACGAATTTCAATTCCCTATCCGCTTTTCAAATAGATATCCAACGAATGAAATTCCCATTTAGAGGATTTGAAAACTATTTTGCCAATATCACGATACCTGTTAAATATTCAAATAAATTTTCTTGATAATCTTTTCAATTACATGCAATAATTTTAAAATTGTATTTTTTTTAATTTAGACAAAATTTATGAAATATAAAACATATATTTTCGTGAAATAAATCAAACTTTCGCAGCTTTTCACATTGATCAAATCGTAACATTTGAGAGTCGCTCTGAGTTTTCCTGGTTTTGTTTGTTCCCAGCTTCTTTTCACTTTGATTAACGATTCGAGATATCTTTCTTTTGTCATAAAATTGCAATTTTATCTCTCATTCAAAATGTTTCTTTTATTTTTGCATAAATTTCCTTTACGATCAAAACCATTCCAAATTTGAGAAACATTTTCTTTTAATTTATTATGAATCATGTCATATATCAATCAGCATAAAAAAATCGCACGCGTGAAAATTGTATTTAAATGTTATTTAAACGAGAAACACTCTTTTAAAGCGAAGTATTTTCTTTATTTTAATAGTTTATGAAAAGAATTCTGCAGTACCAGTAAAGTGACGCAGATGCGCCAAAAGTGTGTCGCAGTTTTAAATTGTATAAAACGAAAAAAAAAAGTTAACCTACATTTTCTTAGATGCTGTATGCTTTTGTGACTTCGAAACTTTTATTTGATCAATCCCCTCTTAACCTTTTGATAAAATAACATCATTGCGCTAAAACTTATTTATTTTGTTTATGTTCAGCGTTCAAAAATATTTACGAACCACTGCCGTTTAACAAACATGCTAAATATTACTTTATCCGCTTAGCTAAAAGCTATTAAGCTTATTCTTATAATAACGTAGTCATTCACATACGACAAACCCATTATACGATAAAGACTCGCGAAATAGAACAGTTTCGAATCGACCCCAACACCTGAGACCTCGTCGCTCCCGTTCGCCTGTTCTAATCCCCAGGATTTCCATATTTTCCGTTAGCAAGAACAAAAGCTTGAGTTTCATGGAAAATGTCATAATCAAAACACTGTACAATCAAATATCTTTAAATTTTGAACTATTCCGCAGATAATTTGAATAATTAAAAAAAAATGTTTTAATTTACCTTTCAGAAAATAGAATTTTTAACTAAATGGTTTTTCCGAATCAAATGATAATCAATATAATTATAATAGTTTCCAAATAACTTAATTTCATTATTTTTATCCAATCAATACGTTACTGGTTATTCCTATGATACATCATGGAAATAACCAATTTTTTTCTTGTCATAAGATATTATTATATTAATAATTTAGCTTAATTTGCACAATTTAGCTTCATGATATTTAAGAGACAACAACAGCGCAAATGGGAAATACGAGTACATACATTCGAATAATTTGTATGTAATTTAAAACCCAATTTTAATTGAATCCGAATACAAAATAATTTTCATGCTTCAATTCTGCAAATATATAAAGCAAACGAAATTGCAACTCTGAAAGAATCCATATAAAAACCGAAACCTGGCACTTTATCGTCCAAAAGCTCCAATTCTTACATTAGATGAATCAGCCAAAACTGCAATATTGAAACAAGACATATGTGACCCAAATATCATAAAAACTACACTAAAATCTCCACATCCAAAATCTCCAATCCTACGGATTGAAAACTCAAACTATGTATAATGCCAAAAATCCACAATTAATTTTATATAATATTTTCCACTTAACTCAAAAAAAAGCTTTAAATAATCCATACTAATACTATATTGAAAATTCACTTTTGTACAAAAATCTATCAAAAAAATAAACTTTGATTAAATAAAAATCTATCCTAGTATCTAATTTGAGAGCTTGAATTTAATTAAATTTTCAATACCAAAAAAATACATATGTACCTATATAACCATATCTTTCAACTCATCGAAAAAATATTCCAAACTTACCACTTATAAAGTCGTAATTCAACGAAAACTGCGAAGTAGAAAATTTCGAAACACCATTACGAATATGACCATCATTAAAACCATATAAACACTCAAACCTGCAATATTAAAAAAAGCACATAACCATAAATTCTAACATATAAAACCTTACTTAAACCCTCAAAATTTCAAATAATACAACCGAAACTATAACGCTAAAAAATACAAATAACACCATAAACACAACCCTCATTAAAATCATATAAACACCTAAACCTGCATTGCCAAAAAAATATACATAACCACAACTTTCAACCTAGTCTCTAACAAAATTTCAAATAATCCACTCAAAACTGCAATATATTAAAAATGCAAATCACACGACCATCATACAAACTTTTCACACAACTACTAAACCTGCAATGCCGAAACCAACCTGAATCCACAAAAAAACCTAATTTAAAACTAAAAGGCTTAAAAATCAGGGATGGCCAACTGAAATCACTTACAATTAGTGGGCCAAATAAAATAAAACATGTCTTTGAAGGGCTACACATAAATTTTGTAAAACTTTATAATAATGTGAGAGTTTTTATATAAAAAAAAAAAAAAAAACAACTTACAATCAAGATATTTTATTGCATTGAAAAGTGTAATTAAAATAAGACACCTCCTCGTATAAAACCTGTAATGCCGAAACACAACCTCGATCCACAGAAAGTCCTAACCAAACATTCAAATAATTATACCAAATTTTAATGTATAAAAATCGCAATTAAAATCACACAATTCTTTACATAAAACATACAATTCCGAAATTCATAATCCCAATCCACAAAAAGACCTAACCTAATCTAATACCCAAAACTTCAAATAATCAAATTAATTTGAATGTATGAAAAGTGCAATTAACATCACTTATTAAAATCACAATTCGTTTACATATGACCTCAATCTACATAATAATCAACCAATTCCGCAATGCCGAAATTCATAACCCCAATCCACAAAAAGACCTAACCTAATCTAATACCCAAAACTTCAAATAATCAAATTAATTTGAATGTATGAAAAGTGCAATTAACATCACCCAATTCCTTACACCAAATCCTGCAATATCGTTACATATGACCTCAATCTACATAAAGACCTAACCTGCAATTGAATGTATGAAAAAATCTCATATATAACTCTTTACAAAAATCTGCAATGCAATAAAATCCACAGAAAGACCCTAACCTAATCTAATACCCAAAACTTCAAATAATCAAATTAATTTGAATGTATGAAAAGTGCAATTAACATCACCCAATTCCTTACACCAAATCCTGCAATATCGCTACATATAACCTCAATCTACATAAAGACCTAACCTAATCCAACATTCATAACTTCAAATAATCGAACCAAGTTGAATGTACGAAAAAATCATATATAACTCTTTACACAAAACCTGCAATGCCGAAATTCATAACCTCAATCCACAGAAAGACCTAACCTATTCTAATCCTCAAAACTTTAAATAATCAAATCAATTTGAATGTATGAAAAAAATCGCATATGTAACTCCTTACACAAAACCTGCAATGCCGAAATTCATAACCTCAATCCACAGAAAGACCTAACCTAATCTAATCCTCAAAACTATAAATAATCAAACCAAGTTGAATGTATGAAAAAAATCACATATATTACTCCTTACACAAAACCTGCAATGCCGAAATTCATAACCTCAATCCACAGAAAGACCTAACCTAATCTAATACCCAAAACTATAAATAATCAAACCGAGTTGAATGTATGAAAAAAAAATCACATATATTCCTCCTTGTACAAAACCTGCAATGCCAAAACACATAACCTCAAAAAACCTAACCTAACCCTACAAAAACCCGAGACAAATCATCCCGGACTGCAATGCCGAAAGGACACAAATAACGAGCATAGCACATAAGGTCATCCACAGTGGTGGCACGTGTTGCACTGGCCGTGGCCCGATGCGGCACCCGTGCTGCGGCTCCTGCGGCCCCACCGTGCACCTGTCAGTCGCCGCTCGGTCGCAGCCCTGGTCGGGTGCTCACGTGTTACGGCCAAATGAGTCACAGTCGCAGTTGAATTCGGCGCGCTTTCGGGCTTCCGCTTTGTCCAGTGGTTTTTTTGTTAAGTTTTGTTTTTGAGTATTTTTAGTGTTTTGGGATTGTATTGTGGATTGCAGGTTCGTGCGGGTTTTTCGTTTGCTTCGATTTTTTCGTTTGGAGATCGGTTCGTTTTGTATAAGGAAAATTCGTGTGTAAAATCTGTTTTATCTTCACAGTTTTGTTTTAGGGAAAATGTTCAGTTGTGATGTGTTATTCTTTAGTAATTAGATTTTTTTATTCGGCTGTTTTTCTGTTTAAATTTGCGTGATTATTTTTCGATAACGGACTGCCATTATATTAATTAAAAATACTTTCGTAATTCAAATTCGTTGAAAGTATTATATATGTCCTCGTTTGAAACATGATCACCGCTAATATTCGTCGTAATTTCAGTGCATCTATAAAATTAATCTTTACGTCTATTTTTTAAATCGTAAAATATTCTATAAAGCTCACACACTCTTTTTCCTAAAATAATATAATTTCTAAATCCAAATTTTTTTTAAATATATCTTATAACTCTCTACTACTACTATCATCGATAAATCAATACTGCATACGAACTAATATCTAAAGAAAATCCCACCAAAGCACACAAATTTCCAACTAAACACGAAACCAACATAGGACCAACACCAAAAACGAAAACTCAAACGTGAGATTATGCAACCTTGCATCTCCCCGGAAAACGATCATTGAACATGAACTCCACCCACCACACCACACCACACACCACATTTAAAAGCCAATGCAGAATTGCAATCTGAGCGCAACGACGCCACCCACCTGAAGCCTTTTTGCGAGCTTTTTGCACCGTTACTGTCCACTCGAGAGCTTTCCGCCCGCAAACAAGAGAAAGCCTCCCGAGTGCCGTCTGAGTCGCATCCACATACCCATTTTTATGATTTTTCCTCTTTTCTATGTTCAGACCGAGCAATTTTCGCATTTTTATTTTGCGAAGCGTTCAATTTGTGCGCGCACGTAATCGGTGGCGTACTCTTCAATTTTAATTCAATTATTTTTGCGTTGGTGAATCTCAAACGTTTCTTTGTTTCGAATTTTATCTAATTTGACATTATTTCAATTTGAATTTCTTACTTTTGAAACGTTTATACATTAAAATAATTGAAACTTTCACTTCAATAAAAACTATCGCTATGTATTGTATCGTTCTCGCGTCGTAAACACTTTCCAATCATTTACGAAGCTTTTCATCGCGCTTGAGTGCAAAGTGCACCCTATTATCGTTAAATAAACCTTCACCTTTTCGAATAAAAGCAGCGCTTTTCAAAATGTCATACGTCAGAGATGTCGACCGATTGCGAACGATCGATTCCTCGTCGGCTATTTTATCGCGACGCCAATTTTTGAACTCATGCAAATGGTGGTCGTAAAACGCCTCCCGACGCCGAGACTTTTACATTTTTTTTATACATACCGAAAAGCTGCCGCATTAATAAATTAGGACTTCGAAAAATAAAAATGCGCGCGGGAAACAATAAAAAAGTCCACTTTCGCGGAATTGAGCCTCCTCGTGTGATGCGTCGACTGAATAAGTCAAGAAGGACGTAAATCAGGGATGAAGGCTACGATGTAATTAACTCGCGATGAATTTCTATAGGTTTATTTTTTCTATTAGACGTTTACGTCCCTTTGTGTTTATTGTGCGTTAGCGCTTTCCATTATACGACTCGTCGTCGCCTTTCTGTTATATTGTATAAGCTCCTTAACTGTTGGACCTTTCTCGCACTGTAGAAATATGACAATTGAACTACGTGTGCCGAATGAATAGAGCCTCGAAACGAAACCAAAAACGCTCGTTTGTCTCTGAATATACAATTTATGACGGCAATCGAACCCGAGGATTCACTATTTGGAATTGCGAATGTTTGCCGAGCGTGCGGCAAACTCTCTACTTTATACGTAGATTATGTAAGATCCATAATCCCCGAATCTGCTCGGGAAAACCCTCGTCTCGCACGTTCGCACAATTGTCGCTTTTCCGTCAGTAATTAAAGGAACCTTCAGTGAGTTTTCCGGGGGACGCCTTTTCACCGTCTGCAGAACGACTGCCGAGGATTTTCCCTTTTGTCACGCGCATTTTCCCGGATTTCTTACGCGTGAAAGACGATACGTCTCCGCGGTTTTCCATCGCCTCGTCGGAAATATTCGGCGAATGTATTATATTCGAAAATGTAATAATGTCGATGCCGCTCTCGCCTCCGTTTCAATCCTAGGGTTTGTGGAGAAAGTGCCTCGGGAAAAGCACATAGTTTTTTTCGGGATCGAGTTTTCGCGTGCCTGGAGAGCTCCGCACGTTCGTCAAACAACGCTGTGTAGTATTTCTCTCATTTTCCCAGCTGAAGAGTTGTGTTCATAGGTGCTTAAATTGAGTCAATCGTATACTTTTGTTTGTTTGAATTCCCTTCGATAAACGGATATCGACAATTTGATTACATCACGCTTTTAAGATCAAGTTTTCAACAAAATTAATTAAATTTTATTACAACAAATAAACGAAACGTATAATAAAGCTTGTTTGCCTTGATATTAATTTTTGTTTATTTTCATTTAGAGATTAACATCACGTGTATTTCACGTGTCTCCGCCGTGCCCTAGAATTGAAGGGCCGAGGTATTTTTATTTATACATAAAACTACTCGAAGCCGATGACCCACTCCTCCTCCATTTCGATACAATTCTATGTTTTTTTTCAATGGGAAAAAAATGCCATACGAATTCTGATATCGGCAGTTTTCGACGCGCTCGATCGCTGTTATTAAGAGACCGCAAAAGCCTTAACGGCTCGTTAAAAAATATTTATGGTTCGGCTCCGCTCACGATAGGGGTCAAAAATGCGTATACGCAAACGTCCCCTATCTCGCGGAAACCGTGTATATCGCATTGTACCCGAAACTGTATAAAAAATACATATTAAGCGAAACCGCCGAAAAAATATAGAGTGTGTCGTGCTTTTGACAAGTCGGGCAGAAAAAAGTTACGGGTTTCGGTTAAAATTAACTTGTTTTTACGCGCAGCAGTTAGGACAGTTCTATTAGCGGTGTATCGCAGGACGGTCGTCTGTTTTTCATCAATTTTTTCTGCAAACTGTTTAAAAGATTCATCAATATTTTATTGAAATTGTGTCGGTTATCTTAAGTACCATAATTTGCTTGAAATTTTCCGTATAATATTTGTAGTGATTCTAAAATGCTTCTTTTACGTAACGTTTCAAAGTACTAAATAACGTTTATTTTCATCATAAATACGCAATTGTGTCAAGTTTTATATTTTTCAACTAAAAAAGTTATTCGGTTGCGTAAAAGAAAACATTCCCGTCGAAAAAGTAATAAACCTCTTTTGTTCATAAAAAGCCTTATAATTTTGAAAAATTATTCTACTCGCAATGATATTATACGTTTTACAATAAAGCTCTCAAGATATTGCCGAGGAAAAAATGGGACCGAATTTTTAAACGAACAATACTCATAATTTATTGAACCCTGAGCAAACAATTTTCCCGCGAACGTTATGGATACATTAGCTTAATTAACGCACCCTTACCCGAGCAAATAAACAGCACTTTATTGCGAACGTACTCTAATTGTAAGCCGTGCGCAAATGTCTAACAAATATTTTCTATTGTTGCAGGTAAATTGAACACTATTTTTGTATCGAAGAATCGTAATTATGGGCGTGTGTAAGAAAAGCTGGTCTAAAATACAGATATCAGGTAGGCAAAATCTTTTTCCAAAAATTTTAACCATTTCAAATATTGCGAGGGTCTGGCATCCGCGCAAATGTTCTTTTAATTGCGACACATTATCCGCGGAATGAATCGATGCAATAACAACGGAAAATCAGGAAATTTCGCTATGTATGGTATACGCAATATTATATACAAACCCGAAGTATGATGTATGGAAATGGCAAAATTTCGAAACCTCCCAAATTACGCGCCCGAAACTCATTATTGGCAAATTTATGCCGTTCTAATAGCGGCGTATATATTTCGTGAATGTCGAACGTATCGCGTGCTTTTATTTATTCACCTTTTTTTCATTATTCTTCGGCCACACCGCGGCCATTTTTCACGTGGCCAAAGCGTATATTTTGCGAATTTTCACGTAAATCGAGTTCCTTTTTTTCGCCACACTGTCGTGTCGTTGCGTATATTATATTTAATTTTTCGCCTTGGGGTTTTTTTTTTCGACGTTCGCGCATTTTCAGTACGTTGTGGAGGCGATCCGATTTTTCAGGAAAAAATCGAGGTTAAGGCCCATTACGGAGTTGAGAAATTCTTTCGAAAGGAGGAAATCTGCAAAAAAACTGTCGCAAGGATAGGAACGCGTGAAGGAGGAGCGTATCCTTGAAACGTCGCGTTAATTTTTTTTCACGACGAGTTAATTTTAACCGCGCAACATAATTTTCGACAGTTAACTGAACCGGAATCGAGAAACGGCCAATATTTTTTTATTATTAAATTTTCCGTGAAAAGTGAATTCATTTTTGTCGAGAACGTCAATCTGATGACGCGCCGTTAAATAATTAATTTTCACCCGACTTTTCATTTAACGCGCGTTCTTTAACTTCGTCAGTTTTGATTGGATTATTTTGAGAATATTTAAATTTAGATGAAACCTTCAAACTGGGATTCTCTCAATATTGAGTTTCACCTTAATATAAGCACGTCTAGTTCAAAATGCCCTCTGATACGATCGAGATTAATCCCCAAATTCAGTCAGTTATTACGATCATTAATCGGACTATTAATATAACCGTACTAGATTTATTTTCAGAACAATTTACTGAGAAACGGTCTAACTTAATTTTCGAAAGACTTTCTTTAAACAAACGACCGTTTGGGAACATGTTATTTCGACACGAACAATGCCTTGAACTACAATGGGTACACAACTCAAATTACTCGTCTGTCGTTTGACGTTTTGCGGTCGAACGGCATGAAGATGGAGAACGGCACGAAAAAGGCTTTCCACAAAACTAAGGAAAACTCGAATGCGGCAGATCGAAAGCCCAGATTATAATAATAATTCACGATGGATCGCCGGTCAGTATTAATAGATATGTCCGTGTGCGTTTAAGATGACAGCAGACGTGAAAAAAATATTATCTAAGTAAGAAAAACAGGCGATAAAACAGAGGCGAGCCACTAACTCAGCGAGTTATGAAATAAATATGAGTTTCGGAAAAGCGCGCCTTTGGGAAAAACCGAACCAATATTCCCACTTTCGATTATTTCCGTTCGGCTTTTTCATTATTGAACTAAAGCGGTCTACGCTTGCGTATTTATAAATTCTCTTCATCCCTATCCCGTTAATCTAATCATGAAAAAATATCGGAAATTGATGTTGCATTTTTAATTTTATCATCGTATGGGAAGTTATCAAATTTGCTTTCCATCGCCGCAATTTTGAATTTACGCGATATTTGCATGTCAAAATTAATTTATATGCCTTCCTGTTAAATGAATAAAATTTTAATATGATGACATTTTTATGAAATGTACGTTTTTTAATTAAAAAAAATTACAAGTAGTGCACAAAATGTAGGTCACGTCCCTGCGAGGATTAAAAAATCAACAAAACGTAAATGTACCGACATTATTAAAATTAAGGAAATATGTAAATTAAAGTGGATTTAATTAAGAAATTATGCTAAATCTCTCCTTTTTTATTTCAATTTACAAATGTAAACCGAGGCAACTTCCTCTCTGCAAATATTGACCCCATGTTTCCGCGGAAGAATTTTTTTAAACGTTTCCACAACTCATTCTAATTATAAAACGTCAAAAAACCTTCAACCTCCATTTAACAAAAACACCTACCAACACACACACAACCCTAAAGTTCAAACCTGTGGCATTTTCCCGCGAAAACTCTCATCTGAAAAGGGGACGAGTGCTCGTTAAACCGCGAAACACCTATAGAGAACAGTCGCGGATTAAAAACGGAAATAAAAGCAGACCTACACCAACACACCGGGGGAGTTGAGGGGGTCCCGACTGCGCCAAAACCCCGGCCTTAATTCGGCCCAAAATTGGCCTGGGCCCAAATCTGGGCCCGACTGGGGAAGAGCCTCGGCAATTATTATCTATAGGGACCTTGTCCCGTTGCCCTTACCCGTGAATTATGTGCGTGTTTACCGAATCGCTTCACGCTATGCGGATTCGTCTGTGTTGTGAATGGCAATAACTTTTTCGAACTGATTGATTGTTCGGAGGCTTTCGAGGTGTATTTGTAACGATTTTTTCGCGTTGTCACGTGACGTGCCGTGCGTATGGAAATCGTGGCGTGGCGCGAACGTATTGTAACTTTGCGTATCAGATTGCATAAATAATCGCAGAAGTGGAAATCGATATGATATTTTGTATCCGTTGACCTTTCATAGATTTTTTGAATTGGAGATGTTTGAATGCAAATAATATTATTGCTGATTTCGGTAGTTCGGTTGCGGAATTGAATTTATGGCGAACTTAATGAAGCCCATTATGTGGGAATAATTTTTCAAATTTTTTCGCATCTACGCTTTTACGTAATATGATTAATCGACATCTAGATACGTATCTGCGATATGTTTTAACTTACATATTTGCGTTTCATTACACGAAAAATATTACATTCAAATTATATTCGTGTTTCGATCAAATTATTTTTTGCGAAAAAACAATGACCTTTATTATTTCTGACGTTTTATTTTTTTCAGGAAATTTTGACTTTGATTTTTTTTTCATTAAAAATCAAAAATAAAACTTGACCTTTGTTACAATTTGATATTTTTTCCTGTGCACAATTTATCAGATGGAAGCGAAATTACACGACGGCGTAGTTAAACCCTCGTCCGGAGCTTTTGTTTTCCGAGGTTAGATTAATCAATCGGATTAATTTAATTGCTGGAACCCGTTAAAATCAACATGCGTAAAAAGCGGCGTGTTCGAACCGATTCACAAAACCGAAAAAAAAACCGAGACCACCGCCAGAAATTATATTTCGAAAATAAAACGCGCGCAAAACTTCCATTTTCCGTTGCGAAACGAAAACTCGTTGTTATTACGCGCGCATGAAAGCTTCCATAATTCGTTTAAAAATTTCCGCGAGTGCTTTAACAATTTTATTATTAGAATCGTCGTGTTTGCGCAAATTTCGCGGATTGTTGTCGAAGTTATGTAATTTGTGCGGATTGATCATTTCGTCGTTACCGAGACACTGAGTGGATGCTCAATCAGAGGATTTTCCGAGTCGCGCTGCCCGCAAAAGCCTCCTCGAATCAATTCCGAAGGGATAACAAGTGTTATTGTGGCGTCGTTAGTCCGTTGGTGGTCTGTCATCAACTGGATTGAATGCCACTATTTATTTTAACCACATCCTGAACTTGAGCAATATATGTATTATATTTATATAAAGCAAATGTTAAAAATTCTTCTCGTCGTCCTGACATGTTTCGGAAACTCTTATAATTCACGTTCCGGGTAGCTTTATTTTAGCGAGTGCTGATTTTTATAATTATATTACATTATAGTCGAGTTTGTCGTCAGAATGGACGTTTTTCTGCATAAATTGCTTTCGCGCGTTAACGACTTTAAAGTTAGGCCAAAAGTTACGCGCGAGCTTCCTCCTCAGTTTCGCTCGTTCCTTTGTCCTTATTGCTTTAGCTGTATTCGAAACGAAATTGCTTCGTATTTAGCAGCGGAATTGACTTCTTTCTCTCAACATTCCAAGTGCCCTTCTGAACTTTTGTCGATATTTCGCACTATTCAGTCAATAGAACCCCTTCTATCTCTCAAACTTTCTTACTCCACACATTCATTGACCCAATATTTTTTCGATACCACATTGCATTCCTTCACCATCCTCGGACGCACATCCATCACCGCGACCCACCATTATACCACCACACCCAAAACAAATCGCCCAGGTATACAAAGCGGAGCACCTACGCCTATATATGACTCACCGATTTTATCTCGGACTTAAACGAGCCGGGACAGCTGCACCATTGCACCGGCTGTACCCCGTCAATTATTCATCCCGCGGCCCTTTGTGGCCCTTCGCCGACCATCTGTCGACGACGACGATGGTTGGTCGTTCGCACCCGCTCCCAACACTCCGGTGCGAAAGAGTTGACCATCTCGCATTGTCCGAGTCGAGGACGCCGGGTTGCGAACGGAGAGCCCTGACCTTATCGCTAGCCGACGAAACCCCATGCCATAAAAATTCTATAAGGTATGGAGGAACTGGTATGTGCTGCGTTTCTCGAAATCCCAGGAGTTCACAGGTAGAAGTTTTATAAGTCATTCTGGTGCGTTTGATTTGCATAATGATCCGGGGAATAGAGGCAAAGTGAAGTCCTATCTGGGAAAAAATTGGTGTAAAAGTGGATTTTGGTGAAAAGCTTGATATTGTGGTTCTTGACAAAATTATAAAATTTCATATCGATGTGAGATTAGTATAAGATTTTACAGTAGGTCAAAGGTTAGCGGAAACAGTTTTTCTTAAATATTTCGTGAATTATCATTTTTAAAGAAAAATATTAACAGTGAAATTTGTAGTTTACAATTAGAAAATTTCCTATATAAAAGATGTTTTAATATTTTTTTGTATTAGTAACTATTGTGGAAAAAATTTGATTTACAGAATTTTTACTGTTTTGTATACAGCCCTCAACGGTATGTATGTGGAAAGCTCGAAAAATTCTAAAAAAATGTTTCTAATTCCTAAACAGAATAACTTATTAAAAAATAGATTTCAAAAGGTTTATAATAGCTTTATGTGGTATTATTATCAGTTCTGTGAAATATTTACTTGTGATTTTATGTCAATTTATGTCTTTTTAATCGAATTATCTCCAAAATAGTTATTTTTACAAATAATTTTTTTTTTGTAGTCAATTTTTCTACGAGATATTTACGAAAAACCGTTTTCAGTAACCTTCGACCCCCCCCATAAAATCTTATACTAATCTCATAATATACAAAAATTTTGTCAAGAACCACAATATCAATCTTCATACCAAAATCCATTTTTACCCTATTTTCTGCGCAACGATAAATCTATATTCCCCAGATTAATAAACAAAACATTCAACGCCAATTCTAAAGATGCTATCTTTGAAGAAATAAAAAAATTCACAATGCCCTTCGTTTTACGCAAAAGGGCGAGAAGACGCGTGCGAAATCAATTTCACACGAACCCCCATTGTACATACCGAACAATGCGATATTCCCCCGTTCGATGATGGGTCTATTTACATTTCGTTTCGTGTAACCTTGCGTGAAAAAATTGCACGAAATAGGCCACAGTGTGCCCTGTTTGCTTATGCGGTAATCGAAATCGACGGTACGTCAATACGAACGACAGCTGTATGCGGAATAATGACCGGTATCGTTGACACGTGTCTTATCGAGTGGTGGTAGTTACAATGGATTTTGTTTGTCGAATGGAAAAAAAATCATATTTACTATTCCTAATTGAATGGCGATTGAGCGTTGACGCGGGTCAAATTTGCTTTCTTTTTTGTCGGTTGTTATCGTGCATTATTAATTTGTAAATTGGCGTTTCTAAGCGGTCGCGCTTAATTGGCCGGTGTGTGTTTTTCGGTGTAATTGTCGATTCGTGTTTGCGTATTGATTTTTCTTTATGGGTGTATGAATGGGAGTTCGGTTATTGAATTTGATTGGAAAATCTTGTGCGTGGTTTTCATTTGCGTGATAAAATTTGAATGGTTTGTTTGATTTACTGGGAATGCCAAGAAGGTATCCCGAATTGTGCGAAATAAGCCTGAAATACGCAAAGTCAATGTTTACCTGGGCAAACAAACATCGGTGGTGCGAATATTATTTTGTACATTTATGGCAGATCGGGTCGTTGTTTGGAATTACACAAATCAAAACTGTTTGGACAAAACTAACAAAATGTTTTCAATTCTAGTAGATTTCAGATAAATTAATTGAATTTTTATACTCGTTCGAAAAATAGCGTTTTTGTAATTGAATATTTTAGTACAGAGCAATTAAAACAGAACTAAGCAATGAAAGTTTTTATTATTGTATACCAATGACAACGTTTTACAACTGAACTCGAGCTAACGACCACGAGACACACAACACTTACACTACTCAATAAAAAAAAATACAATCAACCATAAATTCTTTCATATGCCAAAAAAAATCGTACACTTTTCCACTCTCCTTTCGCAAATACCCACTAAACAAACAAAACGATACATCATCTTCGCTTCGACGAGACCAAATTTAAAACGACCACCCCATTCGCGTGACCGCCCATCCATCATTTTCAAGACACCACATACATTAGAATGGCCTTTATTCTGCGATTTTTATAAATCTTACATTTTTTTGATTATGATGAATACGAATCGCTAATTCGATCGGTATGTTATTTTTAATATGAAAAATGTGGTTACAATATATTATTAAAATTATATGAAAAATCCGAAAGCACGTACTTATAGTAATTTAAAACATTTCGTGCCTCGGTGCCGTATAACGTACCGCAATTAACCGTCTCCGGAAAACTGAGCGGGTCTGCAAAGGCCTTCAAAGGTCGAGGACGACTTACACCACCTCGGCCATATTCACCCCCTGACCCCCTTTTGGGGGTTGGCCCGAACCGATATTGCTGGCCTGATATTGCACGTCCTGGCCGTTTCGTCCTTCTTTTCGGCACCTTATCTTCCTGCTGGAGTCGTGTCTCTGTTTTTATTTTCATTTTTCATTTTTCGGAGGAAAGATGGCCGCTGATAAGGTGGTAGTTTTATTTGCTTTTTCGTTGGATCTGTTTGGATTTCTGGGTCGTCTATTGTTCGTCACCAGACGCTTTAAATTTAATCGAGGCCATTTACGAAATTCCGGTCGTTAAGTTGATGGTTTTTCAGAATATTTAATGTATCTGCTAAGGGACACCTATTAATTACGCTTTGAGGTACAATTTAGGTAATTACTTAATCACATATCGACAATGTGAAATTGATAGGTATTTAAACTTTGACAATTTAGTTTTATTGAGTTGATCGTGAAATTTTACTAATAGGTTTATATTCTTCAACGAATTTTATATTAGTTTATTCCATGTAGATTAAGTTTTTTTTTTTTTCAAAAGTTTTCTTTCGTGATCGATCATAGAGCTTATCGACAGATTAATCGAACTCTATAAAAAGTCTTATATTTACCAAAGTACATTTAATACAAATTTATCCCATCTAACTTTTTATACAAACATAAATCTTCGCACTTCATTTTATACGAAACTTTCCATACTAAACACTTCAAATATTAACAATCCTAATTGACCTTCCGTACCGCGCATCCAAACGATCATTCCCACGCACAGAACATATTCAATCAAAAACCCATTTCCAAAATCGACCCGACAAATCCCCTACACCGAAACTACCATTCGAGCACATTAAAATTCAGTTACTACCACCGCCAACAAACAGATTCGATTAACATCGACCACCGCCATAATTCGGCGCAGTCCTCCACTGTATTTAGACTTGTCCTGACTCCGGCAGAGATGATTCCACGACAATTCGTCCAAATACAATCCGTCCAAAACCGTCCAAACGACAACTCGTCAAAGACAATCCGTCCAACGACAACTCGTCTAAAACCGTCCAAACGACAACTCATCAAAGACAATTCATCCAAACAACAACTAGTCCAAATGACAACTCATCTAAAGACAATCCGTCCAATGGCAACTCGTCCAAAACCGTCCAAACGACAACTCGTCAAAGACAATTCGTCCAAACGACAACTAGTCCAATTGGCAACTCGTCCAAAGACAATCTGTCCAACGATAACTCGTCCAAGATAATTTGTCCAAGTGACAATTCGCTCAACCGACAATTGATCCAAATGATAACTCGTGCAAAACCGTCCAAATAACAATTCATCCAAGACAACTTGTCCAAACGACAACTCGTCCAAAAACGTCCAAACGACAATTCGTCCAAAAATTTATTTTAAATTGATTATTATTAAAAAACTAAAAAAAAACTTTATATAATAAATTATTCTAGCTGATCTTTAGTATCGTAATTAATAAATAGCAACAGAATATATTATAATTAGCAATTGAATTAATGAAAAAATCGGAAACACAAAATCCTTTACAAATCAGGGGTCGGAGAACTTTTTTCGGGAAGGGCCAAATCATGAAAATTTGAAACTCGGGCCGGATGACAAACTCAAAGATATTTTATTTATTTGGGTAATTCTACTCAAAGAGCTACTAAAGAATAGGTTCTAAATTTTTGCTGTTCAAAAAATGTTGTTGCTATTTATCAATTACGAAGCTGAAGATCAGCGAGAATAATTTATTATATAAAGTTTTTTTTTAAGTTAATGAAAATTAATAATAATCATTTTAATATTAATTTTTGGATAAATTGTCGTTTGGACGGTTTTGGACGAATTGTCGTCTGGACGGTTTTGGACGGCTTGTCTTTGGACGAGTTGTCGTTTAGATCAATTGTCGCTTGGACAAATTGTCTTGGACGAGTTATCGTTGAACGGATTGTCTTCGAACGAGTTGTATCACCGACAGAGATGGCCAAACTGTGGCTATCGACGGCAAAGAATTCCAGCAATAAAACGGACAAAAAAGGAGGTCCGCAACCCGCACAATGCGGCATTCACGCGTTTCGATCCGTCGGCGAAGCGCGCCAATTTCAAAATTTTTCTCGATGTTGTAAAGGTTGTGTATGCTAGGGTATGTGAGCTTTTTTCGTGCTCGATTCGACGGGTTGCGTCATACATGGACGATTTTATGACTGCAGATTTTTTCGGTGGTGAATTTCGTGTGTTGCTGTTGAATGTTTGGCGTGCGGTGATAATGGCAGTTTGTATTTTGACGAATTATGTTTTTTTTTTTAATGATAAAATTGTATATGTGAAAATATTTCGTGCATAAAATAAAAGGCTAATCAACTGTTAAACTGATAATGGTCTTCAGATTTTTATTTTTATATCGTGTCGACACGTAACTTAATATATTTCATGCTCACAATCTGATAATTACTGAAAAACCGTCTTCGTGAAAATATCAACTTTCAACGTATTCAATATATCCGCCGTTAATGAGACTGCATAATTGCTAGCGTTATTTTCATAAACAATAAAGCAAATACATAAAGACCACACATAAAGAGCGCCACGTAACAATTTCAGAACAAAGCACCCGTTTGAAATTCGCCTTTGAAACGTTCTCAATTAAAACAAACGGCATGGCGCTAATAAAACTTCGAATTCACTTAACGAGCTCCATTTTGCGCTTCTCGTTGGATTATTATTGAAAAAATAAATAGGCCAAAAGACAATGCCGAGTAACGACAAAGCACACACGCTCCTTTCAGCCCCACTAACTCAATCTTCACGAAACTTTCGCAAAGTTCCTCCTGGAACGAGCTTACACGAACAATGTCGTTAATTTCTCGTGTAATTGATGTTTTATTTATTGGCGCCGATGTGTTGTCGTGTTATATTTGGTGATTTTGGAAAAAATTGCAGCTGCAGATCGGCCATAAATCAAAAGAGATTTCGCGTGTCACGATAAAGTTGAGTTAAAATTGGCGATTGTTCTCGTTTCGAATCGAAAATAAATCACGGCGATTCTAAAATATTGCCAGGACGCCGCTGGATGGACCACTAGAGACTTTAAATTACATCGGAGAGGTCTATTTTTCAGCATTTCGATCCTATTAAGTTCAATTTGTGAATACGTTCAGGGTTCTGAGTAGATAGTAAATATATTGCAAACTATAGAACAAAAACCTTGATATTTGCTCCAACGAAATTCTACCTTTTCCTATGAAATTTTATGTACGTATTCAGTTACTATTTTTACTTTAGAAAATAGAACTTGTAAAATCTACAAAATTTACAACTTTCGATTATTTTTCAAGAAAGTATAAATTTAACCTTTGCTTTAATTTTCGATTAAAGTTTTTTAACTAATCTTAGTATCGTCGTTTCGCAAATTTGTAAATTCGAATTTGCAAATTGCAAACGGTTGCTATATCTGATTTTTTGGCGAAAAGATCGCTCTTTCTGATTGTAGGCCATTGTTAACTTTGTAATTTTCGCACAACTTTTCCAATTCGGAACGTAAATATAGACTAGCGACTCCGGTTAAATTTAACACCTTTCAGTTGTTTTTCTCGCGTCATTTTTAATTTTGTTTCCACGCTCGTTTACGTTAGATTAAAACGCGAATTTAAAAACATTCGCAGAGGAAATACGTAAACAAAAAATATGACTTTTTTTGCGCAGCCATTTGAATTTTTCCGTGAAAAGGAAAATTGTAGGCCCTCGTTGTTGATATGGTAAACAATTAAGCGACGAAGCATTGAAAACGATACAACGTATGTAAATTATATATTTCCCAAATGAGCGAGCTTTGATAAAAATAATAGTGGAGTAAATTTTCAAAATATCAAATTTCTCATATTAATTTGTATATTTATTAAAACTTTACTAGTATATTGATGAATAACTAAAATCTATTACGCAAGTCTCTTAGGATATCTATTAATTAAAAGCTTTCCAGTTTTTCAAACAAGTTGATAAAATTATACAATGAAAAATAAAATATAACAAAAAAAGCTTCATTTTATATACGACCGTCATATTGAAATATTATGTATCATACATATTTCGATTTCGCGATAAACATATTGACTTTTATCCATTGATATTTCGATTGACCTATAATGCTTTTATATTGTAATGATGACCCGATCCCGTTTCCCTACATTTTCATACGATCTATGATATATAATATAAATTTTCTATTCTATGATAAAAACGATAATGGTATCATTGATATTTCAAAAAAAAATTAACATTTCGTCCATCATCATATGCATTCTATTTGACGTCCATTCCAGACAAAGCCTTCCCTTATCGCATGTGCTCACTATGCGACGATGAAGCTTAACACTGAAACTATCCCTAGCCTAATGATCATTATCACCATTTTGTGCAGGGACGGATCCAGGAATTATTCACAAGGGGCGATTTTTCAGTTTTTTTTTTATTTGTTCAATTTTAAAGATTCTTTACGTTGAATACAAAATCTTTATAAATCTATATACAGCGATTCTTGGCTTTTTTGACTGATGTGCTAACAATTTCCCTATTTCCAAATAGTTCGTGAGCCTCACTGAAAAATAAAAAAAATCCGATTGGTTTTAAAATAATTATTAGAATATTCTATAATAAAAATTATTTTCTAATTACAAAAAAAATCTTTATTTATTTAATATTATTATTGGAAATATTGTAGCGATAAGCGCCGCAGACGAATTTTTTTTTGTATTTAAAAAGATTTATACCAGTGTTATATACTTTATTTCTGTCGTGTTCCCCCCTTATCAAAATATTTAAGTTACCTAACAAATTCAGAAACAAAAATCAACTAGCCACTTTACCCAAAAGAGCCTCAATATCAAATACAGTTAAATTTATTACACCTCACTTTTATTTAGTCTATAGAATTGCTTATTTTTTATATACAAAAATAACAGTTTTTCCACCCTTTTTTCAATCAATCAAAATTATAATATCAAAAAAATATTTTCGAAAATGAATTTTCGCGTTTATTTTGCGAAAAATATCGATGATTTCGAAAATTCACGAATTTAGAAAGGCCTGTATTTAATTGATCAGTAAAAAATACTATTTTGATCAGTGAAAACAAAGTATATGGTTGTTATTCGGTTCTGTGCACGTGGAAACCTGTTTGAACTTGTTGGATCAAGTCTCAATGTAGTCACACGTAGTAAGCTAACCTAAGCCTAACCTAACCTAACTGATCATTTAACAATTTTTTACTGATCATTTTAGTTATTACTGACCAGCCAAATAATTAGTTGCCATTTAGAAATCATACCATGATCCACAAGGGGACGATTGCCCCCACCCCCGCTGGATCCGCCCCTCATCTGCAAATTATAAAACCTCCACAATAAAATAAGACATTTCTTCAAATCTTTCACAAAATCAACACACAAAAAATCATCCATATTAAAATATTCAAAAAACCCCAACCATTAACACCTCAACTTCACACACACACATCTACCGAAAACCGAACTTACTCCCAAACCGAACCCCGCCCAACAATCATCAAAATGCATAATGAAAACCCCAGTGTGCCACAACCCACGCGCTTGGAACGAACCCGAGTGCAGGGGCGCGCAAGTGCGGCACGCGAGCCGAAAACGGCCCGCGCCCTTGAACCGGGCGCCGCCAGGGGAGCTCAACTGCGACACTATCGATAGGGGTGCGGGTCACGCGATGTGCCGAATTTCTGGGCCCCGTTCGGCGGGGCGTTCGTTTGCAAAATGCGATAAGTCGATCGGGTTTTTGTGTTTGTTTTTTAAGTGATTGAATGATAAGTTTTGGGGTTAATAGGTGTATGTGAGGGTATGTTTGTGTTTTAAGGGATGGTTTTTTTTAGGGTTGTCGTTTTTTTATCAGTGGAAGTATGAGATTAGAATTTTTTTGGTATTTTTGATGGTATCGGGAAGGTTTTGTCTTTGAATGGATGTTGTATATGTTGCATATGATGATTATCTGATAAGGAAAGGTTTCAGTATTAAGATCTTTCAAAGTGACTTCCTTATATGTGATAAGGAAAATATATTTGGATATCTGATGATACTAAAAAAATCTCGTCCTGCAAATAAATATTACGTAAGCTGTATTTTTGATTATTAAATATTTAATTTTTCATGAAATTCCACTAAATATTAATTTGAAACCAACACTTTCACCTAATACAATTAAAAATTAAATAGACCGGTCGAATTTCGCCCAAAATAGACAAGACAGCATAAATTCCAATTTTCATTTGCATATTTCATTTAAGTACAATTTCAAACATATAAATCAACTATATTATTTATCAACATACAAATTCCCTTATGAATATCAGATTTCCATACATGATTACAGTTTCCACATAAATTAAAAAATATACATAACATTTCCAAATCGAATTTCCACATTTTGAAACTGAACGATTATCGCGAAAAAACATTGGTCGCGTTCGAATAGACATGATGATTGGCGATACGTCATTGTTCGCCATTGCCATTTGACGATTTAATTCGGTCGTTTTTTATTATAGTTGTAAAAAGGTTTGATGTAATGGCTCGATTCTTTTGTCATTTTGTATGGAAGGATTGTTTGTGTAAAGTGTGTTTGTATTGTGGGCGATAGCGAATCAAGAATTTCGTTGCACGCGAGAATAGAACTTTTATGGCTAAGAATCATTTGTTGTATGGGGCTTTGAATATGTATGATTATTGAATTTATGCTGCTATAAAAATATTGCTATTAAAATGCTGGGGTGTTGTTTCGAATATTTCTAAAGAATTTTGATAGCGATAGAGAGCGAAAACGTATTAATAAAAAATGAACTGAATACTTACTGATGATTTATACCAGTTTAAAGGGCCATTTCAAGCTTAATAATATTTTTTTTTTAAATACTTATTATCATATAAAAACTATAAACGTAATAAATAATATCTCGTAAACTTTCGAAACATTTGCAATCAATCAAACTTTTTCGACGTATTTTTTCAGCCAATTAATTATCCACTTTTTTTCTTTTTATATTCGTTTTAAGCAAAATTAGATTAATCCACACACCCAATAGAAAATATCAATCAAATTTCCAAATAACCGTTTTTTCCCGTACCTAACACATATTAAATACCCCCCATATGAACTCGAACATCAATCCACAGAGATTCGATTAGAGAAAATCTTGTTAGCCTTGATTCGAACGTACATAAAAAACCTCATCAATGCCTTTGTCGAAACTTGACTCGATTAATTAAACCCTTCATCCGAGCTTAATCATTTCAATAGAATTTAAAATAAAAAAAAAAACGAATGGATCAAATTTTTTTAATCCCGCATTCTTCAGCTCGCATTTTTCACTGATTGTGAATCGAATTCCTAACAATTCTATACGAATTCGTTAATAAGATGGATGGTAGATGGTCACGTGAATTAGAATGGTATTTGAAGAATCGTAAATAATCAAATAGATAATTGGCGATGGAATCTCGTCTATTTGACAATCAATACAAGTCAACCTAATGATGGGATTATTAAATGAGCCGTTCATTAACAAATCGATTAACTCCATAAAACAAAAAGTTGAGAAATGCGACGAAACAATTTACATTATTTTTTTTAAATTCACTTTATAATATAAATTCAAATGAATATTGTAGAATGCATAAATATAAATGTAGTGCATTTGAGTTGCATTATTGAAACGATTTACGTTAAATTTAATAAAATTATTTCTTATTCAATGGTGTTAATCTTTATTATTCAGGAAAGTTATTATAAATATTCAAATTTATGACTATATCAAGTGCTTTGACACTTAAATTTAAGATTTTTCAAAAAATGGAGTTAATCGATTTGTGCAGTGAACGGTTCATAATATGTAAAGGGAAACTTAAGGGGCTGAAATATTTTTTATTGTTAAAATAATTTCATATTAAACATCATAATATATGTATATACTATTTTTTTGGGACTACAGTATAATTTCTTCACGATTTTCATGTTAAATGATTTCCACTGTATTTAAATTAAGTAATTTCAATTTAAATATGATGAAAAATTTTCAAATCCTCATCTTTTCGTATATTTTCTTAAAACATCAATACATAATTAAAAATATATTATCGATTATAATTACTAACTCATTCAAATTTTATTACAATGAGTTTATAATATTAAAATAATGAATATTCGATTTCCTATTAATCCATTGTCCAATTGACTGGATACATTATCGAACCACATTATAATGGAACGATGCACCCAGAAATTAATGCAAACAACGCCAAAACCAAAACCACCAACCACCCAAAACACCTCAAATCGCATCCCCAACAACAAACATATTCCAAAGAGATAATTGCCCCATCCATTCGAAAACAGCATCGGGAACGCCTTTGACGCAGTGCACGTCGCTCGATAATGCGCTCCATGCAAATATTCCACATCCCCTAGCAATAACGCATCCACTACACCGACATAGCACACATTCACCACCGTTTGCACCCCCCCCACCCCCGGGTGGCCGCTTTCAAGGTCGGCGAATGTGTGCATTGACGTGCTCGGTGCTTTGCACGCGATCGCGAGTTCGACGTGTGGCGGTTTATTGTGCGAAATTATTCAGAGGTATTAAGATTGTGGGGGGGTGGTGGGAGTTTGAGAAAAATGGGAAAATGTCGGCTGTTTTCGGTAACGATTGGAAATTGCAGTGTTTCTGGGGTTTTATGGTTTGGTCGAATATTGGGATCGCACGCTATGGTGGAAATGCGCAGTTAGGTGTTTTTTTATTATAGAATTTTTTAAGATAACTGAAGTGGGTTTTTAATTCATGTTGATTATCGTGATGTTTGTGAAATCTTTTTAAATACAAATTGGAATTTTTGTGTCCGTTATACTTATTTATTTAAGTGGACGGTTCTTTATTACAGTGCTCTGTCTTTTAAATTTATTTATTTTCTAAAATTGCTCTTTTGTTCTTTATTTTGACATTTTGTAAATTTTGCTTGTAGTGCAAATTTTTGTAACAAAATTTTCGTTAAATGAATAAAACTCTTTGATAACGGTGTTAACTCAAATAGAACAGTATGTCGATTATTTTGATTAAATAATTTTAGGAAAAAAAACGGGCATCACTAGTGACAATAATAATCAATTTTCACGAAACGGAATTGGGAATGGGAGGGAGAATTCGTGCGAATTGTTTTCGTATTGTTTTCCCTGAGAATCCTTGATTAATAAAATGTCCTTCGTTTCCATCGAACGAACATCGTCACCATGTACTGAAATTCTTGAAAATCTATTTTAATTATTAACCCGAATAATCTCAGACAAACGATACATAATCGACTGTTCAACTTTTCGTTTAACTCAAGTGATCCAATATGTTTTACATTAATTCCCAACCGACCAACTCAACCTTCCAACACTAATTTCCAAACAAAAAAAACTCAACATTCATTGATAAAAAAAAAACTCAAAACGTACCACTTACTACGCATTCCAATACAAAAACTTACAGCACAAAAAAAATCGCGAGTTACGAAACCGAACGAGTGCGCTTTATTACGCGACTTTTCATATTGCACGCGATCCCCTCCGAAGCTTTTACAAAGCTCAGACCTCCACATCGCCAACACTCGGGCTCTGGCACACAAACATTGTTTATATTTATGCAATGTATTACCCGCGTATAAAATATTTATTGCGGTGCGAGGCCCGCCTCTGGGAAAATTGTTAGCAAGCACGGGCAAAAGCTCGCTTTCGCTAATTCGAACTTTAACACGCCGGCGAGCTTATATCGATTCGCACTGACATTTTTCGGCTTTGCAATTTGTTTTCGTGACATGTTAACGCCGATGGGGAAATTTAAATCGGGCCAGTGGTCGAGCTTTTGTCCTGTGATGGTTAGAGTCGATGTAGAACCGGGTTCGTTGAAATTTTCAATTATTGAGAGTGTTTTGATCCAAGTCAGATTGGAAAGGTATACGAAATTTTTGGGTTTTGATATCGTTGATTTTTGTATATTAATAAAATATATGACAGAATATTTTGAGTTGAATGTCGACGTGAAAAAAATTCGTACCCCTGACGATTCTGATGTCTCCGTTGGCATTTGATCGTACCTTCGTTTCCAACACGAAAGATCTTCATTCTGACGCAAATTGATGTAATTTTTACCGAAATTTATTACATAGACCTCTCCCATTGACGCGTTTAAAAAAAAATGCGAAGCAAATGTCAAAAGTGCGGAACATAAATTGGTATCTATCTGAAATAGAGTTAAACGTAAATAAATTTTATTTATGTATTCACATTCCGTTTTACTTCGATGAATATGCTTTTACGATTATATTGCGATTTTTTTTTATCTTCGTTATCTTGTTATATAAATTACGTCTGAAAACGATATCGTAGCTCATTTTTTGGGCAGCAAATCCCTCGTAGAGCTGTTTTCTTATGACGCCATCATAAAAAGAGGCTCATTCGATTTTTCCGGGATCAAAATAAACCGACCTTTTACCGTAAAAATTTAAAGTTCCGCAGATATGAAAAATTTGCACGAAAAAATATCCGCGCAAGAATTTCATTACGATTACGAAATCGGACCATTTCCTTTGTCCCGAAGAACTCAGAAGTCGATTCGTTCGACCCGAAGTTGCTCCAGAAAATTTTCACATCGTTAAATTTTACTATGACATAAGCTTAATTAACACATTGTCTTAGCGAACTTTTGCCCCGAAATTATATTAAGAATGATATTTCGCAGAACACGCCAAAGTCGCAGAGGACATTCAATCGAATCATATCTGCGATTTGTCACAGAATGCAATTAATCGTTCAGATTCGAATCTGAATTGAAATATAGCCATTCACGAAACATCGCACTAATAAAACGAGCAAACGATGATTAGATAATCGTTTACTATTCGCAAACGATCAACTCGTACATCTTGCGTTGACAGGACGACGATCAATCACGAAATTCGAAATTCGCACATCCTCGCCAAAGTATTTATGCCACAGCAAATCTACATAATTGCGACGGCCATAAATAAAACTGAAACTCGGACCCTTTGATACGATATTTTCGAGTTTTTCCATCGTTTCTTAACGGTAGTATGCGTTTGGAGTCGAGTCAAGTTCGAGTCTGGCGTACATTGTCATTGAAAGATCGTATCGTTTTGGCGTTGAATTTATAATGTTATGATTGTTTATTTTTGAAATATATTAATTTTGTATATTGGTCGTGACACGTGTGTTGGATGCAATTAATATTCGTCAGCCGCTTCTACGTGATTGCTGTTATGAGAACGTCGTATTATTTAAGTCCTGGCGTAAAAATATAATATGAATTTTTCTTCGTAGAGAAACTTTCATAAAATTATTACGATCGGATAAAGGAGAAACGTAAAGTAGATTCGTGTTTAAATCCAAGCAAATCCCACGTAAAATGTAATTTTATTTATAAGATTTACATTTGAAAAACACCGTGGAATATTCATAAAAGACGTGCACGATAAACAGATTCTACTTTCTAATAACGAACGTTGTTTTTTTATATACTGAAAATTTCTCTGTCCCACATCGATTCGACCTAATTTTCAACCCTATTCCTACCACACGAGAACATTGCTCTTTTATTTATTAATGGGTGTCGTCAAGGAAAACGACCATTCGAGTCATATAGTTTTCCTATTTATAGGAAGTTCTAGGAAAAGTCTATTTGCCCACAATGGACTTGCGCGTTTATATATAGAAATAACCCACAGATTTTCCTTTTTTAAATAAATTATATTAGGACTTTCTTTAAAGTTTAAATGATCGTTTCGGAATTTGTTTCAGAAATGGAAATCGTATCTGAAGGAAGGAACTTCAGATTGCTTCAAGAAGAAGAGCTTCCGGGAGTTTTAGATTTTCTTGAAAAGTATTTACCTGATTCGCTTAAGGTATTATTTACATTTAACAGTATAATCGTACACAATATATGTGTGTTAATTTATAAATTATTTTCAGTTTCATCAGACTATTAAAACTTATTTGAATAATCGTGTATGGGACTTCCATTTTTATGTATCGAGAAATTGGCCAATAGAGCCTGTGTGCCTTCATTTTCCAGGCTGTACTAGCACTGTAAGTATTATACAATTAATATTTTATCATATAATATCTTTCTAAATGATAAATGTAAACAAATTGCATTTTGATTTCAGCCGAACGGACATTTATATGAAAGTGTGAGTGTGTTTTGTCCAAGTGATAACTTAGATTGTATAGAATTATTCAGAGAGGAAGATTTACTGATTGATTGGACCCGCCCACTATTCTTAAACTTCACACACAGTTCTATTGTGGAGAGAATCGAAGAATTTTATAAAAATATAGGAACGCTGGAAAAAGTTCACGGAGACGTGTACGTGTTTGACGACTCGCCTCTAGAATTCAATATGGACGAGTAAGTTAAAAATGTAAATGTTTTAATTTACATGTCTAACTGTTCTAATTAACGATTGTTACATCGTTACAGATTGCCGAGTGATGTCGAAATGTGTCGTTTGAAACCACAACACATGCAGTCTATACACAACCTTTATCCAGCCAATGATATGGAGTGTGTGGAAGTTTTTGAAAAATTAGTGTCTGAGCTACCCGCTTATGGTATATTTTCATCAGGCGAACTTGCTGCTTGGATGGTTCAGTCGTATTATGGTGCTATGTTTTCAATGCAGACGAAACCTGAATTTAGACGGAAAGGTTACGGTATACACTTAGCTAAGTATCTAACCAAGGATGTATCAGAAAGAGGGTATAAACCGTTTGTTGTGATTAGACCCGAGAATGATGCGTCCAAAAGTCTGTATACCAAATTAGGATTTACAAAAAGTTATCAAATGATTAGAGCTGTATTGCGACCTAATAACTATGAGCAAAATGGTACCGGCGCGATGGGTAACGGAGATATTGAAGCTGTTGGTGTTGATTAATGATCTCGAGTGGTACCAACTTGCAGTTTTGGAAAATATATTATCGCACAGCATTTTCTCCGCAATACGTGTTATTTCTCTTTATATATACTTAATATACGGCATTTCGTTTAAAAAAAAATGTGAAACCACTTAACAAATTAATTAAATTCTCCACTTCCTTCCACTAAAATCAGCAACTGCAAGCCACTCTAGCGTTA